>CM060929.1:571243546-571868546 GCA_030765085.1 Allium cepa
GCTTTTTTTTAAACGCTATTTAAGATTATTTAGAATCCAGATGTACAATTTCAACGGATTAAATTCAGAATGACACTCAAATTGGAATAGGGTAGAATTTAGAATTTATTAGTTTAATTATCATTTACAATTTCAATGGATAAAATTTAGAATTTATAATCTAATCAGAATAGGGTTGAAATTAGAATCAATTAATTTAATAATCTTGTGATAATCTATGCCCCTTCACCTTCATCTTAAGCTCTAGGTTTGTCGCAAACGTCGCAAGTCATTTTCTTCAATCTCCGTTTAGATCCCTTCTTTACTTGTAAGACCTATTTATTTTTCGTTTGATATTTTGAAGAGAATTGGATTTTAGAAATTCATTAATAAAATTAGGATTTAGGGTTTTATTTTGATAGAGCTCCTTTGGGAAGAAGAAGATTAGGTTTAGGCTAACCCTTAGCTATGAATATATAGTGCAATGCCCTCAGCCAACACCATCAGATTAGAACCCTAGCTTATCTCTACAGCTCTCCAAAGCCTTACCATGAACGAAAGAATCTGAGATGAATGAACAAAGCAATCGAAAAATTGCAACCCTCGGTTTCGCCCGAGGTCGGGTCGACTGCCCACGTTCGACCCAGCCCATGCCAGGTCAATCACCTCGTAGTCAATTAGTTTATTATTGTTTTATATTTTTATTTGCTTTTCTATTTAATTTTTGCATTTGTAAAACATTTATAATGTTTTTAATTTAGCACGGATTTCAACAAGTTATATATGAAAATTGTCCAGAAAATTACTACGGGCACAATGGTGCAAATCCTGTTGCCAAATTTAGACATTTGTAATTCTCCTTTAAGTTATTTTTTAAATTTTGATTATATTTTCTTATTTATTTTTGGAAAATTATAGGGAGTTACATTCTAACCCAAAGGATTTTTCTTTGAAACAATAAGGATAGAAGAATGCAAAAGCAACCAGCAACTAGATATACATCCATATACTCATCCATCATCCATAGCAACCATAGTCCTTGATAATTTCTAATGCAATTATGTACTTATACAACATGGAATGCACATGAACCTAAATTAATGCAAAAGAGTAGTCGATCTATTGATTCATTCGACGTCCTTTTTGTGCAAGTATGTTTATATCATGCAAGCAAATGTACGCAAGTCCTAAAATAAATAGATAATTCTACAAGTATGCTCAGCCATACATATAAGTGCAACATCTAAATGCAAAGAACATCATGGATGGCAAAAAAACTAACAAATAATATAAATAAAGCATGATTGTGTATGCCTAAGGGACTCAATATCTTAGTGCATGCAATGCACCCACTTGCATCCATAGACACTCATGTACGTCCAATAGCATCCATAAACCATAACTTGTCTCATTGACATGTTAAAAAAAACCTATCATCCAAAGGTCTCTGCCTCATATAGTCTATCCTCCACCCAAGGTTCTTCGTAAGGGTTCTAATTAAGAAAGATCAAAACGTGAGACGTACCAGAAAAGAGCTATGGATGGGAAGCTCGAATCCTCACCTCGGGCTCCTACATACTCTCAGTTGGATTGTCTCCCCACTTAATCTTAACTAATCTCATCTCCTTATTGTAGAGCTTCTTAGTGTTATACTCTAGTATGTGGGTAGGTACACGGCAAACAAGTTACCCAGACTCCACCTTAACCTCCTTCAACTACCGGTCTCCAATACAATAGTAGAATCATGCAAACACATAAAAAAGTGCAAAACATGAAAAACATCATGCACGCCAGCCAACTTCTTTGAAAGTCCAACTCTATAAGCCAATTTCCCAACACAATCGAAAATGGTCCAACAAATCTCGAAGCTAGCTTCCCTAAACTTCCAAACCTCGTCACATGTCTCAAGGGTTAGACCTTCAAAAATACCATACCTCTAATCGCAAACTCCTACTCAATATGCCTTCTATCCCTATCTTCATCCTTTTTCAAATCAAGTCCACCTTCTCTGAAGTCTCCCTAACCATATCATGCCTAAAGGTAATCCTATCCACAGTGTCCCACCAACATGATGGCGATCTACAAGGTCCTCCATAGAAAGCCTTAAATGATGCCATCCCTACACTAGCATAATAATTATTATTGTAGGCAAACTCCACTATTGGCAAATGATCTTCCCATTAGCATCCAAAATCGATGATACACATCCTAAGAAAATCCTCCAAAACCCATACTCAAGCTCAACTCAGTCTCTAAAGCCTCATGTAGACTCCTCCAAAACTCACTAGTGAAGAGTAGGTCTCTATCACTAACTATACCGATAGGTATTCCACGAAGTCTAACTACCTCCGTAACATATAAAGCTGATAATGAAGTTGTTATCCTAGTGCTCCTCACATGTATGAAATGAGCGCACTTGGTCAATCGATCCACTATTACCCAAATGCTCTAATTCTCTCTCCTAGATCTGGGTAATCAATCTATGAAGTCTATAGAAATTCTCTCCCACTTCTACCATGGAATGTCCAATGGCTATAATAATCATCCAAGCTTCTTTGGTTCTACCTTCACCTTTTTCAATACTCTTAACCACATACTATGCCACTTGCCTCTTCATCCCACGCTGAAAGAAAAATCTCCTCATGTCTCGATACATCTTACCTCCACTAGGGTGAATAGTCATTCTAGAGTGGTGAGACTTCGGTAATACTACATCTACCATGTCTACAATATAGGGAACACAAAGTCTACCATCTCTCCTTAACCATCCCCGTGAGTCTACGACATAATGCCTAAGATGACTCGATGATTCTCCTCAGCCCAATCTATCCAAAATATCTGCCAGCTCATCATCCACTCTCTACTTAGATTCAATCTGCTCCATTAAGGTCGGTTGAACATTTGGTGCGGCTAATAATCTAGGGGCAATATCGGATGAATACCAAAATCGAAGACGAAAATATGCTCCAAATGTCTCCACCCTAAAAATAAAGGACTTGATGTAGCCCTTTATCTACTCAATGCATTTGTTACAACATTCCCCTTGTCGGGGTATAAGAAATCTCAAGGTCATAAGAGGCTAAAAATTCCATCCATTTCCGTTGCCTCAAGTTCAAGTCTTTTTGGAAGAATAATAACTTTAACGACTTGTGGTCTATAAGAAAAATCAATTCTCTCACCCAAAAGATAGTGTCTCCAACACTTAAGAGCAAAGACTATAGCTACCAACTCAAGATCATGCGTCAGATAGTTCCTCTCATCAGTCTTTAATTGCCTTCTTACTTAGCATAAAACTTTACCCTCTTGCATCAACACTACTCCTAGTTCTGTAGCATAAGCATCGATACTGACCGTAAAGGGCTTACTCCCATCAGGTAACACTTATACAAGTGCATAAGTCATAGCCTTCTTTAATCTAATGAAGTCATCCTCACACTTCGCATCCTATACAAAAGCTAGATTCTTCATGGTAAGGCGGGTCAATAGGGCAGATATCTTAGCGAAATCCTTAATGAACTTCCTATAATAACCCGCGAGACCAAGAAATCTCCTTACCTCTATGGCATTTTTCGAAACATGCCAATCATGCACAATCGCAACCTTACGAGGATCAACAGCTAAACCACTCTCTGTAACAACATGTCCCAAAAAGCAAACTCATTTCCAAAAGTGGCACCTAGAAAACTTATCATTAAGCTTATATGCTTGGAGGGTCCAAAGCACCTCTTCCAAATGCAAAAAATTCACCTCCTTATTCCTATACTATACCAAGATGTCAACCACAAACACCACTACAAACCTATTCAGCGACTCCCTGAACACTATACTCATCAAGTCCATAAAATAAACGGGGGCATTAGTCAGTCCAAAAGGCATGACTTACAACTCATATAATCCATCAAGAATCCTAAATGCAAGCTACTAAATAATATCCTCAACTACTTTTAACTGATGGAAATTTATGGCTAAGTCAAGCTAAGAAAACTCTCTCGCTCCAACCAACTGACTGAAGAGATCATCTATGCAGGGTAAAGGACAGTGATTAAGCTTACTTAGCTCATGGTAATCGGCGTAGATTTTGGGGAACCATCCGCCTTGGTAGCAAAGATGACTATCGCTCCCCACTCAAAATACTCCTCCTAATGAAGCCCTTCTTTAATTACTCATTCACCTGGTTTTCAACTCGCTTCATTCCCTCGGAGCTATATGCCTCAAAGGAAAAATAATTGGCCTGGCATTCTCAACAAGATAGATCTTAAAATCGATCTCTCTCTGGGGCTAGAGACTAGTAACCTTAGAAAAAGCATCAGGAAAATCGCTAACTACTAGAACATAAACAAGCTCATCACATGGTAGGTATAAATAATAAGGTAATTCCACATAACTGACCCTTGTAGATCACAGACGAACTCTAAGCTACATCCACTACAAGAGCCCAATCTAACAGTTTGCCTATATAATCTAGCAAAGCCTCACATTAGGACATCCAATCCATGCCCAGTATCGACCCAAACCCAGATAACCCCAGCACATAAGCATCACTGTTTAAACCAAAAATAGCACAAACACCCTGAAGTACTAGAAGAGAATGAAATATGTAGAAACATAAATGAAAATGAGGAAATAAAAAGACATGATATTTTATAGTGGTTCGTTAAAGCTTGTCCTATATCTACTTTAATATTTTACTGATGATTTCTTACTTGGAGGCAAAAGTTCTTGAAATTCGGTAAAATTACAACACCTAGAATTTCAAAGACAGGAAGCCTAAGATTTCACAAAAAATATCTCCTAACTGATGTTCATGCTGTAGACCATTTCATCATGAAAATAAAGTGCCACATCATTAAATTTTGGGAGTTAGTACAACTCCTTGAGTGAGGGTCGGTACGACTCCTTGATTGGGGGTCTGTACGACTCCCCGAATGGGGTCCGTACATCTTTCTTACATTGCTAAATTTTCCACCTTCCACCTCAGTTCGTCTTGTGGTTAGCTTCATGATTCCATCATTGTTTGTATCAATAATTACTTGTTTCGAGGTCCAAATGACGGAATTGTAGTAGAACAGGGTTGCAGATTCAGAAGTCTAGGGAGATCGATAAAGAATTGCATTGATTTAACAAAGTGATATTTGAAATAGACTTTTGATGTCAAGCAAGGCATGTAGGTAGAAGATAGGGTCTACCCAAGATGGAACTGGAAGCGATATCGATCCCCAAAGTAGATTTGATACCAATCCTCTATTTGAGTGGATAATTGATTGTCTAGGCTTGTTTGGAGAGATTGAACTTGTTTGAAGTCCAACCCAAGAAATTTGAGTGTTTCCTTAGGGCTTGACCTGAAGATTATCTAAGACTTTCATGTTTTCGGTTTTCCTTTGCCCGCTTGGAGTCAAACCCAACATTTTTATGCATCTGACTCGAGTCCGAACCGAGTTAACTTCCTTAAAGTAGGGCCTGAGTTTTTCATGTGCCTGACTTGAGTTTTTAAGAGTCGGTACCGAGTCATGCCCAAGAGTCAGTGCCGAGTCACGCTTGGAGCCAGACCCAATTTTTCATGTGTTTCCTCCGAGTCATCAAGGTTCTCGTTTGGAGTTTTTCCAAGGCTATTATGGTTCGAGCTAGACTTGAGGATTTTGTGGGTCTACTTTGAGTCAACCCTTCTGAACACTTGAACTTTCAAATTTTCAACTTTTTTTGTTCATTTTTTGATACTTTTCTTTTCTTGTCTTTTTAGGGTATTCTCAAAGTCCTTGGGTTATTTCCTCATCATTCGCTCATCTGATTTGATTATTTATATCTTTTCAAAGCTACAGCAAGTTTGGCTGTAATACTTGCTCCCCAAAGTACATCTTGTAGATTTTTGGTTGTACTTGGTTTCTCGAATCTAGGGATATCTCTCTGGTCTTCCTACCTGATAATTTCAAGTTAGACTCGTCTAATCTGTCCGAATATTGCTTGGTCAAAAGGCTGGATAACATTCCCCCCCTCAAAGTATATCTTGCTTCAATATGATGTGCTTTGAATCGATATAATTTAGGATTGCTGTAAAATACTCCACTTTATACTTCGAATGGTCGATTTTCGTCTCGTACATCGATTCTATGAAAAGTTATATCCATAGTCATCTGCCATGTGATTGACCATCATTTAATTCTATAAACATAAGAGTGCTCTCTTGATCTGTTGTTTAGATCTTAATAATTCTTAATCGGTTTCTCTTATGAGATTTTCAGGCATGAGCTAGCTTTTCTTTGATTGTAATCGTTGAGTGTCGAACATGATTATGTACGAGTATACGCGTGTACTCCCTTGTAGAAGCTTTTTGATCATATGCACATATTCATATAGGCATATGTAGGTCATCATCTTCATTGTCGTTGTTTGTTTTGTGTAGCTAGACTCACTTTTGGTTTGTAGTTGCAGGAGTACATTTTTGTTTTAGGCCGGCATTTTGTATGTTCGTCCCCCGCTTTTGTTTCAAGCTTAGATATAGATAAAACCTATACTTTTCTTTCTAAATTTTATTCCAAAATCTAAATAACAAAGACTTTTGTTTCGTATAACCTTTCCGTAATTTTTTTAAGTATTTGAGAAATGTGCTTTACATTTAATGTACTTGTGATCCATTTCTTATCAGGCTTATTGTTGGACTAACTCACTAGTCCATTCCATGCTTTACCAGCCTTTCGTCATAAGCAATCGTTGAAGTACCAATCTCCGGGAATTTGAATGTAACCTTATCTAATTCTCGATGCTGATCGAACTTCGATCACCTAGAAAGGTGATTCAAGCATTCCTTTTGAAGGAACTTTAAATGCAATCATGCCTGCCTCTGGATGTCGATTGAAGTAAATTGTTCTAAAAAGCAAGTTGTACATCCTTCTCCTGGATGTGTGATTCAACCATGCTGAACTCTGGGCATTGATTAGGGCTAACCATTTAAGTTTAAGGTTTAGGTATCATTTTCTAGGGTAGTAACATCCGATCGTGGCAGACTTAGGGCATCGATCGAAGTTTAAAGGTAAGACCCTGCTCTTCACCAGACGTGGATCTTTTGCCTTGCCTACGTTAGGCAAGGATTTTGGGCATTACTATTCTTTGGGCAAAATATTAATGCTTTGCCAAACTCTAGGCATGAGTAATTAAGTGCACAATCATGTCACGTCCGCTTTGATTTGCCCCTATGTTAAGGGATGAAATTGTAACGACCCTGACTCGACCTTCGAAAATCGGCACCGAATATATCACCTATATTCAAATGCCGCAAATTCAAACGTCGAATCTGGTTCGCTGGAGCTTATAACACATTAAGTATAACAACATAGCGGAAGAAAATGAATATATCAATATACAACATTGATACAATATCTGATACAACTGAATATCATATACAAATGACTATCAATATATCCAAAATAGATACAAGACAATAACAGAGACAGTAGCAGCGGAAAGACAATGTCTTCAATGCCAACTCCAAAACTCCATCTCCAATCCAAAGCTAGCTCGAACCCCCAACAAGTCACACTAAGCAAAGCATGTTCATTCGTCCATAGACTGGAAGAGATTCCAAAGACTGAAAGCTACTAGACCAAAGGCTTCGAAGGCTATCGAATCTACACCTATTACTTGATTATCTGAAAACCCAACTCTAGACTGGCCATGTGGAAAATTGTGGGCACCCAGAGCTTAGGAAGGGAACAATAAAATCCAGGTCAGTCATGGGACTGGTATGAGCAAACGAAACAGTTTATCTTTAAAAAGAACAAAAAAAGAATTTAAAATTTAAATCTGCAATGCTTTTTGGAAAATGAAACTACCATAAGGCCTCCCGCCGCACACACAATGCAAACGCATAATTGGAGGAGATTTCTCCTTATGATAGTCAAACATGCTTGATACGCAAAATCCTTTGATATTATTATTATTAGTGCATAGTGTGGAAAACATTTCAAAAATATAATATTAATCTTAGCCAGCAAAGGCATTTCACACTTATGCCTACTACAGCTACCATGTTCAATATCAGGTTACCGCCACATTCCATGGCAGGTTATATAACTAAAACCATACAGGGCACGTATTATTTATTTGGATTTTCCAACAAATGGTCAAGCTAAGGAACTTCATATTGCCACATGGGTATGCCTATGGAGGGACGTCCTGAGAACCTACCCGGCTCTCTGCCAACACAAGGCCGGGTTACCTCTGTAACTAGGTAACTACTACTCGAGCATGCCATCCCCTGGTCATTTGCGACCTTTATCTGAGGCGCCTCTCAACCACAAAGCAATCACAAAGTAATAGATTTGCAGTGACCATATGAGTTGAGTATCTGGGCTCCATACCATGATACCACCCTTTTCCAGAAGGGAATGACACACCCTAAAGGACGCGACCCTCATAACCTTGCCGCATCTTTCCTGTTTCGACCATTTCCGGGGTGTGAGGTCCTGATGCAGTCTCGTCCACAAAGCTACGCTTTATACAAAATCCATGCTTTGATCAACAAATGATCAATAACACATTGCAACACTCAGCATGTCACACTACCAAATTGGGAGTATATCATTGATTACTATCAACTACATAACCTTTGAGATCGTACGTCTCAAAGAAGGGCGTTAAGCTAAGAGAATAATCTCCGCCACCAAACAGAAACGTATTTGATAGAGATCAGTTTTATATCTCAAAGTGTAATGTTAGACATACAACCATACAAGTCTGTTCCGGGTTCGAACAGAATCGAAGGCACTTCGTCCAATAAAGGAAGAAGCCCTTGCAATTCGGGTATCCACAATCCCGATTGGACTCCCCATCATATATGGAGAACTCTATACTGGAGAAACTCAATGTAGAGTCAATTGACAGGTTATCCTATCGTTCTCGAAGACACCCGGTCTTCAATTGCAATGCATAACGTCGTATCACTATTCGCAATGGGTCATATGACATAAGGTCCTCTTCCGGCTAAACCGAATAGTGAGCGTAATATTTAAAAACATATGGATATGGGATTTTAGTTAAGTCACAACTTTTAAAAGCCCAACACCTTTCTTCAAATGGTTTAAACAAATTAACATTTCAAATCTTTAAACAAAAAGATTCATTTCACAAAGTTCACCCAGTTTCACAAAGATCCATTCACAGATTCCAAAACAATTTCCATTTCAATTAGGAATAACTCATCCAATCTTTAAATCAAAGATTTACTTATAGCTTTTAAACCCGTTTCCAAAGATTTATTCATAACTTGGAAAAACATTTTCATTTCAAATTTGAAATCCCTTTAACACAAATTGGAAATTAATTTCTTATATGAAAGCTTTTATTATTTGGAAACAAATAGTTTTCATTATGGAAAAAATCTGATTTCATTTATACAAGTTAAAACCATTGGGATAAATTCAAATTCCCAAAAAAAATGCTTTTAAAATGCTTTAAAAACACATCAAAACTTGTATAACCTTTTTAAATCGTAAATAGAATTCAATTTCAAATTTTGAAATCAAATTTAATCAAATTTCAAAATTAAATCAAGTTATTCAAAAATAACTTTTATCTTTGAAATTCCTTTTCAAAAGCTTTTTACTTTAAACCCAATACATTTCCAAAACCATTTGGATTCAAAAATTCAATTTTAAACCATTTCAAAAATCTGTGACTTAACCAATTTCCTCGTACAATCCATATTTGTGTGTGTATAAGTGTGGTCCAGGCGTTTTACACAATAGTGCAACAATATCAATCATCATAGAATCAAGAATATCAATATCGATAAGCGGTATATTCTTATAACGCGTATCTTCCATTCACAGATCCACAGATAAATAATATATATTCATCACAGATAAAATAAATTACATTCATCATAGCTCAAATCAAAAATAATTCTTACACAAAGCATCACACATCAGGGATATCACACAATTCCATATTCAATTGAATCCAAACATTCATAAGTAGATTAATTTTAAATCAAATTTAACTACTTATGAATAACTACTAATCCTGTTTGATTAATTATTAGTTAATTACAAACCATCTAATTAATTACCCTTTAATCATTTATTAATTAACCTCAATTAATAAATTAATAAATCCTTTAACTATTAATTAATCAACCTTAATTAATAAATTAATGAACCTTTAATCATTAAATAATCAACCTTAATTATTCATCCTTAATTAATTACATAAATTAATTATTCCTTAATTATTTACAAAAATTAATTAATTTTAAATTAATAAAACAACCCTTAATCACTTTATCTAAATCTTTAAGAAATTAAATAATTCATCCTTTTAATACATTGGGTAATTATCTTTGTTAAATTTCTTTCATTTATTAACTTTTAATTAATAACATTAATAAATCAACCCCTTATTTAATCTCATCATTAAATTTTCTTTGAAAAGCTTTTAGACATTAACCTATTATAAAATTACCCTTTTTAAACAAGCAATTTCAAAATGTTTTAAAACTTGAAAGACTTGTTTTTAACTTGTCGATGCTTTATTTTGGAAACTTTGTTAAACCTTTCCGCTTGAAAATTAACTTAAATTTTAAACCAAATCATCACTCAGAACAAACTCGTGCCAAAACCCCATCTAATCCGAGCATGCCTCGAGTTTTCCTGCAACCTCATCTGCTTCGAATTTCCACGCCAATAACTTCGAGTTGAACCCGACACCACTTCATCTTCCCAAACCCACACCATCTCTGATTCCAATTGACATCGGGTGCACGTGCACACTCAAATTGGCCGACTCTGATAAACTACGACACCATCAGCACGTCATCGCCGACCACCACTACACCATCGACCGCCCAGATCCTACAATCTCACCGTAAATCGACGTTAAGCCTCTCGACCAAAAATTGGAACTTGACCTGCTCCACCAAGACCATTCGCCACCACGATTCCGACCATTAGAGCCATCGTCACCGCAGCCATAGTTGCACCACTGACCCACTCTCCTTTTCCCCAAGGTCCCATTCAACTCGATTCCTTGAAGACGACGAACTTCCACTTTCAACCTCATCAAGAAAAACTATGCCTAAATCCCTACCAATCCATCATGCTATCGCCACAACACTTTATAAATTTAATCAACATTTTTCCAAAGTTCCCTGATGCTTCATCCGTCTTCACCAACAATCACGACCTTCACAGCTCACATGATCGTCGTAGATTGACTAAAAATCGATTTCTGATCATCTCGATAAATCTCAATTCATACGAATCTAAAAATCTTGATTTTGTTGTCAAAATTCATATTTCTCCATTACAAATCTAGTGGTATAATCTAAATTTGAAATCATGATCATCGATTTTTGGTCTCAAATTGATTTCTTACTGTATTTTCCTATTTTAAATTAAATACTTAACATAAATTGTTTGAAAACATTTTTAAAATTTAAATCAAGTGAGTACAATCAAATGCTACTTAAAGATTATTACATAAATCTTTACAGATTTGGAGATATGATTTTTCTGTTATCCAATTGCAACAGAGACAATCTACAGATATACACAACATGCATGCATATATAGACTTATATATGTAGAAATTTTCACACAATTAAACTAACACATATTTCACATACAAATCCAACATCAAAAGATATGATAAGGTCAAGTTTGCTCACCTGAGTGGTTTTACAAAAAGGAACAGAGACAGGATTGCAAAGCCTGGAAAGAAAAATTTGGGCTTGGAATTTGAAATTTGAAAACTGGAATTGATATTTTTATCCGTGAATTTGCTTGCTTCTTGAATTCACTGCATGCTTTTATTTCTAGATTTGAAATGCTTAAAATGATCTTCGGATTTGCTTGATTTACTAAGTTGCTTCTTTGTTTTGAATTTAAACTTGCTTTTGATTATCATTTCCTCAGGTTGAAAATACTGAAGTTAGTTATAGTTTTAATTGCTTCAGATTTTAAATTTTAACTATGGTTTTGCTTAAATTACCTGAGTTTATCATTCCAGGTTTTAAGATTTGGAGATTATCTTTGTTTCAGTAGTTTGATTTTCCAGTTGAAGCTGAAACTTGATCTTGCATTTGTTTTCTTTGATCTAATTTCCTTTTAATCTGCAGGCTTGCTTTTTCTCTAATTTCTCAGGTTCGAGGTCTGAGAACTGGAATTGAAGATTATCTGATTTTCTTTGAGTTATGAACTGGTATTTTCTTTGATGCTTGATTTTGAATTTTGCCTGCTCTTCTTTTATTTTTTTTCTTCAGATTTGAATCTGGAAGTATTTGATTTCCAGGCTTTAGACTTTGAACTACTGTTTTGATTTGCTCTTCCAAAGCTTGAAGATTGTTTTAGATTTTTTTTACTTGATGTTGATTTAATTTTCTTTGGTTTGAGTTTCATTCAAGCCTGGCTTTGGATTTTCAGGTTTGAGAGATTTACTTTTGAAAACAGCCTGGATTTGCTTTTCTTTCTTACATTTATAAAAATTAAATTTAAATAAAAAATGTGCCACTTGTTTAATTTAGTATAACACTTGTAAATGTACTTATGTGCATGGCTTACAAATGTTTAGATACAGCCAATTTATGTTTTAAACCCTATGTGTAGTTTAATTAAAAATTATGTTTCAAACCTTTCTTCTTGTTTTTTAATTTATATTTTAAACCCCTTTCCTTTATAAATTACTTACATTTTCTACTTAGTTTAAATATATACACAACTAAATTCATTTCAAATATAAAAGAAGAGTGTTTTAAACTTTTTATTAATTTCATTTGTTTTGATATTATATATATATATATACACATTGTTTTTCAGTTACTTATACTTATACAATTTAGAAAGAAAATGAATTGAAAACAATCAATAAATAATCATACATATATAGTTCTTAATTTATAAAACTTTTTAAATCTAATTTATTTATTATGTCAAATTTTATTTTCTAAGATATTTAAATTTGAATCTAAATTTCAAATTCTATCTTTAAATCTATTTTATATGCATATTCATTTCCAAATGTTCAAATAAATTCTCTATTAATTCATAATTAAATTCAAAAATTCATTTAAATTACAAATTTAAATTTGTCTCAAAAATTGGGATCGTTACAAAATAGTTTACTAGCGTCTATCTTTGGATGCCAAGGAAGGTTGAACTTCAAGGGTCTGACCATGGACTGTAGAAGTTTGGTAGGCACCTGATTCCGGCTACCTTAAAGTTGTAGTATTAGGCAATTTGGTGTTGGCTTGTAGCTGCTCTCAACTCAGCTTCATCGCGCTTTTCCTCAGTCATATCAAAAGACCCTAGCATGAGTTACTCATTTGTCCATGGATCGTAGTGAGTCATTTAATGAGAAGGCACTTTCAGTTCAGCTAGAATCATAGTCTCTGATCCGTAAGCTAAGGCGAATGGATAGTGGCTAGTCGCTGATTCATGGATCGTTTAATATGCTTAGAGTATTAATAGAAGTTTATCGACCTACTTCCCTTCGGTCTCTTCAATTCGCTTTTTAAGAATGAACTTGATAAAAGTGTTCACAGTTTCAGCTTGTCCATTCGCCCGGAGGTGTGCTACTGTAGCAAATCTCTTCTTTGTATGATGTCGACGATATAAATATTAAGTTTGGTACTATTGAATTGGGTCCCATTACTGGTAATGATTGCTTGTGAAACTCTAATGTGACAGATGATATTTAAGGCAATAAAGTCGAGCACTTTCCTTGTGGTGATTGTGCCTAATGTCTCTGCCTTTGCCCATTTGGTGAAGTAATAAACTACGATAACTACGGACTTCGCGCTACCTTTAGATATAGCCGACACATCAATGATATCAATTCCCCAAGATGAAAATAGCCAAGGACTGACAATTTGAGTCATCTATGTTGGTAGGCTCTTGGAATTTTAGCAAATCTCTGGCACTTGTCACACGATTGAGTGTAATTAGCAGCATCTCGTTTGATAGTTAGCCAGAAGTATCTATAGTAGATGATCTTCTTCGCTAGTGTTTGCCTCTCGATGTGGTCATTACAGATCCCTTCATAAACTCACCTGGCATCATTATGAGCGATAACCAAAGCCTAGGGACAAAGAAACCCTTCCTCTAGAGTACTCCTTCCTGTATGATATATTTTGAAGTTTGTCGAAGGAGCTTTCGTTGTTCGTTCCTTCTCTCTAAAGGGATTTCTCTTTGAAAATAATCTCTTACTGGAGTCATCCATGACTCCTTTTTTGGTTCAGTCTCCAAGATGCAATCAACATCCATCTGGTTGATGCTCAGAGCAGAAACCCATCAAAACAAGACCATGAACCGTGCACATCTAGGACTAGCCATTTTAGCTAATGATTTGGCCTTCTTGTTTTCTTCTTTGGGATTTGGAGTGCAATCGCGCCTGCTTTGGGCATCGATTGAGATTAACCACTTAGAATAGTAGTTTAGGTACCACTTTCTGGGATAGCAATTCTCGATTGCGCCATGCTCTGGGTGCTTGTTTAAGATTAACTACTTAAGATCGTAGCTTGTACATCCTCAACCAGCATGTTTGTTTCCACTCATGCCTAACTCCAGGCATTGATCGAAGGCTTGAAAGTTAGATTCTGCCTTACTCCATGCATGGATCTTCCATTTTTTTCTAATTCTGAGCAAGATGTTAAGGATTGGATAGTCTTTTCATGTCTATTTTTATTTATATTCCTAGCTTCGCATCAAGGGCTAGATTTGGTGTATGGATGGACATGTCATGCTCGGTTTGAGTTTATACTCCCATCCTCGTGTTTGGGGCAAGAGTTAGTGTACGGATGGTCATGTCATGCTCGGTTTGAGTTTAGACTCCCGCCCTCGTGTTGGGGTGAGAGTTAGTGTACAAACGATAATGTCATGTAAGTCTGAGTTATACTCCCGACCTTGCATTGGGGGCGAGAGTTAGTATACGGACGGTCAAGTCACGTCCGGTTTGAGTTTATACTCATGCGCTTATGTTAGGGGCAAGAGTTAGTGTACAGATGGCCACATCACATTCGGTTTGAATTTATACTTATGCCCTCGCTTTGGGGGAGAGAGTTAGTGTACAAAGGGTCATGTCACGTCTGGTTTGAGTTTATACTCCTGCCCTAGCATTGGGGGTGATAGCTGTATGGATAGTCATGTTACGTCCATTTGAGTTTATACTCCTGCCCTCGCAATGGGACCGAGAGTTGCATGGATGGTCATGTCACTTCCGGTTTGAGTTTATACTCATGCCTTCACATTGGGTGCGAGAGTTAATTGGCATCTATCTCTGGACGCCAAGTGTGGTTGAACCTCTTTGGTCTGATCATGGACCATGGAAGTTCGAGAGGCACCAATCTTCTGGTACCTATATATTTGCATTAATCACGCACAAATCTATTTTATTCGATCAAGTTATGACTCTTGAGCAATAGAAAGATGGAGTCTTGGACTCAGAAAGCCACTTTATCAAAGATGGAACTGATAGGTTCTACCATAGACCTTCCTAACACTGTCGGAGCAACGTCGGTCCTCAGAAGGTTAGGGATCGAATGTGACCATCGACCCGACACTTTGGACCTTCCCAACATTGTTGGAGCAACATCGCTTCTCAAAAATTTAAGGGTCAAATGTGACCATCGACCCAGCGGTTTAGACCTTCCCGACATTACCGGAGCAACGTTGGCTCTCAGAAGTTAAGGGAATGAATCTGACCATCGATCTTGTGCATTCGATGTTCCCAATGTTGCCGGTGCAACATCATTTCTCAAAAAGTTAGGTGTCGAATGTGACCATCAACCTAGTGGTTCAAACCTTCCCGACATTGCTAGAGCAACGCCATTTCTTAAAAGGTTAGGGGTTGAATGTGACTATGACCTAACGATTCAGACCTTCCCGACGTTGCCAGAGCAACATGATTCTTAGAAGGTTAGGAGTCAAATGTGACCATCGACCTAGCGATACAGACCTTCCCAATATTGTCACAGCAACTTCGTTTCTCAGAATGTTAGGGGTCATATGTGACCATCAACCCAGCGGTTTGGACCTTCTCGTCATACCGAAGCAACGTCGGTTCTTAGAAGGTTAGGGATTAAATGTGACCATCGAACCAGCAATTTGGACCTTCTCAATGTTTGTTGAAGCGATGCCGGTTCTTAGAAGGTTATGAGTGGAATGTGACCATCGACCCAATGGTTTGTGAGTCTGCACTCCCCGTTCATCATTCGAGGATTGAGTAAAGCTTCATTTGTCATGCTGATGGCATATCCTGCCTATTACAGTGCCTTAGTATCTATGGAAGGCTTATTTGCAAAAGGGAAAACTATATAGTGACAGATGTGGCAGCATGGTTAACGACTGTTGCTTCATCTCCAAGTGACTGATTAGTTGATGACTCGTCTAGCATTAGCTCACCTTTTCTTCTGTCCACTAGGCTCGGCCTATTCACTTAAAGCATGTAGACCCTGGGGTTTCGTGGTTTCTCCACTACTCGATAGTTCCTTAACATACCATTTGAGCTTGTTATTCCTTAGTACCTCCTCAATCACAGTATTCACATGTCGACATTTATTAGTATTTTGTCCATGAGTTTCATAGAAATGACAATACTTTCCCAGGCGCTTTTGTTATTAGTCGCCTCTCTTTGAGGGGACTTTTTATGTCGTTCCATCCCTTGCATGGCAAGGTAGATATTATCCAATGTATTATTCAAAGGTGTATGTTCCTTAGGTTTCGAGCCCTTAGGCACTTGCTGTCCTCACTGTGTTGGTTGCCCTGAACCAGATTCTACTATCTTTGATTGTCGTTCTAGTTACCAACCTTCACATCTATATAACTAGGATTGCCTCTGGATTTCTTTACAACAACGTTGCTTTGTACCACCTCATTTAGGCTTCCAGCAACAGTCCTCTATGGATGCTTGTGCATATCCTTACAACACATATATTCATTAGCTTTCCTATAAAAAGCTTCCATTACCAATGGTTGCTTCCTTGCTATCCAATTTTTGAAATCTAAGTCGGGATAAATCCCCTTATAGAGTGCTACCAGTACTATGTCTTTTGATCCATTATTTCAATTAAAACCGTGTGGAATTGATTCAAATAATTCCTAAATGATTCCCTTCTAGCTTGGTAAACATTAGACAACGACATCACGTGCTTCAGAGGGTGAAGTCAAGCGAAAGCGCTCCATAAACTTTCACGATAGCTCAACGAAAGATGATATGGAACTCGATGGAAGCCAAGTGAACCACATCATTTCCACCCTTTCTAAGAAAAATTGGAAACAGTGACACTTCACAGCATCTGAAGCTCAAGCTGAATCCATTTACCATTCATATCTTAATAAGTTTTTCCTAGGGTCCATCGTTTCTTCATACAACGACATCGTTGGCAGGTTAGATCTCCGAGGATATCTCACATGAAGATATCCTTTATAAATGGATTCCTACTTGGATAGGTCCTAATTCATCATTAGTTCTAAAACTATTTCACTAATCAACCTCATGACCGTATCCTCCAAGTAGTCTAGGTTAATGGGTTCAATTGAATGATGTGGGTCCTGCTTTGAGTGTTCAACCCGGTGAAGGCTTTTAGGAAAGTGCTCGATACCTAGGCTCCCTAAACTCTAGGAGTTCAATTCATTCAGTAGTTCCCTCTGTTTTATTCCCGTACATAGAGTTTCTAGTAATAAGGTAGTTTTCTAGATTTCGACCTTCAACGGCATTCCTAGGAATCACATCCAAGTTTCCTTTTGGGAGATTGTCTTTATGGTGTTGGCACCGACTAATAGTAGTGGTTGGTACAAATCCTAGGATTATGCCTGGAGCTCATCACCTTCCTTGTTGAGATGTCTTAACAACGTACCAAGTCTTTTTTTTCCTCCCGTCCTGCCATCTTTGTTCTGTTGAAGAAGAACTGTCTAACTCTGAGCTTGAATCCCTTCTACTACATCTACGACGATTTTGAGTTAGTTCATTCAACAATCTCAAGCTCTGTTGCATTTTTTGGTTCATCTCCCATTGTTTAACATGGAATTTGTCTTCCATCTTCTTCATCATTCTATCCATCTCCACTCTGATCACGACATTAGTTGGAGTTTGAATTGTTGGTTGCTCTGGTTGACTGACTTCATCAACATGCCAAGGATTCTAATTCTCTGCACACTAGCTACAGCTCTGGTGGTTATGGTATGTGTTTGGAGTTCCTTCCTTAATGGGGCCATGGCCAAAAGCTTCAAGTATGTTACTAGAAATATGGGTTATAGAAATAAAACAAAGAAGAATGGATCTATCTCTTGGATATAGGGAATCTAATAATAGAAGATTGATCCAAGTGACTTGATATTGAAATTCACAGTGGAAGCACCAAAATGTTTGAACCGAAAATGACACAAATACCCAAAAGTAAAAGAAAAGAATAAATTATGAAGAAATATTAACGAAAATAAGGAAATACAAAGCACAATATTTTAGAGTGGTTCCGCAAAGATTGGCTTACGTCCACTTTAATATTTTATCACTAATTTCTGACTTGGGGTAGAAATTCTTGAGACTCGATATAACTTCAACACTTAGAATTTCAATGATATAAGAATATATGAAATAAAAGAGATAGAACTAAAAGATATAGAAAAATGAGCCTTGCCTTCCTATTTAAAGAGGTAGGGAGCCTAGAATCTCACACAAAATATCTCATAGCTGTCATCCAAGCTATAGACTAAATCTCCATGAAAGTAGAGTGCCTCGTTATTAAACATTGGGAGTCAGTACAACTCCCCCGAGTGGGGGTCGGTACGACTCCCCAAGTAGGATTCAGTAGGACTCTCTGACATAACCAAATTTTCCACCTTTAATTTTGCACCTCTGTTAGTCTTGTGGTTAGCTTCATGATTCCATAGCTGTTTATATCAATAATTGCTTGGTTCGGGGTCCAATGACAGAATTGTGGTAGAACAAGGTTGCAGATTTAGGACTTCATGGAGATCGACAGAGAATTGCATTGGTTCAACAAAGTAACATTGAAAATATTCTTTTGGCATTAAGTAAGACATGCATGTAGAAAATGAGGTCCACCCATGGTGGAATTGGGAGTCGGTACCGATCCTTAGAGTATGGTCCATACAATTCCCTAACTTGGGTGGATTATTGCTTGTCTTGACTTTTTTGGAGTAGTTGAACTTTCTTGAAGTCTGATTCGAGAAATTTAAGTGTTTTCTTGTGGCTTGACCTAAAGATTCTCTGAAATTTTCATGTCCTGGGTTTTCCGTCGCCTGCTTGGAGTCAAACCCGAGATTTTTTTGTGTCTAAACCAAGTCCGACCTGAGTTTTCTTGCTTGTATTCAGATCCAAGTTTTCCATGTGTCTGATTCAAGTTTTTAGGAGTCGATTCTAAGTTGTGCCTAAGAGTCTGTACCAAGTCACGCTAGGAGTCAGACCCAAGTTTTTTATGTGTTTGTTTTGAGTCATCCGGGGCCACGTTTGGAGTTTTTCCAAGGCAATTCTACTTTAAGTCAGACCTGATATTTTTTAGGTTTGCTTCGACTCAACCCTTTCAAAAATTTGAACTTTCAAATTTTCAACTTTTTTCGCTCTTTTTTGGATATTTCTCTTTTCTTGCCCTTTTATGGTATTCCTAAAGTCTTTGGGTCATTTCCTTGTCGTTTGCTCGTCCAATTCGACCTTTCAACTCTGTTTGAAAACTATGTCAAATTTGGCCGTAATACTTGCTCCCTAAAGTACTCTATGGACTTTTGGCTGTACTTGGAATCTAGAGCTATATCTCCAGCCTACTTGCCTTGATAACCCAAGTTTGACCAGTCCGGTCTCTTTGAATACTGCCTGGTCAAAAGGTTGGATAACAATCACACTCAAACTCGGCCCCTAAAATCATCAACCTCAAATCTCGATATATCATAGACAAATAAGCTGATCTCCCTAGAGGATTTGACACAACCATAAGGTTGATCACAATACTATTGTCTAAGTGCAAGTCATCAACAAGTCTACTAGAGATAAAAGAATGAGAAGCACCAAAATCGAATAAAGTGCGAACAGAAAGACCAGCAAGTGATAACACACCTTTAATCTCCACCTATTCCCCTTATCCAATGCTGGTTGGATATTGGAAATAGGAACAACCCTCACATCATATGCCTAGACCGCCTGAGTAGAAGCTAAAGAAGTAGGTCTGGGTGGTGCTGGACAATTCCTTTTAATATGCCTAACCTGATCATAATTGAAGCACTTCGGCTTCTGCAGCGAACAATCCCTAACATGATGCTTGCCTCCACATTTGAACACTTCGACTCCTTCTTCTGGATCTTCCCTTTAGGTGGATATCTCCCCTTCTTTCCTTTCTAAAAATTGTTGACTTTAGCCTTTGGAGCCTTATCCACCTTCTTAGCAGCAGAAGTATGCAATGTCATCTCAACCAGACCCTTATAGGTAGCTCCCATAAGAATATGACTTATTTCTAAGCCCTATAGTAGCTAATTCAAACCTTAGCAAACTTAAGTGCCCTTTTACGCAGGGTATTGATCAACTCCATTCCAACCCCGTAAGTCATTAAAATGATTAATATATTCTTTAATTGCAAAATCACCCTGCTTCAGATTTATAAACTTTTCTACCATAACTCCCTCCTCAGCCCACGATAAGAACTTCATCTCAAATCGTCGCCTAAACTCTCCCCAAGTCACAATATCACCACCACCCTTAAACTCAACAAACTCCCACCAACTAAAAGCCTCTCCTTATGGCTGCTAGGTAGCAAGCTGCCTCCTAACCTCTTCTGTCAAATCCATAAGTCCAAATATTCACTCATAGCTATGGATCCAAGCTCTAGAATCAGCAAAAGTCTCAGTGCCTAAGAATGGCTTGCCACCCAAGTTGGAAAATTTCTTTCATTGCTTACAAAAGTCAAGAGTGATAGGTGGGTAGGCAGGGGCCCCACCAGTCGCCATCTTTATAGACTCTCTAGTCGAAGGCCCAAATGGTCGCCTGGCTTGTTATAACGATGGAACCAAATGGCCTCGTTCACACTCGAAATATCAGGGATGTTGGTAGAGCCAGATCCTATGGAATCAGCCACCTCGATCCATGAACTATAAACATTTAATTAATTAATTCCATAGATAGCTAAAACAAGATTTAAGATATAGAAAAACATAGGTAGGAATTACAATAAGCATAGGCATGAAATTGAGGGATTCTTAAAGACGTATATTTTTTTCCAAAAATACTTATATGTATATATAATTATACATTGGAAATCAATTTTGGAAAAATTTCAAAAGTCATTTTTTTTGTTTTTAAAACCATATATACATATATATTCATACAAGTCAAATATGCTCCTAACCTTAGGAATATTGAACCTCGCTCTGATACCACATGTAACAAACCGCATCTTTTGACATGCCAAAAACACACATAAAAAGACATGAATCATTGGTTTAAGGTAAAAATTAGTACTAAGGAGACTAAGATGTCAACAAAGAAATAATCTATCTAATCTAAAGGTCAGTGCAGCGGAAAAATAATATCAGATATAATGATAATCTCAGGAATGATTGTAATAAAAATCTAAGAGGTATCAAAAATATCTAATTTCAAAATATCATAGTATAGTAGTTTTAGAAAATCATCAGTGCATATCAAATATCAGAGTATCATAAAAATAATCCCTCATAAAGAAAGCTGTAACATCCCGCAATTTTTGACAATATCAATTTAATAATCTGTATTAAAAGTTAAATTGATATTGATATTTTTGTTAATAATAATTCAAATTGATTTAATAATCTTCTTCAATAAATATTTAATTGGTTATTTTATCTTTTAAAAATAATAAATTGGTTTCTATTTATAATATAAATATATTGTTTATATTGTAAATAGATTAACTTTGTTTTAAATATAATAAATAAAGCATATTTTCTAATTCTAATATTTTAGTAATTTGGAAAATTAGTTTTTATTTAATATTAAGCTTTTCAAAGTTATTAAATAAATAATCTTGGTTTGAATTAATAAATGAATCATGATTTAAAATTCTAATATATACATTAATAATTTGGAAATTTTGATTTAATTTAATATTAAGTTTTTCAAAACTATGTAATAAATAAATATATGATTTTAAATTATTAAGAAACAAATGTTTAAATGTTTAAAATAATTTTGCCTAGAGTTTTAAATTTAAAATGAATTAACAAAATTTTTTATAGCTTAATAAAATAGGTAATTTATTTAAATAATTTCTTTTACAATTATTTTTAATTTAATAATGAGATATTTCTAAAAAATATATTAATAGTGTATTGTTTTATAATTAGATTTCGAATAAAAATAGCAATTGTTATTTCAAATTTAATTTGTATTCATAACTTGATTAAAATCCAAAGTATAGATTCTTAATTGTTTTGAATTTTATATAAGCTTTATTTGTAAGCATCATTTGTTTTTATTTCTTTTATAAATTTCTATACATTTTAAATACTAGTTAATAAATTAGTTAGGCATACTATTATATTAACATGTAAAATAAAATACTAATTACTTTACTTAGGACATGTGTTGTATTCTTATGCCTAATCAAACAAATGTTATAAGATAAACATTTCATTTAACAAATGTTGGAATTTTATACAAGTGTCAATTTGTTTTAATTTTTCTTTTATTTAATAAAATCTGAAAATACACTTATATAAACCAACATCTTCATCTCTTTCTTCCTTTTCTCTTCTTAATTCAAAAAAAAGAAGCTTTAACTTCATATCAAATGTAGATCTGAAAACATGAAACCCAAATTCAAATTTTTTTTCAAAAATCTACAAACAAATCTGCAATTACATGCATCTTCAAAAGAACCAAAATCACTTCCCTGTTCCAAAATCCTGTAAAACACTCTTCAAATCAAAAACCAAATTCAGGAAATTATGTTCAATAAAAAAATCAAAACTCCTCAATTCAAATTCTATTCTGCAATCAAACCTGCATTTTCAAAAAAAAGCAAATCCCTGAAATTTCAAATTTTGAAGCCTGCAAAACAGTTTTACAATCAAGCAAAGCAAACATGAAAAATTCCACATCTTCAAACTAAGGCCCGTTCAAAAGCAAAGTTTCAAAAGTAGTTTTTTAATCAAAGAGGCAGAGATATTTGTTTTCAGCAATTAAATTTCAAAGGGCTACTTCACAAATCTGGGAAGATTTGTCATCTTCAAATAGGTGAGTAACTTTAAAATCTTAAATTATTAATTAGGTTGCATGCTAGTATGTTTTTATATAAATAAGTACTGTTTGTATATTGATAAAAGTCTGATGTGAAATATATTTGTGTGCATGCTGTAAATCACTTTGTGCTGTTCTGTTTTCCAAGCAGAACTTTGATTCCAATCCTTATCATTAATTAAGTTTCTGATAAAATGAAATTTATAAAAGAAAGTTGTTTGATTTTCTTAAGTTAATATCTAAAATTTTAAGCAAGTTAAGATATAAGTTGTGGTCTCTGGAAACATAGAAAAACATCAGTGCATGTTGATTTTAACTAAAATCCAAACATATTAATTTTGTAATTCAGTATCATAAATCAAAAGCATCAACTAAAGCTTGATTTTTAAATCAAGAATTAAGATTTTTAGAATTAGGATGAAGGTGCAGTTGGGTTTTGACTGGAAATGGGTTTATTTGGATTTGCTGGTGATCTATGAATAAGTGGAGGCTTGGGGTTCTTCCAGGCGATGGAAGAGAGGTAGGAGAAGCTAGGAAAAATCATAGTTGATGATGGAATTCAATGTGGAAGTTGCAGTTGTGTTTTTCTTTTCAAAACCCTAGTTTTTAATGGTTTGAAGAATCGATCAGTTCGTTTTATAGAGTTGATCGAATGTTAGGATTTTTTGGGGATTGATAGCATGGATGTAGTTGAAGGCGAGGCCGGAGTGGCTGACCTACAGGTGGTCGGAGCGGCGAGATTTTTTGTGTTGACAGGTTTGAAGGGGGACCTGATTGTAGTTTTCCAGGTTTTGGTTTGAGGACCTCGAACTCGAATTCGAGAATTGATGCTTGAATTAATGATTGTGGTGGGTTGTTGAGTCATCTTCTGGTTTGTAGAGATCATCGATGATGATCTATGGTGGCCGTAGTCACCGTGCATATGCACGGTGATGAGATGTATCTGTTGATGTTGGTTAAGTTTTGGAACATGGGAGAGTTGCTGGAGTTTACTCGAAGTAGCCTATTGATTTGCTCGGGGAAGATGGGTTGCGGACTCGAAGCATATAGGGGTGTGTCTCGGGTTAGTAGATTTAATAGGTTTCTCAGAAGCCTGGTATTCAGTTTTAAATTTTAAAATAAAATTTAAAAGCCGAGTTTATATTGAAAGGTAAGTTTTAAAAGAAGATTTACATCTAGTTCTTAAATCTGAAGTAAGTTTAAAATCTCAGTTTTTAAATAATGTTAAGTTTTTAAATTTGAATTGAATTAACTACTCTAAAAAGGGGTAAGTAGTTTGTTTTTTTAAATGAAGTTTTAAGTTGTAAATAGGTTTTTAAATCTAAAGATTTATCTGGAATAAAAATTTAATATGCATTTCTATTTTGAAATAAAAAGAAGTTTTCAAAATTTAAATATTAAAGTGAATTTCTAACTATGATTTGAATTTAAACATAAACTTGGTTTTAAATTTCTTTTTGATCTTCTTTACGAAGTGAATACTACTTTAACATGTGAATTAAGGTTTTGAATTGTCTTTAAGCTTTGCTTAAAGTCAATTTGCATTCATGTTTAAATCTTAAATTTAAATGAAATTAGAAGAAAAGTTTAAAGTAGATTGATTTCAAAAGTATTTGTTAATGACAAATTAATCACATTTAAGAAAATTTTTTATCTTAACATTTAATTAAGATTAATGTTTGAAATTAATTTAATTAATAAGGTAATTAAGAAGTAATTAGTTAATTTAATTAATTAATTAATTAGGGATTAATAAATATTTGATTAAGGCTAATCAATTTGTAATTAAAGATCATTAATTAGATTATTCAATTAATGATTAAAGAATCATTAATTAAGTAATTAAGTTATAATCATGGTTAATTAATTTAATAATTAAATATTAATTAAGTTATAGTTAACACTTAATTAATTAAATAATTAGGGATTAATTAATGAATGATTAAAGATAAATTAAATTGTAATTAACAATGGTTAATCTAAGTTAATTACTTAATGAAAATAATTAGAGAATGGTTAATGAAGGTCATTAACCAGGATTATTTAATAATTAATTAATGTGGTTAATTTTAATAATTAATTAGATTAATTAATTTAATGATAATTAATTGTAAATGGTATAAGTGTAATTACTTTATGAAGTAATTAAGAAATTAATTGCTTAATGTAATTAATTTAGTTTAATGCGATTGTTTAATTTGATTAATTAAGTTTAATTAATTTTAAACACTTGATGTTTTAATGATAATTACTTTATGTAATTAATGGATTGGAAATTACTTAGTGAAGTAATTGATTGGTAATTACAGAATGTAATTTATGGAAGATGTTTAATAATGTAAGTAATTTGGATTAAATTACTTAGTAATTAATCAAGGGATTAATGAAGAAATTAATTAAGGAATAATTAATTTGTTTTAATGAAGTAATTAAGTGAGTTAATTACTGAATATGGTCAATCAAGAGGGATTAATAATAATGAGTTAATTACTTGAGGTAATTAATTTAGGAAGATAATTAATTAAATATAATTAAGGATCATTAATTATTATAATTAACGATGTAATTAAAGTTGATTAATTTTGATTAATTAATAAATGATATGTGATTAAGGTAATTAATGAATGTAATTAATTAAGGATTAATGTAACTAATTATAGTTAATTAATTAATTGAAGTATTTAAAGACTAATTACTGTTTTTTTTAAGAATAATTAATTTGTGAAATTAATTAAGGATAATTACATGAATGTAATTAAGGATAATTAATCAAGGGTGATTAATTAAGGTGATTATTTTGAATGATTAATTAATTGATTGTAATCAATTAAATGGTTATGTAAGCAAGATTTATATTGATGAAGTAATTAATTTAATTTAATTTAAATTAATTAAAGATGAAGTAATTAATTTAATTCACTTTAAATTAATTAGAGATAGAGGTAGTTAATTTTATTCATTTTAAATTAATTATATTGTATGAGTAAATCATTGCTTATGTATGAATGAGTGATATTGATTGCCTTGAATGGTTGTGATATCAGAAATGAGATAGGCGATGTTGTGTGGTATAAATGCTTTGGTTGCATTGTGATGTGGATTATCTATTTTGATGATGATATAGATTATCTATTGCGATGATAATGTAGATTACATGTTTATCTGATAATGTGGATTATCAATTGTGATTTGTGAGTTATCTATCTTTGTGTATATAGATAATTGAATTGTTTTAAACTTTAAAAACAACTTGGACCTAAAAGACACGGTTTGGATTTCGATGAGACCGGGACGGGTTTCCATATTTGGAGATCCAAAAACCACATCGATCCAAATTAACTGTAGGTCGTGAATCTCCAGTGAAGATGAAGATTCAGAGTGCAAGGGTCATCGTCGTTAACTCTGAGGGTGATTCCCAAATGAGTGTAACGAGATAATGCCTTCGGTTTCGTTCGAACCCGGAACGAACTTGTATGGATTGAATGCTTTCAGAACATCGTAAGGTAGACGTTGAGCATTCTAAGTGATGTGTTCACTAAAGATAATCGTAGCCTGAAGCCTCATCAACCGAGAATGGCTAAAACAGGGGAGGTGCAGCAAGGCTAAGTGGGTCATGCCCATGTAGGATGAGATTTTCCGCTGCCTAGAGGTCCATTTTACTTTCGGCTGTGTGGACGGTTGTGATCTCCAACTGTCGGGGTTGTCTTGTTCGGGACTGTCCAGTAAGGGATGGTTCCGGCTTTGTGTTGCAGGGGATTGGGAGTGATCCTTGGTACGCTGATCTAGGCCATGTACTGTGACGGGAGGTACCCCGGTAGCCCTGCCATTGTATGGAATCCAAAATCCAATAAGTGCCATCGGATTTGATTGTATTACCCACTTTTGTGGCTAGTAGCTGGAATTTAATAAATGTAACAATTTCGGCTATTTCATATTTATTTGAAAACCCTAGACCTATTATAATATCACTGAATTTCCTATCAAATGTTTTGGTTAGCGCAAGGTAAAAACTTTTCCATGTTTATGTGTGCGAAGTCTTACGTGATACATTTCTTTTCAAAAAGGTTTTTGAAAATTAAGAAACCTTAACCTGTTACTCACACCAGACCCATGTCTGACCCGGAGTTTATCTTCTGTTTTTCTTAAACTCTTGCGTACTCAAATTTTTACTAGTAGCCAAGGGATTCAGGTTGGCTTTGACGAATCATGGAGGAGCAATGGAGCAGGAGGCTTCTGCGTGTAGATATATAGTTTTCCGCTGTGTTGGTTTCTTTGAGTAGTTCCTTGTATTACATTGAGTTGTATAACTAGACAGGTGTTTATAACTGTCTAGTATGTGAAGTGTAATCTGTGTAACTCTGATAACGATTGTAAACTATGAAATATTTATGTTATTAATATAATTTATTCGTTCCGCTGTTTAGATTCTGATGTTGTTTCTTCTTCTCTTCTTTCTTTTCTCTTTTCTATCCCTTTCTTTCTTCAAGATGATGCGATTTTCTGTGGTGAGAAAGTTGGGTTGTCTCAAAACCACTAAAAGAAAATGTACTGATAGGAAATACATGATAAAAGATAAATAGAGCTAGACTCCATGCACAATAATCCGATGGCAGTAATGAACGTGTCAATGGCTATGCTATCCACCAATGGTGGGAAAAAATGGAATGAGTTGGAATAATGCCTGGTGAATGAGAACAAGACTATCAAGGAATTTACATATAATCGACTGCAATTCTACTCTAAGTGATATAGAGTGTATATAGTATCCATGCACCTTAGGTCCCATGCCTATGGTCATAAGTCAACAGTCTTACAACATAGGGATAAAAATAGATCGCAAACGATCACCTAATAGTTAGGGATCAACTTGATATCCCACATTAACTCTTATTAAGACTAAAGAGTAAGAACACAAATGTAAACTCGCATAGTGACTCATCGAATGCATTCATGCCCAACCCCTTGATCCTAGTAGCAACATACCTCTTACGCATACTTGGGAGTTATACTCCTAACTCCTGTCGGCACTGGATATAACCCAACTTTAAACATCATAAGCCCACACGAGCACAACAAACAAAAGATCACAAATCCATTCATAACAAATATGAGACTGATCATCCCAGTCATAGCACATAAGTGCACCTTTGCCCACCTAAAGGACACACCGTATCCAACTTCATAATATAGAAAAAGAAAACTAAATTCACACCTCAAAATAAAAGACATAAATGTCCACCGATTAAAAAGTCTAAAGGATAGAAAGGTCCATAAATCTAAAGCCACAAGGTCGATAACTATCTAATAAGTCCAAAATTGGAATACAATAATCGACCTATGTTAGTCTTTAGGTCGATTGCCTACAAGCTCACATCACAAGCGTAACGACCCGTATTTTTTAACTATTTTAAATTATTAATTTTAATGATTATTGAACAAAAATGGTTAGAAATAAAAAAAAATTAATTATTTATTAATGTAGTTTATTAGATATGAACTTAGATAAATTTTTGAATAACAGAATTCAATAAGATAAAAGATGATAACTTATATTAGAAAGTAAATTAAATGTAATTGAATTGTAAGTAATTGATAACAGAAATTGAAATGATCAACATTAAGTTAATTAAGAATCGAATAAACGTTTACTAAAAGTACAAGCATAAGTTTATTTTTATGAAGTTATATTTTTTTGAGTATAAATTTCAGAAATAAGAAAACGTTTATTTGGTAAGAAATGAATAACTTTCGTTGTATACAATAATTGCAAATATGTTGAATTACTGTGAAATGAAAGTAGTTTTGTTTATCATTTTAATTTGTTTTAAAAGTTAAATTTTATAAGTTAAATAACTTATATTTCAAATATAATGATTTTTTTGACAATTTAATTATTACTAATACTGGAATTATTTAAATAATTGAATTTTGAATTTAATATTAATGAAGGAAGATATTAAACTTTTAAATGTGGGTTTAAAAGTGATTTATTTAAATTGGAAATTACTTGTTTAATTAACATGTAAAAATAGTCTTTTTGGGCATTGCCTCAGATTTTGGCAAAATTAGTTTATGGGATCCACAATAGTGAATTATTATAGGATTTCAAGTTTTGTAGCCATCAGACTTATCGTTTGGTCATGTGAGCTTGAAACGCTTAGAATTTATTTTCAAAACTTTGATTAGTATAATTTGATTTTGAAAAGCTATCTTCTAAATATGATGGAATTGGCTCCTGATATAAGTTTCATTGTGTTCGGAATAGGAGTATAACATATAGAACGCTAAGCGGCAAGTTTCGTTTGGAGTTTGAAATTTTCACAGACAAATAATACCACTAAAATTTTCCACATATAGCCATCAATTTCTTTCATTTCACGCAAAATGAAACCCTAAACATGAGCCGCCTCCTTTTAAATTTTAATTTTCGAAAATCACTGGTCTTTCTTCCTCATTTCCTCTCAATCCACCACTTTCAAGCTTCGACTTCAACTAGGAGGATGGAGAGCTCGACAAGCTCTACAGGATCGACGGTTGGATCGTCAAATGGAAGTGCGAGGTGGTGGCAATTTATGTTCGATGGCAGTGTTGTTTTTGGGTTGCTATCTCAATTTGCACGAGGCGCAAGTACTGCCGCGTCATGGAGGCAAGGCAGCATGAGCGCATGGGGGTGGTAGGAGGTGAGCTCGGCATGACATCAAGCTTCGAGAAAAAAAGATAATCATGTGCGAGCCTAGAGTTAAGTGAGAGGAAGTAGGGTAGGGTTAGTTTAATAATTATTTTAATTAAGTTAATTATATTTTAATGACATTAAATATTCTTTAGTTCGCAACTTTTTCATGTGAGCTTGAATTTGAGCGAAACAAGTCGCGTTTGATTCGTATTGACATTGTCTACGACATGGAGTTAGATTCGAATTTGTTTGAGAATCTATTTAAATGATTTGTTTTGAAGAAATAAAAATCGAATTTATATAGATTGAATCATTTTCAAATTTTAGTTTTGAAATGTTGAAGGTGAAACTGGTCAAAAGAAAATGTTTTAAAGGAAATAAATTTGGAATGTAAGTAATAATCGAAACATGACTTGAATTATAGAAATTGAATTTGTCTAAAGTTTGAAATTTTATTTAAACTACGAATTTATTTAAATAAAAGTTATATAAATGGATATTTCAATTTTGGGCTTGAAATTGAATTATTTAGAATATTTAAAACTTAAATTAAACGTTGAAGTTTAATTTGATTTAAGCGATTTAAATCAGTAAATTGAAATTGCACCTGAAATTTATATAAATTGAAATGGTTTAAAATAAGATTTGAATTGAAATGTGAACCATTGAATCAAATTTGAAGTTAAAATAACTTTTCGAAATTGAAGTTAATTCGAATCAAAATCGAAATTGGAGTTGATTTGAATTGAAATCGAAATAGAGTCGATTTAAATTGATTTGAGGTCGAAGATGATTTGAATTGGAAGATTTGAAATTGAATCAGTTTGATTGAAATTTTGGACCTGAGTCTAGATTTATTAAAAATGGAAAGAAACATTTTTAAATTTAAACTATTTTCACTATAAGTATTTTACTATAAACTGTTTTAAAATTCATCTTTTTAAACTTCAAATTATTTAAATTTTCAAATCATTTAAGATATAACCCATTTTTAATACTCAGACAATTTTATATCAAACTATTTTAATATCTGAACTATTTCAACTATCTTAATTTTTCAAACTATTTAATTTTTCAAATTATTTAATTTTCAAACTACTTAACTTTTCAAACTATTTAACTTTTCAAACTAGTTTATTTTTCAAGCTATTTAACTTTTCAAACTATTTTGAATATTCAAACTATTTTCAAAAAAATTCAAGCCGTTCAAGTTGGGAACTATTATATATAAATCGTTGATCTAAATATGAATGTGGTTAAAATGAAGTAATAACCTAAGTTGAAACTTGAAACGATATTTGGAAGTGAAATTGAGATGTTGGAGTGAAAACGATTTTCAAGTGAAATTGACATATTTAAGAAAATATTCCATTATGAAATGAATATGATTTTGAAGTGAATATGATATTTTTATCTCAAGTATGAACTGTTTTGAAATGTAAAGAACCAACCAGTGTGTAAAATGGCGTTTGGTTGTTAAGGAGACCGGGGACGATTATTGGCATACTCTTTATCAATGTTGGTACCACTTTAACAACTGCATACGTGGAGGAGACTCTATAATGAAGTAGTTGGATGTGTTGTACGTTGTTGGATTTGAAGAAAGAGAACGATGATGGATAGTCCTGACACTTATGTCAATTTGAAATGACTAAAACAGGACGGCTTGAACTAGGCCAAGTGGGATAGCTACCCCTAGCGACACCTGTTCTTCGATTTATTCTTGTGGAATCGGTCTATACTATTACCTTTTTTGTTTTGATTGGTGCACCTTGATTTGGAATGACCTCCCTTTGACTTGATATGGGATGGGTGGACGCATTGGGCGGTCGTTGCGGTGATGCATTACCACCAACCTGGTAACTCAAATTGGTAGCATACTACCTTGGGCATTGCCTCATATGCCTTGTCATGCTTTTATTTTTATACGAGACCACTACGAGTTTGGTTTAGTGTTTTCGTATCATGATGCATCCTTATTTACGAGCGTTCTACTAGTTGTATTATATGCAAACTTTACGACAATGCTTAAAACGTGTTAAGGAGAATTAATGTAAAGCCTTAATGCTAGGAAAATATTTATATTACTGAATGGACATTACATATATAGTGTATCCTACTATATATAGATATTTTGATGGATCCTTAATAGATTGAATATCCCATAATATCACTTGAGTTACTACACACACATTTTACTATGGATAGGAGATGTAAAACCCCGTAGACATCTCTAATGCTATTACGCTCTTATTACATGTGATATTGATTTGACTCACATAGGAGTATTTTAGTTCTGACTCAAGTGTATTGTTTTACTTTATGCTCGGGTTAGCCCTGAGTATTTCAGTGCATTGAAGATTATTATTCTGGAGTATGAAGTTGAAGATTGGTATATTATCATTACTAGTATTATTCCACCACATTGTTTATTCCGCTGTATTATTCTATTGTTCTGTTGTATATAAAACTCTGATAGATGTTGTAAAATTTTAATCAAATGTATAGTATAAATGGCTTCATGAACTGTTTATTTGATCATTATATTTTGTCATTCCGCTGTGAGATTCCATGTTGTTTTCTTCCTATCTTGTTTTTCTTAATAAAACCCCATTAATTATCTGTGTTTCATATTGAATTGAGTTGGACATGTGTGGTTTATTTTCGACCTAAACCATCTGAAATGTGGGTCATCACAGTTGGTATCAAAGATTTGGTTTAGCGATAACCTTAGCATTGATGGGGATTGACTCATTAAAGATGGGGTAGTAATACCCTAGAATGAGTTTATTAGTGTGTCTATATATATATATATATATGTATGTATGTATGTATGTATGTATATATATGAGAGCGTGTACTTGTTAATGTTATAAAAAATTTCATATTGTGTTTACTTATCTGTTGAGTTGTTTATAAATTCTGGTCAGTACATGAGGCGCCACATTATCGATAAGGGTTTCTAAACACTTAAACGAGGCAAATCGACATAATATTTTTTTAAAATTGGGTAAATGAAATAATTTTACCTAAATTATATGTTATATATAAAAAGAATAATTTTCCATTAGTAACCATGTTTGTGAAAATTAAGTTTTGTGTTGTTTATGGAATTATTTATGGGTATTTGTTGTTAGGAGATGATAATATTTAGCTATCATCGAATATTAGTTGAATTAAACTAAGCATGAATACTCTGTGAACTCCATTTCATGAAGCGTTGATGATTAGATTGAATTGAATCTAACTACAATGAGAATTGTTTGCAATAACAAAGATGTAAATTAAAGAAATGTTTTCATAATAAGGTAATGGATTTGTATAAGTATATTTATAATATAGCTTACAACTAGAAAGGATATAAAAGTTGAGAAATTTTAGAATTTAAAATCCTACTAATTTTCAAAAAAATTGTTTTCAAAGTTTTCAAAAACAATTTTAATATTATTTGAAAGTGTTTTTGACTAGAAATATATTTTAAAAAGAATTTTGAAAGAAATAAAAGCACTGAACTCGCTTTAGTTGCTAGGAAATAATTTCGGGGATGACTGAAGCATCGTCAGTATTCTTTCGAGTTTCTGAGTGAGAATTGCTACCAAAAGAAATTTTATTCTGGTTAAAACAAAGTTGTTTGGATTTTTAAAGGCTATAATTTTATATATAAAGTAAATATGTATGATATTATTTCAAAAAGATTTGTAAAATTTGGTCTTTAAATTTTGAGACTTTCAGCTAAGCAAGGTCATTATATGATCCAAGTGAGTTTTAAAGGTATTTGAACTTGAATCAAGGAATGTTTATTCACTTATGTGAAAGTAATAGAAATAATTTAAACTTCGGGTTTAAATTATGAAATGAATGGATTTATAAAATAAATTAAATATAAGGTGAATAGGTTATAAAACCATGTTTGAAAATAATAACTAAACAAATTTGTGTTTATGGATATTTATGAACTTAAGTAAATCAAAATTTTACTTTAAGTTAAAAGAATTAATTTAGACTGAGAATTTGAGAACCTAAATCTTGGTGCTTTTGAAATTGTTTTCTAAGATTTTGAAATTAGTTTTAGTATTGTCTAAAATTATTTACAAATGAAAGTTGTTTCAAAAGTATTTTAAAAGAGAATAAGTCATGTACTCTCTCTTCTATCGCTGGAAAATAATTTCAATGACGACGGTCGCATCCTCGACGTTCATTTTCTAGTCTCAAAGTGGGGGAAATCACTTAATATCTTTGCTACGTATATGATTCAATAAACAGATTTTTGATCTATAATTTCTAATATGATTTGATATATATAAAAGATATGAGTTTATATATTATTTCAAAATGATTTGGAAAGAAACCCGGTGTTTAGTTCTTACATTCTCTATAACTTTAAAAAAATTCACTTATTGAAATGAAATGAATTAATAAAATGATTTTATAAAATGGTCCAGAAATGGATTTATACGAACTGTGTTAAACGTGAAGTGAAATAATTGAAATATGAATAAACTGAATGTAATTGAAATAGATGTGAATAAATTGGAAGTAAACCAATTAGATGTTAAAAAAGAATGGATGTTAATAAGAGATGAAAGTGTATAAATAAACCGCTGACATTGGATAACATAAATTGAGATATTGGATTAATTAGTTGAATAGTAATTGTTGAAAGGTTTCTTTTGTTGCAAATATTGTTATAACTGTTTTGGTTACATATGACTGTTTTTTTGTGTATTGGTGCTTATGCTTATGATTCAGATTAAGATACATGTTATATAGTCCATTAAACTCATAGATGTTTCTATATCTCATTATAAGTGACTAATATTCAAACTAGAGTTGAGATAGATACAAACGAAGACCATTTGGACGTATATGCAATTTGACATGATTTTGCTCGTTTAATATGAACGAACCCGCTCATACTAATAATAATATGGTATATATCTTGGATTAGATACCTTACTTTTATATTATTTTCCTTATAGGATGCCTCATCACTGAGATGAGATGTATATTTGTGATATGTGTGTGTGTATCGTAAATTTTTCCAATCAAACCACGCCAATGAGACGTTGCCGAAATTTTCCGTAAATTCAGGTATTAGAAAAACTTTGAGACTTTAAATTTTATAACTTGTTTTACAAATAAGCCTATCAGAGTGGCATAGAAGAAGCATAGCAAAGGTTTGGCAAAATAGATTTTTATGTTAATTATTTTGAGTAAAGATATCCAATGTTATATTCCTTACTTAATTTCTTTCAAGGATAAAAAGTTTTGAGTGGGGAAGATTGTAACAACCCGTATCTTTTAACTATTTTAAATTATTAATTTTAATATGATTATTGAACAAAAATGGTCAGAAATAATTTTTTAATGATTTATTAATGTAATTTATTGGATATGAAGTTAGATAGATTTTCATATAGCAAAATTCAATATGATAAAAGGCGATAACTTATTAAGTAAATTAAATGAAAATGAATTGCAAGTAATTGATAACAGAAATTAAAATGACCAATGTTAAGTTAATTAAGAATCTATAAAAATTTATTAAAAGTAGAATCATAAGTTTATTTACATGAAATTGTATGTTTTTTTATAAGTATAAATTTCAGAAATAAGAAAACATTGATTCGGTAAGAATGAATAACTTTTGTTGTATACAATAATTGCAAAGATGTTGAATTATAAAATGGAATTATTTTTTTATCATTTTAATTCATTTTGAAAGTTAAATTTTATAAGTTAAATAACTTATATTTCAAATATAGTGATTTATTTGATAATTAAATTATTATATTTAATATTGGAATTATTTAAATAATTGAGTCCTAAACTTAATATGAATGAAAAAAAATTCAAAGATTGATTTAAATTCTATTTAAATAAGATGGAAGATAGGATATTTTTAAATTTGGATTTAAAAGTGATTTATCCGAATTGGAAACTACTCGTTTTAATTAATGTGTAAAAATAGTATTTTTGGACACTGTCTCGAATTTCGACGAAACTAGTTTCATCGGATCCATAATAGTGAATTATTATAGGATTTCATGTTTCATAGCGATCGGACTTATCGTTTGGTCGTGCGAGCTTGAAATGCATAGAATTTATTTTTAGAACTTTAACTAATATAATTTGATTTTGAAAAGCTATCTTCTAAATATGATGGAACCGGCTCTCAATATATGTTCCATTGTATTCGGAATAGGGGTATAACATATAGAATACTAGGCGGCACATTTCATTTGGAGTACAAAATTTTCACAGATGAATAGTGCAATAGAAATTTTCTATATATAGCTATCAACTTCTTTCATTTCATGCAAAGCAAAACTCTAAGCATCAGCCGCGTCCTTTTAAATTTTAATAGCCAAAAATTGCTGGCCTTTCTTCCCTATTTTTTCTCAATCCACACGCCTTCAAGCATGGACTTCAACTAGGAAGATGGAGAGCTCGACGAGCTCTACAAGATCCATGGTTGGATCGTCAAATAGAGGTGCAAGGTGGCCGCGATTTATGTTCGATGGTGGTGACGCTTTTGGATGTTGTCTCGATTTGCATGAGGTGCGCGTGTTGGTGCTGCGTGGAGGCAAGGCGCCGCGAGCGCGTGGAAGTGGACGGGGGCGAGTTAAGCGCGACATCGAGCTTCAAAAAAAGAAAGAAAAGTATATCACATACGAGCCTGGATTTGAGCGAAAGGAATACAGGTAGGGTTAGTTTAATAACTATTTAATTGAGTAATGATATCGAATATTATTTAATTCATAACTTTTTCATGCGAGGTTGGATTCGAGTGAAACAAGTCGCATTGGATTCGTATCAACATCGTCTACAACATGGAGTTGGATTCGAATTTGTTTACTCTGAAAAAATTTTAGTTTCAAACAAAGGAGGGTGATTAAACCCGCTCATGAATACTAAAATATTTCTTATGTTTATAAAGTGATTTATTTTATTGATTGTTGTTTGATAATTTAACTAACATTTAATCGACATATGAATTAAACTGTTAGGAATTTATAATAGACAGTTAAAAATGAAATTGAATTGCTAGTTAAACACCAGATGTTGATTACTTGTTAACTGTTGTGATTTATTGGCGGATTTGGATATTGATTGAGATTGGAAGCTATTGCTTGATATTTTGGGTGATTGGATGTTTATTTATTTTATATATATCCTGTGACAACCCAGAAATTTTTGGATATTTGAAATTGAGATATTTAATTGATTTTAAATATTTGAAAGTTAGTTTAACTTGAATTTCAAATATCACTGTTTATTTGGCAACTAAATTTATTGAATTTAATAATTTGAAACTGGGTAAAATATTTCATCTTCAGTTTTTAGCTTGTTAAAAATAATTTGAAGACTTGTAAAATTTATATTAATGACACTGAAGATAGTAAAAGTGTTAAAACTGAATCTAAAGGTGGTTTGTTCAGTTTTGAAATTTTATTGTTTAAATTGATATTTAAAAATAGCCTTTCGAGGCACAGCCTCGGATTTCGACGAAACCAGTTCCATTGGATCCGTAATATTATATTATTATCGGATTCAATTTTTGTAGTATTTGAAGTGATTGTTTGGCGGTACGGTACTCTAAAATTATATCGAAATTTAATAAAAATAACTAGTCCAAAAAGCTATCTTCTCCATACGACCGAATGAGGACTCGAAACCTTTTCCATTGCGTTCAGAATAGGGGTTTAACATTATAAATGCCTAGTGGCATGCCTCAATAGGAGATCGAGATTGTGAGTTGCATTTATCGGGACGATTTGAATTTGAATTTAAATTATATATATATATATATATATATATATATATATATTCAATCGACAAGTTTAACACGTTTCATTCCTTTGTACACACGTCTTCTACCTTCTCTAGTCTCTTACCAGATGTCCTTTCCTTGTTTTAGCCAAGCATTGTAAAATAAAAAAATAAAATTTAATTCAAATTCATTTGAAAACAAAGACCCATTTCTTTTAAAATCAAAACACATCTGAGTAATTTAATGGCCACCTCTTTCTTCAATCGAATTCGTTTCCATTTAAAAAAATAAAAAAATGAAAGAGAGGGATCGCGTATCCGGAAATAGTGATGGGAAGGCGAGCGCTGCCGCGTTCAAATAGGCCGAGGAAGGGGATGCTCGACCCGTGCGTGCATGAGGAGTTCGGGGTGGGAGGATCGTTTTTCCAGTTTAGGGTTTCCGACGAATTCAATTGTGGCAAGCTAGCGGTCGAACGCAAGCCATGTTCGAACTGATGGAAGCTCGCTTTCGGTTTTGAGGTCAACGAGGGTGGTGGAAGGTCTGGTCGGCTTGGCATTCACTGGTGCAAAATTGGGTTGCGGCTCTCGGTTTGGGCTTTGGTTAGGGCAGTGATTTCAGGAGAGAAGCAGAGGTGGTCGATGTCGCGACCATGGATGTTCGGCAGGACAGCTTCGTTTGGAACCATTGGGTGGTGTGGCTTAGTCGAGCCGTGGCAATCGAGTCATGTTCGTTGGGCTTTGAGGTGGTAGTTTTTTTTGGTATTTGTTTTTAATTTAATTTAAAAATATGAGGATAAGAATTAGGAAAGAATAAATATACTTATGTATATATACATATGTATGTATTTCCACTTACTGTTTCAATTAAAATAAATATTAAGATGGTTAATTTATTTGACTGCTTATTTAATTTATTTTATTTACTAAGGATCTGTAAAGGAAAATTAGTTAAAATTAAAATTATAATTTAAATCAAATTAATAAATGAAAACTTATTTACGATCGGTTTGAATGTTAATAAATCGTAAATTGTTTTTACAAGGTCTATAATCGGGAAGAAATGGTCGAGATGGAAATGGATTGCGAACAAAAAATCAAAGGTGAGTTAATCTCACTAATCTGGATTGTTATCTAAATTTTGGTTGAATGATTGAATTGATTAGATATGGTATATTATATAGTAGTATATGGAATATATTGGAGTGATTGATTTCCTGCATTATATAACGGATGAGACCCTATGCGTCACATAATAGCGGATGAGATAATATAACCCCATATACCGCGATATTCCACCTCGAAGTGGAATTGGTATTTTATTTTGAACTAATACCTGTGGATGCAGGGAAATAGGTTGGAGGGATCCAACTAGATTCCTCAAAATATTTAGATTTGTTTAACTATTCTGTGTTATGATTTATTGGATAATCTGTGACAGATTACAATGGTAATTGGAAATATTGAATGCCATGGTTTAATTGAATATATTTGGATATACTAAGTTATCAAAATATGTAGATGGATGTTTGAAGGAAAATAAAAGGAGATAATTTTTAAGTGAAATAATTATAGAGAATTTAGATAAATTAAAGAAGGAATTGGAAAAGAATAAAAGTTGATTTTTATATTCTAATAAATAAATTCCAAGTATGGGAAAGGAAATTTTTGAATAAATAGGAATAAATGTATTTTTAAGCTTAAGTGATATTATTTAAGAGAATAAAGAATTAATTTTAAATTCAGTATTTAAATGGTTTAGGAAAAAAAGAATTTTGAAATAAATATGAAATTTGTATTTTCAGTTTAAATAAGATTTTAATAAAGAAGTAAATTTGACATTAATGGGTTTTGAAATAAATTTGGGTAAGTAAAGGAATTTATTTCAAAAATGGAGTTAGATTTGGAAACTGATTTAGTGTTGAAATGGTGATTTAAAAAGAAGATGTGACTATGGAATTTATAACTGGGTTTATAAAGTGAAATGGATATCAGTGGGTATTTGGAAGTATAAATTCACGGTGGGAATTTATAAAGGAATGTGAATTTGTTTTAAAAATAAATAGTGGTTTATTTTTAAAGGTGTTGAAGAGAAGTAAATTTCCATGAAAAGCCAAGTACATTTTCAAAGCAGATTTTTAAGTATAAGTTGAAAGTTTTAAAGTTGTTTAAAGGAATGTTTTAAGAAATTATTATTTAAGTTGTTAAAACTTTAAAGGTAAATAACTGTTTAGTTAATTATGGTAGTAATTGTTTTAAAAGGATAATTAGTATTTATGTTTTAAAAAGATAATTATTAATATTTATATTTTATAAAGTAGTTTTATTAAAAAAATTAGTTTGGCTTAACGTTTATTTTAAAATTAGTTTTATATCTTATAAAGTAGTTTTATTTTAATTATGTTTTTAAAAGTATATAATTTTGAATAAAGTGTTTAAGTAGTTTTAACTTTAAATGTTTTAAATTATATTTTAGAGTAATGTGATTTAAATTATTTTAAATCTAAAGTATTTGGACTTGGTGATTTTCAGTGGAAATAGGAAATATTTGGGGAATTTATTCCGTGAGAGAAAGATGGTTTGAAACTATTTCAAAAGGGTTGAAGTATGAAAAATAGCTTGCGAAGTTATTTGAAATAAATTATTTGGAAAATTATTTGATCTGGTGATTGATTGTGAACGACATTTGATAGTTAAATAACCAACTATCAATATTGGCCAATGCGCTGATCGTTTCAAAGAGACCGGGGTCGGAATAATTTTTACCAAAACCACTTCGATTCGGTTTGAATGTTTTCACAAAGAAGACAAGAGTTTGGAGTCGAAGATGGAGCAGTGAAGTGTAAGGGCTAATCGCTTCTAATCCCGAGGGTGATTCCAAATTGGATGTAGTAGGAGTCATGCCTTCGGTTCCTCTCGATTCCGAAACGGACTTGTATGGACGAATGCGTTTAGAACATCGTTAGGAGGGCAATAAGCATTCTATGTGAATGTGTGCTAAAAAGGCAACGCATAGCCTCGAGCCTCATCAACTGAGAATGGCTTAAACATGGGAGGTGCACACAAGGCTAAGTGGCTAGCAACCAATTAGGGTAAGGTCACCCCTGTCTAGATGTCCCTTTATATATTCGGCTATGTGGCGGTTGCTGATCCCAACCGTAGGGTAAACTTATTCGGAATATCCAGTAAGGGGTAGCTCCGGTCTTGTGATGTAGGGGATCAGGATGGATCCTCAGTACGGTGATCTAGACCACGTACTGTGACGGGTGGTACCTCAATAGCCCTGCCATTGATGGAAATCCATTTTCCCTACGTGCCTTTACGGTTTTGTTTGTAAAACCCACTTTGTGGCTAGTAGCTGGAATTTAATGAATGTAACAATTTCGGCTATTTGAATAAGTATTTGTATATAGACACTATTATAATATCAGAGGATTTATAGGAAATGTTTTGGCTAACGTAAGGTAAAAACCTGGCATGTTTTTGTGGCGAGGTCTTACGAGATACCTTTGATTTCAAGGGATTTTGAAAACTTTAATAATCCAATTGAGTGTGTTTTCTCACGCTGGTTTTCCAGACTGACTCGGGTGTTATTTAACTATAATGCTTGGGTCAGACTGAGTATTATAGAGTATAGATTCGGGATGGACTGCTATGCAGCTCAGGAGATGAGATGGATGACGAGGCGTATTGCCGTAGATGTATATTCCGCTGACCCTAAGCTGTGTATTAAGTTTTGGAAGGACGAGTTATTATAACTGTCCTAAATTGTGATGTTGATTATAATGTACTCTGACGATGTAATGTATAAACAGATATAATTCTTTTGTTTAAAGACTGGTTATTTATCTATTATATTTTGTTCTGCTGTGTTTGTGAGATTCTGATGTTGTTTTCTATTTTTTCTTCTACCTCCTTCTTCTTTAACCCTAATGATTCGGTTTTTCGGCATTCGATTTTTGGCATTTGATTTAGTGAACATATTAAATGTCGATTTTCGAGCGTCGAAAAATCGGATCGTTACATATGGTATCAGAGCTGAAGGTTGAGCGAGAACCTTGGCTCTGGTGGGGATTACTCATTTGAATAGAGTCTGTAGTACTCTAGAATGAGTTTGAGTGTATTAATAGTATGAGCATGTATTTGTTAGTGAATATGAAAAAAAAATTTATATTTTGTTGACTTATCGATTGAGTGTTTATGTATTCTAGCGGAGATGTGGGACGCCATGTCATCGGTAAGGGTTTCTAAACTCTTGTACAAGATAAACCGACACGGTATGGTTTTAAAAATAGGGTAAATGAAATAATTTTATCCAAAATATTTTTGTATATAAAAGAAATAATTTTTCGTAAATTATTATAGTTATATATGGTTGCCTGATTGTTAGGGAATGATAATATTAAATTATTATCATTGATGTATGGAAATTGGATAAGAAATGGAAATCATAACCAAAGTTAAGAAATTTATTTTATATAACAGGATGTAATTTGTAAATGTGAATTTCAAAGGTGATTTATAATTGGAATGGTATAAAATTCTAGAGAAATGGTTGAATATGAATTGAAAGGATTTGGAATTTGGAATTTTTGGGAAGGATTTAAAATCCCTTCAGGTTTGAAAATGGTTTTCAAAGGTTTTGGAGAAATAATACTGATATTATTTGAAAAATATTTTTGAATAGGATTAGAAATCTGGAAGATTTGGAATTTAAAAACATTTAAGGAGTTTTAAAGAGATAAAAGCATTGAACTCTTTTTGGTCTCTAGAAAATAACTCCGGTGATGACTGCAACATCATCGATGTTTATTTTCGAGTTTCCAAGGGAGGGATTGCTACCCGAATGATTTAAATTGGATTTGTTTGCGAAATTGGGTTGGTTTTAAAAAATTTCAAGGAATAATTGGATATGCAATTGAATTATGGATTTCAAAAATGATTTTTTGAAATATTGAAGTTTTGGTTTGGTAAAACTGTTTTGATTTTAAAATACGAAGGAATATTGGATATTTTGGATTGGTGTTTGATTGCGTAGATTGGGTTTGATTTTGAAAATGCAAAAGAATAGTTTGATTTAGATATATATGCCTTCAAAATTTATTTTGAAATATTTAAGAATTGCTTAAACTCTAGAAGTTAATTTAAAATGTTTGTGAATTTAAAAAAGTTGGAAACTTAAGGAAGTTTAAAAATTTAAATGGATGTGGTAGAATTTTGTTCCACGGAACTAAAGGAGTAAAAAATTTAGAAGTAAACTTTTTATTGAGATATAAAATTAAATTTGAAAATGAAGTGATAAATAAAATTGTAAGTTAAATTTAATTGAAAATGGATTAAGCCAGTGAAGAAAAAACCAATTAGATGAAGTAAGTTAGGAAATAAGTTAATAAATATAATTAAATTTAGGAAAACTTATATAAGTTTAAAATTTAAATTTAAATTTAATGGGAGTGTAATTAAATAAAAAGTTAAATTGGAAATAAAATTTGTGGATAGACAAATGAATTTGCATTTGTAAGTAAATAGAATTGGAAACTGAATGTTGGGAATTAATTTGATTTGTGTGTAATGGAAGTCAATCAAGATTTGGCTAAATAAAATAAAGGACTAAAATAAAATTAGTGAGTAAACTAATTGATTTAAGTGGGCAAGAAAATGATTTGGAATGAGATTTGATTTGAATCTTGTTGTATAAAATAAAGTATTAAATTTATTTTTGGGAATAAATGGGTGGAAGGAAGGAAAATTGAATTCAAGTGGAATTGAAAATGGAAATTTGAATAAAAGAATTGAGATTTGGAAATTTATTTGGTTGTAACTGAATGAAATTGAGAATTGAATACTAAAATTTAAAATTTAATCGAGTAGAGTGGAGTTGTAGAACTAGTTCTAAGTGAACTAAAATTTTAAAAGTTTGGAAATAAGAAATTGTTTGAGATTTGAGATTAATTAGTAAATTGAAGAAAGTTGAATATTTGGAATTGGAATCCAAATTGATTAAATGTAGATAAAGACCAAGTGGTAAAGTAAATGTAATAATATATGAAATATATAAAATAGTTATATTAATTAAGCAGGAATGGTGAAATTCTTAAGTAAATTTGGTGTTGGAAATATGCTAAGTTAATATTTGAATGAAGGTAATAAGGGTGTGTGAAGGGATAATTGTGAATAAGTGAATAAAAATCAAATAAATATGAATAAAGGAGAATCGATATGGCTAATAATCAATTAAGATAAATACGTAGGATGTACGTATATTATTTTATTCGCATAACGATGTGATCCAGATTCGAGCATAGAATTTTGAGGTAGTTGTACCGATCCGAGTTGGGATTTTCACCCGATTTTTAGGCGTCGAAAAATCGGGTCGTTACATATCTTGTCATCACTCTGTATATTGTTTTGCAGCATATAAATTGTTATTTGAATTTTTTTGAATAAATTAAGAAATATGTTGAAATTGTAACGACCCACCTTTTTGGACGGTTTAAAATCGATAATACACCTCACATGTCAAACTCAAATAATTCAAAAGGGAGGATTGTTATGAAGTAAATAAGAAAAAGCAGGGAAAGAAAAAATCAAACACAAACTCGCAGCGGAATGACAAAATATAATAATCAAATAAACAGTTCATGAAGCTGTTTAACTGTTTACAAATAACATTTGATGATACTTTTATAATACATTCAGAGTTACATTCAATAGAAATAAATAACAATGCAGCAAAATAACATGATGCAGTGGAAATAATATAATAAGTAATAATAGTATACAAATCTTCATCTTCGTCCTCTAAAAAGAAGTCTTCGATGTACTGAAAAGCTCAGGCTGACCCGAGCAAATTGAAATACACTCTCTCATATATATACAATCAACGACTCATTCTAGGGTATTACCACCCTATTCTCTAATAAGTCAGTCCCCACAAAGCTAAGGTTATCGCTAAACCAAAGCTCTGATACCAGATGTAACAACCCATCTTTTTGGACAGTTTAAGTCAATAATAAACCTCATATGTCAAATTCAAACCATTCAAAAGGGAGGATTGTTATGGGGTAAATAAGAAAAAGCAAAGAAAGAAAGAAATCAAATGCAGAATCTCGCAGTGGAACGATAAAATATAATAATCAAATAAATAGTTCATGAAGCTATTTACAAATAACATTTGGTCATGCTTTTACATTACAGATAAGAGTTACATACAATGGGAATAAATAAATAAATGCAGCGGAATAAATAATGGAGTGGAATAAATGTAATAAATGATAATAGTACAAAATCTTCGTCTTCGTTCTTCAGAAAGCAGTCTTCGATACACTGTAAAGCTCAGCCTGACCCGAGCGAATTGAAAATACAAAACGCTCGATTTAGAACTAAAAGATCTTATGTAAGTTAAATAAATAGTAAATTAGTACAAGTGTAACGGCAGCAGAGATGTTTACGGGTTTTGACATTCCTATCCAGTGTCTAGCGTGAGTGCAATAACTTAAGAGATGTTCGGGATTACCATCTCCTAAGGATCCATTAAACTATCTATTATGTAGTACAATACGCTATTATAATAGTGTCTACAGTAAAGTAAGGTATTAAAATACTGTTAAGGCATTACCAATATCCCCCTTAACCCATTTTATATAATGTCCTAGTCTATGCAGATACTGTAAACTCCACCGTAAATTGGTGGGCTATCAGGGAGGACTCCATAGGTACGACACGAAACAAATTCGTAGAAGGCGTGGTAGGAGATGTGAATCTACACTCGAGGCAATGTCAGTGTAGACATACCAATTGGTGATTCAAACTGGTGGTAATGCATAGTAGCTACTACCGCCTACCTCGGAACACACTCCCATAATCAAAATCAAGGATTAGCCACCAAATCATCACACAGTCATAATAAGGTATCGAAGAAATATGTCCTATCGGAGGAATGACCTCACTTGGCCTAGCATGGCTCCCGTTTTAGTCACATCTAAGCTGACTCACGGGAGTTAAGGTCACGTAAATACCTCATGCAGAATCGTTCGCCAAACCATCCTACTTTATTTTTGGAATCTCCACCATGTACACAGTTGTTAAAGTGGTTTTCGGTATTGACAGGGAGTATGACAATATCTGATCCCGGTCTCTTTAACAACCAAATGCTTATTTCATACCAGATGTATCTTTTAAATTTCAAAAACCATTTCATATATCAAAATATCATATTCTCAAAACTATATCACTTTCAAAATCATATTTACTTTCAAAATTATATTACATTTGAAATCATATCACTTTCGAATTCATATTTCCAAAATAGATTAAATCCTCATTTAAATCAACATATTCCTCAAATATGTCATTTAAATCCCTATTATGTTATAACATCATTTAATCGTATTCTACTTAAAAATCAAGGATTTAAATCTAAAACTTCTACTTTACAAAACCTGAAATTCAAAAAATAGTTTAAAATAATTTAAAATAGATTAAAACAGATTATATAGTTTAAAATAGATTAAATTGGATTAATATAGTTTAAATAGATTAAAATGGATTAATATAATTTAGAATGGATTAAAATAGTTTAATATAGTCTAAAATAGATTAAAATAGATTAATATAATTTAAAATAGAATAAAATAGTTTAATATAGTTTAACATAGATTAAAATAGATTAAATAGATTAAAATGGGTTAAAATGGGTTAAAATACTTTAAATTGATTTAAAATAGATTAAAATACTTTAGAATTTCGATTTAAACCAATTTCCAATTCCAACCTTCAAACTTGGATTTCCAAAGTAATTCAATTTATATAAATCAATTTCCTTCAAAATATCATTTAAACCGATTCAAGATATAAGGGTTTTAAAATCGTTAAATTTAACCGATCCGGTGTCCATATATAATTTTCTACCCTATGGTCAAGTGATACGGATATTTATTATTTCAATCCACAAAAATTTAAATTTATGGGTATATATTGTTTCAACCCGAAATCCCAAATTCCAATCATTTCAACCAATAACGATTTTCTTCTATTCTATATGATCGTTCGGGTATGTATCATATCAACCCATAAGGATTTTCTAACGATAACTAAGGGAACTTGCAGTGTTATAACTGATTATCATTTCCCAAATCGACCAATCAACATCAATAGATAACTGATTATCATTAAAAGGTATTGAATTGACAATTAAATTCACTATTATATTAAATGATGATTAAATGCAATAAAAGTTAAATATAACTAGAATGAGAATTTAAATATACCATTCATCAACCAATACATTCCTGATCACATCATAAATTCGATTTAACTAACATAAGATAATTTAGTAGTCATGAGTGGGTTAAAACACTCATTTAATATATTTCCCTTTCCTAGTCGGATTTGGATCTGCTACTACTTCCTCCTTTTGATTTGTTTCCTTGTTATCTTAATCTTTTATTTTTTTTATACGATGTTTTAGAAGAGATAGAGAAGTTTGTATAGATCTATATTTGAACAAAAGGATTTGGAAAAGGAAGACTGTTTGGAAAAGAAGAAATTTTTTTAAAAAATATGAAGAATTGAAAAGGAAAAGGAGCTTTGAAAAGAAGAAGAAGATTTGAAGAATAAAAATAAGAAAAGGGAAGCTTTCAAAGGAAAAAAAAGAAGGAGAATTGAGGAAGTAAAAAAATGAAGAGAGAGAGAGAGAGAGAAATGAGATGGAAGTTTGTTTGGAGGAATTAAGCTATAGAAGATAAGATTTGCAAATGAATTGAGCATACAGGAATGAAGATGGAAACAAATTAAAAGCTAATAAAGTATATGTAAACAAACTAGTAATTGAAATGAAGTAAGAATATGAACAGCCTTAAAATGGTAGTACCGAAAGAGGTAAAGTAAATGAATAAATATATGAATAAAGATAAAAATAAATCTTTCGTTCATTAATATGAATCTTCAAAAGAAAGTGTTGCTATTGAAAGGAAACTACAAGAACTAATAACACATGAACGAAATAAACTTCAGGAATGGGGAATAGTAAATGCTAATTAGATGGCATGAAAATTAATTTGGATGTTCACATTAAAAATGAAAAAAGAAAAAGGAAAAAAACTTCAGATAAAGCACTTGAAAGGAGCAAACGAACAAATGAGAAACAAATGAAAAGAATGATGCAATTATTAATCAATAAGAATGAATGAGTAGTCTAATAATTAAATGGATGCTCAAAGGGAAGTACACGGAGAACTTGAAAATGAAAAGAAAGAGAATGTGGATGTGATAATAAGTGCAAAGTAAATGAAGGGACCACATATACTATAAACAAACCTTTGCGATCCAAATTCCAAAACTTACTCATTCACTTCAACAAACCCAAATATACAAATATTTATCATTTAATTCTTTATTAAAACATTCGCTTTACATTAATATGTGTGCATACTTTATTAGCACAATCAATCAATTAACAATCAATCAATCAATTAATCTATTCGTTTATTTATGTTACTCAAACCAAATATATTAATTAATGAATATATATCTATCTATGCATTATAAAATGATTTATTTTACTTTTTTTTATTACTGTAATAGTCATATTAATGCAACAAATTTACTAATTTTAACAATATATGAAATGGAAAAATAAATATGCGTGAACATGTGTAATTAATGTACAATTTTTAATTAAAGGTAAATTTAATTGATTCCACAACATTTACACAACCATGAATCTTTTGATATATTTAGAAATTTGGATATTAATGTGTATGTGTGTGTATTATCCTAAAATTCTATTTTTTCCCAAAATCATACTTATTCAAAATGAAAATTTTATTTTTATACATCTCGAAACATGCAACTATCTTAATTAAAATGTTTATTCCATATTGACACAAAATCCAAGTTTCTATATTAACTCATTCATTAAAATTTCATTTATGTTTCCTCTTAATTGAAAACATTTCAATTAATCTAATTCCAATTCATTTCATTACTAATTTCAACAAATTCTAATTACAAACACTGTTTTCTTTTCATTCATACCAATTCAAACATGTTTTATAAAATTTCATATACAACAAAATTTACACACTATTGACAAAGTAAATGTTTTTGTCTTATTGAAAATCAACTTCTCCAAGGTGCATTTCAAATAACAAATTATGTTATTCTTTCATTAAACATTCGCTCCATCCTTAATTCAAATCGAACATTTGTTATTCCAGTTCGAAGAAGACATAAAATTTATTCATTTCAAGTCAAAGCTTAAATTTCAATAAAATCTTTGTCTTAATTTAATTTAAAATGTAAGTTCTTATGTTGAACTTAATAATTACAATGCACATGTCTTTCCTTTCCAATTAAAGGATTTTAACAACTATTATTGTAGTTTATATTCAATATTAGGTTTCAAACGAGTTCTCATTATACCACAACTATTTACTGTTCATTTAATATTCCAACATTTATTTCTTAAATTATTCCATTCTTATATTAACATCTATTATTATAATCAATCATTACCCTATGGGCATAGTTAGCATTGGCTTATATCTTATTAAATTAATGTTCTTCAATTTCATCTTAATTTACATTAATGTAATATTTAATTACATTTAGTCGCAATTTATTCCAAATTAAATTCAATATATTGATTAAATAGGTAACATATAACATTGTCACATTTTCCTACTTTAATCACACTTATAAGTTTATTATCTTCAAATAAATTTTATAACTACTTACACCACCCTGATTTTTTCCAATTATAATGAATTACATATTATTTCACCAATTAATTATAAGATTCAATGTATTCCCTTATTTACCATTTGTAACTAATTAAATTTCAATGGATTAATTAACCATTATTACAATTTGTCAATTCAAACACATTTCCTACTTTATTGTTAACTAACAAAACAAATAACTTCACATTGATTTTATGTTATTATTTACAATTTCTAACCAATGTAACTTTACAATTTATTACAATTATATGAGATTTCATTCAATTAGTCATTTACTATATTAAATTTACATTATTAAACCCTATTTCTTTATTTACAACCTATAACCAATTTTAACTTAACAATCATTTCAAATGATTGGACAAACATTTAAGTAGTTATCAATTGTCTTGAATTAACATATTTAACATTACATTCTAGTCACTTCTTATTAATAAACCACAAATTTTAATTTCTTCCAATATTAAATTACAAAAATAATGTTTAATTCAAAATTTTAATTATCGAAAAAATACGGGTCGTTACAGAAATGATATATACATATGACACTTTATTTGGATAGAAATGTTATATATCCTGTTAGCACCAAAATTGGTCACTAACACCCTTGAGTAGAATTATGTAGAAAGATTAATGAAGAAAATAAATTAAAACAAATGAATGTATGCAAAACTAACTGTAGAAACAAGAACATCAGAATTATAGTGGTTCGGCGTAACTGCCTACGTCCACTATTAATATAATCTTTATTGCTATCCTCAAAGACTTGAATATAGATACAATCCATAAACAAATAGCTCGAATACAAGTTTTAACTAAAAGAAAGCTAGTGTGGAAAATGGCAGAGTGTCCCCGAAGTTCTCGTAAAAAGGTCCCTTCACTATACCCCTGCCCTTCTATTTATAGACGAAGATAGGCTAGATGCTCTATGCAGGCCCAAGACCAAGGCAACTGGCCCATAGATGGTAATCTCGAGTCGGCTGATCTAAGCATTCCGAATGACTATCAGCCGATCGAGGAATAACGAACCATCATGGCCAACCAGTGGTTATTTAGCAAATGACTCGAAGTAAGACCTCAAAGGACTCTGAGCAACTCGTAATGGATTTCAAAGTGAAGCAATGTCGACCTCCTCACCTCAACGTTGACTTCCAAGAATAAGCTAACTCCTTCATCTTGCACCGAAACAGATACACCGAACGCTTGTGCCGAACCAGCCCTTTCCAATCCTTACCGAACTGGAAAAGCCTCCCAATCCTAACCGGACGGTAACAGCCTCCCAATCCTGGCCGAACGACAACAGCCTTCAAATCCTAACCGAATGACAACAGCCTCCCAATCTTGACCGAACGATATTTACTGGACCATCCAAATCGAACCACTTTTTTTCCCCAAACTAGCCGAACCAGTTCTAAATAGAACTTTCCGAGACCGAACGAGAAATGCCGAACTACCACGACCAAACGAGGCATTTCAAACAATTCAGACCGAACCCGGTGTTCCCTCCTTTGACTTGTCCATACAGAAATGCTGCAACATATCGAATGCACCAAACCCTTCATATCTCCAGCCTTTCCTTGGTCATAATCTTGTATGGCGCCGACTATCACCTCTACAACTATCATCTTATAGCCAGGCCAGGGCGCCAAGTAACATTTGCCCTCCAAGAGTGTATCTGTGAAACAACACGACACGCTTTGAATCGGTAATCGGTTCATGCTTTCAAAAACCGAACGTACAACCTTACGAAGGTCGAAACATGATGGACCTTCCTAACATCTTGCATATGTTTGATTTTATTTTATTTTCTTCTCCTTCTTTTTTTTGATAACAAGTGGCAGGTCGGGTTACGGAGGCCGAACCATGTGGTCGGTTTACTTGAGCTGGGGTAAGCACGTCGAGTAGCCGACTTCTCCAAGCATAACGACCGGGTCTACAGGATATAGCCCATTCACCTCTCCTCTCCAATATATAAATCCGAGCCTTTGCTCCTTCTCCTTCTTCTCACTTTTACTCTATTCTCCCAAAGTCATCAGTGCACTCCTCTCCAAGCTTTACTTGCTACTTAACCTTCCACCGAACGTAGATTGCCTACCTTGTGACTCTAATTGCCTCCAAATTCGAACAAATCCCCAATCCAAAATTATCGAAACCATCACATACCTCGAGTTCTCTCCCTAGGTACGAATTTCAATCCAAACCCGGAATTATATAGAGTTTCAATGCTCCAGTGGATGTTACTCTCTCTTCTTTTGTTATAGGAATAGGTAGGAGATGATTTAAGGGAGAGAAAGAGATGGATTAGGAATAAGAGTGACTTTAGGCTAGGGCCTCATCCTGATTTTGATGGATGATGGCATAAATCGCATAGGAGGAGTAGTTGTCATCCCTTAACTTGATGTTGGGACTTAGGAGGAGGATGGAGGATGTCGCTCGGTGAAGAAGGATAAGGAGAAGAGGGGTTCGACAATTCAAGAGCGAGTGCGGGTAAGCCAAGATTCTGAAGGGGAGTTCGGTATCTCGATCGAGGGGATCGTTCGGCCTTGAAGGAGAGCACGAGACGGTAAGAAGTTAGGAAGATTGGTCGGTATGGACCTAGTGGGTCGTTAGGTGGTTAGGGAGTGGGTGCGACCAACGAATGGTGAGTGCGACATGGCATCTAGTGAGTTGATGCAGGTCGGTGAGAGTTAGGAAACTGTGGATCGGCAAGTGTTTGCAAGCCTGGTTGACATAGGCTAAGTGAGCTCTTTCGACGCTGAAAGAGTGATAGAGAGGTGAATATGTGGTTAAGTGGTTTTGATCCAAAGAGTCGGAGGGCCTCGGGCCTTGGGGTCAGCATTGATAACCAAAATCACATCAAATTGAATACAGTGTATGTCGAGACCACAAATCCCCACGCCTGACCATTGAATAACGAATAATGACAAGAACTTAAGCACCTAAACATATAGAACCGATTCGGACTAATAATTTCATAGTTCTAACAATTGTAAACACGTATTCAACTAAGCCAAAGTAAATAATAACCTTCAACATATGATGTCGATGCCCCGTTCCGAGACCTATACTACTGAACATAGGATAAGCTCTCGGAAACGGCCAACGATGACGGCCTCCAAAGATGATAGTTTAATGCTCAATCACACTTCATCGGTCCTTTAATCCTTAATTCTTTTATATTCATGCTTGAATGACTACACTAGTCCACACACCACACGGGGGGAATATTTTTGTCGTTATATCTAATATAAAATGTCTTTCAAGTATAGTTTAAACAGGTATCTATTCACATCAATCGCTCTTTAAAGATGTTCAGAAAATCGAGTTCTGCTACAGTCTCCGATAGGCCTAAGCCAAGTTCTCAACAGGAGGAGGTAGCAGGGACTTCAAATCCACCGGTAACCTCCATACAGGGTGTTCCAGATCTATCTACTGCAGCTATTGGCCTAGCTCCTGACGCTATAGACGGAGCAGTTATCCTGGATAAACCGACCGATTCGCAAGCTTCAAAAATTGGCAAAGCCGGTCTTCAACGGTTGTGTAGAATTCATGGAATCCCTTTCGACGACGTTTTAGTTCCATCAGGGCAAGATGTTGATACGCTAAGATTTTGATCAATGACAATGTGCTGCAACAAAAAGGAAGAGATATATGCAAAGCTAAAGAAAGAACGATGAAGACCAAGAATAAACATAAGTATGATTTTTATATAGGTCTTAGTTTAGATATATTGTTAAAATCTATCCTCAAGAGGCTTGCACAAACATTAGAACACATTTTATAAATTTCATTTTTTTAATACACATTCACTGTGCACAATTTAGTAGTTCAGTCGACTGAACCTGTTACACATATACAAATATGTACAGTTTCTGTCGACTGAAACACCCTGCTCGGTCGACTGAATTTGTTCCTGAAAATTTTACTTCATATTTTCAGTTGACTGAATTCTCTCTTCAGTCGACTGAATTTGAACCTGCGAATTTTCTCTGAATGGACACCTTCTTCCTCCCAAGAGTTGCAACCATTCACCAATGGAAATGGAAGCATCTCTTATCTATACCCTTAGCCAACAGATGCACCTCTTCTACATGTATAAATACATAATTCTAACATCTTCAATTCACCGAATTCTCTTGCTTTAATCTAACTATTTTCTTGAACATATTATCTAGAAATTCTCAAATCAATCACAAATCTATTGCTTGAATCACTGCTTTGTTTTTAACATTCTTTTGATTCATAGCAATTCACATTTCCTAAATCTTCACAAACACATTGCATACTCTTGAGGATAAGATTATAGGAATATTGTACTACCTTAGACTCATTAGTGTTGACAAGAACACAACAAGTCGAATATTGTTTTTTAGTAATTTTGTTGAAGTCCTCTTTGGTAGTTGAGGCAAGAAATCCCGTTCGGTTGTTCGGGTAAGTAGTAAACCTATTCCTTCGGGTTAAGTGAGGGTTTTAGTTAGTGGAATTCCTAAGTGAAGCTTAGGGACTGGACGTAGGACTAGAGGTTCGAACCAGTATAAAATCCTGGTGTCTACCTTTCTTTTACTTACTTTATCTGCCTAGACAATTTTTTTATTCCATATTACACGATCCTACCGCATAGCCTCTTTCAATTGGTATCAGGGCCGGCCGTCCTATAACCATAACACCGTTATTAGACATATTGATAATATGGAAAATAATGAAAGTACAAGCACAACATCTGCCTATAGTTCTAAATTTGCGGAAGGACAATCTACCCAAAGACCTCCTCTATTCAATGGACTAAACTACAACTATTGGGCTACAAGGATGAGGATTTATATGCAAGCAACAAATTTCGAAGCCTGGAATGCTACTCAAGCAGAGTTCGTTGTACCCACAACCGATTATCCTACATGGACACAAACTCAAAGGAATGAAGCTAGTGCAAATGCCAAAGCTATGAATATGCTATTTTGCGCCCTGGATAGAAACGAATTCAACCGTGTTAGCATATGTACTACTGCATATCAAATATGGGAACACTTAAAGTCATACATGAAGGCACAAACAAGGTTAAACAAACAAAGATATCCATAATGAAGAATCAATTCCAAAACTTTAGAATGCGGCAAAATGAATTCATCAATGACATGTACTCGAGATTTCAAGACATTCATCATGCTTTAATCGGACTAGGAGAAAAATTCACGGATTTTGACATTGTGTCTAAAGTTCTAAATTCACTTACTGATGAATGGAAGAGAAAAGTACTAGAAATCGAGGAAGCAAATGATCTATCTACAATGAAACCAGAGGAATTGATTGGAAATCTTATGTCGTATGAAGTAAATATGCAAGCTAAGAAAGATCAAGCTCAAGAAAGAAAGAATGTAGCTTTTCATGCAGAAAAGGAAGAATCAGAGTCTGAAGACGAGGATTTAGCATTTATAGCCAAAAATTTCAAGAAATTCTTAAGATATAGAAAAGGAAATAAAAACGGATTCAATAAGAATTTCTTGAACAAACTTACATCCTTGAATATAGAATGTTTCAACTGTCACAAGAAAGGTCACATGCACAAGGATTGCCCAGAGCAAAAGAAGGAGAATCAGAAAGCTCTCAAAAACAAAGACAAAAGAGAGAAATTCAAAAAGAAGGCATTCTCTGTAACATGGGATGATTCAGATTCATCTTCATCTGAAAGTGAAAATGATAGTGACAATGAACAAGCGAATGTATGCTTTATGGCTCAAGAATATGAGGTTAGTAATTTAACTTTCGATGATTTAATTGAAGTAAACACTGAACTTTTGAACACAATAAAAACTCTTAAAAAGAAACGCAAAGAAACTCGTGAAGATCAAAATAAAGCTGAATTTGAAAGGGATATGTTAAAAGATGAAAAGAAAATTTTAGAAGAAGAACTTGAAAAAGTTCAAGAATCTCATTCAAATTCGAAAACTCAATTATAACTTTTAAGTCAAGAAATTGAAACTCAAAAGACAAAGAATGATATAATTGTTTCTGAAAATCATGAGTTAAAAACTAAGATTAGAAAAGTTGAGTTAGAAAATAATAGTCTTCAAGCTAGATTAGATAACATCACTAAAAATGTTTCTAACTTTAACAAAAGAAGAGAAAATTTATCTAAGATTTTAGAAAATTCTCAATCCTCTTCAAATAAACATGGATTAGGATATAAAAGAAGTCAAAAATTCCTAAAATGAAAAATACAAATTTTAAGAGGAATATTGATTCAAAACAACAAATGTTATTAAGAGAACCTATTAAAACAAAAGTAGAAACCAAGATAGTCAAAATTTGGGTTCCAAAGACTAACAATATTTTAATTAGGAATAAATATATTAAAACATTTATGAATAGTGTTCATTATAATAAAAACTATATTTATAAAAAGGATACTAAACCAAATTAGGTTTGGCATCCTAAGCTCTAACTTTTTAGGACCCTATTAAAAGGTGGGTACCAATAATTTTGTATTTATTTTCAGGTCCCACTTAAAAAGAAGAAATGGATACTAGACAGTGGTTGCTCAAAACACATGACCGGAGACAAAGATATGCTTACAAACATCACATACTTTGATGGTGGCTCGGTTACCTTTGGAGACAATTCAAATGGCTATATCATTGGCAAAGGAGATGTGAGCAATTACGGTACATCAAATTTACCTTTTATAACAAATGTTTCATTAGTTGAAAATCTAAAACATAATCTACTTAGCATAAGTCAACTTTGTGCCAAAGGTTTTAAAATAACTTTTTCGGAAAATAAATGTAGTATTTTTGATCAAAATCAAAATCTTTTTTTTTGAAGGAAATAGAGATAGGAATATTTACGTTCTAAATATGAATATTAATCATAATACAAGTATGTGTTTACTAGCCAAAGATAATGATCCTTGGTTATGGCACAAAAGATTTTGTCATATAAATTTTAAAACTATTAGAAAACTTTCCAAAAATGAATTAGTAAGAGGTTTACCCAAAATAAACTTTAAAATAAAAAATCTTTGTGATGATTGTCAAAAAGGAAATTAACGAAATCATCTTTCAAATCTAAGAAAAATATTTCGACTTTACAACCATTAGAATTACTACATATGGATTTATTTGGACCAACACAAGTTCAATCCATTAATCATAATCGATACGTGTTTGTAATAGTTGATGATTTCTCAAGATATACATGGACTATTTTTATGAAAAATAAAAGTGATACTTTTAAGCATTTTAAAACATTTGTCAAAAGAATTCAAAACACTAAAGATTTGAAGATTAAAAATATACGAAGTGATCATGGAGGCGAATTCGAAAATGAAGCTTTTGAAACGTTCTGTAAAAAGAAAGTAATAAATCATAATTTTTCATTTCCTAGAACTCCTCAGCAAAATGGAGTTGTAGAAAGAAAGAATGCAACATTACAAGAATGCGCTAGGACATTATTAAATGGAAGTTTTCTACCAAAACATTTTTGGGCAGAAGCCGTAGCTACTGCATGCTATGTATTGAATAGAATATCAATTAGACCATTAACTAAAAATACTTCATATGAACAATTCAATAACAAAAAGCCAAATATATCTTATCAAAATGTTTTATTTTAAATACAAAAGATCATCTAAGTAAATTTGATCCAAAAGCCGACGAAGGAATTTTTGTAGGATATTCAGAACGAAGTAAGGCATATCGAGTATTTAATAAATGAATAAACGTAATCGAAGAAACCTTACATGTATCTTTTGATGAGAATTTCAACAAAGAATTAAGTATAAAAGATGATGAAGAATTTATAAATATAGAAAATAGTAATAATGAAATAAGATCATTACCAAGAATATTACGAGATCACCCTACTCAAAACATAATAGGTGAAATCAATTCTCAAGTTAAGACAAGAAATCAACTAAATCAAATGGGACATGTAGCTTTCATTTCTACAATAGAACCTAAAAATCCTAAATAAGCATCAACAGACGATTACTGGATTATTGCAATGCAATAAGAATTAAATCAATTTGAACGTAACGATGTTTGGGAATTAGTTCCCCGTCCGAATAATCAATCTGTTATAGGAACAAAATGGGTTTACAAAAATAAAATAGATAAACAAGGTAATATAACTAGGAATAAAGCTAGACTAGTAGCACAAGGATATAATCAAGAAGAAGGTATTGATTTTGAAGAAACTTTTGCTCCCGTTGCAAGACTTGAAGCAATACATATTCTATTAGCTTTTGCATGTTTTCACAATTTTAAACTTTATCAAATGGATGTTAAAAGTGAATTTTTAAATGGTTTTATAAAAGAAAATGTATACGTAGAACAATCTCCTTTATTTATACATGAAAAATATCCAGATCATGTATATAAACTAAAGAAAGCACTATATGGTCTTAAACAAGCACCTCGTGCTTGGTATGAAAGACTTAAAAGATACTTACTAAATTCGGGATTTCAAATTGGAAAAGTTGATCAAACGCTTTTCATTAAAAATACTACTAAAGATATTTTAATAATTCAAGTATACGTAGATGATATTATATTTGGTTCGACAAATGAAAATTTATGTAAAGAATTTTCAAATATAATGACTAAGGAGTTCGAAATGTCTCATATGGGAGAATTATCATATTTTCTCGGACTTCAAATTAAACAATTAACAAATGGAATTTTCATAAACCAAGAAAAATATTGTGCTAATCTAATTAAACGTTTCGGAATGGAGAACACTTCTGCTAAAACTACTCCTATGAGTACCACTACTCATCTCGATTGAGATGAAAATGGAAAAAGTATAGATCAAAAATTATTTAGAAGTATGATAGGTTTCTTACTTTACTTAACCGCTAGTAGACCAGACATAATGATGAGTGTATGTTTATGTGCACGTTTTCAATCTAATCCTAAAGAATCACATTTAAGAGCGGTAAAACGAATTATGCGATACCTTAATGATACTAAAGATTTTGGTCTTTTCTATCCAAAAGAGTGTCCATTTGAGTTAGTATCATTCAGTGATGCTGATTTTGGTGGATCTCGAACAGATAGAAAAAGTACAAGTGGTACGTGCCATTTCATCGGAAAATCACTTGTATCTTGGTTTAGTAAGAAACAAAATTATGTTTCACTTTCCACGGGTGAAGCGGAATACATATCAGCCGCCTTAGCATGTACTCAAGTTATCTACATGCAACAAACACTTAAGGATTTTAATATTAATTTAACAAACTCTACAATATATTATGATAATACAAGTACAATAAATTTATCTAAAAATCCGGTTAATCACTCTCGTACAAAACATATAGATATTCGTCACCATTTTCTACGTGACAATATCGAAAAAGGAATCATAAATTTAGAACATATTTCTACCGAAAATCAAATTGCCGATATATTTACTAAACCTTTATCAGAAAACTCCTTTATAAAATTACGACGAGAATAAGGAATAATCTCTTTTAAAGATATTTTATAGAGAAATTATAAAAAAAAAAAATTTACAATTCAGTCGACTAAATCTATATGCTCAGTCGACTGAATGAAGAAAACTATGACTTTCAATTTATATTTTCAAATAATGATACATTATAAATAATAATATAAGGGTTATCTCTAATCCATACATTTCTAACTAATTTATTTTAACCATTAAATCTTTGATTGGTTAAAAAACTTTGATAAATTATCACCACAATATTTTTAGAATATTCATCATATAAATACACGTTTAACATATTTTCATTTTCACAACTCATTTTCACTTACAAAAGATTGAAAAGTTGATATAAAAATGTCCTCAAACAACTCATACTCCCCAATCAACATCACCTCTTCGGTCGATAACACACCAACATCACCAAAACTTCCTACTCCAACACCAAAGCATGAGCCAGTCTATAAATGGGACAACTATCGAACTGGCTACACACTGGAATCGAAGAAAGCTAAACGTGGTCTTTTTATCTCACCAGATACGAAAAGAAAGATTGATGAGATTCATCACTTTCAACAACAACAAATTGATCTTCAACGAGAATTATATTTCGAACAAAAAGTAACGGCTAGACGATTAAGCTTCCTAGAGCAAATCGGTTTACGTTTTTGTGGCTCAAAGAAAAACAAAGTGACTGAGCCTCTACCTCGACCGGTTAGTTCGTATGATCCGTCTTCGTCTTATCGTATACCAGCTGATCCCGTGAATCCTTGGATGTCGCCAAAAACTCCTCAATATAGTCCAAATTCATGGGACTAAAAACTATATGGCGAACGAAGGAAATAAAAAGAAAAATAGTCCATCTCCTAAGAAATGATTATTACGGTGGCCAAATCATGTTATTATATTGTATTAGGTCTATACAATTGTAATTGTTTATTGAATTTTTTTTTAAAAATATAGAATTCCAAAAACTCAAGGTTCAGTCGACTTAACCTTACTGCTCAGTCGACTGAACACTAGGCAGAAAACAATTACACAATAGTTCAGTCGACTAAAAACTCTGTTCAGTCGACTGAATTTAACACAGAAAATTTCGGCCAAAAATTCAGTCGACTGAACAGACTTTTCAGTCGACCGAACGCCAATTCCCAGGCAACTTTTCCCTTTTATCCACCAGTTTTCACCCTTTTACCTTCACTTTTTACTTTGCAAAAGTTCTTTCTTCCCCATTGTTTTTCAAAACCCTAGCCCCCAATTTACAAATTACTCTCAAATCTCAAGAAAAATGGCCCCAAAAAGATCAAGAGCTTCTTCTTCTTCATCCTCCGAGCCAATTGATGCTCAAATTACACAATGGCTCTATGATGGCGTAGCTGTGACAAGGTGGAATAAAATAAAGAATTCTCGCATTTTCGAGCACTCCTTCGTTGATTTTTTTTTGCAAGGCACTCCTTCGTTGATTTTCAAAGCCTTCAGACATACAACATCCAAGCATTAACGGATCGGGCAGGTTAACTTCTCTTTTGGATTTAAAAAGGAACGACCATGCAATAAATCATATCATGGTCAAACTATTTTATGCAAATCTTAATCTTGGACATCAAGCTCCAAGAAATCCAAATGATAGTGTTTGGAGTATGGTGTGTGGGAAGAAAGTTTGGTTCTCCTTAGATCGAATGGCACACATCTTAGGATCACCTAATGTAGGGAGAAAGCTTGATGAGGTAGAATTCAATCCACAAATTCGAGATAACATAAACCATCAATTTCTGGATGATAATGTTAATATTCGAGATTTTAAATCCACTTCCCTACGACCTAGAGCTAGAATCCTTCACAAAGCTCTTATGAGAACAATTACTCCACGAACGGGTTCATATGAACTTGTGTACCCAATCAATTATCGAGCTCTATACGCTATTTGGGGCGATATTCAAGTCAATTGGGTCCAACTAATCCTTGATGAGTTTCTCACATTTAATAATGGCAAAATGAGAACTATATATTTTGGCGAATATATCATGAGACTTCTCCTCAATGTTGATACGCCATTACCCGAGTCCGAAAATACAATGGTCCATCAAATTAACCAACAGACAATAAGCCTTATGCAACTCCCGGATAGACCTCCTCGCATCATATCTCTTGCCGAATGGGAAGCTAGGCATCAAGAAAAACAACAACCTCCACGAGCGCAACAACCTCAACAAGCTCCACATGAAGAACCTTTCGACCGAGAAGATGAAATTCGTATCATTGAGCCAAGTTTTACTACCAATCAATCGTTAGGAATTTTATCAAGAAATCAACAAATTCTTGATAATCGCCTCAAAAAGGTAGATCACAAACTTGATAAAATTAAAGGATTCTTCAATAAATTATGGGATTCCATCTCATGCTCAACTTCCACTACCGCTTCAACATCACGCGGTAAGCGTCCTGCACCTACTTTCACATGGACATCGTCCGAAGAACATACAAGCAGCAGCACGAGTGGCACTAGTGGTGGTCAAGGAGGAAGTTATAGACCTCCCACAGGTGGACCCGTTATCCGCGAACCAAGGGGAGGGAGAGAAGCCTCATATGATTGGGACAAAGATGAATAACTCTTTTATATTTTTTATTTATTTCAAAAACACTAATCAAAAGGCTTGTATAAATAGCCTTTTATGTTTTCATTCATGCTACATTTTATGTTTTATTCATGCAACATTCTATGTTTTATTTCTCATGCTACATTTTAATGCTACATTCTATGCTACATCCTTAAAATATAGACATGCATATCAAGTGATTGTTTTGACAATATACTTCTCCGATTATTACTTCCTTTTTGTCGATGACAAAGGGGGAGAAATCTATGTTACTGACCTTATTTTGTAGAAAAGATAGTGCATATATTCAGGGGGAGGAAATAATCTCTACACACATGAGTATTGTCATCAATCAAAAAGGGGGAGAATGTTGATACGCTAAGATTTTGATCAATGATAATGTGCTTCAACAAAAAGGAAGAGATATGCGCAAAGCTAAAGAAAGAACGATGAAGACCAAGAATAAACATAAGTATGATTTTTATATAGGTCTTAGTTTAAATTTATTTTTAAAATCTATCCTCAAGAGGCTTGAACAAACACTAGAACACATTTTATAAATTTCATTTTTTTAATACACATTCACTGTGCATAGTTTAGTAGTTCAGTCGACTGAACAGGGATGACCATTCGACTGAACCTGTTACACATATACAAACATGTACAGTTTCAATCGACTGAAACACCCTGCTCAGTCGACTGAATTTGTTCCTGAAAATTTTACTTCATATTTTCAGTTGATTGAATTCTCTGTTCAGTCGACTGAATTTGAACCTGCGAATTTTCTCTGAATCGACACCTTCTTCCTCCCAAGAGTTGCAACCATTCACCAATGGAAATGGAAGCATCTCTTGTCTGTACCCTTAGCCAACAGATGCACCTCTTCTACATGTAACATCTTCAATTCACCGAATTCTCTTGTTTTAATCTTACTATTTTCTTGAACATATTACCTAGAAATTATCAAAGCAATCACAAATCTATTGCTTGAATCACTGCTTTGTTTTTAACATTCTTTTGATTCATAGAAATTCACATTTCCTAAATCTTCACAAACACATTGCATACTCTCGAGGATAAGATTATAGGAATATTGTACTACATTAGACTCATTAGTGTTGACAAGAACACAACAAGTCGAATATTGTTTTTTAGTAATTGAGTTGAAGTCCTCTTCGGTAGTTGAGGCAAGAAATCCCGTTCGGTTGTTCGGGTAAGTTGTAAACCTATTCCTCCGGGTGAAGTGAGGGTTCTAGTTAGTGGAATTCCTAAGTGAAGCTTAGAGACTGGACGTAGGACTAGAGGTCCGAACTAGTATAAAATCCTGGTGTCTACCTTTCTTTTACTTACTTTATCTACCTAGACAATTTCGTTATTCCATATTACACGATCCTACCGCATAGCCTCTTTCACAAGATTGACCTCTCCTCCCTCCAGCTGGATATACAGCGTGCAATAAATTCATGTGCTGGGTTGGTAGCATGCCACCTTTCAACTCCTTTCTTCGTGAAGTGTTGCAGTATATCGGGATCACCCCGACATAGCTATATCCCAATAGTCATGCATTCATCTATGGCACTTGTATTCTTTTCATTAGCATCTTATTCAGGCTCCCCACTCCTGGTAATATCCGCTACATTTATCGCTTCAAAAGGCAGTCTGATAGTTCATCCTTCATATTCCTTGAACCACACTCCAAGTATCAGATCCTGATGGGGGCGTGGAGTAAATTCTCCCAATATAAGCAGGAATTGTTCTACGTACGCTACCCCTTGCTTTGCGAGAAGATGGCTGGAAGGGTGTAAGTTTCATTTTTGGACCAATATTTGTCTGGGAAAACTTAAAGAAGAGAAAACTTATTTTTGGTTTGAAAAAACTATTGTAACTTTTCTTTTCGACTATAAACAATGGAACCGGTTATGGAATAGATGAAATAAATCCAAAAATGGATTTTTTTTCCAAGAATGAAATCTTATTGGAACTGTCCATATCTGGTTCATCCTTCGGAACCATATCACATCCCGGATCCGATGAAAATAAAAACATAAGAAATAAGAAGTAGTAGACAAACAAAAAGTTTTAGAGGGGAGTCATTCATTGAGTAAACGGGGCTTCTTCTTCTATTATTAAATTAACTTCCACTTTTAATTTATATTATTTATTTTTCAATATTACTAAAAACTTACTCACAAAGTGTATTCTTTCAAAACTTCTTTCGATTTTTACAGGTATCAACCCACATCCCGGAGGCACCGGGTATTCTAAGGCCATCGAGGCCATTTGAGCTATTCTTGTGGGAGACCTGGAGATCAAATCCGTCATTTCCAATGAATTGCTTTTAAAGTTTGGATTTTTGGTGGAAGGTCGTCGAACAAGTCTCCTCCTAGCGCTACTACAACCGGACCTGCCTCAGAAAAAGGCAAAGGGCAAGCTGGGCCTTCGATCGCTCTGTAGGAGGAACCCCCGATATATCTGAAGAAGAAGAAATGAAGGAGGCTGAGGCACCAAAAATGACCGATGAGAACTTAGGCTCTGATATTGGGCCTATAACCGACATAACTGACGTCACCAAATCGCTTCCCCTTTAAAGAGGCCAAAAAGCTTAGCCTATAAATTGAAGAAGAAAACAGTTGGCGGGACTTCCAAAGTTACCATCACCTCAGTCGAGAAAAAATCATCTCCCCAACATCCAAAGAATTCACTTGAAGGTCTTTTAGACCTGACCAGCCCCAATGACTTACCGAATTATGGTTTTAACGACCCACGAGATATGTAACTTAATTCGCCCATGAGAGGTGATGTAGACGATTTGGCTAGTCGACATGGAGAGTCAAAGCCAATAAGTAAAAGAAAAAGAAATTAGTACGTCGGGGGAATTACTAGGACACACACAAACATTTACACTTCACCCTGCACTTAAACTTCAGCCATCATATTATTCTTGCTAACTCGTCCTCACTTGATTTCTATGCAGGTAATATGGGCGCACTCACGGATTCGACCGCATTCACGGGTCTTCTATCTTTCACCACTCCAATCGGGATTCGGGGTCAGGTAGACGCTGAGAAAGAGATGACAAAGGCGATAGGGACTACCATCCCACAGTCTCATCGTCTTCTCGAAGAAAAACATACGGCCATTCTTCGTACCCCAATGATCCTCCCCCTCGCTCAAAGCATAGTAGGGAGAAATCTGCTCAGAAAGGGTCTCAATCTGAAACTCCCCGCGACCAACACTCTAGTTCGTCTAGCACAAAGCAATCTCGTGAGCTTCATAAAAAGCTTGTGCCTCCGGCTAAGCAAACCCCTCTAATTCTGACACATGATTCGTCAATAGCCGAAAGATTAGCTAAACTTAAGGCCATATTTTTGAAGATATGCATCGACGGGCTGAAATTTCCTCCTGCGATTCATCCAATTCCAGGGCATGTAAAACAAAGCGCCATCGGTTGCAACAATGATGTCTACGTCCAACACGATGCGTTTGTTCACTTGGCAGAAAAAGTTTTAGAGGTTTCTACAGAGCGTCAGTATGAGATTAATCGCCTGAAACTTGAAGTCATCCATGATAAAGACATTATCAAAGTCCGGGATGAAGAGCTTTCCTCGCATAAGTCTCAACTCGAAGCTGCCCAACAAAATGCTAAAGATACAGCCGAGGCAATCAGCCGTCTGGAAGCTACTCAAAAAATGGAAAATGATGAGGCGGTTCAACGCTGTGGTGCTTTGGCCTTAGAAAAAGACTTCGTTTAAAAAGAGAAAGATGTCCTTGCTCAACGAGTCAAAGAACTGGAGGAGCTACTCCTCAAAGAAAAGGAAGAAAATACTGTCGCTCAAGAGGATTTGCAATGTTTTGCGATGAGATTGTTGCTACACGACTTCTAAAAACAAAGCTTGATGTGGAGCCCTCCAAACCTGAAGTGTTAAGGGATGCATCCCATGAAGAGGGAAAAAGAATGGCATTGACAGAAATTGATTCTCATCTTGAGGCAGCCGCTGAAGCTGGAAGAGAAGAAATCAAATGCCTATTTGACCCGCTTATTGCTGAATACAACGCTCGGGTTCTCATGCATCGAGATCTATCTTTTTGGGCGAGGATTCTCTTATGCAGGAAGTGCTGCGAGGAAACATGCCTTCCGACTTATCTACAGCCAAAGTCCTTTATGGAAGAGATTCCTCCTCATCAAAAGGGAAGGACGACGCCGCTGGTCCACCGTAACTGAATCTCAAGTTCTTCCTTCCGTTCAACCGACTAGTTGCTCTCCACTTGATCCTTTTAAACATCCTATTGGCTATGATCTAGAGAAATCCGAGCTTGATATCCACATTCTGTCCCCTATCCCAGAGGGTGAGACACCCAAAATAGCTGAGAGTCAGCCAGTGACTGGTACTTAACCTTCCTTTCTAACAGTTCAATTAACCATCGCTTCTTAGCGGGCAATAAATGTATTTTAACATTTGTCTTTTATAACTTCATGTAGGCTATTCTTATCCCGAACCAATTCTGAGGAGTGACACCGCCACGGAGAAGGAAGAGAAATTGTGAAAGGCGTCTCACATTGGGAATACTCCCGGACCCGATGCTCAAATGATCGGGGCATTAAGAGGACAAACTCAAGAACCCCTTACCTACAGAAGAACATAATGAAGTCGAAATCACGGGCGCCTCCGAACATACTTCGAAACTGAGCATGGAGGAAAAAATCATGGAAGAGGGAAAGAAGAAAGCTGAAATTAAGGCTGAGCCCCAAGTGGTGGAACTGGATGATCCCCTGAACAGGCCCTTGAAGGTCATTCTCCCCGGTGGTACCAGGCCACTTGAAGTTCCTCCTCCTTCCTCGGGCTCAATCGCATTAGGAAGCAAGGCATCCAAGAGAAAATGCTCGGGTGAGGAGCCTTTGGAGAAGCCGAGGAAGGAGAAGAAATCAAAAAAGTAGTTATCCGATCGTGCCTTATTCAACCCGAACAAGTCTGAATTATGTAATTATTTCTATTTATTCTCATAGTCGTTGTAAATAGACTTTTGGCTCCGAGTTCAGGAGAAATTGTCGTGGTCCTTTACTTTGGATTAGCGAATAAAACTTTGTTTCTTTATTTTCCACGATTCTCATTGTTTACCTTATTGCCTAACTTGCAGTCAGAATTTGAAATCTCATGGGTTATGTAAGCTCAGGTCCGCTTCTACTGACTTGGAAATTTCTTGAATCGTAAATCCTCTAGTTCGTGCTCTGGGGACTTAAAGTATTTTAGTCCACACTCCAGGAACTTAGAGAATTTTTCAATCATTTATACTGTAGTCCGCACTCTGGGAACTCAGAGTACTCTAGTCCGCAATCCGGGGACTCAGAGTACTTTTGTCTGCACTCTGGGGACTTAGAGATTTTTTGAGTCTTTATACTCTAGTCTGCATTCTAGGGACTCGAAGTACACTAGTCCTCACTTTGGGGACTTAGATATTTTTTGAGTTGTTTATACTCTAGTCTGCACTCTGAAGACTTAGAGATTTTTCGAACCTTTTATACTCTAGTTTGCACTTTGGAACTCGGAATACTCTAATCCGCACTATGGGGACTTGGAGATTTTTTGAATCGTTTATACTCTAGTCCGCACGGTGGAGACTCATAGTACTCTAATATGCACTCCAGGGACTTAGATATTTTTGAGTCGTTTATGCTCTAGTACGCACTCTAGGGACTTAGAGTACTCTAGTCTACAATCTGGGGATTTAGAGATTTTTTAAATCATTTATGCTCTAGTCCGCACTCTGAGGACTCAGAATACTCTAGTCCGCACTCCAGGAACTTAGAGATTTTTTGAGTCATTTATACTCTAGTGCGCACTCTTGGGACTCAGAATACTCTAGTCCGCACTCCGGGGACATAGAGATTTTGTTGAGTCGTTTATACTCTATTCCGCACTCTGGGGACTCAAAGTACTCTTGTCCGCACTATGGGGGTTTAGAGATTTTTTGTGTCATTTATACTCTAGTCCACACTCTGAGGACTCAGAGTGCTCTGGTCCACACTCTGGGGATGAGTAGTCCGCACTCTAGGACTTAGAGATTTATCCTGAGTCGTTTATACTCTAGTCCGCACTCTGGGGACTCAGAGTACTCTGGTCCGCGCTCTGGGGACTTAGAGATTTTTTGAATCATTTATACTCTAGTCCAGACTCTGGGGACTCAAAGTACTCTAGTCCGCACTCTGGGGACTTAGAGATTATTTGAATCCTTTATACTATAGCCCGCACTCTGGGGTTCAAATTATTCTATTCCTCACTCTAGGGACTTAGAGATTTTTTGAATCCTTTATACTCTAATCCGCACTCTGGGGACTCAGAGTACTCTAGTCCGCACTTGGGGACTTAGAGATTTTTTGAATCATTTATACTCTAGTCCGCACTCTACGAACTTATAGTACTCTAGTTCGCACTCCGAAGACTTAGATATTTTTTGAATCGTTTATACTCTAGTCCACACTCTGGGGACTCGGAGTATTCTATTCCGCATTCCGGGGTCTTAGAGATTTTTTGAATCGTTTATACTCTAGTCCGCACTCTGGAGGCTTAGAGCACTCTAGTCCGCACTTCGGGAACTTAGAGATTTTTTGATTCATTTATACTCTAGTCCGCACTCTGGGGACTCAGAGTACTCTAGTCCGCACTCGGGGACTTAGAGATTTTTTGAGTCGTTTATACTCTAGTCCGCACTCTGGTGACTCAGAGTACTCTAGTTCGCACTCTGAGGACTTAGAGATTTTTTTAGTCGTTTATACTCTAGTACGCACTCTGGGGACTCAAAGTACTCTAGTCCACACTCTAGGGACTTAGAGATATTTTTTTCAGTCATTATGCTCTAGTCCGCACTTTGGGGAGCCAAAGTACTCTGGTCCGCACTATGGGGACTTAGAGATTTTTTGAACCACTTATATTATAGTCCTCACTTTGGGGACTTAGAGTACTGTAGTCCGCACTCTAGGGCTTAGAGATTTTTTGAATCGTTTATACTCTAGTCAGCACTTTGGGACTTAAAGATTTTTTGAATCGTTTATACTCTAGTCCGCACTCTGGGGACTAAGAGTACTCTAGTCCGCACTCTAGGGACTTAGAGATTTTTGAAATGTTTATACTCTAGTTGCACTCTAGGGACTCAAAGTACTCTAGTCTGCACTCCAGGGACTTAGAGATTTTTCGTTTTATCGATTGACTTTAGTTTTTTGTGTATGTTCATAGGTCGAGAAGAATAATGTGATTTAATTTTTTTCATGGAACTATAACACATGGAACATCAATAGTTCATAGAAAAGCAGCTTTAAGCCTTTACTATCAATAATCAAATAGGAACAATTGAATTGTCTTATTATATATCGAAAACAAAAGAAAAACATACTACAAACAATTACTACAAAAATTCAAAGGAAATAACGACGCAAGTGCTCGCTATTCCACGCTCTGGGGAGCGTCATGCCATCGACAATCGCTGGCTTGAAGGTTCCTTCTCCAAGCTTCTGTTTGATGATGTATGGACCTTCCTATGTGGGATTCATATGCGATAGGGTTGGAAGAATTCGTTTCAAGATGGGATCTCCCCTATAAAAGATTCTCGGTCAAACTTTTTCATTATAATACCGAGCGACTCGATGCCTATATGCAGTCGCCCTTAAATCAGCTTCTTCGTGTTTTTCGTCGACAAAGTCTAGTGATTCCAGTAAGAGTTCCTGATTCGTCTTAGGATCATAATGAGTTACCCGATGAGAAGGACTTCAAGTTCCACGGGTATAACAGCTTCCATGCCATATGCCAATGAGAATGGAATGTGGCCAGTCGTGGACTTGTGGGTGGTTCTGTAAGCCCAGAGTGCTGTCGGAAGCTCATCCACCCACTTGCCTCAAGCCTTTTACAAAAGTTTTTTCAATATGGATTTGATTATTTTGTTTATGGCTTCTACTTGACCATTGGCTTTAGGATGAGCAACTGCTGCAAAACTATTCTCAATGCCATATTTTTAAAAAAAATCTTTGAACTCCCAACTTTCAAACTGAGTTCCATTGTCCGTAATGATAGTTCGCTGAAGGCCAAAACGGTATATGATGTTTCGCATAACGAAATTAATGACCTTTTTGGCGGTGATTGTACTAATGGCTCTACTTCTGCCCACTTGGTAAAGTAACCGACCGCAACAATTGCGTACTTTGCACCACCTTTGGAGATTGGCAAGGAGCCGATTATATCGATTCCCCATATTGCAAACGACCAAGGACTAACCATTTATGTGAGTTCTGTTGGTGGAGCTCTTTGGATTTTCGCACATTTTTGACATTTGTCGCATCTTCTTACATAGTCCGTGGTGTTCTGATTCACGGTTGACCAATAGTATGCTTAGCGGAGGATCTTTTTCGCTAATGTCTGCCCCCCAGTATGGTAGCTACATTCTCCTTCATGAACTTCTTTTAAGACCCGCTTTATCTCATCGTAGGCGATGCATCAAAGTAAGGGGACCGAGAATCCCTTCCGATATATTATTTCATCCTGCATTACATATCGCGAAGCTTTGTGAATGACTTGTCGTCTTTCGTTCTTTCTTTCAGGCAAAACCTCGTGTAGCAGGTATTTCTTAAATGGGATTATCCATGACTCCTTCTCGATTTCTATTTCTAACACAGAGTCTACTTCCATCACGTTTATACTCGAAGTATGCAAGATTTCGACGGGAACCAAGCCCATATGTTGTGCATCACCAGTACTTGCGAGCTTTTCCAATGAATCGACTTCCCCATTTCGTTCGCGCGGGATGTGTGAAATATCGTAATATTCAAGATCCGCCAATAGCTCTTGAACCCATGAAAGGTATGGGGCAAGTCTTTTTCCCTTTGTTTGATAGTCTCCCTGCACTTGGTACACCACCAGTTGTGCGTCACAAAAGATTTCAACCGATTTTACTTGAAGTTCCCTGGTAAGTTTTAAGCCAGCAATCAATGCTTCATACTCGGCTTCATTATTCATAGCTAGGAAATTGAGCTTCAAAGTAACAAATCAATAGGTTTTCGGTAGTTACAACAATAAGACCAGCCCTAGAATAACCGTCGTTGGATGCCCCATCGGTGTATAGTTTCCATCGAATGGGGGGAATAACATCCTCACTGCTTGGCTCATCTGATACGGTGAATTCTACAATGAAGTCCGCTAGTGCCTGTCCTTGGATAGCCCTCCATGGCAGGTAAGTGATATCGAATTGACTCAACTCAATCTTCCACTTTAACAACCTTCCAGAGGTTTCAAGTCGTTGGAGCACCTATCGCAGAGGTAGATCGGTATAAACACTGATCGGATGTGCCTGAAAATATGGACAAAGCTTGCATGATGCAATCACCAAACAGTAGGCTAGCTTCTCAATTTTAGGATAATTTCTCTCTACTCCCATTAGACGTTTACTGACATAGTATACTGGCTTTTGAATTCGGTCCTCCTCACGAACCAAGGCCGTACTGATAGCATGCTGAGACACGACCAGGTATACATATAACACTTCATGGTCTATAAGCTTTGGCAGAACCGGGGGACTTTCCAAATGTCTTACCAGAGCTCGGAATGCGTCCTCGCTGTCAGGAGTCCAATCAAAATTTCTCTTCCCTTTCTTTATCACATCGAAGAAGGGAATACAATTATCGGTCTCTCTGGATATGAATCGACTCAACACGGTGACCTTTCTGTTCACACTTTGTACTTGCTTTATAGTTATGGGCGCTTATATGTCTTGAATAGCCTGAATCTTCTCTGGATTAGCCTCAATTCCCCATGCATTGACAATAAAGCCAAGAAAATTTCGCGACACAACACCAAAGGAACACTTCAGTGGATTGATTTTCATTCCGTAGTATCTAAGTATATCAAACATCTCCCAAGTCTCGAATGTGGTCGTTTGATTGCTGTTACTTCACGAGCATGTCATCCACATAGACTTCCATTTTTCTACCAATTTGGTCTTTAAACATCCGATTTACTAAGCGTTGGTAAGTTTCTCTTACATTCTTTAACCCAAAAGGAATCAACACATAACAATACAACGCAACATCCATGACAAAACTAGTGTGATCCTGATCTGGAATGTGCATCAGGATTTGGTTGTATCCCGAGCACGCATCCGTAAATGATAATAAATTTTGTCTGGTTGTTGAGTCAACCAGCTGGTCAATTCTGGGTAAAGGGAAACTATCCTTAGGTCATGCCTTGTTCAAGCCTGAATAATCAACACGGTTCATCCAATTTCCATTTGTTTTTCTCACTAGTACGGGGTTAGAAACCCATTTAGTGTAGAGGGCGTTGCTGATGAACCCATTGACTTTGAGTTTGTCCACCTCCTCTCTTAGAGCAGCAGACCCCTATGAGTCCATACCTTTCCTTTTCTATTTCACTGGTATATATTTTAGGTCAATGTTTAATATATGACTTGCGATGGTGGGATAAATCTCGCATATATCAGAGTGGGTCCAAGCGAAAACATCAACGTTCGCTTGAGTGAAATCAGTTAGGTCCTCGGTCATCGAGGGAGTGAGTTGTGATCCAATCTTAAGCATCCGTTATGGGTCATCGTGGCTGACTGAAATGTCAATCGTTAGTTCATTCGGTGCAGCTTTAGGCTCCTTAGGTTCTTCATCATCGTCTCTTGGATCTATGTCTCTGTAGATCCGACCCTGCTACCCGAGCCAAGGCTCAAGCGCTACTTGTCAATTTTGCGCTACCTGGATGCAGACAGAGTTATCCACAACCTTTCCCTTCCCTCTCTATTGGGCCTCTCTCAGCTCAGCCACATAACATGCATGACCTGTCGCCTGATCGTCATGTACAACCCCAACTCCTCTACCCGTCGAAAACTTTAAAGTCAAACACCAGGGGCCAAAGCTTCCCGAAACTCCGCTAGGGCCGGTCAGCCAAGAAAAACATTATACGGGAAATCAACATCCAACACAATGAACGGTAGGATCCGTACCCTCCTACGTTCACCTTCTCCTAATTTAGCTGGTAATTCAACAAAACCTATCATGTCGGTGGCTGCACCATTAAAACCATGAATGCGGGCTTTAGATGGTTTCAGATCCTTTGCCTCCATCTTCATTTGGTCGTACGCCTTTTTGAATATAATATTAACAGAGCTCCTGCAATCAATCAATATTCTTCTCACAAACTCTGGCCCATACGTGGCTGAGATGACCGTCGGGTCAATGGTAGGTGCCTTCACCTGATCGGCATCTATACTTTTGAACACTATATCATACGTCATCATTCGCTGCTGCTTTGCTGGAATCCCATCTTCCAAGTTTGAGAAGCATTCAAAGTCCGCATGTTTCAAAGAACTAGCATAGCATTCCATTTCTTGCCAACTCTTGTCCGCTGGATGAGGCCCACTGACGATCACGTTTATGATCAGTCTTCTTACAGTCCAAGCAGGTTCCTCAAGATGGTGTGGAGCCTGCCCGCGACCTTGGTCTAACGTTCCTTGTCCGCCTTCCTGTAGATTCTTAGCAAACTCTGTAACTTCTTTTGTCGAATCAGTTTTTCTACAGCATCATGAAGGTGTCTGCATTTCTCAGTGTTGTGTCTGTAGGTCTCGTGAAATCAACAGTACTTCCCAGTCTGCTTTTGTTCCTCAGTGGATTCCTCAGGGTGTGGCTTCCGGTATTGGAAGGTGTTATAGGTTGAAAAATAAATATTCTCCAAAGATGCATTTAGAGGAGTGTATTAGTTATAGGTCTGTATCATTGGCTTCCACTTTTCGACTTCCCCTTTTCATCTTGAATTTTTCCTTTTATACGCTTTAGACTGCTCGGGCTTGTTTTGTGCATTAACCTTGACCTTTCCAGAACTATCGCCGGCCTGTTTTATCGCAATGTTACATTGCACCTTCTCTTTTCCAGGCCCTGGCTAACTTCCTCGCCTCATCCACCTTGCTTCCTCCCTTCTCATGAACTGGTGTGCCTTTGAATAAAAATGTTCCAAGGTAGCCGAAGGTTTTCCTGCAAGCCATTCACCAAACTTTGAGTCTGGATCTACTCCTCGCATCACGGCCATGACAATAGCGTGGTCATTCGGGTTGCTAACATCAGTAGTAGCAGCGTAAAATCTTTGCAAATATTCCTTTAAGGACTCCTCTAGGGCTTAAATTATGTTGGATAAAGACATCAAGTCCTTTGGACGAGTGGTATGAATTCTGAACTGCTCCACAAATTTCGTCACTAACTCATTAAATCTGGAGATTGATCGTGGAGGAAGTCTGGTGAACAACATGGTAGCGATTCCAGATAAGGTTATTGGGAAACATCTACACTTAGTCGCATCATTCGCCCTATCCGAGTCCATCATCCACTCATATCTCATTACATGCTATCGGGGATCAGTCTTTCCCTCATAGGCTAGAATAGTCGGCATACTATACTTTCGGGGGTATTCAGCCAATAGGATAACATCTGTAAAATGGAGTATGACTTCTATCTATGCCCCTAATCATCGTTGGATAAGCCCTGATTTTCCCTCATCAGTTGCCTAATAGTGGCGACAAGTCTGGGGTCTAGATGAGAGGTGGCAAGTTGTACTCCATCTTGCGTGAACGTCCTGGCTGGTGCCCCTTTGATTGGTGATCTCCCAAACGAGCGTCCTAGGGACCTGCTTCACTGCGTCCCTGGTGAGCCGTTTGGTCAGCTTCCACTCGCGCTCCAGATCCTAAGTTTTCCATTCCAACTTGAGAGCGGTTTCCTAAGACCAAGTGAGGGGTCACGGCTCTAGGTAGGGAACCTGGACCATTCTTGGTGGATTGATTTACTACGCCTGTTTGTGCTATTTCAATTCTATGGCGTCTACGCCTTATATATTCATCAAACGAAGTTGAGCTGTCAAACGATGAGTAGGTAGCGGGACTTCCTCCAGCATTCTGATGCTATTGCTGAGTAAGTTGGGTCATAAGATTAGCGTTAGCTTGAATCTACTCATTAAGTTGTCTCCTGCTTTCCATAAGTTCTCTCGTCAGCTAGCTGAACTCCGTTCTAGTGACAACTTCTGTTTGGTTTAGGATGGCGGCGGTCCCTACACCTGGATTAGCTTGTTGATTGACGGGTCCTACTTGTTGGACGCTAGCGGTCTCGTTGACATCCGCATTGTGGGAGGCTGATCTGGTATGCGGTCTTGCAATTGTAGATTTATCGGTAGGAACTTTGAGTAGAATCTATGAAATTCTTGTGAACAAACTTGGATCTTCTTTGGGAATTTCTTCAATCCAGTAGCGGCAAAGTAGATCTTAATAGCCTGAGAATGCGATTCTCAGAGAAAGCACCAAAATTGGTCAATAACACTCTTGAGTAGAATTATGTAGAGAGATTAATTAAGAAAATAAATTAAAAAAGAGGAATGTATATAAAACTAACTACATATACAAGAACACCAAAATTATAGTGGTTTGACGTAACTGCCTACGTCCACTGTTAATATAATCTTTATTGCTTTCCTCAAAGACTTGAATACAGATACAATCCGTAAACAAATATCTCAAATACAAGTTTTAACTGAAAGAAAGCTAGTGTAGAAAATAGCAAAGTGTCCCTGGAGTTCTCGAAAAAAGGTCCCTTCAACTATACCCCTGCCCCTCTATTTATAGACGAAGATAGGCTAGATTCCCTATTCAGGCCCAAGACCAAGGCAACCGGCCGATAGATTGTAATCTCGAGCCACCCGATCCAAGCGTTTTGAACGACTATCGGCCGATCGAGGAATACGAACCATCATGGCCGACCGATGGTCATTTAGCAAGTGACTCGAAGTAAGACCTAAAAGGACTCGGAGCAACTCATAATGGATTTCGAAGTGAAGCAATGTCGACCTCCTCACCTCAATGTTGACTTCCAAGAATAAGTTAACTCCTTCATCTTGGACTGAAATAGGTACACTGAACGATTGTGTCAAACCAACGCCGACCGAACGACAATGGCTTCCCAATCCCGACCGAACGGCAATAGCCTCCCAATCCTGATCAAACAGCTACAACCTTCCAATCCTTGCCGAACGACAACAGCCTTCCAATCCTGACCGAACGGCAACAGCCTCCCAATTCTGACCGAACGATATTTACTGGACCACCTAGACCGAACCACTTTGTCTTCCCAAACCGGTCGAACCACTTCTGAACAGAACTATCCGAGACCAAATGAAAAACGTCGAGCTACCACGAATAAACGAAGCATTTCGAGCAATTCAGACTGAGCCAGGTGTTCCCTCCTTTGACCGAGCCATACAGAAATGCCACAACATATCGAATGCACCAAACCTATCTCCAACCTTTCCTTGGTCGGAATCTTGTATGGTACCGACTATCACCTCTCCAACTATCGTATTATAGCCAGGCCAAGGTGTCGGGTAACAATTTATTTGGATATATACATATGACACTTTATTTGGACAGAAATGATATATATCCATTCCTAAAATTAAAAATCGAAATAACTAATCACTTCGCCATTGGGTATAAAATTATATAGGGACACCATATTGGTTAAGTTAAATGGTTTTAAATTCTTGAATTTGAAAATATTCGAATGATTTGTTCTAGAGAAATAAAAATTGAATTTTTTTAAAGATTAATCATTTTCAAATTTGAACTTTGAAATGTTGAAGGTGAAATTGGTTAAAAGGAATTATTATAAAGAATTAAATTTTTGAATGTGAAGTTATAATCGACATATGACTTGAATTAGGGAAATTTGAATTGTTTTGAAGGTTTGAACTTTTACTCGAACTTTGAATTTATTTAAGTAAAAGTGATGTAAATGGATATTTGAAATTTGGGCTTGAAACTGATTTATTTTGAAGATTCGAAACTTAAATTGAATATTGAAGTTTAATATGGTTTAAGCAATTTAAATCGGCAAATTGAAATTGGATTTGAAACTTATATAAACTGAAATTGTTTAAAATAATACTTGAATTGAAAAATGAACCTTTGAATTAGATTTGAAGTTAAAATGAACATTTCGAAATTGAAGTTAATTCGAATTGATATCGAAACTGGAGTTGATTTGAATTGAAATCGAAATGGAGTTGATTTAAATTAATTTGGGTCGAAGATGATTTGAATTGGAAGATTTGAAATTGAATCGATTTGATTGAAATTTTGGACCTAAGTCCAGATTTGTTAAAAATGGAAAGAACCAGTTTTATATTTGAAACTATTTTCACTATATACTACTTTACTACAAACTGTTTTAAAATTCATCTTTTTAAATTTGCAAATTATTTAAATTTTCAAATCATTTAAGTTACAGCCCATTTTTAATACTCAGACTATTTATATCAAACTATTTTAATTATCTTAATTTTCAAACTATTTAATCTATTTTATATCAAACTATATCTTAATTTTTCAAACTATTTAATTTTTCAACTATTTAACTTTTCAATCTATTAAATTTTTCAGCCTATTTTAAATATTTAAATTATTTTGAAAAAAAAATTGTTCAAATTGGAAACTATTATATTTAAATCATTGATTTAAACACGAATGTGGTTAAAATGAAGTTATAAACTAAGTTGATACACAGAACGATTTTTGGAAGCGAAATTGATATATTGGAGTGAAAATGATTTTCAAGTGAAATTGACTTTTAAGTAAATATGCCTTTTGAAGTGAATACGATATTTTGGTATCATGTATGAATCATTTTGAAATGTAAAAGAACCAATCAGTGTGTAAAACGACCCTTGGTTGTTAAAGAGATCGGGGCCTATTATTGGCATACGCTCTATCAATGTTGGAACCACTTTAACAACTGTGTACCTGGAGGAGACTCTAGAATGAAGTAGTTGGATTTGGTGTACATTGCTGGATTTGAAAAAAGAGAACAATGATGGATAGCCCCGCACTTGTGTCAATTTGAAATGACTAAAACAGGACGGCTTGAACTAGGCCAAGTGGACCAACTACACTTAGCGAACACTTGTTCTTCAATTGTTCTTGTGGACTCGGTCCATACTATTACCTTTGTTGTTGGTTTCGATTGGTGCATATTAATTTGGGATAACCTCCCTTTGACTCGATATGGGATGGGTGGATGTGGTGGGTTGTCATTGTGGCGATGCGTTACCACCAGCCTGGTGGCTCGAACTGGAAGCATACTACCTTGGCAATTACCTCACATTCCTTGTCACACTTTTATACTTATACGAGATAACTATGAGTTCGTTTTAGTGTTGTCATATCACGGCACATCCCTATCTATCGATGTTCTACTAGTTGTGTTATATGCAAACTGTACAACAATGCTTAAAAAGACATTAAGGGGGATTAAGGTAAAGCCTTAACGCTCGGAATTTTTTTAATATTATTGGATAGACATTACATATATAGAGTAATCTACTATATGTAGATATTTTGAAGGACCCCTAAGAGATGGAAAATCTCGCAACATCTCTTGAGTTATTGCATGCATGTTGTACATTGGATAGGAGATGTAAAACCCTATAAACATCTCTGACGCTATTACAGTCCTGTTATTTACGATATTGATTTATTTCACATGAGAATATTTTAGTTCTGACTCGAGTGTATTGTTTTACTTTATGCTCGGGTCAGCCATGAGTATTTCAGTGCATTGAAGATTACTATTCTGGAGGATGAATATGAAGATTGTTATATTATCATTACTAGTATTATTCCCCCACATTGTCTGTTCCGCTGCATTATTCTATTGTTCTGTTGTATGTATAACTCTGATAGACGTTGTAAAATTTTAATCAAACATATAGTATAAACAGCTTCATGAACTGTTTATTTGATTATTATATTTTGTCATTCTGCTGCAAGATTCTATGTTGCTTTCTTCTTTTCTTAGTTTTGCTAATAAAACCTCATTAATTACCCATGTTTCGGACTGTTTTGAGTTGGACATGTGTGATTTATTATCGAGTTAAACTTTTTGAAATGTGGGTCGTCACAACAAGGCTCCAAACAGTTTACTTATTCTAAAACGACATATGACAGTCAACCTATGTCAACTTAGGTGGATTGCCTTCGAGCTAACAGCTTTGTTTTACTTATTTTATAATTCAGGTTTCATTTAATTACTTTTAATTGCCAAAAGATATTATGGCTAATCATTATACAACTGATCATTGTGCTTCAACAAAAGATATATGGCTAATCATTATGCAACTAATCATCATGCTTCACAAAAGATATTACGGCTAATCATTATATAACTAATCATAATGAAATCTAATCATTATGCAGACTAATAATTACGTTTCTACGTTATTAGATCTAATCATTATGTAGTTTAATCGTTAGTTTCTACAATATTAGATCTATCATTACACGGTCTAATCACTACGCATTTTCACATTATTTAGATCCTCAATTTGATAGTATAAAACCATGTTTTAGCATTGGATTAGAATTCTACAACTTGCATGTGTCAATTGCAATTAGAGAAAAAGATCCATTAGTTCAGATTCGAGATTTACAATTTCAATAGATTTAATTCGGAATCGAAAGTCAAATTGGAAAATGGTAGAATTTAGAGTTTATTAGCTTAATTATCATTTACAATTTTAATGAATAAAATTTAGAATTTATAGTCTAATCAGAACCGGGTAGAAATTAGAATCTATTAATTTTGTAATTTTGTTAAAATCTGCACCCACTCACCTCAGTCCTAAGCTCTAGGTTTACCCCAAACGTCGCAAGACTTTTTCTTCAATCTCTACTTAGATCCTCATTCTAATTATAGGATCTCTCTTATTCTTATTTTTAGTTTTAGGTTTGGAAGAGAATTGAAGTTTAGGAATTGATATAGAAAATCAGGGTTCAGGGTTTTATGTTGAGAGAGCTTCGCTAGAAAGAAGAAGATTAGGTTTAGGCTAACCGCTAGCTATGAATATATAAAGTAGTGCCCTCAGCCAACACCATCATATTGGAACTCTAACTGATCTCTACCACTCTCCAAAGCCTTGCCACACATGAAAGAATTTGGGATGAACGAACAATGCAATTGAAAAATAATGACCCTCAGTTTCACTCGAGGTCGGGTCGACCATCCATGGGCTTGGTGGACCGCCTACGGTTAACCTGGCCCATGTCGGGTCGACCATCTCGTGGTCAATTATTTATCATTATTTTACATTTTTATTTCTTTTACTATTTAATTTTCAAATTTATTTATACCTTTATAACTTTTCATTTTAGCTCAAATTTCAATAAGTTATATATGAAAATTGTCCATAAAATTACTATGGACATAATGGTGTAATTCTTATAGGAAAACTCGAGCATTTGTGAATATTATTATCTTAGGTTAATTCTTAACTTTTAGTTATATTTTCACGTTTATTTTCAGAAAATTCTGAGGTCTTACACGAGGTATGTTGGCTTATTTTAGGTTCTGTCCTTGATTCTTCGCCCCTTAGATGTTTATGTTCAGTTTAACCATTCCCAATATTGAGATCATCATTTTTATTTGCTAGCTAAATATTTTGCTTAGCTAGTGGATATTGGCGGTGAATTACAGAGGTGTAGGAGAAGGTTTTCCTTAATGGATTTTAGGGACTTGCACCCATTTTGGGCCATGTTATCTGTTGGCATATATGGATTTTGAGCTACAACCCTTGGTTTTAAGTCGTTAGCGATTTCTTCTAAGGTGATTCCACTTAATTTGGAATGAGGGTACATGATAGTGATGTTATTTTGGGTTTCATTTTAATTCTTTGCCATCATGCATCTTAGTCCAGTATCATAGTTCTTAATATTGAGATTGTCGTTTTTACTCGCCAGTGGTGTAGTTAGCTAAGCTGATGAACGTTGGCGGTAATCTATGGAGCAGTGGGAGTAGGTTCACATTGATGGACATTGGATTAATATATTCTAAAGGCAGTTAAGGGAATAGTGTGTATAATATGATACGTTAGGTTAAATATAGAAATAAATACATATTATTAGTTTTAACATAATACATGAATACTTCCAAATGTCTTAAATGTTGTCATTTAATTAAAACGTTAAATGTAGAATCCATTAGGTTATGCAGACATTAGAATTATATGTTGCTATATGTGAAATAAAATCTAAATGCTCAAGGTAATAATATTTTAGAATAACAAACTTATATCACATTGTCATTAATGAACAGCTCTTAGGTGACGATGAACACTTCCCAAGATTACACATGGTTATTTAGTTTTTTTGGCATATTTCATTAATTAGATTTATAAAATTCTAGTTGTGCACTGTAATCTATGCTAGTTAAACCATGATATTTTTATTACCATATAAAAGAATAGAGTGAGTGGCAATGTTTAATAAATAATTTGTTCTGCATTTTGTTAGGAAGCCTTTCATTGTAATTTAACTTTATTCCATATATACGAAGCATTTCTTTTAAATTAATTTTCGAGTAGGCCACAACTAACAAATAGGATAGACAATTGATTTCATATCCTAAGAATATGCTATTTTAAACCAAGGTTAACATGCCTCGATAGAATGTAATACCCCTAATTTTAGGTAATATTATTCAAGAGATTTAACTAGATAAATTAAATAGAATAATGTAAATGTTAAGTGATAAGTGATAAGGGGATTGAGACTTGAACTAATTTAATAAGACTGAGCCTAATATAATAATTAATAGGCTAAAGAATGGTTTTGTGTTAATCAAATTATATAAGGTATATTAGGAAATTTACCGCCCATAACCCTTACCCTGATATATTTTCTTTCCTACCATTTTACTTCTCATTCACATCATTATGAAAACTAAATGCAAGAAGGAGGCCGATCATTAACAAGAAGAATTCAAATTAAAGGCCAAAGAGTCAAGCTTAAAGGAAATCAGTCTCAATCCAATCTCCTTACCTTAATCAAGGTGAATAATAATTCCATCTCTCTTTTGTTTTGAATCATAAATTATCGAATTTAAGGGTAAATTCATTTTTATGATATATTGGATGATGATATGCTTGATTTATAATTTATATGGTTTAAATAAGATTGTTTAAATGAGGTTATGCACTGTTTTAGGGCAAAACCGAGATTTAATGATGTTTAAATGCCAAGGGAAAATTTATGTTAGGAGAAACATGATTTGGGAGTTGGATTTCAATTTTGATAATTTTCCAAGGTATGGAAAGATTATTATGAATTTTCAAAGAAAAATACGGTTATATGGATTTATAAATTTATCATGGAAAATACACTAAGAATTTGGGCTTGGAAGTTTGATATGTTGATAACATGATAAAAGTGAATTTCTAGAATTTTGGGGATTTTTCCAAAGTGATTTTCTATGCAAATTAAATTATTTTAGAAGAGGGACTTCTTTGCAAAAAATGGTTTTGTTTAATGGAAGAGCTTAATTGATTAACTTAACCATGGTTTAGATCTGAAATTAGCAATAGTTATTTTGAAAAAGAATTTGAAAAAGTTAAGGCAACCAATATGGTGTTGACACATGGCAATAGAGAAAAGTTTATTCTAAGAAGATCAAACCAGGTTTACTCAGAAAAATTGGTTCCGCCTGCTTTGGAAATTACCTTTTGACACAGAAGCTTCCACCATCATCCTAGTCAAAACTTACTGAGCCGAAACTAATACACAAGGTTTTATAAAGATGGCATGAGATGGATTGGAGGAAGGCGAAAGGTAAGGTGTCGAAAGCATAGCTTCCGGAGGAGTCGAAACCTTGGTTTGTTTTTAAAAGAAAAGTGCCTACCTTTGTTTTGTTTTAGCCTTCGAAGGAATCGAAGCATATAGTTTTGAAAGAGGTTTTAAAAGGTTTCGAAAGGGTTTCCATGACATAAGTTTGCTTTCGAATGGGTTATGAAAGAATTTTTTTGTCGTGGCTCATTTTTCAATACCCTTTAAGTTGACAATAAATTACACATATCCAACTCAAATTGCACGGAAAGACGGAACATGAACGGTAATAAAGAAAATAGACAAAACAGAATCTCACACGAATGGAATGATATATAATATTAAACAAATATCTTTACAGCGGAAAACTTTTAAATACATATATCAGAGTCTAACCTAAATTTAGCGTGGACAGTTATAAACATATGTCCTTACAATTGTTGACAAACATGAAACAAAAACAAATAGACAGCAGCGGATAATAGAATATGTCATACGTAGATGAATATCACCAGCTCCCCTCTAGAAACTTCAACCGTCTTCGAATAAACCTGAAACTACTCGGAGCTGACCCTAGTATTTAAAATACCAGGATCAGGCTTGATAAACAAGCATGAGAAAAACTCAACAATAGATGACAGTGTCATATATCAGCCTTTAAATAAAATCCTTTGAAAAGAAAGAGTGTCCCATAAGACCATGCCCACACATAAACACAGACGAGTTTTTACCTTATGATAGCTTAAAACACTTCTATATTAAAACATTTGACATTTCTTCTAATGACATTCTTTGAAAATATTTGCAAATAAACTTATTAATCTTAGCCGAAATTCTTACATTGATTAAATTCCAACATAATAGGTATAAAATCAAGTCTGTAGGTTCATATTGGAGAATGGATTTCCATACAAATAACCAGGTGAAGGGACTACCTGCTGGCAGTACATCTCTAGAGGAATGTACCGAGGACCATCACAAAGGATCCTCTATGAACACAAGACCGACCTATCTCTGTAACTAGATAGTACAGAATATATCATCCGCCGGTCGTTATCGACCTTTAACCGAGCGCGCTCTAGCATACAAACCACATTAAATTTACATCCCGAATTTCATAGCGGGAAGAAATATATCTAGAAGGGGATGATCATACCCTAATTGAAAATAATCCACTTAGCCTTGCCGCATCTAACCTTGTTTCGATGATTTTTGGTTGATGAGGCTCGAGGAAACAATTATAATTTCACATAGCACGTCTTCTTTCACTTTGAACGCCACATTGCCATTCCACATTCACACAATTGATTTCCACAAACGCATAACTTCCTGAGCTCGTATGTCTAGGGAAAGGGTGTTAAGCTAAGAGAAGGTGTCTTCTCCGCTACCGACTGATATACTTTTATAGAGATCACTCATTATGATTTAGAATGCAAGGTAAGACATTCTTCCATACAAGTTCGTTCTCGGACTGAACAAAATGAAGTTACTTTCCTCGACCATTACTGGGCGAGAAGTCCTTGTGGTTCTAAGATTATTCATAACAAAGAGACCACTGCTACAATATAGTGAATTGGGAGATTATCCCCAATTAATCAACAAGTAGTCGCTCGTTATTATTCGTTTCAATATCTCCGTCTTCAAACATCTTCAATCTTCGAACACGTAAATTGGTTCGAAGTGGTTTTCGGATAGGAATCATCCAAATCCGACCCTGGTTCCTTCGAAATCCAATTATCAATAAAAAGTGAATATGAGTATATAGGATTTATTAAGTCTCTTTTTACTTTAGTTTCAATTCAGATGATTTCAAAATCTCTTCTTTTGTCTTAGAATAATTCTAAGTAATTCATTGTTTTGCTTTGGATAATATCTCAATTTTCATTTATTTAAATCAAATATCTTTCTTAGATATGTTCTCTTAAATTTATTTCATTATCTTTTCAAGAGTATATGGAATCATTAAGCCTCATTTATTACATCATTTGACTTATTTAAACCTTTCTTAAATCTTGGAATAATTCCAAGTCATTTTCTCTTTTGCTTAGGAAAATCTTTCCAAAGCATTCATTAAATCTAAATCAAATATTTCTTTCATTCAAGTTAAAACTTTTAACTTAGGGAAAATATTAACAAACATTTACTAAATCTTAATCAAGGATTTCCTTAACTTCAAATCACATCTTGCAAATCAAAGATTTTCATAACAGAGCACTACTGCCACTTTAGATATGGTAAATTTCACTTCGAGGGATTAATGACAAGTAATCCTACGTCATGAAGATCTTTGTCTTCGATATGTTCTATTTTGAAAATTAGTTTGAAGGTAGTTTTCGGATAGGAATCACCCAAATTCGATCCCGGTTCTTTAGATAGAAATCACCCAAATCTGATCCTGGTTCCTTCATACTAATCATCAAATAAAAGATATTAAGTGGTTAAACAACATTCAAAGAATTTGTTTCCTTTTTAATCTTGGAAAAACATAAATATGATCTTTTATAGCACCCGAGATTCCCTTTCGATCTATTCCACCCCTTACCTAAAAAGAGAAAACATAGGCCAGGTAAGTTCGAAGCACTGGTTGCCCCATTCATAACCTTAGTTAAACGTATCGTTTTATCTTCTCAGATCTCACAGGTGGGACAAATGTACTAGTCGTTTCTGCATACTAAGTTTGTTAATGCATTCAATATTCTTTACTTTTTGTTTAAGTGGTATAAACAATTCCTCTTAACCATTTATTCAAACTCCTATTAAAACTTCCAAATCATCTTTAAATGACTTAATTATTCTTTTAAAATTATTCCCAAAATATATAGGACAGAATCATTAAGTTTAAAACTACATTTCAAAACTTATTTAAAAATGTTGCAAAAAGCGTTGCTAAGTGTTTTAAAAGCTATATTCTTCAAAACAACTTTTATGTCATTCAGCAATCCATATTTTCAACTTAAATCTATTTTAAAACATTTTAAAAGATTTTTATAATTTATTTCATATTTGTGAAACATTTAAAAAATCATTTATAAAGAAATGCTTTTTGGATTCCGAATTGCAAAACCGCAATGTTTTTAGAAAATTATTTTGGACATATTTCAAATATACAAGATGAAATCCTAATTTTCTTTTTTTATTTCTTTAAATGTATTTAAATGTTTATAAAAAATTCTACTCATTTTAAAACTACTTCCAAAAGGTTTAAGCATTCCATATACACTATTTCATTTTCAAAAGGAAAGTGAGTTCCTTTGTGCTTATCGACGTGTATTAACGTGACTTAGTAAAACAATTTAACAGTCATATCAGACAATCAATACTTGATGATCAAAGTATATATAAGCATCCATAGTAATCATAACACATCATCAAACATGTATATATAAAAATATAGATATAGGTATAGTTTCTCACATAAACCAAAGCGATTTACTTCCTACCAACATTCAAACTAATCCACGCTTTCACTAACTACTTCCTACTCCACTTAAACATTATTAAACAACCTTTCCTTCCTTCAAAGTTTTTGGCCAAGACTTGAGATGGAGGTGGGCTGAAAGTATAGATAAGAAGTGGTAGATCTTTGACCTTGAATTCTCAAAGTTAGACCGAAAAAATAGGTCATCTTCCCTCTTGTTTTTTACTCTCTTACTCTTAAAATTTGAAAAACTTATGAACTAAAAAAATGTTTCAAATTCTTTTCTCTTGAATTTGAAAAGAAGAATCACTTGATTTTGAATAGTTTTAAGGAATATATTGTTAATAAAAAAAGAGCTATTCTCGGATTCACAAATATAAAGCCCGGAAATGTATTTCAAAGAATTGAGTTTCAGGTATAACAACCCACAAAACTGGAAAAGGTAATCATCACAAAATTTGTGGTCGTTGGAATTTTATAAGATTCAGTTTTTTTTCTTAATTTGGATCTGTTATGATCAGGTCGTGATCAAAACAAAGTAGCCAATTCTCTGGCTTAAAAATAGGGCCAAAGAATGCACTGGAAAGAAATGGAATTTTGACATGGATAATTTTAGAGTGAGACAAAGTGGTCAAAACGAAAGTTGTAGCCATTGAAAAAATACATGATGTAAAGAAAATAATTTCATATTTTGGTTCGGTTTTGAAGAAGTTATTGCCGAAAGAAGAAGAGGTAAAATATGGAGAAAAAAGGAGTTTGATTTTAAGAGGATGAACATTAATTTCTTTTGAATATTTTATAAATATTTTGACATTATTTCTTTCTAATTTTTTTCTATGGCTTGGAAGCCATTAAAGAGAATAGGAAGACGTTTAAGAAGCTTGAGAAAAGAAGAAGAAGAAATGTGAATGAAAGTGAAGAAGGATGTGGGTATTTATAGAAAAAGAAAGAAGTGGTAAATTTACCAAAATAACCTCTTACCAATTTACCAAACTATCCTTACTTCAACCTAAAGCAACATCCACTTTTTCAATACTTAACATCATCCTTTCACTTTTTGCTTTATGTCTTAGTCGCTTAAATACTAAGTAAAGAAAACTAATTATTTTATTGGATTTTGATTTGATGTGATTTGATGTTTACTTTTCTTACTTTTGTTAATTCTTATTACTTTTACTATTGACTTCTAGAAGTTTTCTAATCCTATTTAGTAATACGTTGCGACAACTTATTTTGAACAAAACGTTGATTTTGGACAAAACATTTTTCGATCACATTTTGACGTTTTTGTTAAACTATTTATTCATGTAAACCAAACTTTAAAATAAATTTCTTATTATCTTTAAATAATTCAAAAAGCAAATTTGAATTATAAAATAATATCCAAATCTTCTTATAAAAATACAACATCGATTCATCGATATACGACGAAATTTGTCAAATTTTTAAAACAAGTTTTATGTATTTATTGAACCATTATAAATTAAATTACTATTATTATCAAATGAGTTCGATATCTATTATATATATATATATATTTAAAAGGAATTATTTATCCTTTAAAAAAAATTCTCGAATATTTATCCTACTTTATCGGAATCTGACTTTTGTCAATTTTACAATGCGAATCCAAAATCTTTACTCAATATCAAAAATAAGTTTACCATTCTTATTTATCATATAAAACTTGATTGTTTACGTTTGAAAATTATACGTTTTAATATTTAAAATAATCAAATATCCCATTTTCAAACTATTAAAATTACGGGTTGTTACATTCTTCCCTACTTAAAAGAATTTCATCCCCGAAATTATCCTGAACCTAAACCCACAATCTTTTACCTAAATCATTCTTTCACAAACTTAAACCCATAAGGTGTACTCATCATCCATATAAATTATCTGATTTTATCTCCTATTTGAATCCACAACTATATTCCCAAACTAGTATCGATCCCCCGATCCTCTAGTGCGGACTCTGATCAAGCTTATAGATCAGATACACTTGCTTTCCTTGCATAGCTCTCAACTATGATAGAAAACTCAAGTAACTAACCACAAAACACATCAATGCTCGCCGTCAAGAAATCGAGTGATAAATTCTTTTCCGGATCAGCGTAAACACCTCCGTACTCGAATATTAGATCAAAATTTGTGTGACAAAATGATTTACATATAAATTACATATTTACTCCTAGGCTTTTCTCAATTATACCAAATTCTCATTATTCAAATCCTTTATTTTTTTCACATTCTTTTTATTTTTAGCATATTTTCTTTAATACTAATATTGTTTATGAATCATTTCGTAAAACTATTACTTAAAGTTATTATATCTTATGAACACAATTATGTAAATCCATCACTTTAAAAAAACCTTAAGTCCAAATCTTTAATTAATGGTAGAATTCATTATTAATACTTTTTCCATGTTATAGTTACATTTTAAAGAGTCATGATTTTACTTAAGTGTATAAATAGTTCATGACTTAAATCTAGTTTTATATGATACCTTTTTACATCCTAAAATATATATATACACACATCCCAAATTCGCGATCGATTTTATATCCGGGTGAATTACAGTTTGTACTTCAAATATAAAGCCTGAAAATGTATTTCAAAGAATTGAGTTTCAGGTATAGCAAACCACAAAAATGGAAAAAGTAATCAACGCAAAAGTTGTAGCCACTAGAATTTTATAAGGTTTAAAAAAATAATTTCTTAATTTGGATCTGTTATGATCAGGTTGCGATCAAAACAAAATAACCTATTCTCTGGCTTAAAAACTGGGTCAGAGAATGCACTAGAAAGAAATGGAATTTTGACATGGATAATTTTAAAATGAGACAAAGTGGTCAAAATTAAAGTTGTTTAAAATACAATATTAGAGTCTAACCTAAATTCAGCTTGGACAGTTATAAATGCTTATCCTTATAGTTGTTGACAAACATCAAACTAAAACGAACAAATCACAGCGGATAATAGAATACGTCCATACGATGATGAAGATCTCCAGCTCTCCTTTGGAAACTCCAACCGTCTTCAACTCAACCTAAAACTACTTGGATCTGACCCAAGCATTAAAAATACCCGGATCAGGCTTGATAAACGAGCGTGAGATACTCGAAATTTAAAAAGACTATGCCATCAAAATATTGAAAAGAATGGTATCTCATAAGACCACGCCCACACATAAACACAGACGGGTTTTTATCTTATGATAACCAAAATACTTGTATATCGGAACCTTTGATATTATTTCTAATGACATCTCTTTGAAAAAACATTTGCAAATAAACTTATTCAAATAAGGTATTAATATCTGGACTAAGTCTAACGGAATATATGATACCAGAAAGGGTAGCTGAAATGTTTGCAAGTCATTACAGCTATTTTGGGAATACAATCAAAATCGTAAATCTCGTATTGGGGTTGGAATTCCAACATGATAGGGAACTAGTGGAAAGATCAATTTGTATCCACGGCTTACGTCCATGACTCAAACACCGTTATACAACAACGCAAATGGCTAAAAGTGGATACACTCTACGATAACATCCAAGGACTCAGACTTCGGTATCCCTACCATGAGGCCCAGACGTATCTGGTACCTGGGGCTCAGAACATCTGATAACCCAAACCACTACTATCTGAAATGCAAGCATACATCTGACCACATAGAGTCCCATCATAACTGGGGTGTGATGCTTGTGAGGCTACGCTCAATTTCTTCAAAGCCACGCTTTTCATACAAAACCACACTTTGATCATAACAAGTAACACTTTGAATGCCACATTATCATTCCACGTCACATGACTGATTTCTAGAAAAGTATAATTTCCTAAGGTCGTATGTATCGAGAAAGGGTGTTAAGCTAAAAGAAGTTGCCTTCTCCGCCACCAACTGATGTACATTTATATAAACCACTCAAATGTAATTTAGAATACAATGTCAGACAAACATCCATACAGGTTTGTTCTAGGACTGAACGAAACCGAAGGCTCTTTCCTCGGCCATTACTAGGCGAGAAGCCCTTGCAATCCGAAAAAATCTCAACCACAAAGAGACCACTGCTATAAATAACTCTATAATGGGGGCTACCTAGAGCATGTTCAACAAGCAGTCTTCATGCTATAAAGATCCACGGTCTTCAATAATCATCATCTTCAACATGTCTTCACTTTCGAACGTATACATTGGTTTAAAGTGGTTTTCGGATAGGAATCATCCAAATCTGACTCTAGTTCCTTCGAAACCAATCATCGCTTTTAAAAAGATGTTAAGTTCATATGTGGATATCAATCATCAATCAATTACTTCATCTTTTAAATCAAATATCTTTCTTAGATATAATCTTTTCAAGTTATTCTATTTTCTTTTCAAATATATATGGAATCATTAAGCCTCATTTATCAAATCACTTGATATATTAAACTTCTTTAGATCTTGGAATTATTCCAATTCATTTTTCTCTTTTACTTAGGAAAACCTTTCCAAATCATTCATTAAATCTTAATCAAAGATTTCTTTCTTAACTTCAAATCATATTCTTGCAAATCGAAGATTTTCATAATACAGCACTACTGCCATCTTAAATATGGTAAATTTCACCTCTAGGGACTAATGGCAAGTTTCACCTCCAGGGACTAATGGAAAGTAATGCTACATCATGAATATCTTTCTCATCAATGGTCATTGTCTTCAATATGTTTTATTTCGAAAATTAGTTTGAAGGGATTTTCGGATATGAATCACCCAAATCCGATCTTGGTTCTTTTGTACAAACCACCGACTAAAAGATGTTAAATGGTTAATTAACATTCAAATAATTTGTTTCATTTCTTTTATCTCGGAAAAAACTTAAATACGATCTTTTTAGAGCATTCGGGCTTTTCTTTCGACCTATTCCACCCCTCGCCTAAAAAGAGAAAACATAGGCCAGGTAAGTTCAGGGCACTGGTTTCTCCATCCTAACCTTAGTTAAACACGTTGTTTTATCTTCCCAGATCTCACAGATGGGACAAATGTACTAGTCATTTCCGCATACTCAGTTTGTTATTGTATTCAATCTTCTTCACTTTTTTGTTTAAGTGGTATGAACAATTCATCTTAACAATTTATTCAAACTTTTATTAAAACTTCCAAATCATCTTTACATTACTTAATTATTCCTTTAAAATCATTCACAAAATATTTATAAAAGAATTGTTAAGCTTAAAACTTATATTCAAAAGGTTATAGAATTCGCAGCATAAAATGCTGCGGAAAGTGCTATATAAGCTTACTTGATTTAAACAACTTTTTAATATTTGAAAATTCATATTTTCCATTCCAAATATCTTTTAAACCATTTTAATATATTTATCAAATTTACTTCATATTTTTAATCATTTAAAAATATCATTTATAAAGAAATCCTTTTCTGGATTCTGAACTGCAAAATCACGATGTTTTTAGAAAATTGTTTCGGATATATTTCAAACTCTACTTGATGAAATCTTGATTTCCTTTCTTCGTTGGAAAAATATTATCATTTTGGACTAAAGAATTTTTATTTCGAAGAAATTCGACTTATAAATCATTCTCTACGTCAATTTGAAGTTACAGGTCGAAATTTACGAACTACCGCTACGCGACGAGCTCGATTTTGACCAATTTTGTGAATTGCTTCGAAACTTGTCCGAAACACTTCAAATATGTTTTAGTTCATATTTAAACACTTTTAACTCATTTAAAATCATTAAGAGGCTAAATAACTTTCATTCACATATTTTTATGAATTTAATTCTCATTTAATTAACTATGGTTAATTACTAATCTTTTCTCTTATCATTTATCAAACAAGCTATCAGCTACATCACAAATGTATAATCAACCATAATATTAACCAAGTTATCATCCACTAAATCATCCATTATATACTAAACTTTTAAATCATTATTCTTGAAATAATTTATTATTTATTAGAAAATAAAAGTACTCACCTTTAACTTAACCAATTCTTCCTACCAACATTCATATGCAACAACACTTCACTTAAACTTCAACTAATCAACTTATACTCCATTTCTTTTGCTTTATGTTATCGATCTCCTCTTTCAAACTCTTGAAAATCTGGCAGAGATTCCGCGGCACCTTGAATTTGCATTTAGTTCCTTGGAATGAAATCGACGGCACTTCCTTCTCTTTTTCTAGCTCCGGAGCTTCACGACTTGCTCCTCTTCCTCCATAGGTTCGGCCATGACCTATTCCACTCCTTTCTCCATCATTTCTTCACTTCTTAGATGCTAAACCATGTTCTAATGGTATTCTTAGGTCTTTGGCAAAGTTTGGTGGTGTTTGAAGTTGATTTGGTATGGTTTTGAAAAAGTTAGTAAGCATTTGGAAGAGATAAAGAAGCTATTAAAGAGAGCTTCAAGGAAGAAAAAGAAGATAGAAAATGGTGTAAAAGAAAGTGGAAGAATGGTGGTCTTATTTATCGAAAAAGTTTTTGGATTAAAATAATATTTTGTAAAAGACCAAAATACCGTTACTTACTTATAAAGTAATCTTATTTTTTTCAACACTTAACATCACATTTCAAATCATTACTTTATGTCATTTTCACTTAGATATTAAGTAAAGTAAGTAATAATTATGTTTTTTTGATTTGACGTTTTACTTTTTGCTTTGAAATGGCATTTTTGTCTTTTTGTGCTTACTTTTTCTTAATTATTTTCTAGAAGTTTCTAACCCTGTTTAGTACAAGTAAACTTAATTAGTGAATTAATTAATACTTATAATATTTGAATATATGTTCCTATATAAGAAAATAAAGGTGCGACGACGTAGCAGCAACTTTTAATCGATAAAACGTTGTTTTTCGACAAAATGTTTTACGGTCACATTTTGACATTTTAGTTAAACTATTTATTTGTGTAAACCAAATTTAAACATAAAATTTTTACTTCTTTAAATAAATTAAAATATGTCTCTTTATATTTTAAAATCATATTTAAATAATATCAAAATTTCTAATTTTACGGTGTATGCAAAACTGACAAAATGCGACAAAATTTGGTTATTTTTGTAAAATGATTATTAACATACATATAAGTATTTTAATATACTTTTATTATCTTTACTAGATGTTTTCAATAATATTTATTTTTTAAATAAACATTTAAAATATTCATTTAAGCACTTATTTAGTTTTAACAAAACTTAACTTTTGTTGATTTGTTCTAAAATCCGAATTTATACTTTTTAAATTATCAACTATAAGCATAAATAATTTCTCTATTATTATCTATTATATAACTTGTTTATTTAAGTTTTAAACCTTTTTAGGTTTAAAACAAATGAAATCTCTCATTTTCGAAGTAGCGAAACTATGGGTTGTTACATTCTCCCCTACTTAAAAGCATTTCGTCCTCGAAATTACTCAAAACAAAAGTTTGCCCAAAACATTTATCTTTAAATTAAATGCATATAATATTCACAAATCATCCATATGAAATATCTTATTCGATCTCCTATTCGAATACACAACTTTATTTCCGAACTAGTATCGATCCCCCGATTATCTAGTGCAGACTCTGATCAGGCTTCTAGATCAGAACCTTTGCTTTCCTTGCATAGCTCTCAACTATGATAGAAAACACAAGTATCTAATCGAAAATCCTCATCAATGTTTGTCATCAAAAATCGAGTGATAAATCCTTTTTCGAATCGGTGTAAACACCTCAATGTTCCGAACTCGAATATTTGATCAACATTTGTGTGACGAAATGATCTACATATAATATATGTATTTATTAACTCTTAAAACTTTCATAAACTTTTATCTTAAGATCAAACACTTTATAAAGGTGTTTTTTTCTATAATCCCTTTAATTATTTATTTTCAAATATTTTTATTAAAGGAATATATTCTAAAGAAACCATTTTTCACTCAAAGATAATTTTATCTTTAAAAGAGTCTTCCCACATCTTTTAACTCGGTATACTTCCTTTAACGCTAATATTATTTATGTACCATTTTATAAATCTAATTACTTAAGTTTATTACATCTTATAACTTATGTAAATCAATCACTTTTAAAGACTTAAGTCCAATTCTTAATTAATGCTAAAATTCATTAATAAAACATTTTCTAGGTTATAATTTCCTTTTTGTTTATAATCACATTTATAAATTATACTTATCCAATTTCATTTACTCAGAATATTCACAATCTTTTACCAAAAATTTTCACAAATTTCTTAGCATTGAGTTAGGTATGATTCAAAAAATTTCGACTGTCCAAAATCGTTGAAAATCCCACTTTATCTTATCAATTAGCGATCCCAATTTAGCTTTGGTTTGAACACTTTTATAAAAATTACTAATCAATGATTCAATTATTTCTTTAACATAAGAAAATTATATAGATCGAGTAATCTCTAAAACAATCCAACGAACTGGGTACTACCAATAGTATCATATATCCTCTCAATAAGAAGAGTAATACTTAAGAGAAGTGTTTACCATCCGAACATATCTCTTGCCCATTTTTTAGTTTATTTTCGAGCCAATCAAACTAGTTATCATAAAATACCTCTTTTTATATTTGAAATAATACCATTTTCAAAATCCTTTAGAGATTACTTTATAAAACCTATCTTATAAATTCATTTTATCTTATATTAATTTACTTCATTTAAATTACCATAATTATTTTACTTGAACTTAAATTTCATTCGTTTTATATATAACTTTTATATTTATTGTTTTACACAATAATTTAAATAAATTTTTATCTTATGTCTTCATTTCTTAAACAAATCTTATTATTAAATACCTTATAGTCAAATCGTGAAACTTAATTCACAAGGTATTTATACTTAATTTTTAAATCAAACATTTGATCAATTTATGATAGTAACTTAACATTATCATTTCTTAATTTATTATTGTGGAATAGGTATTAAAGATCTTAATTACCATATCAGAATTCATACTTGTCGATTATCTTTATGAAACATCTTATAGTCAAACTGTGAAATTCTAATCACAAGACGTTCATATTTAAATTTCACTAACCCTGATTTCTAACTATACATCTTTTCAAAATATATACTTTATATTCAAAATATAATCCTAGGTAAAATTATTTCATTTACCAATTTTTTCAAAATCAGCGTATTGGTTCGCCTTATTTAAGTGTTTAGGAACCCTCATCGATAACGGTGATCAGACGCATCGATCAGAATCCATAAACCACTCAACAGATAAATCAACACAAAACATTTTTATTAGTCACTAACAAATACGCACTCATATATAATAAACTCAAACTCATTCTAGAGTGTTACTAACCCTATCTCTAACGAGTTACTCATCCTAAGGTATTACTAACCCCATCTCTGATGAGTCTTTACCTAACCAAAGCCAAGGTTCTTGCTTAACCTTCAGCTCAGATACCAAATATAATGGCCCGTTTTTCCGTTTTGTTTGAATCGACAATAAAACGTACATATCTAACTCAAATTGCACGAACAAGCGGATCATTAAGGGTAGAAAGAAAATAATGACAGAACAGAATCTCATACGAATGGAATAACATATATTATTTGAATAATAATCTTTACAGCGGAAAATTTTAAAACACAATATCAGAGTCTAACCTAAATTCAGCTTGGACAGTTATAAACACATGTCCTTACAATTGCTGACAAACATCAAACTAAAACTAACAAACCACAACGGATAATAGAATACGTCCATACGATGATGAAGATCTCCAACTCTCCTCTGAAACTCCAACCGTCTTTAACTCAACCTGAAACTACTCGAATCTGACCCAAGCATTAAATATACCCGGATCAGGCTTGATAAACCAGCGTGAGATACTCGAAATTTAAAATGACCATGACATCAAAATCTTGAAAAGAAGGGTATCTCATAAGACCACGTCCACACATAAACACGGGCGGGTTTTTATCTTATGATAGCCAAAATACTTTTATATCAAAACCTTTGATATTATTTCTAATGACATCTCTTTGAAAACATTTGCAAATAAACTTATTCGAATAAGGTATCAATATCTGGACTAAGTCTAACAGAATATATGATACCAGAAAGGGTAGCTGAAATGTTTGCAAGTCATTACAGCTATTTTGGGAATACAATCAAAATCGTAAATCTCGTATTGGGGTTGGATTTCCAACATGACAGGAAACTAGTGGAAAGATCAATCTGTATCCACGGCTTATGTCCATGACTCAAATGCCGTTATACAACAACACAAATGGCTAAAAGTGGATACGATCTGCGAATAACATCCAAGGACTCGGACTTCGCGTATCCCTGCCATGAGACCCAGACGTATCTGGTACCTGGGGCTCAGAACATCTGATAACCCAAATCACTACTATCTGAAATGCGAGCATACATCTGACCACATAGAATCCCATCATAACCGGGGTATGAGGCTCACGAGGCTACGCTCAATTTCATTCAAAGCAACGCTTTTCATGCAAAGCCGCGATGTTTTTAGAAAATTGTTTTGGATATATTTCAAACTCTACTTGATGAAATCTTGATTTTATTTTTTCGTTGGAAAACTATCATTATTTTGAACCAAAGAATTTTTATTTCGAAAAAACCCGACTTATAAATCATTCTCTACGTCAATCTGAAGTTACGGGTCGAAATTTACGAACTGCCGCTACGCGAAGAGCTCGATTTTGACCAATTTTGTGAATTGCTTCGAAACTTGTCCGAAACACTTCAAATATATTTTAATCCATATTTAAACTATTTTAACTCATTTAAAATTATTAAGAGGCTAAATAACTTTCATTCACATATTTGTATGAATTTAATTCTCATTTAATTAATTATGGTTAATTACTAATCTTTTATCTTATCATTTATCAAACAAGTTATCAACTACATCACAAATGTATAATCAACCATAATATCAACCAAGTTATCGTCCACTAAATCATCCATTATATACTAAACTTTTAAATCATTATTCTTGAAATAATTTATGATTTATTAGAAAATAAAAGTACTCACCTTTAACTTAACTAATTCTTCCTACCAACATACATATGCAACAACACTTCACTTAAACTTCAACTAATCAACTTCTACTCCATTTCTTTTGCTTTATGATATCGACCTCCTCTTTCAAACTTTCGAAAATCCGGCAGAGTTTCCACGGCACCTTGAATTTGCTTCTAGCTCCTTGGAATGAAATCGACGGCACTTCCTTCTATTTTTCTTGCTCCGGAGCTTCACGACTTGCTCCTCTTCTTCCATAGGTTCAGCCATGCCCTATTCCACTCCTTCCTCCATCATTTGTTCACTTATTAGATGCTAAACCATGTTATAATGGTATTCTAAGGTCTTTGGCAAAGTTTGGTGGTGTTTAGAGTTGATTTGATATGGTTTTGAAAAAGTTAGTAAGCATTTGGAAGAGAAGAAGAAGCCATTAAAGAGAGCTTCAAGGAAAAAGAAGAAGAAGGTAGAAAATGGTGTAAAAGAAAGTGGAAGAATGTTAGTCTTATTTATAGAAAAAGTTTTGGATTAAAACAATATTTTGTAAAAAGACCAAAATACCCTTACTTATTTATAAAGTAATCTAATTTTTTTCAACACTTAACATCACATTTCATATCATTACTTTATATTATTTTCACCTAGATATTAAGTAAAGTAAGTTATAATTATGTTTCTTTGACTTGATGTTTTACTTTTTGCTTTGAAATGACATTTTTGTCTTTTTGTGCTTACTTTTTCTTAATTGTTTTCTAGAAGTTTCTAACCTTGTTTAGTAAAAGTAAACTTAATTAATGAATTAATTAATACTTATACTATATGAATATATGTTCCTATATAAGAAAATAAAGGTGCGACGACGTTGCGGCAACTTTTAATCGACAAACGTTGTTTTTCGACAAAATATTTTATGGTCACATTTTGACATTTTAGTTAATCTATTTATTTATGTAAACCAAATTTAAAAATAAAATTGTTACTTCTTTAAATAAATTAAAATATGTCTCTTTATATTTTAAAATCATATTTAAATAATATCAAAATCTCCAATTTTACGGTGTATGTAAAACTGACAAAATGCGACAAAATTTGGTTATTTTTGTAAAACGATTATTAACATACTTATAAGTATTTTAATATACTTTTATTATCTTTACTAGATGTTTTCAATAAGATTTATGTTTTTAAATAAACATTTAAACCTATTCGTTTAAGAATTTATTTATTTTTAACAAAACTTAACTTTTGTTGATTTGATCTAAAATCCAAATTTATACTTTTTAAATTATCAACTATAAGAATAAATAATTTATCTATTATTATATATTATATAACTTGTTTATTTAAGTTTTAAACCTTTTTAAATTTAAAACAAATGAAATCTCTCATTTTCGAAGTAGCGAAATTACGGGTCGTCACATTGTAGCTACTGGAAAAATACATGATTTAAAAAAATGTATTTTGATTCGGTTTTAAAGAAGTTATGGCTGACGGAAGAAGAGGTAAAATGTGGAGAAAAAAGGAGTTTGATTTGAAGAGGATGAACATTGATTTCTTTTGAATATTTTATAAATATTTTGACATTATTTCTTTCTAATTTTTTATATGGCTTGGAAGTCATTAAAGAGAAGAGAAAGAAGGTGAAGAAGCCTGAGAAAAGATGAATAAATATGAATGAAAGTGAAGAAGGAGGTGGGTATTATAGAAAAGGAAAGATGTTATAAATTTACCAAAATAACCTCTTACCAAATTACCAAACTATACTTACTTCAAGCTAAAGCAACATCCACTTTTTCAATACTTAACATCATCTTTTCACTTCTTACTTTTTGCCTTAGTCACTTAAAGATTAAACGAAAGTAATTATTTTATTGAATTTTGATTTGATGTGATTTGATGTTTACTTTTCTTACTTTTGTTAATATTTACATAATTTTACTAATGACTCTAGAAGTTTTCTAATCCGGTGTAGTAAAATTAAAAATGTATAGTAATTAAAATGTGAAATATATATGTTAAAACATGTTAAAAAAGGTGCAACAACGTTGGAACAACTTATTTTGAATAAAACGTTGATGTTCGACAAAACATTTTCTGATCACATTTTGATGTTTTTGTTAAACTATTTATTCATATAAACCAAACTTCAAAATAAATTTCTTATTATCTTTAAATAATTAAAACAAGCATATTTGACTTATAAAATAATATAAAAGAATATCCAAATCTTCTTATAAAAATACGACATCGATTTATCGATATGCTACGGAATTTGTCAATTTTATAAAACAAGTTTTATATATCTACCAAACCATTATAAACTAAATTACTATTATGATTAAATGATTTTGATATCAATTTTATATATATTTAAAAGGAATTATTTATCCTTTAAATAAATTTCTTGAATATATATCCTACTTTATTAGAATCCTACTTTTGTCAATTTTAAAATGCGAATCCAAAGTCTTTATTCAATATCAAAAATAATTTTACCATTCTTATTTATCATATAAAACGTGATTGTTTAAGTTTGAAAGTTCTACATTTTAATATTTAAAATAACTAAATATCCCATTTTCAAAATTTTAAAATTACAGGTTGTTACAGTTGTGAAAGAAGGGGTTCCGACCTAGTCGAAACCTTGCTGCCAATTTTTATCCTTTTGATGATATTAAAGATATAAATGCTGTCATTTTATAATTTTAAACCACTTCCTATAGCTTTCGAAAGGGATTAGGGGTTTCAAAGGCAATGGTTTCGAAAGGGGTTGCGACGTCAACTTTTCACTATTTTACCCAGATGTATTATGCTTTCAAAAGGATGGTGCCGATGTCATCATGTTTCCCCTATGTTTTTATAAATGATAAAGGATGGTTTTGAAAGATATGCTTTCACCTATATTCACTTTGTCCCAAATAATGTTTTAACTATAAACCTAATGCTTTCGAAAAAGTGACTTTCAATGATTTCGGAAGGGTTACTTCCAAGGGTGTCGAACGAGGTACTTTCAATTGGTTTCGAAGCTAGGCTTCTAAAGTTAAATGCCAATACTTTGACATAATCAAAAGGTTTTGAAAGGAAGATTTAAAGTATTAAAAGGTAGGCGCCTAATTTTTTGAAGGTACAATTTAATGCTTCCAAAGGATGTCATCCAATGAAGTCAGAAGCTAGGTTTCGAAGGTATCTAAAGGTTTTATAACTCAAACTCTATTTTTAAAAGAGGAAATCCATGGCTAAATTAAAGGAGTTTTGTAATGGTTTTAAGAACAAGCCTTCTTTGAAAAAATATTGGTTAAAAGGATTTACCATGTTTTATATTAAAACCACAGGAGTGGCATTGCTATGTTGTTAAGTTTGCTTCTTCAAATATAAATATATTCACATTATAATGGACCCATAACTGCATTTTGGTGATGAAGGGTAGAAGAACCGGTTAGGTTAACCCAGTAGTGAATATAAATTGATTAAACTCCTGAATGGGTAGAATATCATCCAGGAGGTCAGGAAAACCAGAATATATGATGCTAAAATATAAAAGAAAGGTATTGACAAGGGCTAATAGGTTCTCAATAAGCACATTAAAATTGTATATTGGAAAAGATATTGGAAGGGGCCAATAGGTTCATATTAGCCTATGAAAACAATGTATAAAGGAAGAATTCAAAAGGATAGTTCATACTAAGCCCATGAAAACAAAGCTTTGATATTGGCAGGGGCTAGTAGGTTTGTAGTTAACCCATGAAAATTATGTCCAGATGAGATACCGAAAGATGTCAATTGATTCCTAGTCAGTCCTTGAAAACTAGCATAGATGAAAGGATATTGGGGTCACTAATAGGTTCCTAGTCAAACTAGGATAAGAGTAAGATATTGGAGTTACGAATAGATTCTTAGTAATCCCATGAAAACTGTGTAATTGGAGACGTAGTCCTTAAATGTCTAACCAGTTATTAGTCAGCACATGAAAACTAATAGGTAAATAGTAATCCTAGAAACTATAATTCAGATAAATGGTATAAAAAGAATGGGTATGGGTAATCTGAAATTGATTCATTTGTTTTGTATATCATCATATTATACTGATTGAATTGTTTTAACCATTGTGGATGTAGGATCATGGTATATGGATTTAAAAAGGTTTTGGGGTGCTAGTGAGGGGAAAACCCATTCCGCTAAGCGGCGTGATCTCACTGGATATCTAAATGATTTGAGATGGCAGAATATTATTCATACTTGGCTTTATGTCTGACTTGAAGTTTACGTTTTCCCATTAAACTCTCGAGTACTTAATTGATTTTGAGTAGTTTGGGAGTTCAGGTTTTCAGGTACCTCTTAAGACGAATAAGCTTTCGAAGACGAGTAGGAGGCATGATAACTATTGAGAGTTTTGTTTTATTTCGACTCTACTGTGCTATTTATAATGGAAAAGTTGCTATATTGCCTGTATATACTCGGATCATCCAAAGGGGCATCTTCATATGTCTCTCTTAGTGTATGTTGTGATAAACATATTTTCTCTGAAAGTGATTTGTGAATTTGGGATTTTGTAATGAATTGGAAATATTTTGGAATGAAATGTGATTTTGTTTGAAGTTTAATTTTTTTTCCATATTCATGTGTCTCCGTATATCAATGAATCTAACTTCGCCATATTTGGTCACCGAGGATTAATAATTATGGATGACTGTAGAATCCATAGACATTAGTTTTGGGCCTCCAAGTAGGGAATGTTACATAGAAACAAATATCATAACATAATTTTCATTTAGTGAATATTTGAATATTATTTAAAGGCCAATTCCTTTCATAAAATACTTGAATGTTATTTCCTTTAATTATATGTTTATTAAAAAAATAGAAAGAATGGAAGGAAATAAGTGCAAAAAAAGGGAAGTATTACAAAATTTTAGTCCATGCTTTAGGATATTATATTAGAGTGCAGCAAGAAACGTAAGGTAAGATTATAAATGTTAATAATCAGAAATCATCTTAATATTTCAGTATTAAGTCATACCAAATACTGTGGATTTGCATAAAGATGAATCTATTTAAATCACACCTCCTTTATCTTAAAATTTTAATATTAGTTTATTTGTAACTGATTGATAGATGAACCATGAGCACCTTTATTGAGTTGATTGCAAATGAAAGCTTCGTCCATATCCATAGTGGTTATCAATTAGGAAGCTGGGTGAGGGTAGAAAAATGCCCTTCTTCTAGTGTCAAAACTGTTAGTGAGATTTTTTGTCTCGCAAGACCCAATTGATTACAAAGTAATGATGGGACAAATCACTTCTATAATTATGAATCAACAAATTAAAGTGGTATTAAATTTTCCTTAAGGTTGTAATTATGTCGTTATTTTATTACACAACTATGAAAAGACACTTCATCTTTTTGTTAAAATGGCTAAGTTAGTTTAGATACCAGATTTAGCAAAGTAAGGACTAAAAAGAATCTACTAAAAATAGAAAATAATAATGATACAAAAATTTAGGTGGTTCGGATTTCAAAGAATCTTACGTTCATGGGTCAAATTCAATTATTATCTTTTTTTCCCCTCGTACACTGATTTTAATAACAGAAAAGAGTGCACGAATATGAGGTAATTTTTCAAATAATTCATCAAAAGTCCCTTTCTCAGCTACAACACCCTTCTATTTATCGTAGATATTCTATCACAGATTCTTGATGTCACCTCTCCGTATCTTTTTCTCATTGTTAGATGTTGTTATGTGTCTTTCATTTGTTGATTACTATAATGTGCACAAATCTTTGACGTGGTTTTAGGTAAGAAAGTTGGATTTATGCAGAGTGATCTAAATTTGAAATGTTGTGTCTAAAATTAATGAATTAATTAGTTTGTGATTACTTTGATAACTGGTCTTGGTACAACTATTTAGCCGACTTAAAATTAGCACCAGTCGACTGATGCCAATGGATTGGAACCTTTTCCAATCAATTAGATGTCTGTAGTAGGAACCTACCTACTTTTTCAGTCAACTAGAATGTTAATTCAAATCATCTCAAACTTCATTCCTTTTCTCTCAATGTTTTTGACCTTTTTACCAATCGATTAGAATTTTTATGGTCGACTCCTTCCCTATAGCACGCGTTCCAACATTCCAATCTTTGTCATCTAGATCATTTTGTGTTTGCTCTTCCATGCTATTTTATTTTCAGACATAAAATACGATTTAAGGTTTATTCTCTTATTTGGTTACACTTATTAACATCATATAGTTTATTTCAAAGATAATAAATTTATATAAATTTTTTATAATCCATTTTCAATACAAATATTAAAATTCAATCATAGAAACTACACTATGATTGATATATTCACAAAGTTAAAATATATTCATCTCAAATGGTTATATATTACTTTATCTATCATTTCTACTAGATCTAGATAGAGTATTCATATGACTAATTATCCAAATTAATAATTCCCCAGTCTACATCAATATTCCTTGTCAAATCAGTGACAAATTTTTTCCAATTCATCCAATTCAAATGAATTATCCATTAAAAAAATCAATTTGATTCTTTAATCAAACCTATGTATATATAAGTGAAATTTAATGCTTATATAAAAACATATTCATTTCGTAAATAAACCCACTAACATCTATTCTCTGCCTTTAAAGAAATCCCTAAATTTTCTCCTTTTATTTAATTAGATTTAGTGTATCTCCTTCCCTACATAGCTTACTAATATTTCTGTTAGATTCTCTCTCTCTCTATCTCCATGTTTGATTTACTATTTTAATTTAAAGGACTTTGATTTAGAATCAAGGAAGAAGGAGAAAAGGAATAGAGTTTAAATTGAGTAGCTGCTGCAGGATGAAACGAAACTAACGTGGAATGAATTAGGGTTACATATCCCATCTATTTATACCCAATAATCAAAAATTACCCCTCAAGCCCCTTGTGTCTCGACTTGTTTCACCTCGATACACGCACTACTGTAAATGACTATATGTCCTTCATCATGTATCCGTTTATGACGTTCTATACTCGAATTTAGCCTAAAAAATCTAATTGATGCAATGGAAAAGTCGATTTTTCCAAATTTCTTCATTTTGTAAAATTTCATTTTTCTTGTTTTACATAAACTTACCAAAATGCTCTTTTTAATTAACCGTTTGTTTTTATTAGGAACCCGTGATATTACATTCTCCTTCTATTAAAAGAATTCATCCTTGAAATTTCATGAGATGAAAAAATGTAACTCGTGGACTCAGCAATACACTAATAACCATGTGTATATGCAATGCATACACTCAAACCACACCACATACAAAGTAATCCAATCAATTCATATCCAAAATATTCAATTTCTATAATTTCTAGCCGAAAATATGTGGTACCCATATGGATACCAACAATAACATGAATATACCTAACAATTTATTGCAATGGCAAAATAGGTGCAAATAAATGACATTCTTCCATCAAATCAATCATAAGTATGGTCGGTGGTAAATGCGTAAATACTACAACAACACTTATATGAGTGCATGACCATCACTTATAGGCATAGATGCAAAACATCCTGAAATATACTTTTAATTTCTATATGTATGCATCGTGATATACAATAAGTTGAGTCACATGGCAAAGCATAAGTCGCACAATAAAGCATACCATACCATCCAATTTTTGAATTTAACTAAGAAAACAAATTATGGAGGACGTATCGATGAAGAGTTGAAATGAAATGGTTGGATTCTCTCCTCCACTTTCCATGTACTCTTAACCCGTTCGATCTTTCCAACTCAACTTATTGACTTTACTACTGACATATACAGTCAATCCAAATCACTAACTATGTGTATGCCTAAGTAAACCTCTTCTATACATATTACCAACTTGGATAAACTGATGATGAGATGCATCATAACCTCTAACCTAGGCATAATATTCACCAATTGTAATATGGTCTCATGTAGTGCTAAATGCCCATGCGCAATGCCTTAAATCATCCCAGTAGTATACTAATCACTTCACCTTATGGATATTAGGATATGACAACTCAGACGTGGACAGTGTCTCATCTAGCATCAAGTAACTTGAACCACTTGCTTTCCTCATTTTCACCTAAGAACATCAAAATCAAGTGATTTCTTAAACTATTGGATATAACAAAACTTCTATTCTAATTTTGATCCAGATTGACTTCTATCATTTCACTTATGATATCACTCCACCAATCGTCAAACAATCGTGATACAAGATACCATGTTCCTAATTTATAGGAATTTTACCCTAAGTTCTATTGCATAAAAATAATTAAACATTCAAGCATTTAAATAAAGTAATTTTATTCAATTCTCCTATTCAGGATGTAGAGAATAAAATCCAAAATCTAAATGAAGTCCTAAAATTAAGTGAAATCTAAACCAAAAATTATTTTAGCACTAAAAGTTTTTGACTAGATGATGCATCATTCACATGCACCGATTATGCAACAAAAACTACGTACCCCTAAGTTGATGATTCACAACAGCTTTCTTGAATAAATATTTCCACTTCAATCCTAGGGATGATTGAAAAAAAAACTACCCGCTTCTCAAAATCATACCAGTTTATCCAAATCTCTTTTTTCATGACGCCTCCACATTGATGTGTGAAAACTACATAATTTTCTTTTGACTCTCAAATTCTATAACTCAACTATTCCTTACAATCCCATTAATTGCATCTTCCCCAAGCATAACATCTCGCCATTTTATGTTAATCGTACTATGGTCAAGACAACTCAAGATGGTATGGTGTCTTCCCATATTAATGTAATAGATGTAATACTTAATATTTAAATAGCATTGCACCTGAAAACTCATCTAGGAACATCTAAAATGGATAATGTTCAAGCCTAGTAAAAACAGAATAGAACTCATGTCACATCAACCCCAAACAATGCACTTGCAGTTGTGACGATAACTCAATTATTAGTACTTCACAAACATTGACATATTACATGTATAGTAAAATGACAACCTACTTGCTGAGTTTCCTATAACTTCCCAAGCTAAAGACAACGTCTCGTGTAATATTACCTGAAAGTCAGTTCAGCGACTACCATCCACAACAAACCTAATTCATCAAGCTTTTCCAACGATGTCAAAATAGCAAATACTTTAGGAACTTTTGATTTATAAATAACAAAAAAATTCCCCTCGAAAGTAACACCTCCAAGACTCGACCAAAAACGACAGTTGCAACTCAATAACACGAGTTTGACAATTTTTCACAGGTACTTTTCCATCTTTTGTCACTCAGTCCACTCTTATAGTTCTTAAAATGTAATTTAATAAAGTTTTCCAATTAAAGTATCCTTTCAATAGAGTACCTTTTTACAAACACCTCTAAATTTTGTTTCTCAAATCAAATTTTTTACCTTTTCAACTATGTACTTCTGAACCAAATTATTCCCAGCTTTGTAAAATATTTTCCTAAAGTATTTCAATACTATACTTTATAACACACCATTTCTCAATAAATTATAATCAAATATATTCCCAATAAAATTTTTTCCAAATTGGGAATTTTTCAATCAAATTCCTTCACCACAACTCCTAAACATTCTTCAAAAGGTATCTTTTAAATAAAATTATTACAACCAAAATTAGCTTCTAAAAAATGTTTTGTAAATTCAAAGATATAGGTAAACATTTTTCTCAAACAATTTTTTTTTCCACATACTTTACTCAAAAAATAGTTTCTCGAATCAAAATATTTTCAAATATGTTTTTCAATAAAATAGTTTGTGAAAATATTCTTCCAAAATCAAAGATCATTTTACCAAAATAGCTTTCCCACAAAACATGTTTTAAAAATACATATCTTTTAGTAGTTTTTTAAGATACTCTTCAACAAAAATATATCTCTCTCCTTAAATAAGAATATTCTATAAAATGCCCCTCAATAAAATAATTTAATAGATCATTTCTAAATCATATTGCTACAATAAAAAATTCCCTTCCCCGTATACTTTTTTTCAAAGGATATTTTAAAACTAAAGCAAATTCAATCAAAATGTTTCCACTAGAATATTTCTCCACAGACTTCAAACTATATCTGATTTCCAATCAAAATATTCTCTACCAATTTTTTTAAATACTTTAAATTGAATATCATTTGACAAAATGCTATTAATTAAAATACTTTTATAGCAACCATTTTTCTAATGAAAATATCTTAATGAAAAAACTATTTTAATTCTCAAATTAAAGGTTTCATTCATGTAAATTTTCAACAAGTCATTTTTAATTCAAAATATACATTTTCTTTTTTTTATAAAATAATTTTAAAATGAAAAATGTATATTTAATATAACTTTCTCAAGAAACACTATTCAGTTAAAATATCAATAATATAAATTAGTTATAACGGTTAGGTTTCAATTATAATTTAACATCATGTGTCTGTCAATCAATTTATAAACAACACTTAATCCCTTCAATAAGTGCTTTTCCTACCCTAATCCTACTTTATTCCTATACATGCCATTATAAATAAACATCGTTTTAGAGCAGGTAAAGGTAGATACACATATAACCTATACACATAAAGCATACAATTGTCAATAGGAACGTTCAGTTATCCTATATTTTAACCTAACCTAAGTTTACTCTAAATGATTTAAACCTGCCAAAGGCTTGAGGATTCAATAAACCTAGGTTCTGGTACTAAGTGTCATGGCACACTATTTCTAATGTCTAAAAATTTTAATAAAATTCCTCATATTGAGCTCAAGTATCAAAAAATAGTGGGTTATCGATTATATAATTAAAAATCTAAATCAATAAACAAAAAAGGAAAATCTCATAGCAGAATTTAAATAGAACTATACATATGTCCTAATAAAACATAAAAGGCCCAACATAATAAATAAAACATCTTTCTCTCTTTTTACATTAATCATTATTAAATTTATAAAACAATACAATAATAATATGTAACGACTCGTAATTTTCGATAATTAAAAATTGTTAATTTAATAAAGTTTTGTAATTTAATGTTGGAAGAAACAAATTTGTGATTAAAATATGAGAATGTAATTGGATTGAAATGTAATAGTATTAAATTAACGTAATTAATAACTACTTTAAATAAAATTCCATTTAATTGAAATGGGTAAAGAGTTATAATTTGTAATAGATTGTAAATTAATTGTAATAGTATGTGTATTAATTGATAAATTAGATTTAAGGAGTAATTGATAATTTAAATGTTTATAAATTAATTAAATATGATGTAATTAATTGTAATTGATAAAAGTAGTGTTGTGGCAGTAGTTATGACATTTGTTTGTAATTAATAAACTTACAAATGTGATTAGATATAGAAATAGTGGCAATTGTTACCTATTACCAATTTATTTAATCAATTACAAATAAATGTCGCATTAATGTGAGTTAAGACAATAACTATAAAAAGTGAATGCAATAAAATGTATAGGAATGTCAATTATATTCGTAAAGCAATAATCCATTTAATAAAAAGAGATAAACTAAGGTAAATGAATTTATTGGGACTTCAAATTTTAATTAATGTGAAGACTGACAAAAAATTCAAATATAATAGAAATATTGCAACTAATATGATAAAAGATGATAATTGTAGAATATTAATGCAATAAAAGATAAACAAATGTTAACTATGTTCGTAGAGTAATAATTGATTGAATAAAAGAATGAAATCGAATTTAAACATTTTATTGGAGTTAAATTTTAATTAATTGGATTTAATTACAGTTGAAACTGAATACTGTAATTTGTGAAATGTTTAACACTGAATTATATGTAAACTTGTTATAAATTATTATAAATGTCTATGCAATCAAAAATGATAAAAATTGGTTAGTTGATTAATTTGAATATAAGAAGTGATAAAATTAATTTAATAATAATTTATTTAACTAACGTGAAAATAGCCATTTGGGCAATTGTCTCAGATTTCAACGAAACTAGTTTCATTGGATCTGTAATAGTGAATCATTGTAGGATTTCAAGTTTGTAGCGATAGACTTGTCCTTTGATCGTACGGGCTCGAAACGCCTGGAGATCAATTTAATTGAAATCAATTTGGAATAAGCTGATTTTAAAGAAATTTCTTCATATGATGGAATTTGGACATGATACATTTTCCATTGAGTTTAAAATTATGACAAACATCTGTTTTGATATATAAGGTGAAACACTTTCGTTTCGGAGGCAGAACAAACTTTTCGGGTCATATTTACCGCTTCAAATCCATTCAGATGTTCATTCATTTCTTATTGGGCTTCGTTAGTATATATTGTTTTGTTCAAAACCCTAGCAGCTTCTCATTTCTTATTTCTGTGCGTCCAACTCCATCTACCTATTCCTCTTTCTCAATGGCTAAAAACCGTAAATTCCCCAATTCAATTTCAGTTCAAAATTTAACTTCAAAATCAAATACCTCCAAACCCTATCATATTATATATCAATTTGAAGCTCTCAACAAGTGCAAGACAAATCTGTAGTTTTTTTTTCGATTTGGATTTCGACGTGGCTAGAAATTGATGAATTATTCACGGCCGTTCATCGCGCGTTGATCCGCGTTGATTGACTTCAACGGATCGTCGATTTGCTGGTACTAGGTTGTGGAGAGGGCCGAGGGGAGTTCATCCATGTGGTTCGGTTGGCGAATTAATGGACAGATCATCGCCAATAATTCGATTAGGATTATGAAATGGTGGAAGCGGCTGGGAGGTTCGTCGTCGTTAGGCTTCATAGGGTGGATCGCGAGGGGTCGAGGTAGGAGAGCGGTGGGTGGCGAGTCGTTCGGTGGTGATTTGGGTGGCCGCGACCGACCCTAGGCGACGGTGTGCAGTAACGAAATGGCGGTAGTGGGTGCGTATGCAGTAATATGTGCGTTAGGGTTCTGGAAGGAAGGTGAGCCAAATTACTTTCTTGCCCTCTTATATAATTTAATTTAATTTCAAAATGTTCTAACGCTTATAACTTTTGCGTACGAACTCGGATTTGGATGCAGTTTCTTTCGTTGGGATTGTATCAATATTTCGGACATTATGGAACTAGTTTGGATAGATTCTAAGACTGATTGAATTTTGGGCCTTAAATTGGATTTTTAATCGATTTAAAATCGAAGGTGAGTGTTTTAATCGCTCACAACTACTAAACTATCATATGTTAGTGTTATCCCATTTTTGGTCAAAACTGGAATATCAACAAATTGGCAAGGAATGATGGAGATCAGTTGGAATCGAGGCTACGATCGATATCGCCAAAATTTGGTTGAGCTCCGATCGGGACGAAATTGATTGGAAATGATGATAAGGACTAGGAAAGGCTATGTTTCAAATTTCATGTTAATCGGAGTTCATATGAAGGAGATATAACCAAGCCAAATGAAAGGAAGCACTGCCGAACCATCCATCCTCCACTCCCAAGCACTGCCGGTCCAAACCAAACCTTGTTCCATTACCTGCCGAACCAACTCCCTGCCGAACCAACTCCCTGCCGATCCAACACACTTCCCACACCTTGGCCGGACCAACCTCCACCGATCCAACTCCATCCCCATGCACTGCCGGTCCACTCACCACCGAACCAACCTCCTGATGAACCAAACCATCTACCACCTACCACCAAACCAAGGCGTACCGGACCGACACTACTAGGCCAGATTGCATCAGCCCAGGCCCACCAGCAGCTATATACATCCAGGACCCCTGCCCCCAGCCTGACTCTATAAATAGAGGGGCAGGGGTACCACAATGGCGGACAAGTTTGAGAGCTCAAGCACGGATAGAACTTTCAAACAACTTTCGGTTACTTGTAATCAAAGCTTTGTAATTGTAATCTGAAGAGTAAAGGGGAATAACATATAAAGTGGACGTAGGCACGTTCTGGCCGAAACCACTATAAATCTGTGTGTCTTTTACAGTTTAGTCCCTGCTTTTTATATATTTGCATAAATCACCCAAATCACTAAAAACAACATAAAATCAACTAACTCATACGACTTGGAGGTGTTTGCCCATTTTTTGTGCAAACATTTTTGGTGCTTTCACTGAGAACAACTCAGGAGCGCTTTAATCATTGCCTCGCAAAGATTTGTTGAGAGACTCTCTTTAAGAACCAGAAGTCTATCCGAGATTATGACTCTTGGAAGGAAAACAAGTAGAAGACAGAGACCAGAAAGAAGTCAGCACGAAGGGAGTCAAGGGGATTCCTCAGGAGAGAACCAAACTTCAGTCTTCATCACCAGGGATGAGATGGAGACAATGATGAAAAGATAAGAGGAGTTGATTCAGAATTTGTTTCAGTAGATTGGGCAACTTGGAGCACAGAATAGGGAAGCGGATGGAGTTCGGAACGGAGCAGGACCATCCGGCATAGCACCTGGATTAGGAGGCACACCCATGGAGAACATAGATCCAATTTCGGAGAGAGAAAGAGGAGCATCTGCACAACCTGGGAGCAGCATAGGAGTGAACGCTCAGTCAAGGGGGCAGATCCCAGAATTCCCTCGTGGACTCGGGGGGCAGGTCGAAGGTAATGAACAAAGATTGCATCTCGGAGACAATGACAGGTTGGCGGAGATGGTTAGAAAAGCTATGAGAGGCGGTTTGGTAAACAAAGATTTGGAGGATGTTAATAGGAGTCCTTTTACTCCAGCAATCAGACAAGCTAGGAATCCACCGGATTTCAAGTTACCATCGCTAGACATGTATGACGGGAGAATGGACCCCACGGTTCATCTAACGAAGTATATGAGGCATATGGAAGTGCTGGGGGCATCAGAGAAGGTTATGGCCCGGTGCTTTCCATTGTACTTGGCGGATATCGCAGCATTGTGGTTTAGACAATTGAAGAATGGATCCATCGGAACGTGGAATGATTTAATTGAAAAATTTATGAGGCAATTCAGGGTCCACATTACAAGACCCAAGAATGTGATGACTTTGGCAACCCTAAAGCAGAAAACCGGAGAGACTTTGAGGAGTTACCTAACGCGATTCAGTGCGGCAGCAGCTTCGGTGGATCGACCAGATCCATCCATGGTTATGATAGCGGCTGTGTCTGGGATAGCTGACGGAAAAGAGTTCAAAAATTCATTAACTAAGGACCCACCCGTGGATCTAGGAGAATTCTATCATGAGGCGGAAAAGTTTCTACGATTGGAGGATGCGAACGCCGAAAGAGAAGAAGGAGAAGGAATTGATATTTATGCGATCAAAGGTGGAAATCCCCCTGAGAAAGGCGCGGAAACTAGTAGAGGTAAAAGAAAGACTGAGAATGACGGGGACAGGTCAAAGCGGCAACGGAGGGAGCCGCGATTCACCACTTACTCTGAGCTGAATGAGAGTCTGGAACGAATTTATCAGGATACTAAAGAGCATGTTCCGTATCGTAGACCGATGCAAAGGGATCCAACTTCTGACGAAAGAAAATCAGACAGGTTTTGTGTATTTCATCAATTGAACGGTCATAACACTAATGATTGTAGGCATTTGAAGGACGAGGTGGAAGGGCATATCAGGAACGGTATGCTCCTTCAGTATGTGAGGAGGCGAACTCCAGCAGTGGAGCCAGAGCGACCACCGTCTACATCGGCTAGAGGTGACCCTGGATCGGGGCACCGTTTGATTATCCATTGATTGCTTGATTAAAATAACGATGAACAAGTTGTAAACCTCTCACTAACGTGGTTAAATCATTTACACATGTGAGCGATCGCGCACGATCCATAGGCATGCTCTGAATGACTATCAACCGCGTTATAGTAAGAGTTTACGCTTTAACATCTTCATTTTGCTTTGATTTTGATTTGAACATTTAAATTCTGCCTGTTTAGACATTTCTGCTGTAAGGTTCATATGATTATTGCTTTGATATTTACAATTCTATGAAAAAAAGTCTACTTGTATGCCCGTTGGATCGCGAACGGTCCACGAACACCTGTTGCATGGTAGTGAACTGCCGAAGTCTCTGATTCGGAAACTCCCCCAAACAATAACTCCGGCACTGATAATATTAAGCCCCCCCCCTCCCGGGCACACTCACTCGCCTCGAACGGCGCCCGACCTCGAACGGTCACAACTCGCCTCGAACGGCGCCCGACCTCGAACGGTCACAACTCGCCTCGAACGGCACAACTCGCCCCGAACGGCACAACTCACCTCACCTCAAATGGCTCGATCACGAACGGTCGTCATTTGAGGTCCACCACTTGACCGCGCACGGTCGCACTTCACCTCAAATGGCTCGATCCCGAACGATCGTCATTTGAAGTTAGGCGCTTGACCATGAACGGCCGCACTTCATCTCAAATATCTCGATCCTGAACGGTCGTCATTTGAGGTCACATAAAACTGTAAATTCCTTTGCAGGACATCAACAGGATATGAACATCCAGCTCATGGCATTACAAAACACGCCTTCCTATCACAAGGCATCTTTTGGGGGGCAAAATGTTATCCCATTTTTGGTCAAAACTGGAATATCAACAAATTGGCAAGGAATGATGGAGATCAGTTGGAATCGAGGCTACGATCGATATCGCCAAAATTTGGTTGAGCTCCGATCGGGACGAAATTGATTGGAAATGATGATAAGGACTAGGAAAGGCTATGTTTCAAATTTCATGTTAATCGGAGTTCGTATGAAGGAGATATAACCAAGCCAAATGAAAGGAAGCACTGCCGAACCATCCATCCTCCACTCCCAAGCACCGCCGGTCCAAACCAAACCCTATTCCATTACCTGCCGAACCAACTCCCTTCCGAACCAACTCCCTGCCGAACCAACACACTTCCCACACCTTGGCCGGACCAACCTCCACCGGTCCAACTCCATCCCCATGCACTGCCGGTCCACTCACCACCGAACCAACCTCCTGCCGAACCAAACCATCTACCACCTACCACCGAACCAAGGCGTACCGGACCGACACTACTAGGACAGATTACATCAGCCCAGACCCACCAGCAGCTATATACATCCATGACCCCTTCCCCCAGCCTGACTCTATAAATAGAGGGGCAGGGGTACCACAATGGAGGACAAGTTTGAGAGCTCAAGTACGGATAGAACTTTCAAACAACTTTCAGTTACTTGTAATCAAAGCTTTGTACTTGTAATCTGAAGAGAAAAGGGGAATAACATATAAAGTAGACGTAGGCACGTTCTGGCTGAACCACTATAAATCTGTGTGTCTTTTACAGTTTAGTCCCTGCTTTTTATATATTTGCATAAATCACCCAAATCACTAAAAACAACATAAAATCAACTAACTCATACGACTTGGAGGTGTTTGCCCATTTTTGTGCAAACAGTTAGTTAAATAAAATTCATGATGTGATTAGAAATTAATTAATATATCTTTGGTGTGTTTAAATTACATTCTAGTTAAATTTGACTTCTATTGCATTTAATCATCGTTTAATTCAATATTGAATTTAAATTGTCAACTTAATACCTGTTATTGATTATCAATTATCTATTGATGTTTATTGATTGTTTTGGATGATGATTGTAATGGATGTTTAATTGTTGATATTGGATGACTAGATGTTGTATTTTACGTTGTTATAACACTGCAAGTTCCCTATGGGTTGAAATAATACATACCCAAATGATCTATAGACTAATAAAAAATGGTTATGGTTGAAATGACAGACTCGAGCGATTTTATGGATTTTTTTATTTAATTCGGGATTGCGGTTTGAAATGACATATAATCATAAAATTTCAAATTGCGGATTGAAATGATAAATATCTGTATCACTTGACCATAGGGTAGAAAATTATATACAGACAGCGGATTGGTTAAATTAAATGATTTTTTATTCCTTAAATTTTGAATTCAGTTAACTGGCATTTTGAAATAGAAATTGATTTATCTAAACCGAATTATTTTCGATAATCCAAGCATTATTGGAATTGATCAAAATGAATTGTTTAAAGAATTTAAATTGGAATTTCAAAGTTGAAGTGTCAAATATAAATGAATTTATTGGAAGTGAGTTATTGAAAATGTTTCGATATAAATTTGAAATTTACTTTAATCAATTTAAACTATTTTCTTAAATTTAAAATTATTTTAACTTATTTTAACCTATTATAACCTATTTTATACAATTTAATCTATTTTACCTATTTTAAACTAGTTAAATTTATTTAATCTATTTTAAATCTATTTTATATAATTTAAATCTATATAATCTATTTTAATTTTTTTAATCTATTTAAATATACTTAATATAATTTAAATCTACTTATTCTATATTAAATCTATTTAAATCAATTTTAACTCTAATTAATCTACTTAATCTATATTTAATTTATTTAAATCATTTTAAAACTAATTAAATCAAATTTAAATCTATTTGGACTATTTTAAATCTATTTAAACTATTTTTAAACTATATAAACTATTTATAATTACCTAAACTATTTTCTAAAATTTCAGACTGTGTAAAGTTGAAGTATTTATATTTAAACCCTTGATGATGATACAAGCTAAGTTGGAATTTGGAATTGATACCTTTTAGCGCAATGACATATTTAAATGAATAAGATGATTTGAAATGAAGAACTTATTAACATAACTTGTCGGTAATTTCAAAGTAAATATGATTTGAAAGTGAATATGATTTGAAAAGAGATATGATTCGAAATTGAATATGATATGTTGATGTAAATTGTAAGTTGACTTTTTGAAATGTAAAGGATCCTTTCGGTGTGAAATAAGCGTTTGGTTGTTAAATAGACCGAGATCGGATATTGTTATACTATCTACCAATACCAAAAACGACTTTAACTACTGTGCACGTGGCCGAGATTGTAGGAATAAAGTAGGATGGTGGCAAACGATTTCTGTATGAGGAATTGACGTGACCTTGACTTCCGTGAGTCAGCTTAGATGTGACTAAAGCATGAGCTATACCTGGGCCAAGTGAGGTCACACCTCCGATCGAACATGCTTCTTCGATACCATATTATGGATTTGTGATGATTTGTTGGCTACCCCTTGATCTGATTATCGGAGTGTGTTCCGAGGTGGGCGGTAGGAGCTGCTCTGCGTTACCACCAGCCCGATTCTGCAATTGCTAACTCTACCCTGACATTGCCTCGAGTGCCGTGTTCAAATGCTTTAGAGCATCTTCTATGAGTTTGTTTTGTACCGTACATATGGTGTGTCCTTTGGGTAAACCACCAGTTTGGTGGAGCTTACAGCATTGTATAGACCATGGGAATATATAAAATATATTAAGAGGGATATAGTAACGCCTTAACGCTATTTTAATACTTTACTTTATTGTAGACACTATTATAATAGCGTATTGTACTACATAGTAGATAGTTTAATAGATCCTTAAGAGATGGGAATCCCGAACATCTCTTAAGTTATTACACCCACGTTAGACATTGGATAAGAGATGTCAAACCCCATAAACATCACCGACATCGTTACACTCATATTTATTTACTGTTGATTTGACTTACATAAGATCTTTTAGTTCTGAATCGAATGTTTTGCCTTTTCGATTCGCTCGGGTTAGCCTGAGCTTTTCGGTTTATCGAAGACTGCTTTCTTGAGGATGAAAACGAAGAACTTGTACTATTATTACTTATTATATGTATTCCACTGCATCATGATGTTCTGCCGCATTATTTATTTATTACTACTGTACATAACTCTGATTTTATGTTGTAAAAGAATAATCAAATGTATTTATAAAACAGCTTCATGAACTGTTATTTGATTATTATATTTTGTCACTCCACTGCGAGATTCTGCATTTGTTTTATTTCTCTCTCTTCTTCTTTTTTACCCCATAACAATCTGCCCCTTTGAATGGTTTGAGTCTGACGTGTGTGATTTATCATCGATTTAAACCGTCCAAAAAGGCAGGTCGTTACAGTTGGTACAAGAGCTTTGGTTTAACGATAACCTTAGCTTTATGGGGTCTGACTCTTTAATAATATGGTAGTAATATACTAGAATGAGTCGCTGAGTGTATATATGAGAGAGCGTATTTATTAGGGTTGTAAAAGGTTTTTGTATTGTGTTAATTTGTTCCGTTTTGTATTTATAAATTATGGTCGGTGCATAGGACGCTAAGACATCGATAGGAATTTCTAAACACTGAATAGGACAGACCGACATAATATTGTTTTGAAATATAGGTAAATGAAATAATTTTGCCTATTATATATTTTACATATAAAATGTAACATATGGGGATTTTCGACCCTCGAAAATCAACATCAATACGTTCACTGTATAAATTGTCGAGCAGCCGAGTGCCAGAAATAACAGTTCCTTAGGGGCGAAGAAGAAAAGGTAATAGAAAAAATAGAAACAACAACATAGAGTCTCACAATCGCAATGGAACTATATCAACAGATTTTTATACAAAAGAATCTGTAACTATTTAATACTTACAATCATCAGAGTACACAATCATTACATCAAATCTGGACAGTTATAATAACTTATCCTCATACAGTGGAAATATCCAAGTATGTGATATACGTCTGAACTCCTCCAGCTCATCTCCTGAGCTCCATAGCATTCAACCTGAATTTATAATACTCGGTCTGACCCGAGCATTATAATAAAATAACACCCGAGTCAGTCTGGAAAACCAGTGTGAAAAAGATGCACTCGGTTTGAATTATTAACTTTACAAATCCTTTGAAAATAAAGGTATCTCGTAAGACCACGTCACAAATAAACACGATGAGTTTTTACCTTAGGATAACCAAAATAATTTTTATCAAAATCGTCTGATATTATAACGGTGTATATAGAAAGTAAATAGGAAATAGCTGGAATGCTTGCATCTTACATTCCAGCATAGTTGGGCACAATCAAAACCGTACGGCGCTTATTGGAGAATGGATTCCATTGAATTACTGGGCCACTGGGGTACCGCCCACCATAGTACACCTCTAGAACAATGTATCGAGGACCACGCCAGGATCCCCTGCTACATAAGATCGGACTGCCCCTAACTTAGATAGGACGAATAAGATTGCCCCACGGTTGGGATCAACAACTGTACCACACGGCCGAATAATACGGACTCTAGATAGGGGTAACCTTACCCTACTTGGGTGCGACCTACTTAGCCTTGTTGCATCTCCCATGTTTTAATCATTCCCGGTTAATGAGGCTTGAGGCTAAGCGTTACCTTTCAAGAACACAATTTTACTTAGAATGCTCATCGTCCTCCAATGACAATGTTCTGATAGCATTCGTCCATAGAAGTTGACCTGGGTCTGGACAAACAGAATCACCGTGTTCATCATCTTCACGGTATTCATTCGTAACGTTCAAACCGGATCGAAGTGGTTTTCGAATAATTAAATCTGATCCCGGTTTATTCGGAACGATTAAAGAAATTGGCCAAAATTAATAGTTGGTTAATTAACCATCAATACACATCCATGGACAATCATCGGGTCTTATTATAAATTTCTCAAAATTTACTTCAAAATATCTTTATAAGAAATTACTCCTAGTTATTTAATGTTTGAAAACAGTTTCAAATACTTATATTTTTAACGGAACATTTCCAACCTCCCTCAATACTTAGAATATTTTTCCCACTTCATTTTATATTCAACCCTTAGAAAATACCCCTTTTATTTCCTATTTCTCTTCCTTAAAATTATTTACAATTTTATTTGTATATTTCTTAACTCATTTACACGAATTCTATAAATCTCGAAACTCCTTAATTTGTTCCCTTCAATATTTCCAAGGTCAATTATACTTGTCTATAATTCCAATTTCCCTTTCTACTTCTTTAATGAATTCTATTTCATTCTTTGAGGTTCACTTTAATTTAACCACTTCGTAAATTTTCGTACTTTTCCAAATTTTTGTTTTGAGAATTCTCTTATGAGTCCATTTAGTAAATAATCATTTTCCAACTCTCGAGAAGGTTTATAAATACATTTAAACCATTTTCAAAACTTTATATATATACATATGTAAATAAAAATAAGTATATAAAGAAAAATAATAATTATTTATTTTTAAAACATGTTCAAATAATTATCTAATATTGAAACATTTTTATAACATCATTTTCTAATGTAGGTTTTAAATCTATGATTTATTAAGATAAATATTAAGTGTTTTGAAAATTTACTTCTGAAATATTTTAGTACCAACTTTGAAATTTATATAGCTTAATAAATAAGAATTTTCCTTTTAACTTATAGATAAAATAAATTTTAAATCTCAATAACCAAATTTTCAATTTATAAATCTTCTCGATTTCCATCATATTTCTTCCATTCCGGTCTCTTTAACCCTTTCCCTTTAAAAATAGTATCCACAATTTTTCTCTCACCCTATTTTCATATTCAACTATAAATTCTTCATGTGATTTTTTATTTCCAACCTATCACCGGATATCACTTTCCTTCATTTATAAACCACGTTCATAAATTTTTATAACTCCTTTAAGTTAAAAATAAATCTCACTTATAAAAATCCATTTTTTTGTAAATTCAATTCCTTTAAAAATCCATTATTTTTGCCAATCTATTTTTAATATCGATTTTCACTTCTTTCCATATTTTCCGATTATCATTTTAAAATCTCATCTTTAAAAATTCCAATACATAATTTTTTTTAAATCCCTATTAAAAATATTTTTCCTGCATATTTTGTACGATCAAAAACCTATTTTTGCTTAATCAAATCAGTCTGTTTAAAATACCCAATTTTCGATGTATATATATATAATTTAAAAATCTCTTTTTAATTCTTTAAATTTTAAAATCATATTTATGGTATTTAATGTACCCAAAATTAATTTCCATGCCATTATAACACTTAAAATTTTCATCACAAAATAATCCAACAGATTATTATCCACATCAGATATTTTTATATATATAAAAACATTATATATTTTTGAGGAATCCAATTGGATCCCTCCAACCTATTTCCCTGCATCCACAGATGTTAGACAACAATAAAAATACCAATCCCACTTCGAGGGTGATATCGCAGTATATAGGGTCATCCGCTATTATGTGGGACGTATAGGGTCTCATCTGTTATATATATACAGGAATATCACTCCAATACTAATATATATACTAATATATATAAATCATCCATCAGATGAATTTTAAATTTATCAATCAATCAACAATTCAAAAAAATTTAAACTTCATTTTAAACAATCAAATTTAAAAATGGTAATTCAAATGAGTGAGAAATTCTCACCTTGATTTTTATTTGCAACCCATTTCTATCTCAATTTGTTCCTTCGTGGTTTTTAGACCTCGTAACAATGGATTATAAATTTATTAACATTTAAGTAATTTAAACTAATTACACCTTTATTAAAATAAATTTAAAATAAATCGCTATATACCTCTCGATAACTTCCTTCTCACGAGCCCGCTCTCTGCCTCGTCACGGCCGTCATTGACCAAGGCCAGTGTCGTACCCCTTCCCACAGCCAATGCGACCTCCCAACTTACTAGCCTCGACACTCTTCTGCTTATCGCCAAAACCACGCATGCACCCTCAAGTCGAATGACGTCGTCGTACCTTATCCGCTCATCGAGACCCCAATCCACTGTTCGTGCTTGCATCGCGATTTCGAAAAACCTTAACTGCTTCGACTTTGATTAATACCACGCTATCCTCCAGAACATCACGCTACTACCTGCTTACACAAATGCCACTATCGCACGCGCACGAACCCTTCGACATTAACGACGGCCTTATCGCGAGTCGCTGCTCACGACGTCATGCCACCGGCTGCCGTGCGTACGCGTTTACCCTCATCATAGATCTTGACGACATCCCCTTCCTCGATTGCTGCTCCCCATTACATCGCATCGCTCAGTCACCGGCCTTCACCGAGTCGCCCCTACGAGCGCGATCTCCTCACGTGCATGATTTTGCGATTTTGATCGCCATTTCTTTTTTTAAAACGAACTTGATTTTTCTTGAATTACTGAGGCAAGAAATGTCATTTTTTTAAAAAGAAAAGGGGCGGTCAAATCTTGATTTAGAATGAAAAGGAAGGGTAGATCGGCTGATGTATAGGATGTGTCCTTGTTCATTGATTTTCACTTTTATTATTATTATTATTCTCAAAATATCTCAAATCCCTTGCCGTGAAATCTCGACCTCCTATTAAGGCATGCTACTAGGCATTTATAATGTTATACCCCTATTCCAAATGCAACGGAAATGGTTTCGAGCCCTAATTTGATCGTATGAAGAAGATAGCTTTTTGGACCTAACTTATATTTAATTTCGATATAAATTTCAACGGGTTTATATTCCGTACGATCAAATGATAACTCCAAACGCTATAAAATTTGAAATTCGATAATAATACACTGTTACTGATCCATTAGAACTAGTTTCGTCAAATACCGAGACTATGCCTCGGAAGGCTATTCTTAAACAACAATTTATATAAGCTATTTTTAAAATTGAACAGATCACTTTAAAATTCAATTTTAAAACCTATGTTATCTTCATTGTTATTAATATAATTTTACAAGTCTTTAAATTATTTTTATCATGCTTAAAACTCAAGATATAGTAATTTAACAAATACTCAATTATAAAATTCAAAAATTAAATTGTTCAACAAATTGCTATATTTTAAATTCTGAATTTATTTTATAAATCACACAATTTCCATATTAAAAATCGATTTATAATTCAAATTCAATGTCTAAAACTATTTAAATATTCACAATCGAACAATGAAAAATCCAGGTCGTTACCTTCCTCCCCCTTCTCTGTAAAATAAGATTTACAAATAAAATGAATATAAATTGGAATTAAGAACTTAAGTTTTGGGGTTTTTAAGATTTCTTTCAAATAATTTTGTAATATAATATTAGTATTATTTAGAAGTATTTTTGGATAAATATTTTCAATATGATTTGAAAGAAAAGTTTTAAAGGATTTGATATATATAAAAGATATGATTAATCGTTTTGATAAATTAATCTTGATTTTGAATTCCATATATGATTTGATATATATAAAAGATATGATTGTATACATTATTTTAAAATAATTGAAATGAAACCTGGTTGTTTAGTTCTTAAGTTTCTGTAAATTAGAAATTGAAATTATGGTAATGAATGGAATCTTGACTATATTAATAATTGGAAATTTCAAAAATGAAAGTAAGAAATTTGATGTGAAAATGATTAATGAAATAGATAAGAAACTAAAATATTGAAAACCATTAATAAAAAGGAAATGAAAATAAGAAATAGTAATTATTGAGCTTTTTGTTAACTAAATAAATAAGAGAAACTTAGGGAATATTCAATTGCATTCTTAAGACATATATATAACTTGCCGAAATATTATATGTTGAAATGTTAAAAAAGATATATGATAGAATATTATACAAGTAAAACTTCAGTAAATGAAAGTATTCAATGGAATTACTTCTATAAATAAGAATTCTAATGTTATAATTGTTATAAACTTAAGTCAATAATTTGAAATGCTACTAATTAAATATAATAGAAGTAAATAATGTAAGAAAATGGTTATAAACTTAGGTTAACATTTAAGCTATCTATAATCAGATTTAATAGTAAAAGGTGAATACTACAAGTAAATAATTATAAACATAAATTAATATTAAAGTCATTTATAATTAAAATGAGTACTATATAAATTGAATGATTATAACTTCAAAGAACATTGGAAATAATTTAGAAATAGAGTTAATATTCAATAATACTTTATATGGAAGAATGAATGTGAAAAAGGAATAATCTATAAATGGTCATTTGAATTGTAAAGAAACTTACCTAATAATGTATAATCCAATAATTGAGATAAAATTAACCTATTTAAGCAATAAATGCAAAGTAATAAAATGAAAAAATGGCACTGTAACAGCCCGCAAATCCGTACCCCTTGAGTTAACACTATTCTACAACAAACAACTTAAGTTGTATAGAAATACGAACCATTTGGGTTTAAAGAAGAAGAGGTAGAAGAAGAAAATAGAAAACAACAACAGAATCTAACCATCGCAACGAAATAAAATATAATAGATAATAAATGATCTTTACTCAAAATCAAATATATCTGTTTATATATTACATCATCAGAGTTACATCAATCAACAGCTCAACAACAACATACAAATGGATACACAGCAACTCAATCACAGCAGAATATATATAAAACAAGTACGGATATACGTATCGTCGTCCAGCTCGTCTCCTAAGCTCCCAGCATCATATCCTGTATCCTATAATACTCGGTCTGACCCAAGCATTACAGTTAAATGACACCCGAGTCAGTCTGGAAGTTCCAAAAATCCTTTGAAAAACAAAAGCATCTCGTAAGACCACGCCACAAATAAACATGTCGGGTTTTTCCCTTACCACAGCTAAAACATTTTTATTAAAATCCTCTGATATTATAACAGTGTCTATAAAAAGTAAAATAGAATCTAGCTGAAATGCTTGCATCTCACGTTTCAGCAGTAGTTGGGCACAATCAAAACCATACGGGCGTGTAGGGAAAATGGATTCCAACTAATGGCTAGGCACTAGGGTACCACCTGTCACAGTACCTGGTCTAGATCAGCGTACCGAGGAGCCACCCTAACTCCCCTGCAACACAAGACCAGAACCATCCCTTACTGGACAGTCCCGAGCAAGAACACCCCACGGTTGGGATCAGCAACCGCCAACTAAGCTGAAATAAAAGGGACATCTAGACAGGGATGACCTCACCCTCCAGTGGGGGCTACCCACGAAGCCTTGCTGCATAACCCCTGATTTTCAGCCATTCCCATTTAATGAGGCTTGAGGCTAAGCGTTACCTTTTTAGAATATATCACTTAGAATGCCCATCGTCCACCTGACGATGTTTCGCAAACATTCATCCATACAAGTCCGTCCCGGGTTCGAACGGAACCGAAGGCACTATTCCTACTACATCCATTTTGGAAATATCCTCAGGATTAGTAGCGACTAGCCCTTGCACTTCACTGCTCCATCTTCGAATCCAAAATCTTTTTTCACGATAACGTACAAACCGGATCGAAGTGGTTTTCGAGAAATAAATCTCGATCTCGGTCTCTTCGAAACGATCAACGCATTTGGCCAATATTGATAGTCGATGATTTAACTATCAATTAATATGCATAAACATCCATCAACCAATAAATAATTTCCCAAATTATTTATTTATCTCAAAATATCTTTACAAGATATAATTCACTTTCAAACCCTTTTGAAAGCAGTTTCAAACTATCTTCCTTTATCTCAGAATAAATTCCGAGTATTTTCATTTCCACTGGAATCACAAGCACAAACTTTAGATTTTTAAAATAATTTAAAAACACTTTATTGTAAAATATATTCAACATTTAATTTTAGAAAATTTTTACTTTAATACTTAATTTATAATAATACTTTAGAGATAACTAAAATAAGGTTACCTTATAACTATACATTAGATTTCTTCTTTAATTAAAATATCAAATCATTCTTTAAATAATTATTATGAAAATAGATTAAACAAAATGCTTGTTTTGGAATTTATTTTAAAACATTTAAGTTAAAACTACTTCAATAATTGGTATAAAAAAAATTTGTACTATATAAACACTTGAAAATAAAGTTACTTAATAAAATATAAAACTAAATTTCTACTTTTAAAGACAAAATACTAAGTTACTTCTTAATAATTACTTCTAAAATAGATTAAAAGAAAATACCTACGTTAGACTTTAAATGTTAGGAATAATAAATTTTACAAACTTGCTTTCTTTAAAAACAACTTTAAAACGTTTAATTTATATTTACAATTTTACTTTTTAAAAAAAAATGTACTTGGCTATCCGGAGAAAATTCCAACTTCAATCACTTAAATCAATCCCAAATTGATTTTCAATTTATTTTATTTGAAATAAGTTTCTTTAATTTCTCAATTCATTTCAAAATTCATTAGTTATGGGGTTAATTATTGTTGTTATTATTATTTTCCATTTGACTTTAAAACTTTTAACTGAAATATACAAATTCCAGATTTTTCCCAATCTCTTCTTTATTCTTTCAATAATTTAAATCTTAGCTTTTAAATAAATGTTTGTTCTTTAAAATAATAACATTGAATTTTAAAATTCATCAACTTCCTGTTTATTCAAATTTTCCTTTCCATTCTCCGGATTCATTTAATAAAATTTTAAAGTCACTTTAATTCTTTACCAAGTCATTCTTAAATTTATTCTATAATTATTTTACTTGCAATTTCACTTCTTTTATTTTCATTCCAAAATCAAATTTATATTTTTGGTAATTCATTATACCCAATTATATCAACCAAGCCATAGCATTCAATACTTCCACATAATTCATTATAGAATATCAAATAATCAGAACAGAGAATATTAAATAACTTAAATAAAAGTTGAGGGGTCCAGTTGGATCCCTCCAACCTGTTTTCCCTGCATCCACAGATGTTAGCACAACATAATATGCCAATTTCAAATTATACCATACTATATCACATCAATCAATTCAACCATACAATCAATTATTTAAATTTAATCATTTAAATTTAAATCTAACTAAGTGAGATTAACTCACCTTTGATTTAATTTCGCAAACCCAATCCAATCTCGACTTGTTTCTTCACAAATTCAGACCTTGTATAACATTATAAGTTTTGTTAATATTTGAACTAACCGAACCGTCTATTAACATTTAGTAGTGTAATTAAATTAATTTTTTTCTTAAACAATTTTAGTAACCAAAACAATTATATAGGTTAATTAGACAATCTAATTCCCAAATCAATTGTGTATAGTTATTTTACTCCCATGAAATTACTTATACTAAATGACATATATACGTTTATAGGTAAAATCCTATAAACTAAAAATTTAATATCAAACACAACTTACTGTAAATCGAGTGTAAGGCTAGATATATTTCTCCAAACTCAATATACGTATTAATTTAAAACTGAAATGTTTTTACTTTACTGTAAAAGTTTCTTCACTTATATATATATATATATATATATATAAATTCAGAAATCAATACAAAATAAGATTAAACCTTACTGCACCGAACCCATATTCCAGAACGTGGCTTCACCGATGCAAAAACCTATCGCGAACGCCAACGCAGCCCAATGCCGCCCTGACCCACTTCAACTTCGACCCTTGACGAAGACATCGTGCTCGAATCGAATCGAGACCACCGCTTGCCCTTGCCAACACGCCGTGCGACTCGCGGCACTCGAAGGTTTCCCCCCTTCTTTCTTGCTTCGATCGATCGCGCCAAACGAGAAGGTCTCGCCTTGCTCGAGAAACTAAACGCGACTATGACTGTCGAGGAGAGGAATAGGAGGCTGCGGTCATTATCTTTTTTTTCGGTTTACTGATTTGAGGATTAATGGCTTCGGCCATTGTTGATTTTTTTTTAAGGAAAGAAATCTTGGCCGATAAAAGATAAAGAGGGGAACGATATTTGGAAAAGAGGTTAGCGTGTAGGAGGGGCTACCGTGATATTTGACTTGAAGGGAAAGTACTGACGTGAAATTGTTTGACTGGACAATTATTATATACTTATTTAAATTTTAAATTTTAAAACGTCACGAAATCGTAGCCCAAAATCTCGACTCCTATCACCACGTGTCTCTGGCGTTTATAATGTTATACCCTATTCCGAACGAAATAGAAAAGGTTTCGAGTCCTAATTCGATCGTATGGAGAAGATAGCTTTTTGGACTCAGTTACTATATTAAATTTTCGATATTAATTCCAGCACGTTTATATGTCGTATACTCACACAATAACTCCAAAAACTACGAAATTTGAAATCCGATAATAATACAATATTACGGATCCAATGGAACTGGTTCCGTCGAATTCCGAGACTGTACCTCGGAAGGCTATTTTTAAATTCAATTTAAACGATATGAATTTCAAAACTTAACAAACTATTTTTAAATTTGATTTCATCACTTCTATACCCTTCAGTATTATCAATATATAAATTTTATAAGCCTTCAACTTATGTTTAACATGCTTAAAACTCCAGATTCAACAATTTAGCCAACTTCACTTATTTAATTTAATAATTCAATTATCAAATAAATTGTGTTATTCGAAATTCAATTTAAAATTACTCTATTGAATATTTAAAATCAATTAAATATCCTGATTTTAAATACTCGAAAATTCCGGGTCGTCACATTCCTCCCCCTTTAAAAGAATTTCGTCCCCGAAATTACTAGTTAGGAAGAATGGTCCAATACCCGTTTATTATTTTTCCCTAAAACTAAACAGTTTTAACAATTCAACATCATACCAACTATCTTTTTACAAAAGACCCATTATTTTTCTTATTAACTTTCCAAATTTTTCCAAAACCTTCTATAGTTTTCAAATAACTTACTTGATCAACTATCCAAATTACAATTCAAAACTAAATTTTGAATTATCAAATTTTTCTCAAAATTTTTCTAACTCCCTAAATTCCCGAAAAATTTCGCCAGCGTCTCCTTTGCGCGGTTAGCTCGGTACAACTACAGAATGGCTCTACGGCCTCCCAAATCCAAAAAGAAAATAAAAAGCCAAGTGGCTCAATCCAGATCCCAATCAAATTTCACACCAAATTTAAATACATACCTTTTTTTTTCCGAGCATTTCACATTTATCTTCTGAAATCAAAATCAATTCTCTTTCCCTTTATATTACCTGCATATCCTGCTTAGCACTAATATCCAATCACAATATTCCAAAAACATTTTATCGACTTTCTCACAAAATGCCAATATCTATTCATTCCAATATTATCTTAGATTATATTTGTAGTATCAATCTTTCATTTAAGAATTTATCATTCACTCTTAAGTTAGTATAAGCATTTTATATGCTTCTTATATTTATTCCCACTTTACCACTTTAGTTTATACCTAATTTTATTCAAATTGATTCTTACATTTCCATATGAATTCAATTTATCTTTAACTCTGAATATTTAAATTTTATTTGTCATTTATAACTAATTTATGTCATTATTTGAAATTGGTTTCATTTACTAACTTATTTTAGTTTCCAATTTGAATTTGTTTGTCGTTAACAAAATTTCCAAAAATTCAAAAAATTTCCAACTCCCAAAATTTTTGAAATTTTTCGGCAGAGTCCCCTTTGTACGGAGGAGCTTTTGCAATTTGACAAAAGAGATAATATATATACATCGACCCACACGGTCAGAAAAACCAAAAACAGTTCATATTTCTTATTTTTATTGCGTAGGCGTACCTTATTTAGCATTTTAAGCAAGCGGCTTATTTATTTAGCAGTTAGCGTGCCCAAAATCCAGCCATACGGCTTCCAGGTACCTGTACTTACTCAATTTAAACATGTAAGTACGATATATATGAAGTTTAACAACATTTCACTTATTTGCAACAGTTAAACACATGAATTTTAAAAGAAATTCACACCAAACATTTCTCCGTAAGCAATTTATACAATTTTCATACCAATTCCACTATTCCAATTAATTTACAACCTATTTTCATTCAATTTGAACGGTTTTTAATCCATTCGTATACAACTTCATCAATTTGAATGGTTTAAAACACAATAGCTTACATTTAATTTATTTTAAGCAAACTGAACTCGTATTTAATTCAATTGCTCTCAAAGTCAATTCATTTTACTTCTATCAATTCATTGGATTTTAATTACTCCTATTTGCATCCAATGACAATTTATTCTATGTAATTCGACGAGATTTATGTGAATAAACAAGTACTTATGTTTTATAATCAATTGAAATTGATTTCAACTAAATTTATACTTAATTCTATTCCATTTTTAAATTTATTCACAACCCATATATTCTCATTTTCATTGCATTTTAAATTTGAATACACTCACTTGCATTTCTTTTTATTAATCAAACCAGTTCATTCAAAACCCATTAACAATTTAGGTTCATCTTCATTACCAATTAAATTTCCTTTTTATTTTAATTCATTCACGACCATTTATTTAGCTCGATACAATCTGGGTTATTTTATTCAATATAATTAGTTTATCCTCTCAATCCATTTTGAATTTTCATTTTCTTAAATATTATTTACAACCCACCAAATTTCATTCCGATCCAAATTTATTTTTACTTGATTCAAATTCAATCCAATATCATTAAACTTGGTTTTAAGTTGAATTCAATTCAACCCTCTTCCATTTGTTTAGTTTTAAGTTAATTCACTTCAATTTATTCAAATCTTTTTTTTTCTATACTTAAGCTCATTTCATTTTGCAAATAAATTTCTCTTTTCAATTTAACTTGATTCTATTTTAATCCAATCCCATTTCAAACTACAAATTTATTTGATCAGTTATTATACATTTTAACTTTTTAGATTCAGCTCATTCAATTTATTACAAGACCATTTCCAATTTATTTCCAATTATTTGGACTTTATTTGCAATTCAAACCATTACTATTTCAATCCAATTTCATTTTTATTTGATACATTTCCAATTATATTTAATTTGTTAATACTTCACATTAAATTCTAATTAATAACTCAAGTTCTGAATCCACTATACATTTTCAATTTACCACCAAATTTCATGAACTCACAATTCAGTTACATTTACTTTATCGACAATTAAAGTCGAATTTAATTTATAACTTGAGTTTTATTTCCAAACTTCATCATAAATTCACAATTCAGCTTCTATTAAACAACATTACATTCCCATTTACACATTTTATTAACCAATTTATTATAAAATTAGTTCTCTCCTACTTATAGTTCAATACTTGATTTTAATTTCAAATATCACTTCATTTAATTTTCTTAAGTTCAATTTATTTTATAATTCAAGTTTTGATCTTCATTTTATTTTTCAATTCATTAAACAATATTTATTTTGGATTTTGTATTCCATTTTCAATTTTATAAGTCACAACTTATTATTTACACAATTCCATTCATTATAGGCTTGAATAGGTTCATCTTTTATTTTATTTTTTTAACTCAAGCCTTCTATTTATTTATAGCCCAAGCATATTTTTTTCTATGGATTTTTAGTTCTCTTATAAGTTATTCTGATTTATTTATTTCAATTCCAATCCTTATCCAATTTATTTTCCATTTGTTCAGGTAAGAATTTATTTCCATTCATTAATTCAATTGAATTCTCATTCCAATTCAATTTTACTTTAACTCAGATTTATTTAACTCAATTCGATTTCAACTTGATTCGAATACAACTGGATATTATTTTCAGCCTATCCAATTAATGTCAATCCAGTCAAATTTTTATTTCCCGTTCAAGTTAATTTCATTTGTAACTTTTCTCTTTAAATTTAAATTCCAACATTCAAAGCTTATATTTTCTTCCTGATTTAAAAATCATCTCAATTTATAAGCTTACAACTATCTCATCAGGATTTTTAAACACCCGGCTTTGGTTTCAAATTATTTTGAAATCTCCAACATCTCAAATCACATTTCTCAAAAAATTTAAACCAATCCTGGCTTTTATTTTCAACAAATTTCCTTTTGAGATTTTCAAAAACAACTAGCTTTCTGAACAAATCAGTTTTTGGCAGCAATCCGTCACCTAGAAATTCGAAAATGAATACTGATGATGCGGCCGTCATCATCAGAATTATTTTCCGATAATCCAAGTGATTTCAATGCTATATCACATTCAAAACACATTTTCTTTCAGAAATACCTCCAAAAAAATAATGCAATTCTTTATCTTCAAAATACTTCCAAATCTCCGGGGTTTTAAAGTTTCAAATTCTATTTTAAATTCAAATTTTAACTATAATTCATTTGCACAGCTTATTCTCATACAAATTCTCATTTGATTATATTTCAATTTATAAATTACATTTATAATTCATATTTTATAAGTTTCTCATTTTTTTTAATGAATTTATTCCTTTAAACTTTGGTTATATTTTCAAGTTCTAGTTAAATTTTTACACAACGATGATAATAATTTAATATTATTCTTCCTAACATCCAAGCAACCATATATTAGCTAAAATAGATTACAAAAACTTTTCTTTATATCAAAATATATTTTTGGATAAAATTATTTCATTTACCCACATTTAAAACAATGCCGTGTCGACTGTTCTATTCAAGTGTTTAGAAACCCCTTCAATACAGTTGCGCAGACTGTATCGACGAAGGTTCATATGCCACTCAATAAATCAATCAACGCAATATTAAAACAATTTATATTCACTAACAAATACGCGCTCATATTTATTAATACGCTCAAACTCATTATAGAGTACTACGGACTCTATTTAAATGAGTAATTCTCACCAGAGCCAAGGTTATCACCAACCTCGCTCTGATACCAAGTGTAACAGCCCGCAAATCCGTACCCCTTGAGTTAACACTATTCTACAACAAACAACTCAAGATGTATAGAAATACGAACCATTTGGGTTTAAAGAAGAAGAGGTAGAAGAAGAAAATAGAAAACAACAACAGAATCTAACCATCGCAGCGAAATAAAATATAATAGATAATAAATGATCTTTACTCAAAATCAAATATATCTGTTTATATATTACATCATCAGAGTTACATCAATCAACAGCTCAACAACAACATACAAATGGATACACAGCAACTCAATCACAGAGAATATATATAAAACAAGTACGTATATACGTATCGTCATCCAGCTCGTCTCCTGAGCTCCCAGCATCATATCTTGTATCCTATAATACTCGGTCTGACCCGAGCATTACAGTTAAATAACACCCGAGTCAGTCTGGAATACCAGCATGAGAAAATCACACCCAATTGATTATTAAAGTTCCAAAAATCCTTTGAAAAACAAAAGCATCTCGTAAGACCACGCCACAAATAAACATGTCGGGTTTTTCCCTTACGATAGCTAAAACATTTTTATTAAAATCCTCTGATATTATAATAGTGTCCATAGAAAGTAAAATAGAATCTAGCTGAAATGCTTGCATCTCACGTTTCAGCAGTAGTTGGGCACAATCAAAACCGTACGGGCGCGTAGGGAAAATGGATTCCAACTAATGGCTAGGCACTAGGGTACCACCTGTCACAGTACCTGGTCTAGATCAGTGTACCGAGTAGCCACCTTAACTCCCCTGCAACACAAGACCGGAACCATCCCTTACTGGACAGTCCCGAGGAAGATCACCCCGCGGTTGGGATCAGCAACCGCACACTAAGCCAAAATAAAAGGGACATCTAGACAGGGATGACCTCACCCTCCAGTGGGGGCTACCCACGAAGCCTTGCTGCATAACCCCTGATTTTCAGCCATTCCCATTTGATGAGGCTTGAGGCTAAGCGTTACCTTTTTAGAATATATCTCTTAGAATGCCCATCGTCCACCTGACGATGTTTCGCAAACATTCATCCATACAAGTCCGTCCCGGGTTCGAACGGAACCGAAGGCACTATTCCTACTACATCCATTTTGGAAATATCCTCAAGATTAGTAGCGACTAGTCCTTGCACTTCACTGCTCCATCTTCGAATCCAAAATCGTTTTTCACGATAACGTACAAACCAGATCGAAGTGGTTTTCGAGAAATAAATCTCGATCCCGGTCTCTTCGAAACGATCAACGCATTTGGGCAATATTGATAGTCAGTGATTTAACTATCAATTAATATGCATAAACATCCATCAACCAATAAATAATTTCCCAAATTATTTATTTATCTCAAAATATCTTTACAAGATATAATTTCACTTTCAAACCCTTTTGAAAGCAGTTTCAAACTATCTTCCTTTATCTCAGAATAAATTCCGAGTATTTTCATTTCCACTGGAATCACCAAGCACAAACTTTAGATTTTTAAAATAATTTTAAAACACTTTATTGTAAAATATATTCAACATTTAATTTTAGAAAAAAGTTACTTTAATACTTAATTTATAATAATACTTTAGAGATAACTAAAATAAGGTTACCTTATAACTATACATTAGATTTCTTCTTTAATTAAAATATCAAATCATTCTTTAAATAATTATTACGAAAATAGATTAAACAAAATGCTTGTTTCAGAATTTATTTTAAAACATTTAAGTTAAAACTACTTCAATAATTGGTAAAAAAAATTGTACTATATAAACACTTGAAAATAAAGTTACTTAATAAAATATAAAACTAGATTTCTACTTTTAAAGACAAAATACTAAGTTACTTCTTAATAATTACTGCCAAAATAGATTAAAAGAAAATACCTACGTTAGACTTTAAATATTAGGAATAATAAATTTTACAAGCTTGCTTTCTTTAAAAACAAGTTTAAAACATTTAATTTATATTTACAATTTTACTTTTTTTTTAAAAAATGTACTTGACGATCCGGAGAAAATTCCAACTTCAATCACTTAAATCAATTTCCCAAATTGATTTCCAATTTATTTTATTTGAAATAAGTTTCTTTAATTTCTCAATTCATTTCAAAATTCATTAGTTATGGGGTTAATTATTGTTGTTATTATTATTTTCCATTTGATTTTAAAACTTTTAACTGAAATATACAAATTCCAGATTTTTCCCAATCTCTTCTTTATTCTTTCAATAATTTAAATCTTAGCTTTTAAATAAATGTTTGTTCTTTAAAATAATAACAATGAATTTTAAAATTCATCAACTTCCTATTTATTCAAATTTTCCTTTCCATTCTCCGGATTCATTTAATAAAATTTTAAAGTCACTATAATTCTTTACCAAGTCATTCTTAAATTTATTCTATAATTATTTTACTTGCAATTTCACTTCTTTAATTTTCGTTCCAAAATCAAATTTATATTTTTGGTAATTCATTATACCCAATTATATCAACTAAGCCATAGCATTCAATACTTCCACATAATTCATTATAGAATATCAAATAATCAGAACAGAGAATATTAAATAATTTAAATAAAAGTTGAGGGGTCCAGTTGGATCACTCCAACCTATTTTCCCTGCATCCACAGATGTTAGCACAGCATAATATGCCAATTTCAAATTATACCATACTATATCACATCAATCAATTCAACCATACAATCAATTATTTAAATTTAATCATTTAAATTTAAATTTAAATCTATCTGAGTGAGGTTAACTCACCTTTGATTTAATTTCGCAAACCCAATCCAATCTCGACTTGTTTCTTCACAAATTCAGACCTTGTATAACATTATAAGTTTTGTTAATATTTGAACTAATCGAACCGTCTATTAACATTTAGTAGTGTAATTAAACTAAATTTTTTCTTAAACAATTTTAGTAACCAAAACAATTATATAGGTTAATTAGACAATCTAATTCCCAAATCAATTGTGTATAGTTATTTTACTCCCTTGAAATTACTTATACTAAATGACATATATACGTTTATAGGTAAAATCCTATAAACTAAAAATTTAATATCAAACACAACTTACTGTAAATCGAGTGTAAGGCTAGATATATTTCTCCAAACTCAATATACGTATTAATTTAAAACTGAAATGTTTTTACTTTACTGTAAAAGTTTCTTCACTTATATATATATATATATATATATAAATTCAGAAATCAATCCAAAATAAGATTAAACCTTACTGCACCGAACCCATATTCCAGAACGTGGCTTCATCGATGCAAAAACATATCGCGAATGCCAACGCAGCCTAATGCCGCCCTGACCCACTTCAACTTCGACCCTTGACGAAGACATCGTGCTCGAATCGAATCGAGACCACCGCTTGCCCTTGCCAACACGTCGTGCGACTCGCGGCGCTTGAAGGTTTCCCCCCTTCTTTCTTGCTTCAATCGATCGCGCCAAACGAGAAGGTCTCGCCTTGCTCGGGAAACTAAACACGGCTATGACTGTCAAGGAGAGGAATAGGAGGCTGCGATCATTATCTTTTTTTTCGGTTTACTGATTTGAGGATTAATGGCTTCGGCCATTGTTGATTTTTTTTTTAAAGGAAATCTTGGCCGATAAAAGATAAAGAGGGGCACGATATTTGGAAAAGAGGTTAGCGTGCAGGAGGGGATACCGTGATATTTGACTTGAAGGGAAAGTACTGACGTGAAATTGTTTGACTGGACAATTATTATATACTTATTTAAATTTCAAATTTTAAAACGTCACGAAATCGTAGCCCAAAATCTCGACTCCTATCATTGCGTGTCTCTCGGTGTTCATAATGTTATACCCTATTCCGAACGAAATAGAAAAGGTTTCGAGTCCTAATTCGATCGTATGGAGAAGATAGCTTTTTGGACTCAGTTACTATATTAAATTTTCGATATTAATTCCAGCGCGTTTATATGTCGTATGCTCACACAATAACTCCAAAAACTACGAAATTTGAAATCCGATAATAATATAATATTACGGATCCAATGGAACTGGTTCCGTCGAATTCCGAGACTGTGCCTCGGAAGGCTATTTTTAAATTCAATTTAAACGATATAAATTTCCAAACTTAACAAACCATTTTTAAATTTGATTTCATCACTTCTATACCCTTCAGTATTAACAATATATAAATTTTATAAGCCTTCAACTTATGTTTAACATGCTTAAAACTCCAGATTCAACAATTTACCCAACTTCACTTATTTAATTTAATAATTCAATTATCAAATAAATTGTGATATTCGAAATTCAATTTAAAATTACTCTATTGAATATTTAAAATCAATTAAATATCCCAATTTTAAATACTCGAAAATTCCGGGTCGTCACAGGCACTGTATGAATAAAGGAGAAATAAACTTTTGTAAGTAATAACGAATGTAAATTTATGAAATTAAACATTATATGAACGAGAAAAGAAAAGTAAATGATGAAAAAAGGGGGAACCAAACTAAATTGTAAATGTGAACTAAAATAAAATAAAATGTATACAATACTCAATAATGAATTCATATATGGTCCAAATAATTAAAATGGATATAATTTATGAAGGTAAAGAATGTAAATTAAGGAAATAAGCCTTACATGAATGAATGAAAATTTAAATTTTGTAAGTAATGAATGTGAATTAAAGAAAATCATTTTATGAAAATAAATGAACAATAAATGATGTGAAAAGATAAATAGAGTAAACTTTAAAATGATGGATTCTTTGTTTATATTGGCTTATGGATTGCTTGGGAAAGGATATTTCTATTTTGTATAGAGATGTACAAATAATCTATAAAGATATCTACAACTGTTGAGTGTATGATTTACTTCATGGTTTATTTATCATTTTATACGATTAGAGGTTCTGAACCCGAACAAACCAATTTTTGGTTGCTTTGTTTGTAAAATTGATATTTTTCACTATATGTGATGATTGTATGATTTATTTGTAAGAAATTGTTATAATGTTATGGTGTTTTGTTGTTATTAGTTGAAACAACTTAAATATTTTCTCTTTTACTCAATTATTAACCTCTTTGGATTGTATGAGTGAAATACATGTTATGCAAGCAATAGCTACTGCTTTTGGTTTCATAAAATAAGCGTTATTTGCTGGACAAATAGGTACATTCTCGGATTATGGTTTCTAGCGATATTATATTGTTTTCTCATGGTTTGGGATATTTTATTTTGAAAATATATTATATATATTGTTATTCTTGATATTACTATTTCTCTCAGAGCTCTCAGTACAAATGTGACTGTCGAAATTTTCTGCAAATTTTTGACTTAGATAATTTTGTGAAATGTTTTTCAAACTTTTACTTACTTGAACATAAAGGAGTTAATTGTTTATAAATTGATATATTTTATGTAAATTATTTAATTATGTAAATTAATTGTTTATAAATTTAATATTTTAAATAAGATGTATTGATTACTAATTTCCTTTTTTCCTTTCTTTTCCCTTTTCGGTAACGAAAAGTTTTGGGTGGGGGAGAGTGAAACGACCCGTAATTTTCGATAACTAAAAATTGTTAGTTTAATAAAATTTTATGATTTAATGTTGGAAGAAATAAAAATTTTGATTAAAATATAAGAATGTAATTGGATTGAAATGTAATAATATTAAATTAAGGTAATTGATAACTGCTTTAAATAGAATTCAATTAACTGAAATGGGTAATGAGTTAAAACTGGCAATAGATTGTAAATTAATTGTAATAATATGTGTATTAATTGATAAATTGGATTCAAGGAGTAATTGATAATTTAAATGTGTACAAATTAATGAAACAGGTTGTAATTAATTTTAATTGATAAAAGTAGTGTTGTGGTAGTAGTTATCACATTTGTTTGTCATTAATAAACTTACAAATGTGATTAAATATAGAAATAGTGACAATTGTTATCATTTACCAATTTATTTAATCAATTACAAATAAATGTAGATAAATATTATATTAATGTGAGTTAAGACAATAACTATAAAAAGTGAATGCAACAAAATGTATAGGAATGTCAATTATAATCTTTAGGAAATAATTCATTTAATAAAAAGAGTGAAACTAAGATAAATGAATATATTGAGACTTTAAATTTTAATTAATGTGATGATTGACAAAAAAATTCAAATATAATTGAAATATTTCAACTAATATGGTAAAAGAAGATAATTGTAGAATATTAATATAATAAAAGATAAAAAAATGTAAATTATGTCTATAGAGTAATAATTGATTGAATAAAAGACTGAAATCAAATTTAAACAATTTATTGGAATTAAATTTTAATTAATAGGATTCAATTACATTTGAAACTGAAAACTATAATTAGTGAAATATTTTACATTGAACTATATGTAAACTTGTTTTAAATTCATGCAATCAAAAATGATAAAAATTGGTTAGTTAATTAATTTGAATATAAGAAGTAATAAACTTGATTTAACAATAATTTATTTAGTTAATGTGAAAATAGCCATTTTGGCAACTGTCTCGGATTTTGACGAAACTAGTTTCATCGGATCCGTAATGGTGAATTACCGTAGAATTTCAAGTTTCATAGTGATCGGACTTGTCATTTAATCGTACGGGCTCGAAACGCCTAGAAATCAATTTGGAATAAGCTGATTTTAAAGCAACTTCTTCGTACGATGGAATTTGTACTTGAGACCTTTTCCACTGAGTTTAAAATTATCAAAAACTTCTATTTGATATATAGGGTGACACACTTTGTTTCGGAGCCAGAACGGGCTTTTTGGGTCAAATTTACCGCTTCAAATCCATTCGGATATTCATTCATTTCTTACTGGGCTTCATTGGTATATATTGTTTTGTTCAAAACCCTAGCAGCTTTCCATTTCTCATTTCTGTACGTACAACTCCATCTGCCTATTCATCTTTCTCAATGGCTAAAAACCCTAAATTCCTCATTTCAATTTCAATTCAAAATTTAACTTCAAAATCAAATCCCTCCAAACTATATCACATTATATATCATTTTGAAGCTCTCAACGAGCGTAAGTCAAATCTATAGTTTGTTTTTCGATTTGGATTTTGTTGTGGCTAGAAATTGATGAATTATTCACGGTCGTTCATCGCGCATTGATCGACTTCAACGGATTGTCGATTTGTTGGTACTAGGTTATTGAGAGGGCCGAGGGGAGTCCATCCATGTGGTTTTCTTGGGGAGTTGACAGCTAGATCGTCGCCGTTAATTCGATTAGGGTTGTGAAATGGTGGCGGCGGTTGGGAGGTTCATCGTCATTGGATGATATAGGAGGATCGTGAGGGGTCGAGGTAGGAGAGCAGTGAGTGGCGAGTCGTTCGGTGGTGATTTGGGTGGCCGCGACTAGCCTTTGGCGGCGGCATGCAGTGATGAAGTGGCGGCGGTGGCTGCATACGCAGTAACGTGTGCGTTAGGGTTCTGGAAGGTAGGTGAGCCAAATTACTTTCTTGTCCTCTTATATAATTTAATTTAAATTTAATTTCAAAATGTTTTAATGCATATAACTTTTGCATACGAACTTGGATTTGGACGTGGTTTCTTTCGTTGGAATCGTATCGAAATTCTAGACATTATGCAATTGGTTTGGATGGATTCTGAGACCAATTGAATTTTAGGCCTTAAATTGCATTTATAGTCGATTGGAAATCGAATGTGAGTATTTCAACCCACTCACAACTACTAAACTATCATATGTTAGTTAAGTTAAATTTTTGATGTGATTAGAAATTAATTGATCGATGTTTGGTGTGTTTAAATTGTCATTCTAGTTAAATTTGACTTCTATTGCATTTAATCATCGTTTAATTCAATATTGAATTTAAATTGTCAATTTAATACATGTAATTGATTATCAGTTATCTATTGATGTTTATTGATTGATTTGGATGATGATTGTGATGGATGTTTGATTGTTGATATTGGATGACTAGATGTTGTATTTATATTGTTATAACACTGCAAGTTCCCTATGGGTTGAAAAGATACATACCCGAACGATTTATAGATTAGTGAAAAATCGTTATGGGTTGAAATGATAGACTCGAGCGATTTTATAGATATTCTATTTAATTCGGGATTGCGGTTTGAAATGAGACATAACCGTAAAATTTTAAATTGCGGATTGAAATGATAAATATCCGTATCACTTGACCATAGGGTAGAAAATTATATACGAACACCGGATTAGTTAAACTAAATGACTTTTTTATTCCTTAAATTTTGAATTCAGTTAACTAGCATTTTGAAATAGAAATTAATTTATATAAACTGAATTATTTTAGATAATCCAAGCATTAATGTTGAGATTGGAATTGATCAAAATGAATTGTTCAAAGAATTTAAATTGGAATTTCAAAGTTAAAGTGTCAAATATAAATGAATTTATTGGAAGTGAGTAATTGAAAATGCTTCGATATAACTTTGAAATCTAATTTAATCAATTTAAACTACTTTATTCAGTTTAAAACTATTTTAACTTATTTCAATGTATTATGACCTATTTAATATAATTCAATCCATTTTACCTATTTTAAACTAGTTAAATTTATTTAGTATATTTTAAATCTATTTAATATAATTTAAATCTATTTAATCTATTTTAAATTTATTTAATCTATTTAAATCTACTTAATGTAGTTTAAATCTGCTTAATCTATATTAAATCTATTTAAATCATTTTTAACTCTAATTAATCTATTTAATCTATTTAAATCATTTTAAAACTAATTAAATAGGATTTAAATCTATTCAACATATTTTTACTATTTAAACTATATTTAATCCATTTAAACTATTTTTAAACTATATAAACTATTTATAGTTACCTAAATTATTTCCTAAAATTTCGGACTGTGTAAAGTTGAAGTATTTACATTTAAATCCTTGATAATGATACAACCTAAGTTGGAATTTGGAATTGATACCTTTTTGTGAAATGACAAATTTGAATAAATAAGATGATTTGAAATGAAGAATTAATTAACATAACTTATAGATAATTTCAAAGTGAATATGATTTGAAAAGAGATATAATTTGAAATTGAATATGATATTTTGATGTAAATTGTGGGTTGACTTTTTGAAATGTTAAAGAACATTTTGGTGTGAAATAAGCGTTTGGTTGTTAAAGAGACTAGGATCAGATATTGTCATACTCTCTACCAATACTGAAAACCACTTTAACAACTATGCACATGGTGGAGATCCCAAAAACGAAGTAGGATGGTGGCGAATGATTTTTGTATGATGTACTGACGTAACCCTGACGCCCATGAGTCAACTTAGATGTGACTAAAACAGAAGCTATATCTGGGACAAGTGAGGTCAATCCTTCGATCGAACATGATTCTTCGATACCATATTATCACTTTATGATTATTTGGTTACCACCCATCGATTTGATTATGGGAGTGTGTTTTGAAGTGGGAGGTAGTAGCTGCTATGTGTTACCATCAACCCGGTTCTACAATTGGTAAATCTACCATGTCATTGCCTCGAGTGTCGTGTTCACATGCCCTAGAGCGCCTTCTACGAGTTTGTTTTGTACCGTACCTATGAGGTGTCCTCTGGATAAACCACCGGTTTGGTGGAGCTTATGACATTGTATAGACTACGGGAATATATAAAATATGTTAAGGGGGATATAGGTAATGCCTTCACGCTATTTTAATAATTTACTTTGTTGTAGACACTATTATTATAGCGTATTGTACTACATAGTAGATAGCTTAACGGATCCTTAAGAGATGGGAATCCTGAACATCTCTTAAGTTATTGCACCCACATTAGACAGTGGATAGGACATGTCAAACCCCGTAAACATCTCCGACGCTGTTACACTCATATTTATTTACTGTTGATTTAACTTACATAAGATCTTTTAGTTCTGACTCTAGTGTTTTGTCTTTTCAATTCGCTCAGGTCAGCCTGAGTTTTAGTTTATCGAAGACTGATTTTTGGAGGATGAAGACAAAGAACTTGTACTATTATTACTTATTATATGTATTCCACTACATCATGATGTACTATTATATGAACTGTTATTTGATTATTATATTTTGTCATTCTGCTGCAAGATTCTGTATTTGTTTTAGTTCTTTCTCTTCTTTTTCTTATTTAACCCGTAATAATCTGCCCCTTTGAATGGTTTGAGTCTGACATGTGTGGTTTATCGTCAATTTAAACCGTCCAAAAAGGCAGGTTGTTACATAATACATAGAAAATAATTTAGTTAGACAACCTGTAAGCGTGGTACGCAACCTGACTCCTTTCCTTTGCTTTCACATGTAAGCCTCAAAAGAAAAGAAAGAAAGAGCAAAAAATGTTAAATTATGTTTGGACTATGCCAATTTTAGTAAACTCTGACCACAAGGGAACCAAGACCCACTTCTTAGAAAAAGGCTGCCTACGTACCCTTTTAAGTTCAATCTTATGTAGTTTTGTTTCCTACATTTCTCCTGCATCAATTATTGTTTTTTGCATATAACACTGCAAAACAATAACAAACAATCAATACAAGAAGAAATTAGTATATTCTACTCAACCATCATAACCAGTCGTCATAAATATGATGTAACCATAATAATAGCAACACAATCATTTAACATCACACAAATCCAACAATACTTAATATCAACCCCAATCATTAAATAAATCAACCACGATTTATACTCAAATGTGTATTAATCATCCACTACTAATAACACATCATCGATAGCGTAAATGTAAGTATAAATCAAAAAATTATGTACAAATCACTTCATATATGTAACACAACATTATTCTCATCAAATGTGTACCGATTACTTTTTATTAGTAACACAAACATCAAAACTCATCAAATGTTTAAAAAGCACTTTACTTTAGTAACACAAACATCAATGTCATCCATACAACAAAAAAATAATCAACTAACATTGTTTGATAGAAATAATGGTAAAATATCACATACCATCCCAATACGATTTCATCGTCATACAATAAACATATACGATAATTCAGCTAACAATTAACCATATTGTTACAACAGTTCAACATAATGTATGTACATGTATAATTTCTTTCTTAGTATAAAATCATATTAATATTGCTTATTATAAAAACACATCAATTTATTTTACCTTCAAATAATAATAATAATATCTCAAAAACGACAATTTACTTTAAAAACCCTTTATTATACATTTATTGTCTCAAACATCCTAAAACACCGTTATAATCAAAAACAAGAATTTATGTCAAATTTCTTTCAAAAACCATATTATTATTACTTTACATCAAAACAAAAATACGTACTCCATTTACTTTGCTATCATTCATAATTATTTTATTACTATTTAGCTCAAAATAATAATATTCCACTTCAAATCTCAAAAACTCCATTTATTATTAGTTACTTCAAAATAGTAATAACTTAGCCCAAAATAACTTTGAAAGACAACAAGAACCATTGTCCCAATGTTTGTTATTCGACTTTGGTGCGAGAGGTCACAAGTTTGAAACTTACGTAGCGTGATTCGAACGTTTATTGACATGTGATATGTTGTCACAAATGATTTTTTGTATATAAAGTACCATTTCAAAAAAAACTTTGAAAGACATCTTCATTATTACCATTACTATTCAAAAATTCTCTTATTTTGATTATTCAAATAATAGTGATAACTTTCCATAATCTCCATAAAATGATTATACCATTATTAATTCAAAACAATATGGTCCTCATAACAATCATATCATATTATCCTTAATTAAAATCCCACTTTTCTTTATAAATAATATCTCTAATTTCACTTTAGAATTGATTTTTCTTTTTTATTTATGAATTTTCTCAAAAATTCATAAATAATAACCTTATTTAAATTTTATATCAATTTCATTATAAATTACTAAACCATTATGATTTACAAACACCTGTGAAAAATTGTAAATAGTCCTACCTTCCAAAATTACTGAATTTGCCCATTTTCTACTAATCAATTATTTCCATTCAAAATCAATAATTAATTACGATTAAATATCCATTAAACATCCATTACCAAATAATATAATAATTAACAATAAATAATTAAATTGAGATACAACATATCAAAACACTGCAACAACTAAACAATCATCAATATATCATAACAAATATCAATAAATGAAATATTCGTCGATGGATGTTTGTTTAATATTGCAATATAAATAACTAAGGTTATTTAATCACACCAACATGCTTTTGCACAAAGCTCTAAATACCAGAGAACTATATGCTAACATTTTTGAAGTTTCACCATGAATCCACACTACAAGCGTAAGGGCTGATTCTGATGCAAATTAGCGGCGCCATAGTGACCTAATTGTGCTATATTTACTTCTATCGACAACGCATCAATAAGGCGTGAAAATGGTATCACTAATTTGCTACGCACCGACGACATCGTGAATGTTACAAAATTTTCTATTTGGCACCGATAAATGCATTATAAATCACTTACACCTTTGAGACGCCAAGGAAATTTAATGACACCATGGTGAATAGCAATTCAACTACCCTCACTGTAGCAAAATTCAACAGTTTATTAAGGCGCGAATCAATGAATCAAATGACAAATCCATATACTCTATTTCGATTAGTTGTACCAAAACCTAGCATCCCCGTACGAATTCCCGCAATTATCCATAAACCACATCTTTTATTCCGTACTCTCTTAGAAGACCAATTTCTAAAATCCCCAAATTAACCTTCGTTTACATCAACGTCTTCTTTGTCTTTTACAAACTGACCAAGAATGAGTGTGCGCCTTCATCCCTTTCAAAATATGCTCCATTTTTGAAACCCAAAGGGGAGGAAAATTTATTCCATACTTCTTTCTCTTTCCATTCTTGAGTGGCATGAGGAAGTAGGAAACGAAGTAGGGCACACAAACATGAAGACCTAATGTTTTCTCAAAATTTTACAGAGTTAAGCTTATTAATTTCTTTTACTTAGTTTATGGTAACTGCCATAATAATAACAATAAGATACTATTGTTCTCTATTTCGAGTTTGGAATATATAAAATTGATACTTTCTATCTGACTAATTGTCTCTTTATTTAATTTTTAGAAATTTTAAGCTTACAATTTAATTTTTGGAAATCTCAAAGAATCAAGCTTGAGCTTAATGTAATGCTTTATACCTATTGCAGCCTTATATATGTTATAGGGTGAAAATTTATTATAATGAAGTTAAATATTCTTTTAAGATTATGAAAGGAAATTTGGTTTTGTCTATTTTTTTTCCTTTTTGAAAGTTTTTCTAATATTTGAATGTAAATGTATGAGAGATTGTAAGAATGAAAATAGAATCTTTTTTATTGATAAACTGATATATTATCACATATTGATTTGGCTTTGCATTTATAGAGAAAATAAAACTATGTACATGGGCCTGATTGAGCCCCATTACTCCTACCCACTTTGCTTAAGTTTTATAATATACAGAAGAGTATTATTTTTGAAAGTCCTCATTCTCATTATCTCCTTCAAACAGATTTAAGGCTATGGTTAGGTGATCTTCACAATTTGGTTGCCGCTTCTTTTAATCTTCAAATTGCTCCTTAATCTGATGAAATTCTTACCCAAAAAGTGCCTTTGTAAGTATGTTTGTACATTAGTAAGTTCCCAGTTTCTCTTTTAAAACTTTCTTATAGACAAAATATAGATCAATATCTATGTGTTTCGTTCTTGAATGAAGAATATGATTTGCTTAAAGTGATAGGCTTAAGTTGTCAAACTATATGATCAATTTGATGTTTGTGCCTATTTTCAGTTCATTCGGTAGTGGTTATATCTACATAATTTTGGCGGTAGCACCAGCTATACTTCTATATTCAACTTCTATGCTGGATCTGAAGATTCTAACCTGTTTGTTTGAACAATATGAAACCCGGTTATTTCCAATGAGAATGCAGTATCCATGGTAGATCTTCTATCATTAGGATCTATAGCCCAGTCTACATCAGCATATCTAGTTATGTTGAGATTTTTGCATGATTTAGTGTTAGTCCATGATCTGCAGTCCCTTTTAGATAACTTAAGATCCTTTTGATTGCTTTCCAATGTTCATCCAAGGGTTCCTACATAAATTAACACTTTGTCAACACTAAATGAAATTTTTGATCAAGTTATAGTTATATATTGTAAAGCACCAACATTGCTTCTATATTGTTTATCATTATATATGGGTTTCTCCTATTTTTTAAGAGATGTTGATTGCTAATCATAGGTGTAGACAAAGAATTAGCACTATCCATTTTAGATTGGATTAGAAGTTTTGTATGTTCTTTTTCTAGCATAAGAAAATTTCTAAACTTGATTTTCTTTTGACTTCAATTCCTAGAAAATAGATTAAACTGCCAAGATCTTTAATTGAAAATTGCTTGTCTAAGTACTAGATAAGATTGCTGATTTCTGCTTCATTATCGCATGTAATAATTAAGTTATCGACATATATTAAGATATAAATAGTAGAGGTTTTACTAATCCTATTAAACAAAGAGTTATTTGATTTGGTACATTGAAAAGCGAAGTTGACTAAAGTGGTTTTTAGTTTATTAAACCAGACCTAAGTGCTTGCTTAAGACCATATATGACCTTATTTAGATTGCATGTATATTTTTTTATCTTTTTTATAGCCTTATGCTTGCTTCATGTATACTTCTTCCTATAGAACACCATTTAGAAATGCATTATTACCATCTAATTGCCTGATGCAACAGCTATCATATAATGTTATGATGAGGATAATTCTAGTTGTTGTTGGTTTCACCATTGAAAAAAAGGTTGATTAAAATCAAAACCATGTTATTATGTGTATCCTTTAGCAACCAATCTTGATTTATATCTTGCAATTGTCCCATTTTGATTTTTCTTTTATTTATAAGTCCATCTGCATCCAACTATATTTTTATGTTCAGGTAGATATACGAGATCCCAAGTTCTTTATTTTATAAGAGCATTATATTCTTCATCCATGGCTGGTTTCTTTTGCAGCTTGATCAAATATCTCTGGCTCTACTGATGTTGAGTTGTAAAATATAACTTTGGTCTGAATGTCCCACATTTTACTCTAGTAATCATGTAATGCCCAGTTTTATCATGTGGCTTATTATATGGTGATTCTGTAGTGCTGATTTGATCGGTATTATTCCTTGATTGTTCTTACTACGTACTTGAATAATATTGACTAATCCTTTGTGCTAAGTAGACAGGAGATTGGTTGAGATGATCAGGTAGCTCTAACTGTTGTGACCTGGTTCAGTGAACACTGTTAGTTGTAGAACATGTTTTCTTGAACTCTTCTCAACCTCTTCTTGATTCCATATAATAAAGGTATAGATGGTATTGATAGCTTTGGGTAATAAACTTTATGAGTTGTCTTCGTATTTGTAACAGTGAAAGGAAATACATGCCCATTAAATACAACATGTCTACTTATAAACATATTTCCACTACTGTCTAAACATTTGTATTCTTTTTTATTTGTTCCATACCCTAAGAACTTACATGGTATAGACCTAAATTTAATTTTTGAGTATTATATGGTCTTAGGTAAGGGAAACATAAACATTCAAAAGTTTTAAGACATTGATAATGAGGTTTTGTGTTGAATAATTTTTCTATTGGACTCTTATTTCCCAATACTTTGGTTGGCAATCTATTAATTAACTACACTGCAGTGCTAATAGAATCAGACCAGAATTTAAAGAAAGGGATACCCGAGCAAGTAGTGTGAGACCAGTCTCAACTATGTGTATGCGTTTCGTCTTAACTTACCCATTCCATTCAGAAGTGTAGGGACATGTAGTTCTATGAACTATTCCCTTTTTATGAAAGTAATTTCTAAGCGGTTTATACTCAATATCACCATCAATTGAATAATTTTGACTTGACGATTGGTTTGTTTTTTAGCTTGGGTTATAAATTATATAACCGTATTATAATTTTTTGATTTTGTTTTTAGAAAATAAATCCAATACATCTAGAATAAGCATCAAAAAATGATATGTAGTATCCGAAATCATAGCCTGAACAAATGGGTACTAGACCCCAAAGATCAGTGGCAACCATCTCTGGTGGTTTATTATTCTTGGTTAAAGACTCCGCAAAAGAAAAGTTGTGGCTTTTCCCTATTTGACAATATATACAAACATAAGGCAAGATAATATTCAAATAAATTTTATTTTCATTTAAGATTTGTTTTATAATACTTAGATTAGGGTGACCTAACTTATAATGCCACAAATCAAAGATACTTTCGCTTCTTTCTATTTGAGAAATTTCAGAAAGATTACAACACTTTTTATTTTTTCTAGAATTTCTGGAGCTAACCAGATTAAAATTGTGTAGTCCCTTGGCTATATCACCCTACAAAAGAATTTCTCTACTTAGTATGTCCCTAACTAAACAATACTTAGGATAAAATTCAAAGTAAACATTATTATCATTTGAAAATTGCGATACCTCAAAAGGTTTTTCTTTATTTGAGGCACTCTCAATAAATTATTAAGATAAAGTTGTCTTTCAACGTTGATGCAGGAAATTTCAGTATGAGTAATCTTAATTGACTTACATTTCCCACATTATGAACTATTTACCACTGCTTGTCTAGATTGTTTATGATGTGATTGGTAGCTCCTGAATCAAGGTACCAACTTTCATCTTGAATGTGTTCAAGTCTGGTGACATCATTCTGGTGATGGTTTCTTGAATTATCTGACTGACTACTTGACTCTTGTTGTACTCGAGCCGTATTTGCAAAATAATTGTTATTTCTTTAATTGATCGAATTTTGATTTGGTGTATAACTTGCATTGAATATGAAATAACATCTTAATGCAGTATGACCGGTTTTTTCACATATTTAACATTTGGGTCTATTGTTGTTATTCCATCTTCCTCTACCTCTTGCTCTAAAATATTATCCTCCTCTTTGATAAGATTGATCAGTTTTATTATAATTACGATTCTTGTCCTCAAAATCGGCTGCGTTATTGATTCATAGGTCAGAATCTAATGGTTTCTTATGATCACTTCATCCTTCATGTGCAAGAAAGGTTGAGGTGACATATTGCATTGATGGTAGTGTTTCTTTAGATGATATTATCGCTATCACTGCTTCATGCTTGTCACCGAGACCATTCAAAATTGTTAATGCATATTCAGTGTTAGATGTTGAAAATTTCAATTCAGCGCTAATTAACCCTAATCAATTCAAGAGAGATCAAAATGATAAACAAAAGGTGATTAGCGGAAGCGTACCGGAGTCCATTGAATCGATTTATAAAGGCTACGATCTTCCAAGAATACAGTTCTCCTTTTTCTGGATTATTTCTCTCTGACGGGGAAAAGAGAAAGATGAAAAGGTACGTACTGTTTCTTGGGGACCAGAGCGTTTTATAACGGACAAAAAATCAGTTATGTATTATTTACAATTTGGCCCCTCAACAAATTGTAAATTTTACTTGTTGTTTATACCCATATTTATCTATTGGCTGGAGGAGCTATATCTTGGAAAAGTGTTAAACAAACACTTGTAACTTCTTCCACTATGGAAGCAGAATTTGTAGCATGTTATGAGGCATCAAACCATGGAATATGGCTACGCAACTTTATCATTGGACTGCGTATTTTGGAAAATGTAGAAAGACCGCTGAAGTTATATTGTGATAATAAATCAGCAGTGCTATATTCTAATAATAACAAAAGCTCAACTAAGTCAAAGCATATTGACATAAAATTCTTAGTTGTGAAAGAAAGAGTGCAGAGTGGACATATATCTATAGAGCATATTGGAACAAACTTCATGATAGCGGATCCGCTCACAAAAGGTTTACCGCCCAAGGTCTTTCATGAGCACACTGCTCACATGGGTTTGAATATATGAATTTAATCTTTGGTTTGAATGGAATATATGAATTTAATGTTCAATTTTATTCTTTGAATTATAATTTACAATTAATTTTCTAAATATGAAACTGAAAATATGGAAGATTAGGAAATAACTAATGATAACTTCAGGCAATTGGCTTGACAATTAATTTTAACATAGACTCACCAACAAAAGTTACCGGAGAGAATGGGAGTTAAAAAACAATAATAATACGAGATTAGTTCTTTATGAAAATAACAATGTGGATACAAATAAACATTCAGCAGATTGTAGTCTCTCCTATCATTTATTAAAGCACCATAATTGTGTTGACTTTGATTATGCAATAGGGTTTATGTTTCAGAAAATTGGTATCGCTATGGCATCGATAAATTTTTGCTATGCCATTGCAATGCTAGTTTTATGATATACAACTTCAATCAAAATGTCATTGCTTCGTTTTGCTATCGAACCTTATGGTTTGGAATGGCATTGTTAAAAATTCAACGATGCTGAAAACACATTAGAATACCATAGTTCTGTCGTCGTGCCAATGGAACAAACCATGCACAGGAATTCATAATGCTTTCCATTAAGGTGCGTGCTTTTAAAAAAAAGCTCCAAAGGCTAGTAAACGATATGATGACTTTTTCGGTATTTCCCTAAAATCCAATAGAACAAACTGCGCATGAATCGCACATCGATATAAAATTTATTGTAATCACAAGATATGCGATTAAGTTGTAAACATTTATTCTTAACTAGTTTGGTAGGTTGTTAAAATTGGCACCAAGGTTGTAAGGCCATCTTCGATTTTAAACGAGTATGGAAGTTAGTATATATGCTCAAGCTTCTTTAAAAGTTGGTAGATGCTTAAAACGTATTCCATGTATTTGTGATGACCCACTATTTTAAACATCAAAAATTAATTATAAACATAACAAGATACGCTTATAACTAAATTTAGATTTAAAAGACAGTGTACCATGGGTATATAAAATTAAATGTCAAAAAAAATAAACACAAAATGGAGAGCTTCACAGTGGAATTTAAACATAGATTCATTTCAACAATTAAATAATAGAAAAAATTATTACATCAGATAATATACACATTTCAATACATTATCCATTTAATCTACAATAACAACCATATAGCTACGATGCAAGAGATATACCAAATTATCTAGTGGATACAACCTATTTTAGTTTCGTTTTTTCCTCCTTTGCTATCATCTGCAAACTTATAAATACAAAAATAGATATATGACAAAGGAAAAGGGAGTCAACAATGTTTGGACTGCGCCTAACTCTATACACTTTACAATAACTAAGGGATTCCGTGGCTATTGCATAGGAAGAAACTGCCAAATTTTTGCAGAATCAAGCCCATGTAGTTCTGGTCTTGTTATTCTTCTGCATCCAAATACTTATTGGTTCATTACAATTATGGCATTCATGCAACCAATGCAATTGATGTAACCAATGCAAGAATAACGCAACCAACATAAGTAGAAATAGTACTCCTACTCATTCATTATAATAAATCGTCATGTGGAGTAACAACAATGATATCACACTACCATCAAACATCAACAATTCTTAACGTTAAACTCGATCATCAAATAGGGAACAAAATATATATATACCTACAGACATATCAATTATTAATAATGGCAATATATCATCCATGAAAGTTTAAGTTATTAATGTGTACTAATCACTCCACATTGGTAACACGAACATTGAATTATTAAATGTGCATTAACCAATGTACATTAATAACACTAACATCAGTATCATTCAAATAACCAAAGCCATAAATAACTACCAGTCCTCTAGTAGTAGAAATGGTAAAATATCGAATACACATCCTAATGTGATTCCATCGTCATAAAAAAACATATCACATATTATATCTATCCAAGCATTGTATTCACAACAATTATTTTTCCTCAAGTCTAAAACTCATTTTACCATTGTCTATTACAAAAAATAATTTGTTTTTCTTAAAATAATGATTATCCTTTAAAAGATTAAAATACTTTGGAAATACTTTATTATAATATCAATCATCAAATCCCTTGAAACATCATACGTTCCACCAAAAATTGTAATTACATCAAATTACATTTCAAAAGTATAACATTTGATGTCAAAATAAAAATATATATTTTAAAGTCACCATAATAGTTCATACACTAATCTATTATCATTTATCTCAGAAATAATAATATTTCGTTTTAATCACTAAAACACTTTTATATTTCTATTCATCTCAAATACTATTATTTTATCCAAAAACACTTTTGGAAAATATTTCTTTACTATTTTTATCATTATTTAAAAAGTACCTTTTTATTTTCTTACTCAAACAAAAACAATAATATTCCATACCATATATATCATAAAATTAATCACTTTGTTATTTACACAAAACAATACTATTTTCACTAAAATTCATATTATTATAAAAATTTGTTTTACTTTTAGATAATAATAAACTTCCCACATTATAGTTTAAAATATAATTTTGGTCATTATTTATGAATTTCTCCAAAAATGCATAAGTAATAATCTTATTAAATCTTATACATTAATTTTAGTAAAATTTTCAATTATCATTATACAAATATCATACAAAATCCATAAAGAACCTTATTTATAACTTATTTGTCTTATTTTGCCATCATTATTAATTTCATTTCAATTACTTACATTACAATTCAAAACAAATATTGATTATAATTAAACACCCAAAGCATACTACAATCAACAATAACTACCTAATCAGGGAATTACACATTCAAAATATAATAAGAATAATAATAAAACAATAATCCATTGACACAACACATATCAACAAATATAACTTTTCACTTATAGATATGTATTTTATATTTTAATATTCAGTTTATTAAATTAACTATACCAATATGCTTTTGCAAATGCTTAGAACATTACAAACCAGTGTCGAACCATTTTAAATTCCGCCTCAAGTCCAATGGAAGAAACCACGTTTGAATCACAGTTTGTATGCACAAGTTATGAAGATTGGAAGTTATAGTAATTATTCTACAAATATGAAATATTTTAGGGCTAGTTTGTAAAACCTGCTTCTCCTTTATGATCCAACCACCAGGCACACGTAAAAAACGAAGCTCCACTTTGACCACCGTTCATCATCACCTGGCTCCCTACCTCGTTGATCAGACACCACTGTCGACCTTCATGCCTCTTTTAGTGCCCAGCCGACGCACTTGAGTCACTCTGTCGCCTCTTATGTGTCCATCGCTGCCCCACTTCCATAAATTTTCACGGCAACTCTAACCATATTTTTCCCAATCGATTCACCATGGATGAACCCATCTCATCCTCCTCTATACTCTATAATCTTAGATCATCCTATGCTTGCAAATCAACTGTTGAATTGAAATCCTTAAAATGAACAGTCAAGACTTCTTCGCCAATGCTAATCAACTTGGCTGTCGAATGAAAAAGTGAATTTTAGAACATCCCTTATCCTTATCGAGAGCTTCAAATCAATATATTGTATGATCGGTGTAAGACATTTTGAATTTTGAATCCATTTGTAATTAGCGAAAATTGTCTACCTTTAAAATGAGATTAAGATGAATTTTGGGATTAGGGAAGTGAGACTGATATGACCACTATCCTCTAGGTTTATGAGTGTTACTTTTATAGGCAATAAGGCGGTACAGTTATATGTAACCATTTGACCCAAAATTAGCTATATAGCCTATTTAAACATAGTATCGCCTCAATTTCGCAAACCATAACTCCAAATCCTTCAAAATTATACATCAAATTAACCAGCTCAGAAAGACTTTTTCAATGGTTATAAATATGCCATCCAATTCGCTCTTTTATTACAATTAATTTTTAATTTAATTTAGTATTAATCATGCTAGATTTGCAGGTCGCCACATTTTTCCTTCTTAAAAGAATTGCGCCCTTGCAATTTCTTTGATACAACCTTTAATAAAATAAATAAAATCATCATTATTGGTTTAATAAAAAAACATGAGGAAATACATCAATTACAAGTTAACACTTATAAAGTATTATATAATGACCATGTAACATTAACCATGATACAATCAAATTCATCCATGACTGAATTTAAATTCTATACACGCATACTGTACTAACACATATACTTCCTCAATCATGCAATCTAAACTATAGTATGTAAGATAACACTTCATTAAAAAGGTGAAACAATATCCATCATAGATTAATTCATAATGTACACCTCAATAATTCAACCATAATTGACCGTAACAAAGGTCCACAACAATGTTTAGATTGATCAAAACATGTATGTAGAAATAAATGAATATTCATAAAACAGCATAGCCCATCAAAATAAAAGTACGCACATCCTAAATAGAGCAATCATCACGTCATCATATGGGTGTACTACATGGCTAGTTATAATGTTGTATAATGTCGGTTGTTGGGTATCCAAATAAACAATACTAAAGTCATTTGGAAACCCTAGAGTGATAAAACAATCATGTAATCATAACGTCCATCAAAAAATCCTCATTATCATTCACATGCATTGGATATATGATAAATTGTATGGCCATTCCTTTGCCAAAGATTAATGGAAAAATCTCGTCTTCTAAGTGCTCCAATCCCAATTATATGCTATGAAATTAGATCCCTTCCACGATACCGGTTATACGAACCTTCATCAATCTGGAGTCCATCAACATCGACCTAATTGAGCATCCTCACATATCCCTACTTTACGTGCAGATTTCGAAACACTTCGAGTATCTGTGATCCCTTACAGGTGTTCCCGAGCCTTTCTTCGGTCTATTGCTTCATTTTCGTAATGGAACCCTTTCTTATTTAATTTCCCATAGTAGAACCCTTCCCATTCTACCCACAGGCTCCCTTCCTTGAACTCGTACTTATGGATCATCATGATGATTCCATCATCATTGAGCAGTCATCATCATCGTATCTCCATTAACATCGAGCCGTCATCATTAAAGCATAACGCCATGCTCATCAAGTTGGCATCATCTAAACACAATTCTATCTTTATTGTTGTCATCATCTAAACACAACTTCACCCTCATCGTGTTGTCATCGTATAAATACAATTCCATCTTCATCGAATTATCATCTTTGGAACATCTCTATACATCCATATAGAGTCATCTCATTCCAATCTTCAGATTCCTTCAGAAAAATTTAATTCAAAAATCTTCTAATAGAGATTTCTTCATTTAATGATAGTGGTGACTCACCCAAAATACTAAAGAGGAACCTACTAGTGAGGAGAGTTCCAATAGCTAAACATTCACTGAACATTTTTATTTTTCAAATCAAACGTTCCATCTTCTATTAAAACAAAAATATTTGCCTTTCTAAAAATACCATGATAGTCTAAAAAAATCTCAAAAGTATTACACACCATTTTAAAACAAATCAAAATAATTTCGAGAAAGCACCGTTTTTAAAAAATTCACAAAAATTTCTTCAAAATGGAAACTCTCCATTTTAAAATATTTATGAAAGCTGATAGCCATTTTTATAAAAATAGGTTTTGTTACACACTTTAAAACTCGACTAATGAACCTCTCACCTATCCTTGAGTATCCATCGAGTCTTGAGTCACTAAAATCCTTTAATCACTATCACTCTTCTTCAAGGAATGTTATCCTGGTTTTTAACCCAGCGGATACCAACGGAAAGTGAGGCAACTTTGAGGGGCGAGATGATTCAAGAACTAACCGGAGATGTTACAACTAGAGTTCGCCAAGGACCAAGCTAAATGATTAAGGTGACGATAGGAGTCAACAAAGCAAAGAGACCAGCATCTCTGCGGATCAACAAGTATCTAAGTATAAACAGCCAATGACTTGCCATCGTCATGCGACTACAATGATGAATGGATGAGAAGACCTCTCCAAATTCAAGAGCCAGGATGGACCTTGGTGACTGAATCAATAACAACTCATTTACTTCTTATTAACCACGAACAAAAAAATTATGAAGTACGGCTAAAGGAAGAAGAATTCAACGAGCGAAAATAGACTAGGTCTATGGGTCGCTAGCAACCCATAGACTCTAGGTCGCCAGCGACCCATGATCTATGGGTCGCATGCGACCCATAACCCATGGGCTGCCAGCAACCTATAGTTCATGGGTCGCTTGCATCCCAACAATATGGTCGCTAGCGACCCATGGAGTTTGAAAATTTTTGACCACTGAATCCCCCTAGGTCGCATATACCATTTCTGAGACCTAAAAATGACGGGCTTGGCCTTGAAACCCTCCAACCTCTATAAATAGTATACCTCCTACAACATAACGAGGGGGAAAAAAGCTAATTGCTGAAGCTCTACTAGGATTATTCTTCATTTCTAAACTCTCTCACAATGCTCTTAGAAGAAATACACCGTGATTCTCCGATGAATTCTAACTTTAAAGATCTAATTCAGCTTGGAATTAGCCAAAGATTTATAACCAAACAACCATTCTAATAGTAGCCAGCTTATAACAAAACTATAAAGTAGACATAGGCTTTGTTAATAGCCAAACCACTATAAAAATCTTCTCTCTATTTTCCTTTATTGCTTCTTATTTATTTCTATGATATATTACATTGCTCTGTGAAGATAGAGCTGGTGCTTTCAAATCCAAACAAGGGTGTTGGTCTATTTTTTAGTCAACATTTAGGTGCTTTCATTGAGAACTGCAACCCAGAATCTAGATCTAACTATCTACTTTGGATTGCATAGATCCAGAATTTAGATCTCCATTTTCAACCTAGAATCCAGATCTAGTTATCTACTTTAGATTGCACAGATCCAGAAGTTAGATCCCTAATCTTTGCATAAGGACCCTACTGTCTTTAAAAGTCAATGGCTCTAGGAAGGAAAAGGGCCACCTTTGGAAGGCCCGTAGGTGCAGCAATTGCCGCGGAACGAGTTATTATCCAATGGGCTGAAGTAATTGCTACAGGCTTAGGGAATCAAGCACCAAGGTCCTCTAGTCAGCATGAAGTTGTTACCAAAGATGAGTTAAATAAGATGGCCGAAGAAATCAACCAAAGAATGGAAGATAGTCAAAAGAATCTAATGGAGAAGCTCAATGCCCTGATAATTCTTTAATGAAATCATGTTCAAAGAACCATTCCTGAACCAGCTACTGCCATGGAATAGGAGAACTCTTGTGTTTTCGGCTTACACGGGAGAAATGGAAAACAACCATTGAAAAGGGTGACAATGGGGTATAATTTGAAAGAGAACGAGAACACCCCACTTGACCCAAGATAACCAAATCTGAATTCGAATCGAGGACCTAATCCCTCACTAGAAGATGTGGCTACGAACCTCTTCGATTCGGAGGGCAGAGAGCAGGGCGATAGGGTAGAGGAAGAAGCCAATGCATTTGATAACATAAAAAACATCCAAACTGCCTTAGTTAGGCCAAATGCAAGCTAACGGGGCCCGTAGGAATGGCTCCCCCGATGACAGGAGAGCCTAGGCATCAACCAACGTTCTAAGATCGTTTTTTGAATCAAACACTTGGCACAGTGACTGACTTTCGCCCAGGACCACCGGACATTAGAGACATACATAGTGAAAATGGTCAAGCAGCTAATGGACAAGAGTAAGAGTCAGAAAGATGATGAATGGGGAATTGCCCTAAGTCAAACCCCTTTTACCGACGAGGTCCTGAATGAAAGATACCGAAACAAGTTTACCATGCCAACCATCCCCTCCTATGACGGGACTAATGATCTGAAACCCTGTTTCTACAAATATAGTTAGTACATGGATGGAGCCAACGCTCCGTAGGCCGTACACTGCCAATGGTTTCCCATCTTCCTAGAAGGCGTTGCATCCATGTGGTTTACCAAACTCCTCCTAAGATCTATCGCTACATTTGATCAGCTTGTAACAAAGTTCCTTTAAAAGTTCAGACTTCGTACCGCCCAACCAAAAGATGTTATGTCTCTACCAGGACTAGTTCAAGGGCGCAAAAAGTCATTAAGATCATTTATGAATAGATTCAACACGGCGGTAACAAAGGTGGGTAATCCTAATGAAGACATGGTTTTTACGGCTATTCATTCGAAGACGAAGTTTGGGAAATGGATCAAGATGAAGCATCCCCCTAACAGGAAAGGTTTCAACCGCAAAGAAAGCTAATACTTGAGGTTGGAAGAGATGCAAGAGCTGGAAAGAAAGGCTGCTGGAACACAACAAACGAACACCGAGCAAAATGGCATGACTTCTAATCAGAATAAATGCAACCCTGGGAATAGCCAAGGGGCCACATGGAAGAATGCAAACCAGAAGAGAGGAAATCAAATCTCTGACAAGAAAAATGGTAGTGGCCATAACAAAAGGTTTAGAGAGTTTGGACCAGGAGATTATACAACACCTGAATGACACCTCATAAAATATTTATATCGCAATATAGGAAAATGAAGAGTATAGGAAACCCCTCAAAAAGGAGGCAACAGAATAGCAGAAGCACTCAGGGAAATTCTGCTGCTTCCATGAGCACATGGGCATAACATAAATGAATGTCGCACCTCAAGGACCTCATTGAATGATCGATCCGTAATAATAAGCTTCGACAATATGTAAAAGGACCATGAATACCCAACCGGGCTATTATCCCTCGACCACCTAAGGAGCAAGGAAATCAAGCTGGAACTAGTGGCCAAGGGTCAAAATGAACTGACTAAAGGCTCATTATCGGAATAATATCCAGGGGACTGCATCCTGCATAAAAAAATTGGAGGGAGATGGAGAGATACACAAGCTCGCCAAAACATGTCTCGAAGGGGTCGTGTTTGACAATAGATGGTGAAACTTTGGTTAAGCAGTAGAAGGTGCCGAGCAAAGATATAATATTTGAAGATCGTGATACCGAAGGAATTGAGGCACCAACTCTTGATCCAATGGTGATAACAGTGGGAATCGGGCCTGCAATTGTCCGATGAGTATTGGTTGACAGCCGAAGCTCGGTTAATATACTTTTCAAGCATATTTTGATCAAATGCAGATATGTATGAAAAATGTATCCACATGCCAAATGAAAATCCAAGGATTTACTAGAGAACCTAAGCAGCTGGTGGGAACCATTGACCTGCTTGTAGAGCTCAGAAAGGGCGAACGACGAGTCACCCTCATTCAAATTTTTGTGATTGTAGACAAGATGTCAGCATATAATGCATTTCTAAAAGGACCTGTATTAGCCGACTTCAAGATAGCACTGGCTTAATGGTGCCCCGCGATGAAATTCCCCACCGAGCATGGAGTCGGGATTGTGAAAGGACACCAAAGCATGGATAGAGAGTGTTATATTGCATAATTACATGAAAGGATGTGGGGGAAAGCTCTCCACATCCGTGAACCCTCTAAATAGAAACTATAGAACCACACCTGGCTTGAGGACCATAGCCGATTCGATAAGGCTTAGGACCCAAGGAAGAAGAGCTTAGGGGAGGATAGGGTGGCACCAGCTGTACTGGCAGTGTCTGTCCCAGTTAGTATGGATGACCCCACATGGGTCCTGAGAAGTGGGTCGCAGCTTGGAAACAAGATGCGATCAGAGTTGACCTAATTCCTTCACGCTAACTTGGATGTTTTTGCTTGGACGCATGTTGATATGTGTGGAGTATCGCCCAAAATTGTCTATCATGCCCTTAACATTGATCCTAAATTCACTGCAGTGAAGCAAAAAAGGTGCGGCTTGGGCCCTGAATAGCCTAAGGCGTTGAGAGAATGGGTGGATAAGCTAATGACCAATGGCTTCATCCGGGATGCAACCTACCCCGAATAGGTATCAAACCTCGTACTAGTCAAGAAGTCTAATGGAAAATGGCGAACCTATATTGATTTTTCAGACCTCAATAAAGCCTGTCCAAAGAATAGCTTCCCACTACCCAGAATTGATCAACAAGTGGACGGGACAATGCGACATGAATTGTTGTCGTTTATGGATTCGTACTCAGGAAATAACTAGATCCTAATGCACGAACTGGATTAAGAAAATACCAACTTCACACTGACTTAGGGTTATGTTGCTATAGAGTGATACCTTTTGGTCTGAAGAACGCGGGGGCCACATATCAAAGACTAGTGAATACTATGTTTAAGCGCCAGATCGGGAAAACTATGAAAATTTATATGGACGATATGTTAGTCTAATCTTGAGTAGCCGCTAACCACCTAGATAATCTTACTGAGATGTTCGAGATACTCCGTAAGTATGTAATGAAGCTTAATCCACTTAAATATCCTTTCATTGCGGCTTTCAGGAAATTCTTGGGATTCATAATGAGTGCCCACGGCATTGAAGCAAATCCAGAGTAAATAATGGCATTACGTGAAGCTCAAGCCCCTAAGAATAAGAGAAAACTTCAAAGTTTGAATGGAAAAGTCACGGCACTAAGCCGTTTTATCTTAAAAGCTACAAATAAGCGTATACCATTCTTTGATGCGCTAAAGAAGGGAAAGAAAAATTTTGAATGGAGTGAAGCTTGTCAAACAGTCTTCGAGGAACTGCTGCGATATATGGAAACTACTCCAGTCTCATTAAAACCAATCGTGGAGAAGACTTATTCATTTACTTAGCAATTTCCCTGCACGCATTGAGCGCAGCTCTCATACAGGAAAAAACAAGGATCTAAATAGCAAGCGATTTGTCGGGGCTGAGAAGAATTGCTCGAAATTAAAGAAGCTAGCATATTGACTTTTGATCGCATTCCAAAAGGTGAGCCGTACTTCCAGGCTCATCCAATTAAAGTATTGATCGACCAGCCATTAAAACAAGTTTTATACCAAACAGAAACGTATGGGCGATTACTTAAGTGGAACATAGAGTTGAGTCAATATGATATCACCTACCACCCAAGGAAGGCAATCAATGGGCAAACACTGGTCGATTTCATTGCTGAGTTCACAATAAGGGACGATGAAGAGAAAGTTCAGTCGTAAGTAGACACGCAATGGAAGATTTTTTTTCAATGGAGCATCGAACAACTCCTGTTCAGGCATAGGGGTAGTGCTTGAAATCCCTAAAGGCTAGGACATTAGCTATGCTCTATGACTGGAATTCCCTGCCACGAACAACAAGGCAGAATACAAAGCACCGATCGCGGGGCTGAAGGTTGTGAAGGAATTCAAAATAAAATCCGTTCATATATATAGTGACTCCCAGTTGGTTGTATGTCAAGTGAAAGCGGAGTATCAGGCATGTGGTGAGAATTGGGCTCCATATCTCTCCAAAGTGCAAGAGCTGCTGAGCGATATCGAAAATTACAGCATAACCCACATACCGTGGGAGCAAAACACCAAAGCAGACTTTTTGGCCAAGTTGGCAAGCTTCGGAAAAGCCCAGGCTTTGGGAGTTGTCCCAGTCAAAACCCTAACCAATCCAAGCATTAATAAAATTGATGTAGAATGGATTTTCGAGACCACTGTGGAACCGAACACGTGGATGACACCAACAAAAGATTATCTTCTGGCGGGAACTCTTCCGGCAGACCGAAACCAATGAAAGAAATTACTTAGGAAGGCACCGCGGTTCATGATTTAGGACGGAATACTCTATCGAAGGGGATTCTCAACCCCTCTTCTTAGGTGTGTGATCGAAGATGAAGCACACTGAATCCTGGAAGATGTGCATGAAGGTAAGCGCAGAGACCACACTATGGGGAATACTCTAGCAAAGAAAGTTCTTCGATACAGGTATTTCTAGCCAACAGTAAACGGTGGTGCCGCTGAGCATACCAAGAGATGTGATGGCTGTAAGAAATTCAGCAAGATTAAGAGAACGCCATCATCAGAGCTAACACAAATGGTCAGCCCGTGGCCATTTGCGATATGGGGGATCAATTTGATTGGCGTCCTTCCAATGGCAAAAGGAGGAGCTAAATATGCAATAGTGACCATAGATTATTTCACGAAATGGGCCAAAGCAGAACCGCTGGCCACCATAATCAAAAAGAAAGTTATTAACTTCGTTACTATAAATATCGTTTGCAGGTTTGGCATGCCATAGAAAATCATCATCGACAATGGAACGCGGTTCGTAAGCGCCGAGTTCAAATACTTTTGCAAGCGCTTCTAGATTGAGAAGTGCTTTTCCACAGTGGCTCACGCGCATGCAAACGGGCAAGTGGAGGCAATAAATAAGATCATCAAGTCTACCATCAAAAAGTGATTGACAAAAGCAAAGGGATACTAGGTTGATAAGCTTCACTCGCATTATGGGCTTACAGAACAACACACAAAGTTGCTATCGGCCACATTCTGTGTGCATTAGTGTATGGTTCAGTGGTGACGATTCCTATCAAACTAGAAGTCCCCTCTCACCGAAGACTGGATTTCAACTAAAAAGGTGATCAACTCCTACTCAAATCACTTGACATGGTCGATGAAAAGAGAGAGGAAGCAGAATTGAGAATCGCCGCCTACCAAAAAAAGATTGTACGATACTTCAACTCCAAAGTTCACAGTCAAATCTTCGAAGTTGGCGATCTCATGCTCAAGCAAGTTTACCAGGTTATGGGAGCCTTCGGACCGAATTGGGAAGGATTATTCATCATTCATTAAAAGTTTGGTGATGGTACCTTCAAGTTGACGACTATCGACACGATCGCGATTCCCAAAGCATGGACATGAATTTAGCCTGGCTCGAGAATTATTCGATACATCTTCACAATGCCTGGAGTCGATTGGTTGAGGAGAAGGCGGTGCATCCAAATGAATCAATTGATAAGTTTGAGCTTGAGAATCGCGTGTTGACTAGGAATGAAAGAAACATTCTTCACGAGTCGATGATTTCACGTGTAAAGGAAAAACTCGGTGCCCAACACTCGGAGGTTGGATAAAGTTTAGGTGCTGAGCATTACGAAGCAAGTCTTGAGACTCCTGCGCCAACCCAACCTGAACCTGTACCAACGATTGAACCCCAGTCCGTCCCTGCTTGTAATCCGAAACAATCGCTGTTATCTTCGGCTAGAGAGCACACTTTTGAAGCCATTCAACCGTCCATAAGCCTAACTGAGGAAGGTACTCTAAATATTTCTCATGTGTGTTCAAAATAAGGAGCTAAATTCAAAGCATTTACTAACAGTCTTTCTTTTTCTCTATCCAGTGACTGGAGTTACATTGACTGTGCCTCTTGCAACTCAAGAATCGCATCAAGCGTAGGAGGCTATCATTACTCAGGCGACCATCACAACAACAACTGCACCGATTGATGGAATGCAGGGGTGCACACTCTTTTGATGAGCAGATGATGGAAGAACTCCTCATTCGCCACAGTGACCCTTTGCGGACCTACCTTTATGATGAGTGGAATCGCACTTGCTACTGGCTCTTCAATGCCAACTACTGATGTTTCCAGCAAGGCCTATGTAGCTCACGAAGAAAAGATTTTGGTCGAAATCGACGCTGAGATGAAGGCAGTAGCTCGTCGCAGTAGTTTCGGAGGTGGAATGGCAGCACCAAGCCCGGCTCCGTTGAGAATGATATCGCCCGAAGGTATAGTTGTCGACACCAGCATGCCTATCCTGCCTCCTGTAGTAGATCCAACTCCTCTGACTCCGCCTGCAGGAAATATCCCCGTACACTCGAGTTCGGAGGAGGACGTTTAGATAATGCCCCCGTCTAGAGATCAACCGCCGAAAGGCAAGAACTCAAAGCGGAAAATCACTATCAGCTCCAACGGGTCCATGCCGAAGAAGAAGCCGAGGAAGAAGAAAAGATAGATAGATCTCTTCGGCACATTTTTTGGTAGATAGATAGGAATCTATTTTGTTTTCGTTTCGTAGGCCGTGTATAAATGCGGGTTCGGCCCCTGCTAGTAGGAATTTTGTAAGTAACTTGTACATGAACTTCTTTCATAGTTGGTTGAAATGAATTTTTTTTTTGACTTCATCTCATTTTTTGTTTATTTTTCTTAAGTGTTCCAGTTTTCTGAATTCTAGTTCAGTGCACTTGCAGAGTTCCAACCTTTGAGTCGGGTTTGTTTTTATTTGTCAAGTCCGAAAATCACAGACACGAGTCATAACCATGGATTAAGTTGAACTTTGATGTTGCACTGCTTCGGTTAATGGTTGACACTTAAGCTTTTCCCCAGATTTGGCGGATGAGTTGTAAAGATTGATCAGTGATTGCATTTTGCCTTCATTTCTTCGAGCTTAGCATCATTGAATCGATTCCAACACAAATGAGAGTCGAGTGGTCGAATCACACTTGCTCACTTATCGATAATCGTGTACACATCCGAAGACCTGCATTTGTATGTTGGTGGTCGATCATGCCCATTTAAGTTTTAAGTATGTGTCCACGCTCTGGGAACTTAAGTTATTGTGTGAGTGATCATTTATACCTAAGTTATGTTTATACTCTAACCATACTCTGGGGACTCAGAGTTATCCACGGTCGACAATCTTGTTCACACTCTGGGAATCCAGAGATAGCCGATGTTCGTACTCTAGTTCGCACTCCAGGAACTTGAATTTGATTGATGTGTATACTCCAACTCACACTCTGGGAATTTGGAGTCTTTGGTTATACTCCGGATCGCACTCTAGGAACTTAGAGTTGATGTTTATACTCCAATTCGCACTTTGGGAATTTGGAGTTGATGTTTATGCTCTAATTCGCACTTTGGGATTTGGAGTTGATGTTTATACTATAATTCGCACTCTGGAAATTTGGAGTCGGCCGACAGATGGTCGGTCACATTTTTTTAGGCTTCTAGTATTTCGTTCACACTCCGGTAACAACGGATTTATAACGATCCTGGACGGTCGATTCACATCCACCTTGAGTTAACAAGTGATGTCGTTAGATGGACGGATCCATCGTCCTCGAACTTGGTTAGGATATGGTCTAAGTCATTAGGTTGACGGATCCACCCTCTTCGAAATCGCATTTGTAAGTTTATACTCCAGCTCGCACTCTGGAATACTAAAGTTAGTTAAAGGATTGTCATGTGTCAATCCTTCTTTGGCTTTAGTGTGATGGCTTGCCCTCGAGCTCGGGTTTCACTTAGTGAGTGGCCGGTCGTATCACGTCACTCCCTATTTGAATAAATTCCACCGTATGATGGAACTTATCTCTTCGTGCATCGTGATGGTTGCATGTCTCATTCAATAAATCACAGCTCTAGCTCGAAGAGATGGCATTTTATGCTGAAATAAGAAAATATGGCAAAGTCAGTTGCCTTATTACAAATTCAAATTTTGAAATGCAGAAATAAATTGTAGATGAAAAATCGACTAAAATAAATAAAGCCTGTCATGTGTTGTAGCGACGGAGACTCTCGTTGTTCCAGGCTCTTGGCAAAGTAAGACCGTCAATGGTCCATAACTTGAATGTGCCATCTCCGAGCTTTCATTCAATCACATATGGTCCTTCCCACGTCGGTTTCATATGAGAAGGAACCGGATAGATTCTCTTGAGGACAAGATCGCCCAGTTCAAAGGTTCGGGGTCGGACCTTGGCATTGTATATCGGATGACTCGACTTCGGTATGAGGCTACCCTCAAATCAGCCTCTTCGCGCTTCTCATCCAGCAAGTCCAAGGATTCAGCAAGTAGTAAGACATTTTTCTTTGGATCATAATAAGTCAGACGATGAGAAGGTACTTCCATCTCGATTGGAATAATAGCTTCTGAACCATAGGATAGAGAGAATGGGGTGTGTCCGGTCGTGGACTTGTGAGTTATTCGATAAGCCCATAAAGCCATAGGAAGTTCATCAACCTACTTGTCCCCTATCTTTTCCAGTCGTTTCTTTAGAATATACCTGATAACCTTATTAACAGCTTCAACCTGGCCATTCGCTTGAGGGTGTGCAACTATAGAGAATTTATTTTGAATGTGGAATCGTTGGCAGAAATCCTTGAATACAACACTGTCGAACGGGGTTCCATTATCGGTGATGATGGTATGTGGGAGACCAAATTGGCAGATAATGTTGCGGACTACAAAGTTGGTCACTTTCTTCGTCGTGATGGTAGCAAGAGGTTCAGCTTCGCCCACTTGGTAAAGTAATCAACTACGACGATGACGTACTTTGCACCACCTTTGGCCAGAGGTAGAGAGCCAATGATATCGATGCCCCATACTACAAACGGCAATCAAATGACTATTTGGGTTATCTTGGTAGGTGGAGCTCTAGGAATTTGAGCATGTTTTTGACATTTATCACATTTCCTGGCGTAATCTGCTACATCGCGGTTTACAATCGGCCAATAATATCCGTATTGGAGTACTTTCTTAGCGAGAGCTTGCACCACGGTGTGTTCACCATATTCTCCTTCATGAACATCATGCAACACTCACTTAATTTCATCGTAGGTGATACATCGGAGTAGAGGAACGGAGTACCCTCTTCTATACATGACTCCATTCTGAATAGTGAACCGTGCAGCTTTACAAAGAACCTGTCTCTTCTCAATCCCGCGCTCAGGCAGCATTCCATGCTCGAGGTAATTTCGGAACGAAGTCATCCATGACTCCTTATCGGGAGTGATTTCGAATATCCAGTTTGTCTCCATCTGATCAACGCTTGGGGAAGGTAACGTTTCCATAGGAACGAGTCTCATTTGTTGTACTTCGCCCATACTTGCTAACTTCGCTAATGAATCTGCCTTTTGATTGCGCTCACGGGGTATGTAGAAGATGGCATAATAATCAAACTGATTAAGTATCTCCTGAACTCGGGATAGATAAGTGGCCAGTCTTCGATCCTTTGCCTGATATTCACCCCAAACTTGACATACAACTAATTATGAATCATAATAAATTTCCACGGCAATAATTCTCAAATCTTGGGCGAGTTTCAATCCAGTAAGCAAGGCTTCATATTCAGATTCATTATTGGTCGCATGAAAATCAAACTTTAAAGCATAACATATGGATCGACCTTCGGGGGTTTCAAGTACAACCCCAGCACTCGAGCAGCAGTCGTTTGATGCACCATCAGTATGCAGTTTCCAGATATACTCGAGAGATTTGCTGGTTTCGGGCAAGTCCTTTTGGATGGTAAATTTGGCTATGAAATCTGCTAGGACTTGTCCTTGAATAGCTCGCCTAGGAGTGCAAGTAGTATCAAACTGGCTCAGCTTAATGTTCCATTTGAGTAACCTACCAGATGTCTTAGGTCGGGTAAGGACCTGTCGTAACGGCTGATCGGTGTGAACAGTGATAGGATGAGCTTAGAAATACGGACGGAGCTTCCTTGAGGAAATAACGAGATAATAAGTCAACTTCTCTAGCTTCGAATAATTTCTCTCAGCTTCGGTTAGTCGTTTATTGATATAGTAGACCGGTTTCTACACTCGGTCTTCCTCCCGAATTAGGGCAGCGCTGATTGCGTTTTCTGATTCTGCCAAGTAAAGGTACAACTGCTCGTGATCGATAGGCTTTGAAAAAATAGGCGATGTGGAGAGGTGTTGAATTAGTGCTCGGAATGCGCCCTCGCATTCCGTGGTCCATTCAAAATCCGACGGAATGCTGCTACCTTCCCATCGAGGCTCTATACTTTCTTGATGGTTCTTGGAGTTTCAAAATTTTTGATTGCCAAGATCTTTTTAGGATTTGCTTCGATTCCTCGATCATTGATGATAAACCCAAGGAATTTTCTGGATGCGACCACGGAGTGACATTTCAGTGGATTGCGCTTCATTCTGTATTCTCGAAGGATACTAAACATTGATTCCAAGTCTTTAATATGATCAGCGGAGAACCATGATTTTACCAGCATGTCATCCACATACACTTCCATGGTCTTTCAGATCTGATTGGCGAACATTCGAATGACTAGTCGTTGATATGTTGCCATGGCTTTCTTAAGTCCAAAAGGCATGACTTTGTAGCAGTAGAGTCCCTGATCGGTGACGAAGCTGGTATGTTCTTGGTCGAGTAAGTGCATGGGTATCTGGTTGTAACCGGAATAAGCATCCATAAAAGATAATAACTCATGCCCAACCGTTATATCTACGAGCTGATCAATTCGAGGATGTGGAAAACTGTCTTTTGGACAAGCTTTGTTCAAGTCTGAGTAATCAAAACACGCTCTCCATTTCCCATTTGGATTTCGAACAAGTAAGGGATTGGATACCCACTCCGGGTATAAAGCATCTCGGATAAACCCATTCGATTTCAACTTATCGACCTCTTCTTTAAGGGCGGCAGATCTCTCTGGATTTGTGCCATGCCATTTCTGTTTGACCATGATATACCATGGTCAATATTCAAAGTGTGGCTCGCGATGTCCGGTGAGATCCCACACATGTCAAAGTGCGTCCAGGCGAATACGTCGAGGTTCGCCCGGAGAAATTCAACCAATTCCTTCTGTGTCTGTTGGCTTAACTAAGATCCAATCTTTATCATCTTTGAATCGTCATCATCATCGATTGGGACATCGATGGTCAGTTCGGCCGGGGAAGCTTGATTGTCTTTAGTTTCATCTTCACTTTCAGTATCTCTCGGGTCAAGATCCCTCTGGAATTAGTTGGGGTGCCCGGGCCTAGGCCTAAGCACCAATTTTCAATTGTCAACAAAACAGACGTAGAGAGATTCCTCTACGCCCTTTCCTTTCTCCTTTTATTGTGCCCCACGTAGCTTAGCAACATAGCAGGCTCATCTAGCAGCCTGATCTCATGTACGATTCCGACCCTATGATTGGTAGGGAATTTTAGAGTTAAGAACCATGGGGCAATGGCTGCCCTGAATTCAGCAAGGGCCGGTCGGCCGAGCAAAGCATTGTAAAGGGAGTCTATGTCCAACACAACAAACTGCAGTATCCGGACTCTCCGGCATTCTCCAACTCCAAACTCCACTGGTAGTTCCACTACTCCAGTGGGTATAGTAGCACTCCCATTAAAGCCATGAATGCGGGATTGACAAGGCTTCAAATCTTTAGCTTCTATTTTCATTAGATCATATGCCCGTTTAAACAAAATATTCATAGAATTTCCACTGTCAACCAAGATCCTCCTCATCCAAGCAGGACCTACCTGAGCTGATATGACCAGTGGATCGATAGTGGGGGCTTCAACCTTATCAGTGTCTCTATTTGGAAACACGATGTCATCGGTCATCGTCTTTTGTTGCATGGCCGGATCCCCATTATCTCAACTACTACAACATTCGGAGTCTGCATGCCTAATAGAGCTGGCATACGACTCTATTTCCCTCCCGCTTCGGTCTGCCGGATGAGGACCACCACTTATTGTATTTATAACCAACCTTCCGCCGGTGCGAATGAGTTCCTCCTGTCTTGCCTGATTGGGTATATTATTTTGATTCGAAAGGCCCGCACCTCCAAACTGCAGCACCCACACAAACAGTTCCAACTTCCTTTCTCTAATCAGCTTCTCAATGATATCTTGTAAATGGAGACACTCATTCGTATTTTGGCCATAATTCTCGTCAAACCTGCAAAATTTTCCTCTTTGTATCTGCCTCTCCGATGATGGCTTCGGAGCATGCTTTTTGTGCTGGATAGTATTGGAGGTTTGTTGATATACATTCTCCAGCGACGTATTTAGAGGAGTGTAATTATCGAACATAGGAGCTCTACGTCGTAGGCCACGGTTTTGATCTTGCTTTCTATTCTGATTCCCACTTTCTTTCTGCTGAGTTTGCTTATTTTCAATGTTTAACTGAACTTTTCCGGAACTATCCCCGGACTGCTAGACTGCAACATTACTTTGAATCCCTTCACCACTAGGCCCTATGTCATCCTTCTTCCTAGACTGTTTTGCAACCTCCCTCCTCAAGAATTGGGCCGCTTTGGAATAGAAACGGTCCAATGACGCCGAAGGCTTTCTAGCCAACCAATTTCCGAACTCAAATCAGGATCAATCCCCTTAGTTAATGCCATCAAGATAGAGTTGTCATTGGGATTGCTTATCTCTACACACACAGTATGAAATCTCTCTAAGTAGCGTCTAAGTGTCTCTCTAGGAGCTCGAGTGACACTAGACAGAGTATTAACATCTTTTGGCCTTGCGGCATGCATTCGAAACTGCTCAACGAACTTGGTTGCCAGTTGATCAAAACAAGAAATAGACCGGGGTGGCAATTGAGTGAACCACATAGTAGCTATGCCTCCCAATGAATTTGGGAAGCTTCGATATTTAACTACATCGTTAGCCCGTGCAGCATTCATCAATCACTCGTACTTCAAAATGTGTTGGTTTGGATCAGCACTTCCTTCATAGACTGGTAAAGCCGACAATCTAAATCTCCAAGGGGGTTCGGCATATAGTATGTCATTAGTGAAAGAGGTATGACTCTGGGAGATTCCCCAGTCGTCATTAGTGAGACCCTGACTCTCAAGGATCATCTGACGAATCATAGTTGGTATATCCGGCATCTGGACATTCTGCGCACATTGAACCAAGGTGTGGTCAGGTTCCACAATGCGAGGCTGGACCAGACGCTATCGACAGTCCTTGTCTCACCTTCTTGATTCCAAATCTTCGAGGATGTAGGGTTCGGAAGTACGTCCATACTGACGATGGTTCAGTTCTGGTTGATTCCAAGCATCAACCCTGGTTCAACAACGGTGGTGGTAGCGCGGTTGTCTGTGGTGTAGTGAGGAACAGTACCTCCCTGGGAGGAGGGTCCAGTCTGGTAGTTGGTCGATGGGCCAACTCTTAGTTGTCCAACGTTCAGAGTAGGTTGATGTCCAGTGGCTTGGGTGTAGCTTACATCAAGTCGTGGGCGTGTAGATCTGTGATGGTAGTCAGACGAGGTTGAACTTTCGGTGGATGAGTAAGAGGCCTGATCCCTCCTGGATCTCCTACGCCGTTGGAGGTTTAGCTGATTAGTCAACTATGCCTTTGCGTGCAGTTGTTTGGTGAGTTTCTGACAACTCTAGGTTAGTTCTTGCATAAGCATTTGAAACTCTTGTCCGGTGACAGGTCCTAACGGATCTGACGGTCCGGCAGCATTCTGGTTGGATGGAGACAGTTGTACGGGATTCTGTCTGCCCCGTCCTTCTTGATCTACAACTGTGGAGGCGGTCCTTGTGCTAACCATGGCGAATAATGAAGTCCTTTCCTAGATTTGGTGCAAATCTGAATAGGTTGGAAGGATTCTGAACCTGAGATCTGGATTTTCTTCTTGGATTTGTGCAATCCGATATCGATAGCAGATCCAAAGAGCGGGAGAAATACTGTGTTTTCTCAGTGAAAGCACCAAAGTGTTCGTACCAAAATTGGGCACAACACTTTTCGGAAGTATTTGAAGAGATAAAAATGAAGAAGAGAAATATAAAAAGAGGATTATCTAACAAACAGTTCAAAAACGAATATGAAAACACGCAGAAACACAATGATTTAGAGTGGTTCGGCGTATGCCTACGTCCACTATGAAATTTATGACTTTATTGATACTCACTTGTTGATTACAACTGATTATAGCGGATAACAGCGGATTATAGTGTTGAAATTTGAGTACAACAGCAGCTAAGGAGTACAAAAATGATTCCGGCAGAGTCTGGACATCAAAGAGCCAAAAGATCCTTTTTTTATAGGCTCTGGGGTGCTATTTATAGGAGTAGGATGCAGATATCTCACTCAGATCTCGGGAGACTTATTCTGGCACGTGGGTGGGCCAACGCAATCGATCCCATGAGATTTCAACTCGATCCGTGATCGATACAAATGAATTTTTATCTATCAAGATTTGACCCAATCGAGTTGAAGCTTGGCAGGAACATTCTTTAGGTCATACATAAGCTCTTGTGAAAATTTCATAGCATTTGGACTTGTGGATTGCAAGTTATGATTGATGCAACATTGCGTTTTCTTTAGGCTGGCCAGTACATATCAATGCATTCATATCGATCACTTCAAATCGATACTGAGCACGTGCTCGCGAGTTGACGTGGCGCTCACTCTTCGGATTGATCCTCTTTTTATGCCAAGCTGACCGAGTCATTCCAAGGTTTTCGCCTTGTTCATATCGGTCTCTGTTGCCTTGTTCGCATCGATCATATGCTCTGTTCGTACCGATTGATCTTGGCCTTGTTCGTATCGATGGTCTTGCACTTATTCGTATCGATCGACTGACTTGTTATATTCGTATCAATCGATCGACTGGTTCTATTCTTATCGATGGGGAGTGTTTAATTCGTATCGATCTGTGGTTGACCGATGCGAATTATCCAAATTGTTTCATTAATACGAAGTAGGCACTTGTGTGGCAATCAACGGATACAAAGTGAACTTGTATCCTGATGGATATAAGAATACCATCAGTCGATGGATACGAACATGACAGCTGTCGATCGATGCAAACTGGAATTGTTTTGCCGATGTAGTCGGATAGATCGATACGAATAAAGCCGATTCTTCTGATGGAGCGAATAGTGCGCTTTGATCGATACGAACAGATGCTCACCGAGGGATACGAACTAGATTGATACGAATAGACGGTTGTGAAGTGATGGACGCGGTTATGCTAATATCCTTGGCTTGTATAGATCATATCTTGAGCATACAAAATCCAATTGACTTGAAATTTAGACGTTGTCTTACTTAAATTTGCTTGTCATGTCATATGAATTGTAGCTTGATCCGCACTTGGACAAAATTCATCAACATCCATAGTGAACCAGTGCTTACTCAACATTCGGGATGAGTGGTCTTTGATTTTCAGTCAATTCCTTAATATCTCGGCCTTGCCAAAAGGTAGGATAACAATATCATACCGTAACATATCATTCACCGCTAACATACTGTAACATAATCTGCATTCACCATATATATATGCTTATATATGTGTGTGTGTGTAAACTATAAATATATATGTAAACATACTGCAAACATTAGTTATAATGGCTTATATAAACAAATATATACAAAACATTGTATACTATATATATTAAAACTATTTCAAACAATATATAATGTTTTCACAATTGTGTATATAAAACTGTATTAAAATTTAAAAATAATATATAAAATAACAAATATATATATTATACTAATTAAATCAACTTATATTGATAGGTCATATAACATACATTGCATACATACATATATACGTTATAATATAAAACTGCAATATAACACTGTATATTATAACCAACTATAATTAAAATATAACAAAACTGTTATATATATTTACTTGAACATATTAACTAATATATATAAAAATAATTGTAACCAATGTATAATGTAAACCTATATACTATTGCACGTATTTCTTACTGTAAACATATATATGCTGTCACAGTTAAGAATTCTGGAAACTAATACAAGTACAACTGTATCGACTTTACCTATTAAACCAAACCCACGTATTGGAATATTATGTGTTATAATACTAGGCTAAGGTTATAAACAAAAATGAAATATATATTTATACTTAAAACATAAACCATTAGTATACGCACACGCACACACATATATATAATTAATCTATATCAGTTGATATATAACATACCCATACAAACAAGAATGAAGCGCGGAAGACGCCGAGGCTGAGAAGGAGTGGAGGAAGAATGGCGAACAGCGCTTGGGTGATGGGGATGTTGGCTTCGGCTGGAGGGGAAAGTGATGATCGTTATGGATTTCTCGTCTAGAAACATAGGTAAGTTCAGCCACAACAAGAAGTGGCAGAGGTAGGTGATACCGACGTTGCTTGGTGAGGCGGAGGGAGAGAAATGGCTATCGGCTGACATGAATTGGCAAAAATCGACATGTGGCGAGGGAGATGTCGGATGACATGGATGACGAAGGTCGCCGAGACCGGCTAGCGGAGGAGGCTCGAAGGGAGAGGTCAGGTTTGGCACAGGCATTGCGGGAGTGGTCGAGAAGGAGGTGGAAGGTCACGATGAGGAAAAGTAACCGCATTTCATTCTTTTATAAAGCACTGGAAGAAAAAGGACATTTATATATAATATTTCCTCAAAGAAGAAGAATCAATAGAAAAGGAAGTGGAAGGAGTAGGTGACGGAAGTGGACCAGCAGAACAAAATTTGGAATAGAGAATTTAATGATCATTAGGAAAATAAAAAGGTCTGAAGTAATGTTTGGAATAATAATGACAAGTTGTCATTTATTTTCAGCCGTTTGACAAATAAATGGACACAAGGAATTCAAAAGGTTCAAAATGGTACCAGTAGTGAAGTTTTGTTTCATCGATTCCACCGCGAACCGAACGCCGAATCGAGGAAAGGAATATACTACGACGATCAGCACAATGCGACGAATTGAATGGTACACAGATATCAGTGGTGCGATCATCCTATCAAAAGTCGATAATCGATATCGAAAATGCTGCTAAAATGTCGCAATAAAGATAAACGGAGCAATAACAGTCCAAATTTGACGAAACGAAATATGACGTCTCACTCAGAAGATGATTTACAAATTTACTGTACAAAAATATTCAGGTTTTGGAAAATATTTTATTATCATCTAATATTAACTGATTTGAATTAAAATAGAATTACACAAGAAAATAAACTTCCATATAATTAATTGAAAATTTACCATTTGCTATGTTAAAGTGGACGTATTCCAAATATTAAATTTTCAATTCAAAATTTTATTATTTGAAATTTCACAAAATTCAGTTAATTAAATAAATAGAACCACTAAAGTTCAGAGGTTGTTACACTCTCTCCCACTTAGAACTTTTCGTCCCCAAAAAGGGGGTAGGAGAATAGAAACAACCGGAAAGAAAATAGATTGAAAAACAATATAAAACAATTAATTTAAACCAATTAAATTTCAGTTTAAATTAATATTCAAAAATTAATTTTTAATTCAAGGTATTTCATTAAGTTGACTTAATTTCAATTTTTTAATCCCTACAAAACAAAATTTATTTTATTCATCTTATTTATTCATTATCTTATTATTCAGTTTTATCTCATTCAACATTTCTATAAATTATAAATTAAGTGTTTAAACACTTATTACAATCACTCAATTACTTAACATTTTTTTAACATCATTTTACGTTGTAAATTGTTCAATTACATATTCAACTTCTGGATGATTAAGGTAAGTTATGTTGGAATGCAATTGAGTGTTATACAAGTAAAATTTTCCCGATTCAATTATTTTAAGTTTAAATATTTATTTAAAATTTTTGGCTTCATTTTATAATAAAATCACCTTTTAGAAAATTTAAGAATTAAATTTCCGATTTTACTTCAAACAAGTTATATATATATATATATATATATATATATATATATATATATAATATATATAAATATATATATATATATATATTTGAATCAAATCTAAAATCATATACCTATGTATATTATAAATCAAGTCATACTTAAGAAATTCAAATCAATGTTATTTTCCCCAAAACAAAAGTGCTGCAAAGCTACTTAGTCGTCTCTCCACTTCGAAAATTGAAATTGAATGTTGATGATGCGGCCGCCATCACCGAATTATTTTCCAGCGACACAAGAGAAGAGTACTCATTTAAAACTTTAAAAAATTCTTTGAAATAATTTCTACTTGAAAATACTTTATATAATATGCACTTAAAGCTTTAAAACCAAAGTTGGAATCACTGGAATTTAATTCTCAAATTCTTAATTTTAAATTCATTTAGATTCTAAATAAATTTATAAACCATGTTTTATAATTTCATTTATTTATATTATGAGGCAAAAGTCAATGGTTTGCAAAATCATGAATGAAATCAAATATTATTATTTCTATTAACCAATTCATTTAACTATTATCCTTTAGAAATTTTACTTATATATATATATATAATATAATCATATGAATTTTATTTTATTTACCAAATTTTAAAACAATATCGTGTCAGTTTGCACTGTTCAAGTGTTTTGGAAATCCTATCGATATTGCTGATCAGACGAATCGATCAAAATCCCAAATCAACATTAACAACTCAAACAACACAACATATAGAACATTTCAATTTTAATTATGAATTGACTCCCTTACTCAATAATACAGAGTGGATTTCAAATCAAAGATGGAGATTCCAATTCAAGGGTCCTGATCAAATAGAATTCTAACGAAAATAGATAGGCTCGAATGGGAGATAAGATAATTGAATTACAAAATAGGAAGGTAGATATACAGATATCAATCGCAGGTGACCTTAACTGGGTCAACCGAGACTTCAAGAATAAGATCGATGCAGAATTCTGAGGCAGATCGACATTCGATCGCAAGAGATAGAATTCGAGTACAACAAAAGATAATAGCATCTAAACTGAGGATACAGAAATCTTCGGTGAATCAATGCTTATTGTAAAGGAGTTTCACCCTTTTACAAATCATACAGTGGAGCTAAGGGGTACTCTAGAATCAAGAAAACATGAATAAGGAGAGGAAAGTATGGATTTCAGGATGAATGGGAGAGTTCCAAAGTTTTAAAAGGAACTGAGTCAAAGTGGAAGAGAATCAAGCTCGAACGAAAGTGATTCCGTAATTAAATTTACTTTATATGTTGAGTTTTTCCTCAAACCAGAGCTCTTATACCAACTATAACGACTTGGTATTTTCAACCATTCGCATCCACACATGTCGGATTTGAATTGCTTAAAATATCATATTGTTAATTTAATTTTGGCAAAACTTAGCATATACAATAACTAAATATACCACAGAATCACAGACACGGAGTAATATAACAATAAGCAGCGGAAACAAATGAATAGTAGTTCATAAAGCTACTGTATATATAACAGAGTTCAAACAAGGTACAATAGAAGTCTTGAATATAATAATCAGATAACAAAATCTGAATATTTCAGTGGGATCAACTGAATATCTGAAAGCTGAATCGATAGATGGATCTCCAAGCGAAGCTCCAACTCCAAAGGTGAGTCTCAAATGCCGTGACACTCAGTCTGACCCGAGCGTAAAGAAAAACACAAAACACTCGAGTCAGAATTAACATTCTTATATCAATAAATCCACTCAAGTGAAATATCAACTGAAATACAGGTAACTTAAATGATGTTTGGGATAGCCATCCTCTAAGGATCCGTTAAACTATCATATGTTATTATAATAATGTCTATAGTAAAGTAAACTATTAAAGTAGCATTAAGGCGTTACCCATTTCCCCCTTAACACATTTTATAGTGTCAATAGTCTATACACTACCGTAATACCTCCTGATCGAGAGGCTACCAGAGGATACTCCATAGGTACAACACAAAACAAACACGTAGTGGTCTCGATAGGGTAGGTGAAACGACACAACTAGGCAATACCACGGTAGATATACCAATTACACTTCCGGGCTAATGGAAATGTATAGCCGCAGCTACTTCCCACCTCGAGCCACACTCCCAAATCAAAGGTGCGCACCTAATCAATCACAAAGTAGTAGAATGGCATACGAAGAAGTGTGTACGATCGGAGGAGCTACCTTACTTGGCCAGTCGATTGGTCATGTTTTAGCCACCTTATGCCAACTCACAGGAGTTGGGTCCACGTATATACCTCATATAGGATCGTCGCCACCATCCTACTTCATTCTGGAATCTCCACCGTGTACACGGTTGTTAAAGTGGTTTTCGGAATTGGCAGAGAGTATGACAATAACCGATCCCGGTCTCTTTAACAACCAAACGTTATTATAACACCATGATCATTTCAAATTAGTTTATACTTTAAAACCAAAATATCATTTCCATTTCAAACCATATCAATACGATATCATTTTCATTGCAAAACCAAATACGATATCATTTCCACTTCAAATATATCCATTTCTAAAAATCATAGCACTTCAAAGTTATAACACTTATGAAATTATAAAGCTTCTAAAACCATAACACTTTAGAAATCATAAGTTACAAAATCATAATACTTTGGAAATCATAACACTTTGGAAATCATAACACTTTGGAAATCATAACACTTTGAAAATCATAACACTTTGGAAATCATAATTTAGAAATCATAATACTTTGGAAATCATAATACTTCGAAAAACCACAACACTTCCCACTTAACCGGTTTAGATAGTAAAATAGTGTATAGAATAAAATAGTTTGTAAAATAAAATAGTTTATATAAAGTAGTCATCGATTAAAATTGTTTATAATAAAATAGTTATTATATTAAAATAGTTTATATTAAAAATAATTTGTATTAAAAGATTTATATTAAAATAGTTTATACGAAAATAATTTATAAAGTAAAATATATAAATAGTTTTAAATATAATTTAAAAATACTTTATGTAATAAAATAGCTTCCTCAAATTTCACAAATCTATTCAAATCAACTCGAATTCCAAAATTCAATTTTAGTTCAATCTCAATTCATTAATTTCAATTCAATTCAGCTTCTCAATAAACCATTTCAAATTATATCGATTTCAAAAAAAACAGATTTGAACCATAAAATAAACCATTTCAATTTCAATATATTTCAAAGCTTTCAAACATTTCAAAACTAGATTTGAAAATTTCATATATATATATATATATATATCAGTCCACTTTACAATTATTTATTTTGAAATATTTATTTAATCATTCAAATAAAATTTAAATAAGACTTCAAATTTAAATAAAACTAAATATACCATTTCAATTTATGTAAATTTGAAATATTCATTTAAATCACTTTTAGTCAAAACCAAGTTATAAAATCATATCTTTAAAATCCCAAATCTAATAAATTTCAAATCAAACTTATTTGAGTAAAATTCTAAAATAAATTCAATTTCAAACCAATTTCTATTTCTCTTTCTAACCTGAATTTTAATAAAATCATTATAAACTCTATATTTGAAAATATAAATTTTAAATAAATACTTAAACATATTATATATTAATTAAATCAACTTTATTAAATCAACTTTAATAAATCAAATCTTACTACTAACTTATTATATATATATATATATATTTTTAAAGTAAAATCTTAAAATTTATAATTCCAAAACTAACTTATAATTTTAAATTTTCAAAACATATAATTTTAAAATCAAAATTTATAACCTTTATAAAAATAACATATATATATCTTAAAATCAATATTTATTAAAACCAAAATATTCATTTCAAAACCTTGGAAATCATTTCAAAATATATATATTGACCAACGGTGTCTGTATATAATTTTTTATCCTATGGTCAAGTGATACGAATATTTATCATTTCAATCCGCAATTTAAATATATATAGGTATATATCATTTCAACTCGCGATCCAAAATTCAATTCAATGAAAATCGCTTAGGTTTATCATTTCAACCCATAATGATTTTCTCCTATTCTACAGATCGTTCGGGTATGTATCATTTCAACCCATAAGGAATTCTAAACTAATAGGGAACTTGCAAAGTGATAACAGATATGATAATAATATAACAGGCATATATCATCAATATAGTAACATATAATGTTGTCAGATGATAGATACAGATAATAGCATATAAATAATAATGTAAATAATTAACAACAACATATTTCAATTGTCGTTTCAATTGTAATCAAATTTAATAGATATAAGAACGTTAATCATGAGTGATTGCTCACCTTTCGAGGCCAGAGAGATTTGACGATAAGATGAGTTATGAAATGCAAGCACGACTTTTAAAGCAAAGCAAGGTTGGGATGAATTCGATGAACAGAGCTGATAACATGAATCGATGAAAACAAATCAAAACTGGATCGATGAAGATAAATGGTATAAGTGAACTCATATATATAGCTATATATAACAATTTATATATAAAAATCATATTTTATATTCAAACACATTTTTAACATTTAAATTTATATATATATATATATATATGTATTTCAAAATCCTTGTTTAAATTAAACTCATATATTAAAGCCAAATATGTGTACATAATATATGTTGAAATAATTACTTATACATGCCCAGCCATATCAATGCTTATATGTAAAACAAATAAACTATCATATATTTTCCTAAAATCAATACACACACACACAATATCTTAAAACCAATATGTACAGTATTTAAAATTATATATGAAATATGCACATAAGATTTCAACAAATTATATAACCTATGCAACCTATTTCTTTACAAACTCAACAAAAATTTACAAACTTGTATAGTCCTGTACATATTAATACAGATCTATTATATATTGAAGTTATTTCCAAAACCAGATCATATATAACTCTATATATGCTTGTACAGATTAAAAATCAAAATAATAAACTTATATAAACTTTAATATGTATACTATAACATATCTATTCACTGCTAACATACTGTAATGTAAACTACAGTCAATATATATAAGCTTATATATATCCTGTGTGTGTAAACTATAAACATATATATGTAAACACACTGCAAACATTAGTTATAATGGCTTATATAAACTAATATATACAAAACATTGTATAATATATATATTAAAACTATTTCAAACAATATATAATGTTGTCATAACGGTGCATATAAAACTGTATTAAAATTAAAAAATCAATATATAAAATAACATATACATATTATACTACTTAAATCAACTTATATTGACAGGTCATATAACATACATCGTATACGTACATGTATACCTTATAATATAAAACTGCAATATAACATTATATATTATAACTAACTATACTTAAAATATAACAAAACTGTTATATATATTTAATTAAACATATTAACTAATATATATATAAAAAACTGCAACCAATGTATAATGTAAACCTTATACTGTTGCACATATTTCTTAATGTAAACATATATATGCTGTCAGAGGTAAGATTTCTAGAAACCAATACAAATACAACCTTATCTACTTTACCTATTAAACCAAACCCACGTATTGAAATATTATGTTTTATGATATTAGGCTAAGGTTATAAACAAAACTGAAATATATATTTGTACTTAAAACATAAACCAACAGTACATATATATAATTAATATATATCAGCCGATATATAACATACCCATACAAACAAAAATGAAGCGCGGAAGACACCGAGGCTGAGAAGGAGTGGAGGAAGAACGATGAACAACACTTGGGTGATGGGGATGTTGGCTTCGGATGGTGGGGAAAGTAATGATCGGTATGGGTTTCTTGGCCAGAAACATAGGTGAGTTCGACTACAGGAAGAAGAGACGGAGGTAGGTGGTGCCGACGTTGCTTGGTGAGGCGGAGGGAGAGAAATGGCTATTGGCTGACATGAATTGGGAAAAATCGGAAAGTGGTGAAGGAAATGTTGGATGACGTGGATGAGAATGGTCGCACGAGGCCGGCTAGCGGAGGAGGCTCGGAGGGAGAGGTCGGGTTTGGCATAGGCGTTGTGGGATTGGTCGAGAAAGAGGTGGAAGGTCACAACGTGGAAAAGAAACCGCAGTTCATTCTTCTATGAAGAAATAGAAGAAAAAGGACATTTATATATAATATTTCTCAAAGAAGAAGAAGAATCCATAGAAAAGGGAGAGGAAGGAACAGGTGACGGAAGTGGACCAGCTGAAAAAAAATTGGAATAGAGAATTTAATGATTATTGAGAAAATAAAAAGGTCTGAAGTAATGGATGGAATAATATTGACAAGTCGTCATTTGTTTTCAGCTGTTTGACAAACAAATGGACACAAGGAATTCAAAAGGTTTAAAACGATACTGGTAGTGAAGTTTTTTTCATCGATTCCACCGCGAACCGAACGCCCAATCGTGAAAAGGTATATAATGCGGCAATCAGCACGACGCGACGAATGGAACGGTACACAGATATCAGTAGTACGATCATCCTATCAAAAGTCGATAATTGGTACCGGAAATGCTGCTAAAATGCCGCAATAAAGATAAATGGAGAAATAACATTCCAAATTTGATGAAACGAAATATGACATCTCACTTAAAAGATGATTTACAAATTTATTGTATAAGAATATTCAGGTTTGGAAACCATTTTATTATCATCTAATATTAAATGATTTGAAATAAAATGGAACTCATAAGAAAACAAACTTCCATATAATAAATTGAAAATTTACCGTTTGCTATGTTAAAGTGGACGTATTCCAAATATTAAATTTTCAATTCAAAATTTTATTATTTGAAATTTCACAAAACTCAGATAATTAAATAAATAGAACCGCTTAAATTTACGGGTTGTTACAATGCTAATCACTTAAGAATTGTCTTGAGCACTCTTCGTCACCATCAGCTTAAAGCCAAATTCTCCAAATGCCATTTCTGGAGAATAAGGTTAAGTTCTTAGGCCACGTTGTTTCTTCCAAAGGCATTTTGATCGATCCTTTGAAGATCGAATCCATCCAGAATTGGAAGAGGCCTGCGAATGTTCATAAGATTCGCAGCTTCCTTGGATTGGCGGGTTATTACCGCCGATTCATTAAGGATTTTTCCCACGTTGTTCTTCCTCTCACTAGACTTACTCGGAAAGTCGTTCGATTTATTTGGGCCGATAAGTGTGAAGCTTCTTTTCAGCAGTTGAAGGAGCTTCTCGCTAATGCACCTATTCTAGTGGTTCCTGAAGAAATCAAGATCCTGCTGTTTATACCGATGCTAGTCATTGTAGCCTCGATGTTGTGCTTATGCAGAGGATCGGGCAGTTGCTTATGCTTCTAGGTAACTACGACCGAATGAAGTGCGATATGCCACTCATGACCCCGAGTTAGCCGCCATTGTCTTTGTCTTGAAGATTTGGCGCCATTATCTATTAGGCGGGCACTTCATTCTATACATCGATCACAAGTCCTTGAAATATCTGTTCACTCAGAAGGAGCTCAATATGAGGCAACAGTGTTGGCTCGAGTTCCTTGCCTCCTATGACTTCGATATACAATATACCCCTGGTAAGGGAAATCGTGTTGCTGATGCGCTTAGTCGCAAACATTCGGCAGTTGTTTCCATGATGCTAGCCGAGTGGGATGTTATAGAGACCTTATCCTTTTGTGATATTCGAGATCGAGCTCCACCTTCTAATTCTCCTATTTTATTATTCAATTTGAAAGCTCGACCCAATTTATTGGATCGTATTGCCGATGCTCAGTGGCGTGATCCCAATTTTGTGCACCTTATTCAGATTTGTGAGTTTAAGTCCCGTGATAAGGAGTTGTCGGATTTCTGTATTGATTCTCACGGGTGTCATCGCAAGAAGAACCGGCTTGTTGTGCCTTCTAATTCTGCCCTTACGCGTGACATTCTTGATGACTGTCATCATTTTAAGTATACCATTCATCCTGGCAACAGTAAGATGTATGCCGATATGCATCGCCTATATTATTAGAAAGGCATGAAGCGAGATGTGGCGAGTTACGTGAGTAATTGCATGACTTGTCAGTGTATTAAAGCCAAACATCAGCACCCATCTAGTCTCCTTCAGCCTCAAGAGATTCCATTGTGGAAATGGGATTAGATTTCGATGGATTTCATTGATGGCCTACCTCGTTCGAGATCGTGTCATTCTAGCAATTGGGTTATTGTTGATCGCCCCACCAAATCATCTCATTTCATTCTTGTTAAGTCTAATAGAAGTGCTTCTCATTTGGCCAAGTTATATGTCAAGGAAATCGTGAGACTTCATGGTGCTCCTAGTTCGATTATTTGTGACCATGACCCACTATTCGCGAGTCATTTCTGGCAGAGTCTTCAACAAGCTTTGGGAACAAAGCTTAATTTCAGCACAACATATCATCCGCAGTCTGAAGGACAGACTGAACGGTTGAATCATATTCTCGACGATCTTCTCCATACCTATATTCTAGATTTCGGCGGTAGTTGGGAGGATCACCTACCTCTTGTGGAATTCTTCTACAACAATAGTTTTCAGTCCAGTATTGGTATGGCTTCTTTCGAAGCCATATACGGAAGGCCATGTCGATCACCTTCATGTTGGTTGGAATCCGGGGAGAAGCTTATTCTAGGCCTCGATTATGTTCGTGATTCTTTCGAGAAGATTATTCTTATTCGGCAGAGAATGAAAGAGGCTCAGAGCCGCCAGAAATCCTCCACGGACAACGCAGGAAGCCTCTCGAGTTCTCTATTGGTGATCTCATGTTTATTCGTGTATCTCCTTTGAAGGGGGTTATGTGTTTAAGTACGACTGGGAAATTGGCTCCTCGCTTTATAGGACCATTTTCTATTACTAAACATATTGGCCCTGTGGCTTATAGAGTTTCACTTCCAGCTCATCTATCTGGCATTCACAATTTGTTTCACATCTCTCATCACCGGAAGTGTCTTCGAGAGTCAGATTCTATTATAGTTTCTCCCGATTTGCAAGAGCTTCAGATCTCACCAAACTTATCTATTGTGCAGTAGCCTATTCGCGTACTTGCTACGGAGGTGAGACGCCTTCAAAACAAGGACGTGCCGCTTGTTAAAGTTCAATGGTCCGCTAATCCCAATGACCGCACTTGGGAAACCAAAGAGTTTATCGACGATCCTACCGAGGTTTTCTTTCTTCGCATAGCGATGGTGAGAATCTCTTTTTATCTCAAGCTTATTTCTTTCCTTTTGATTGATGAAATTAATAAGTTGAATATAAATTCTTCTCTAGAAATTGCGAGGACGCAATTTTCCTAAAAGGGGGAGTTTGTAACAACCTCGGTTTGGAGATTACCTGTCGATATTGAATTATGATGATAATTATAATTTAATATTATGATTTAATTTAAAATTCGAGAAATTAAATTGTTTATTGAGAATAAACAATGAATTTTGGAATTTAAAATGAGAAAACGGAATTCCAAGCTTTATTTTATTTTTTTGGAGTGATAAAAAATGGAGTATAGGCTTTAAATAATGAAAATGATTTTTTTAGAGAAAATTCAATAATTATATTAATTATTGTCTATTTACTTCTTTTAATAATTTTTAAAAGAAGTACGTAATTTTTAAAGGTAGTTTATTGAAATAAAAGGTAAAATTTGATTTAAAAATAATTTTTGATCATAAAATTGATGAAAAATGGTTTGTTATATTTATTATACAAGAGAACTATTTTTGTGTAATTTTTAAAGTCAAAAGTGTTATTTTATGTAAATATTAGAGTAAATTGTTTATTTATTTAAAAATGAGAGTTTTTAATAATAATTTTTTTTTATAGTAAAAGCATCTTTTTATATGTTGCAAAATATTTTATTTAACATGATAATGTTTTTTTCTAAATTTATTTTGAAGAAATTTTGTTAAAACACATTGGTTTGATTTAATTACATGTGCATATTTTGTTTTAAGTAAGTGAATTATTTAGTTAGGCTATTTTTTTAATTTGGATCCAAGCCCATTTAATTTCTTTAGCCTATAGGAGAGAAGAGGAAAATATCACTTCTTCCTGTACGTACTTTCATTTTACAGTAAGCCAGCAATAGAAAAAGTGAGCAAACTTTACCACTTTCTCAATTCAAAGCCAAATCTTCATTTTCTTCAGTCAAAATTTGTTGTTTTAATCAAATCTAAAGAGATTGCCATAGGTAGTCATTTCCAAAACACAATCTTTTCATCAAAATATAAATTTGAGAATTTAATTGTCTTTTAATTGCTTTTCCTCTTTTGCATGTTCCTATTTCAAGCTTTTATAGGTTCTTAAAGGCCAAATTAGCTCAAAGCCTCAATCTTTCAGCTCAAAATCCGATTTTTGCAGTTCAAAAACAATTGAGTTGCTACTCACATAATGATAGCTGAAGCAAAGCTTCAAATGCCAAATATATATCCAAAAATAGCTTGAAAATGTTGATTTTTGTTGATGTTTTTGTTTCTGTAAAAACTGAGTTTGGGTGCCACTTTGCATATAATTTTCTCTCAATTTCGGCAACGAAATGCTACTGGATTTTCTTCTATTGATAGTTCATGTGTTGTAGTATATGTCAGCAAACTGTCATAGAAAAAACCTTTTGTTTGATAACTAAAAACCTTGCTGCAAAATCAATGCACAGTCTGAAAATTACACGTACACTGTTTTCCGAGTTGCTGCAAACACGGCCTGAGTCCATGTTTGAGACAGCATATCTCTTTCGTTTTGTGCTCAAATTGCATGATTCTTCTTTTTCTTGAAAGATAAAGTTTCAACTATAGGCGTACCAAATTTTAGGTTATTTTGACCTATATAGCTTAAAGAAATATGCTGGCGAACTTTGATCCGGAGCTTGTTTTTTTTCCAGAGTTTTACAATGAAAACACTGCATGGGTTCAACTTTGAGACATCATAACTTTCTCATACTTTATCCAATTGCATGATTATTTTATTGTTTGAAAGTTAACATTTTATACTATATGCATACCAATTTAGAGCTCAACCTGATGTCGTTTTGTTCTCTGTTTTATGCATGAAATTTGGACCCAAAATGGATTTTCAGGCCTGGGCATATTCTTGTTGAACTGTTACAAACATGGTCTGAGTTAATGTTTGAGACAACGTAACTTTTTCATTTTTTGTCGGAATTCACTAATTCTATTTTTTTTTGAAAGATGAAGTTTTGTACTATATGCATACTGGTTTATAGTTCAATCAGACATCGTTTGGCCACCTATTTCATGTCCTAAAGTTAAACCCAGAGAAGGTTTATGACCTGGGTAATATTTTCAATGCGTTTTTATGTACTTTTTTCCGTCCGATTTTTTATTTTGACTTCATGTTTTATGATATTTTTGAAATTTTTTAAGGCAATGATGTCTATTGGTAGACTAGCCAAATTTTGGTGATTTAAATTTGAATTTAATTCGAATATCGATTTAAGCAATTTCTTGGGTTTTTATTCATTTTCCAGCACGGATATTTTCAAAAAAATTTGAAGTAATTTTTAAAATAATCCACATTTTAAATTATTATTGTATGATATTTTTTAAACTATTTTCAAGTATAGAATCTATTTATTCTCGATAATAAGGGAATTTTTAAATATGGCTTTTAAATTTTGGTATTAAAAGCTTGTTTTCCCAAGTAAATTATTTTATATATAAAATACACGTTTTGCACTATTCGACCGAACGAGAAAGAGAATTAAACAGTTTGGTAAAGCACGTGGTATTAGACACGTGCGTTCATCTTATCGGTTGATTCCCGACTTGTCCGTTTGATCGTTTTGACCTACGGGTCGAGTTTACCGATGAAATGAGGTAAACTTTTTACTGCTTTTAGTGTGAAATCTACTAGCGATTAGTAAACTGTTTTGTGCGACCGTGTGGTATGAGACACACGTTAACACTGTTCGGGTTCCTATCCGAAAGATTGTGACACATTTGTCTAAGAGACGTATTTGCCAATACTGGACCTTCGGGTCATTTGTCCTTCGAGAAGTTTGTCTAAGAGACGTATTTTCCCAGTGCGACATAGTTGTCCTTCAGGATGTTGTCCTTCTGGATGATTATCTAAGAGACATGTTTATTCCTTCAGGACGTTTGTTTAAGAGATGTGGCACCTTATTTCGAGAGAACGGTACTTGGCGGGCTTTGGCCATAAGCACATGCTATATCTTTGAGATGATTTCATTAATGTTTGAGATTTCCCTAGTGTATCGCTCTTTTTTGAAATTGGTCCTTTGAACCATTCAATATATATTTGTGGAGATTATCTTTTGGGAACTTGACCTCTTGGAAGTTATATTTTTTAGACTTGAATTGCCTATACTTGCGTTATATGAGATTTTCCTTTTGGTGTTTACTTGATATTTTATTCTCCTCTTTGGAGATATATTTGCCTTATGGCATGTTTGAGATAGGATATCTTTATGCATGTTTTGGGTTTACCAAGATGGCGGGTTTATGTTTTTCCCTAAACCATATTTGATGTTTTATGAATGCCGATGATACGAGGCTCGCTACTTTTAGCGTATTATGGGTTATTTTATCTCCTTTGAGATTATACGTTTGTGTAGTGATATCATATTATCACTTGATGTAATCATACACTTTAGACTGTTCCTTCCCATTTGGGAATATTATCACATTATCTGCATGCTTATATTATCGCTTATCTTTGTAAACTGATTTGTTTAGCTAGGCTGACCCGTGTATTTTATACCCGGGTCATACCGAGGTGTTTCAGGTTAGGTACCCTTTGGACTTAGCCTATTCTGCTTCCGCATAGACTTTTCTGCTAGCTCTTTTTGTTGTAGCTTTTGTGTAGTCTTTTTCATTGCTACTCTAACATGTATATTCTTTTAACTCACTTGTATATTATGGTTGCTATACTACTTGACATGTATCATTTTGTATACTCTGTGATGTATCTGTACATGTATATATGTGTGATGATCTACTATTCTATAATGTGTTTTGCATTCGAGTTATTGTATTTTGTTCTGAGAGATCGTATAGCCACCAATGGCTTTGTATTAAGTATTTATTGGATATGTCGATCCACTTGAGATAGAAAAATATTTGGTATTTGTCAACATATTCAATAGATATTGAAGACAGTGCTATAGATTGCCGCTCCTATCCAGCCATATTCTCTATATTAGTAGACAGTATTATCTAGTAATACTCTTTGTTAATGTGGGTATCAGGGTGGGGCTTCACAATAAACATCATTTTAGGGGGAGGTAATTACGGTTAAATGAATAGCCTATACACACTAGATGTAACAGCCCGCAAATCCGTACCCCTTGAGTCAACACTATTCTACATCAATCAACTCAAGTTGAACAGGAATACAAACCATTAGGGTTAAAGAAGAAGAGATAGAAGAAGAAAATAAAAAACAACATCAGAATCTAACCATCGCAGCGGAATAAAATACAATAGATATTCAATGATCTTTACACAAAAACAAATACTATATCTGTTTATACATACATCATCAGAGTACATCATCATCATCATTTCACATCAATAACATTCAACTGGATACACAGCAGAATAATAAACAAGTACGGGAGTACGTATCGCCATCCAGCTCGTCTCCTGAGCTCCACAACATCATATCTTGTATCCTATAATACTCGGTCTGACCCGAGCATTACAATTAAATAACACCCGAGTCAGTCTGGAAAACCAGCGTGAGAAATCACACTCAAATTAATTATTAAGGTTTCAAAATCTCTTCGAAAACAAAAGCATCTCGTAAGACCATGCCACAAATAAACATGTCGGGTTTTTACCTTAAGATAGCTAAAATACTTTATTAAAATCCTCTAATATTATAATAGGGTCTATATACAAATACTTATTAAAATAGCCGAAATTGTTACATTCATTAAATTCCAGCTACTAGCCACAGAGTGGGTAATACAAACAAAACTCGTAAAGGCGCATAGGGAGAATGGATTTCCAACTAATGACTAGGCACTGGGGTACCGCCTGTCACGGTACTAGATAATCCCGAGTAAGATCACCCCACGGTTGGGATCAGCAACCGCACCACTAAGCCGAAATAAAAAGGGACATCTAGAAAGGGATGACCTTACCCGGAAATGGGTGCTGCCCACCAAGCCTTTCTGCATAACCCCTGATTTTCAATCATTCCTGGTTGATGAGGCTTGAGGCTAAGCGTTACCTTTTTAGAACATATCCCCTTAGAATACCCATCGTCCACCTGACGATGTTCTGAAAGCATTCATCCATACAAGTCTGTCCCGGGTTCGAACGGAACCGTAGGCACTATTCCTACTACATCCATTTTGGAAATATCCTCAAGAATAGTAGCGACTAGCCCTTGCACTTCACTGCTCTATCTTCGAATCCAAACTCGTTTTCCACGAAAATGTACAAACCGGATCGAAGTGGTTTTCGAGAAATAAATCCCGATCCCGGTCTCTTCGAAACAATATGCACATTTGGCCAATATTGATAGTCGGTTGTTTAACTATCAATTAACATTCACAACAATCACCAAACAATAAATAATTTTCCCAAATTATTTATTAATCCCAAAAATATGTTCACAAGATATATTTTCACTTTCAAACCCTTTTGAAAACAGTTTCAAACTATCTTCCTTTCTTAGGTTAAATTTTCCCAAATATTTCTATTTCCACTGAAATCACCAAGCACAAAACTTTAGATTTTTAAAATAATTAAAACATTTTACTTTGAAATACACTTTAAAACATTTAAATTAAACTAATTCAATAATTTGTTAAAAATACATACTATATGAATATTTGAAAATAAGGTTACTTTATAAAATATAAAACTAGATTTTTCCCCTTTAAAACAAAATACTAAGTCACCTTTAAATAATTACTACGATAATAGATTTGAAAAAAAATACTTACTTTAGAATTCAAACCTTTAGCAATAATAAATTCCCTAAAACAGGCTTTTTAAAACAAATTAAAACTTTTATTTTATATTTAAAAATTTGCTTGAAAACGTACTTGGCTATCCAAGGAAATATACTTCTCTTCACATACTTTAAAAAAATAAATCACTATTTATTTTTAAACAAATTTTCCTCGTTTCCTTTAATAAATTCCCATCTTGAATGAGTTCTTCCCAAATATCCCCCGATTTTTTTTTATAAACACAGTTTATAAATTCTCAAAGTCTCATTTCTTTTTAATAATCTTGGTTTTATACAATTAATTCAATCTCCAAATTAATTTCCAATTTACTTCATTTGGAAATAAATTCCTTCTTTATCTATTTCAATAAATTTAAATTTGGATTTTAAAATAAATTCTTTATTCCTTTAAATAATGCCACTTAAGGTTTAAAATTCATTATTTCTTTGTTTATTTAAAATCCCCTTTCCATACTCGAAATTTATTTATTAGAATTTTAAAATCACTTTTATTCTTTTTCAATTCATTCAAATTTTCTATAATTATTTTGCTTACAAATTTATTTCTTTTATTTTCCTTCCAAAATCCAATTTATATGTTTTTGGTAACTCATTATACCCAAATATATTCATTCAAACCATAGCATTCAATATTCCAATATAATTCATCATAGAATATCAAATAATCACAACAGATGATATTAAATAATTTAAATAAATGTTGAGGAATCCAGTTGGATCCCTCCAACCTGTTTTCCCTACATCCACAAATGTTAGCACAACATAAATACCAATTCCACTTCGAGGTGGAATATCGCGGTATATGGGATTAAATATAATATCATCTGCTATTATGCGGCGCATAGGGTCTCATCCGCTATAAAATGCGAGAAATCAAACATTCCAAGATATACTATATACTATAATATAGCACATCAATCAATCCAATTATTCAACCAATTATTTAAATTTAACCATTTAAATTAAAATTAAAATTCAGCCGAGTGAGATTAACTGACCTTTTATTGCTGTTTGCAACCCATTTCCATCTCGACTATATTTTCCCGATTTTGAACCTTGTATAAACAATTACACAGATTTATTAATATTTGAATTAATCGATCAATTTATTCCCAATACTTTGGTGTTAACTATTAATTTGGTTATAAATAAATTTTCTTTTTAAATAAAATATTTGAACTAATTGAAAAATTACTTACCATTAAATAAATAAATTAACCAATGCTTTAGTTTTAAACTAATTTCTTTTTAAACATCTCTAAAATAATTAAACAAATTTATCTCCCTTTTTTTAAAAGTATATATATATAATTTGTAAAAAAAATCTATATAGCTTTTTAATCTAATATTTAATTCAAATCCATAATAATTTCTGTTTAACCTATAAAAATTTAAAATTTAAAATAAGTGTACTAATATAAATATATTTAAAACCCGTTTCCTGTAAACGAAAAGAATAAAAAATTGTATTTATACAGTTCTGTATATAAATAGATTTATAAATTGAAGAATTAAATTGTTTTATCACTAACTGTTAATTTATTCCCAACTAACAATCGTGCAATATTTTACTTTGATTAAAATATGATAACTGCACATAAAATTTATAACAGACAGAAGACGATACCTCACGCAAACAACCAGAACGACGCAACGCAGCTGCCTCACCGCGAAGCCCTCTGCCTTGCTCACGAGTGCCACTCACGAACTTCCACTACTGGCCGCCATCATCCACGCCGACGCGCTCAAACCCTATCCACTTCCTTGAGCAAGTCGAACAACTCGAAACCCTGGACTTCGATTTCGATTCGAAGTCGACCCTCTCCACTCGAGCACGAGATCCACGAATCCACATCGTCGTACGAAGCTACCTCGTCATAAGATTCGCGGCATCGCGCGGCCACCTAGCCAATCTTGATTTGGGAAGTGAAAAGAGAAGATGCGGTTCTATTCAATTCAGTTTGATTTGAACGAGGAGATACCGCAATTTGATTGCGGCCATTATTATATATTTTTTTTGTCTGAACGAATTGATTTGGAGGAAAACGATTTGGGGAAAGTCGATTTTCTCAGCCATTAATAGTTCTTGAACGAGAATTTAGAAAGAAGGCTTGGCCGATAATATAAAAGGAAGAAGATACCTTACGCGAGAAGCTTGCCTTGCTACAGTGACAGAAGAGAAAGCAAAAAGTTAGATGTGAAAGAATACGGCTGAAAGTTTGACTAGTATAAATATTCAATTTAACTTTAAATTCAATCTGTTTCGATAAACACAACAAACAATTGTGACTTCCTATCGAGGCGTGCCGCTAGGCATTTATAATGTTATACGCCTATTACAAATACAATGGAAGAGGTTTCGAGCCCTAATTCAATGGTATGGAGAAGATAGCGTTCTTGAACCCAGTTATTATTTAATTTCGATATGGAATTTCAGCGCGTTTATATATCATATGCTCACACAACAACTCCAAACACTACATTGAAATCCGATAATAATACAATATTATGGATCCAATGGAACTGGTTTCGTCGAATTCCGAGAATGTGCCTCGGAAGGCTATTTTTAAACGTCAATTTAAAACGATATAATTTCAAAACTAAACAAATCACTGTTAAATTCAATTTTAAAACTTCTATTATTCTCAGCACTATCAATATAAATTTTACAAGCCTTCAAAATATTTTTAATAGGCTTAAAACTCCAGATTCAATATTTTACTAAATTTCAAATTATTTAATTCAATAATTTAATTATCAAATAAATAGTGATACTTGAATTCAAGTTAAAATTAACCTTTAAATATTTAAAATCAATTAAATATTCCGATTTCAAATGCTTAAAAATTCTGGGTCATCACATTCCTCCCCCTTAAAAGAATTTTGTCCCTGAAATTACTAGTTAGGAAGAATGGTCCAATACCCGTTTACCTTTTTCCAAAACCAAACAGTTTCTAACAATTCAACATCCTACCACTGTTCCTATCTTTCCAAACTTCTCCCATTAGGTTCCCACCAATATCATTAACCCAACCATTCAAATTTCAATTTAAAACCAAATTTAAATTTTCAAAATTTCTTAAAAATTTTCTAACTCCCTAAATTTTCGAAAAATTTCGTCAGCGTCTCCTTTGCGCGGCTAGCTCTGTACAACTACAAAATGCCTATACAGGCCCTCAGATTTCAAAAGAAAACAAAAGCCAAGTGGCTAGATCAAATCCCAATCAAATTTTGATACATAAATTCAAACACATACCTTTTTGTCGAGCAATTCAAATCTATCTTCTGAAATCAAAACAAATTTTCCTTTTCCTTATAATACCTGTATATCCTACATAGCAATAATATCCAATCACAACATTCAAAAACATTTTATCGACTTCCTTACAAAATGTCAATATTTATTAATTCAAATATTAACTTAGAATATATTTGTAGTATCAATTTCCAATTAAGAATTCACCATTCCCTTCTTAAGTTTAGTATAAGCATTTAATATGCTTCTTTATTTATTTTCACTTCACCACTTTAGTTTATATCTATTTCTATTCAAATTGGTTCTTCCATTTTCATATGAATTCAATTTATCTTCAACTCTAAATATCGAATTTTATCTTCTATTTATGCTGATTCATATTATTATTTTACAGTAGTTTTATTTCCTAATTTATTTCAATTTCCAGTTTGAAATCGTCTGTCGTTAACAAAAACATTTCCCAAAATTTTCAAAAAAATTTCAAACTCCCAGAATTTTCGAAAATTTTTGACAGGTTCTCCTTTGTACGGAGGAGCTTTTGCAATTTGGAAAAAGATATAAATATATATACATTGACCCACACGGTCGGAAAAACCAAAAATAGTTCATATTTCCTATTTTTATTGCATAGGCGTACCTTTTATTTAGCATTTTAAGCAAACGGCTTATTATTTTAGCAATCTGCGCGATCAAATCCAGCCAAACAGCTTCCCGGTACCTGTACTTACTCAATTCGAACATATAAGTACTAAATATATGCAATTTATTAACATTTCACTTGCTTTCAATAGCTAACACATAAGATTCACATATAATGCACGTTATATAATTTCCATAAGCACAAATAAGGGTTCCGACAATTATTACAATTGTTTACAACCAATTCTCAAACCATTCCATTTAGTTTAAGTGATTTACAACTTACTCGCTTTTATTTAATTCATTCTAAGCAAAACAAACTCATATTCATTCCAATTGATTTCAAAATCATCCCATTTCACTTCTAATAATTCATAGAATTTTATCCAATCTCGTTTACGTCAAACGATCCATTCTCTTATGCAATTCGACAATATTAATGTGAATAAATAATCACATAAGCTTTATAACCAATTTAAATTGATTCCAACTCAATGTATATAAATTCCATTCCTATCTAACTTATTTACAAGCCATATAGTTGCATTCCATCCCGTTTCACATTGGTTTTGTTCAAAGCCATTTTGTTATACTTGACATCATCCCATGCTTCTATTAACTTTAAACTTAAGTTAATTTACTTCAATTCACTACCATTTCATAACTTAAGTTCATTCTCGTTTTAATTTATTCATATTCGAATTGGATTTATTTTCATCTCAAAACATTTTTATTTCAATCCAATTCCATACAACTTCAATTCATATTTAATCCACTTACAATTCTAGGTTGAATTTCTATTTATAACTCAAGCTTCATTTCCAAACTCTATTATCTATTCACAGTTCAATTCTAAGTTAATAATTTCGAGTTCCATTCCCAAATTTCATCAACTAATTTATCCCAAATTTAGTTTATTATCACTTTTAATTCAATATTTGATTTTTATCTTCAAAAATCACTTTATCACTTAACTTGAATTCAATTCTATTTTATAATTCAATATTGGATTTTCATTTTCTCTACCAAAATGTCAAACAATTCTATTTTGGCTTTTATTTCTCTCCTTTACTCTCTTATAAGTCATACACTTATATTCCCATTCTTCCTTTCATTCTACCTCAAATATATTCACTTTTCAATCTTTACAAGACACACTTATATTCTTTTTATAAACTCCAACTTTTATAAGCCGTCGGAATTTATTTATTCCATTTCAATTTTTTTTATTTAACTCGTTTTCCAGTTAATCTAACTTCTTATCATTCTTTTAATTTTATTTGAATAAGAATGCAATTATATTTAATATTCTGTATAATTTACTGAATTTTAATTCAATTCAATTTTATTTAACTCCAGTTAAATCCAGCTACATACCATTCTTTTGAATTTTGTTAAGTAAGGACTTAATTCCATTTAATATCATTCCAATACCCAATTTCAGTTCATTATTTACAATTATAAATTCATTTGTTCATTCACAAATTCATACCATATTAATTAATCAGTTACTTGTTAATTTTAATCTTAAAACCTTGTTTATTTAGTCTAACTCGACTAATCCTCCCATCTCACATAATTTAACACAATTCAAATTTTAAATTTCGGTATTCAGTTTTCATTTACTTACTTACAAAGTTGAATAAATTTGTCCTCCCACAAATTCACTTCCAGTAAAAAAAAAATTTACTTTTATTTACTAGGTTCAATTACATTCTATTTCCATTCAAATTTTTACACTTCTTTAAGTTTCCAACTTGTCTATATTTCATTCCCATTTCTTTTTAGTTCAGCACATTGTATTGGTTTACTATCTTATTTTGTTTCCCTACTTCCTTTAATTTAACTCTTTCAAGATGAATTTTATTTCAACAAATTCCAAATTTACAAGTTATCAAACTTATTATATGCCATAAACATTCTTAGTTAAGATTCCAAAATTTAAACAATCTTTCAACATTTCAAAATTCCCTTTGAAATCACCTATATTCAAAATTCCTTGCATTTTCCAAATCAAATTTATCTTTTGCAAACAATTCCAATTTAAAATAATTTGGTAGCAATTTGTCTCTTGGAAACTCGAAAATGAATATCGATGATGCTGCAGTCATCACCGAAGTTATTTTCCAGCGACCGAAAGAGTTCAATGCTTTTATCTCTTTTAAAACCCTTCAAATATTTTTAAATTCCAAATCTCTCTAGATTTCAAATCCGATTCAAAAATATTTCTCAAACATATATTATTTTTCCCAACCCTTTGAGAATCATTTTCAAATTCAAAGGAATATAAATTTCTAAATTTTCCAAATTCCAAATCCTTTAAATTTATATTCAAACATTACTTTGGAATTTTATCTTATTTGAATTATTAATCACGCTATAATTCACATTCATAGTTTGCATTTACAAATCTCATTTGTATATGAATTTGTTTCTAGTTTTTAATTATGGTTTCAATTCCTTAATCTCTGGTTATTATTTTCAATTTCTTATTCAATTCTCATGCAATAATGATAATAATTTAATATTATTATTCCTAACAACCAAGCATCCATAAATAACTATAACAATTTACGAAAAATCATTTCTTTTATATACAAGAATAATTTTGGGTAAAATTATTTCATTTGCCCTATTTAAAACAATACTGTGTCGGTTTACCTTGTTTAAGAGTTTAGAAACTCCTATCGATAATATGGCGTCACACACATCGACCAGAATCCATAAACACTCAACCGATAAATCAACACAATATAAAAAAAATTTATATTCACTAACAAATACACGCTCATATCTATTAATACACTCAAGCTCATTATAGAGTACTTACGGACTCTATTTAATGAGTAATTCCCACCAGAGCCAAGGTTATCACCAGCCTAAGCTCTGATACCAAGTGTAACAGCCCGCGAATCCGTACCCCTTGAGTCAACACTATTCTACATCAATCAACTCAAGTTGAACAGGAATACGAACCATTAAGGTTAAAGAAGAAGAGATAGAAGAAGAAAATAGAAAACAACATCAGAATCTAACCATCGCAGCGGAATAAAATATAATAGATATTCAATGATCTTTACACAAAAACAAATACTATATCTGTTTATACATACATCATCAGAGTACATCATCATCGTTTCACATCAATAACATTCAACTGGATACACAGCGGAATAATAAACAAGTACGGGAGTATGTATCGCCATCTAGCTCGTCTCCTGAGCTCCACAGCATCATATCCTGTATCCTATAATACTCGGTCTGACCCGAGCATTATAGTTAAATAACACCCGAGCAGTCTGGAAAACCAACGTGAGAAATCACACTCAAATTGGTTATCAAAGTTTCAAAATATCTTTGAAAATAAAAGCATCTCGTAAGACCACGCCACAAATAAACATGTCGGGTTTTTACCTTACGATAGCTCTAAAACACTTTTTATTAAAATCCTCTGATATTATAATAGGGTCTGTATACAAATACTTATTAAAATAGCCGAAATTGTTACATTCATTAAATTCCAGCTACTAGCCACAGAGTGGGTAATACAAACAAAACTCGTAAAGGCGCATAGGGAGAATGGATTTCCAACTAATGACTAGGCACTGGGGTACCATCTGTCACGGTACGTGGCCTAGATCACAGTACCGAGGATCACTCCCGACCCCCTACAACACAAGACCCGTACTATCCCTTACTGGATAATCCCGAGTAAGATCACCCCACGGTTGGGATCAACAACCGCACCACTAGCCGAAATAAAAAGGGACATCTAGACAGGGATGACCTTACCTGGAAATGGGTGCTGCCCACCAAGCCTTGCTGCATAACCTCTGATTTTCAGTCATTCCCGGTTGATGAGGCTTGAGGCTAAGCGTTACCTTTTCAGAACATATCCCTTAGAATGCCCCTCGTCCACCTGACGATGTTCCGAAAGCATTCATCCATACAAGTCCGTGCCGGGTTCGAACGGAACCGAAGGCACTATTCCTACTACATCCATTTTGGAAATATCCTCAGGATTAGTAGCGACTAGCCCTTGCACTTCACTGCTCCATCTTCGAATCCAAACTCGTTTTCCACGAAAACGTACAAACCGGATCGAAGTGGTTTTCGAGAAATAAATCCTGATCCCGGTCTCTTCGAAACGATATGCGCATTTGGCCAATATTGATAGTCGGTTGTTTAACTATCAATTAACATTCACAACAATCACCAAACAATAAATAATTTTCCCAAATTATTTATTAATCCTAAAAATATCTTCACAAGATATATTTTCACTTTCAAACCCTTTTGAAAACAGTTTCAAACTATCTTCCTTTCTTAGGTTAAATTTTCCCAAATATTTCTATTTCCACTGAAATCACCAAGCACAAAACTTTAGATTTTTAAAATAATTTAAAACGTTTTACTTTGAGATATACTTTAAAATATTTAAGTTACACTACTTCAATAATTTGTTAAAAATACATACTATATGAATATTTGAAAATAAGGTTACTTTATAAAATATAAAACTAGAATTTTCCCCTTTAAAACAAAATACTAAGTCACCTTTAAATAATTACTACCATAATAGATTTGAAAAAAAATACTTACTTTATAATTCAAACCTTTAGCAATAATAAATTTCCTAAAACAGGCTTTTTAAAACAAACTAAAACTTTTATTTTATATTTAAAAATTTGCTTGAAAACTACTTGGCTATCCAAGGAAATATACTTCTCTTCACCTACTTTGAAAAAATAAATCACTGTTTATTTTTAAACAAATTTTCCTCATTTCCTTTAATAAATTCCCATCTTGAATGAGTTTTTCCCAAATATCCCCTGATATTTTTTTTTATAAACTCAGTTTATAAATTCCCAAAATCTCATTTCTTTTTAATAATCTTGATTTTATACAATTAATTCAATCTCCAAATTAATTTCCAATTTACTTCATTTGGAAATAAATTCATTCTTTATCTATTTCAATAAATTTAAACTTGGATTTTAAAATAAATTTTTATTCCTTTAAATAATGTCATTTAAGGTTTAAAATTCATTATTTCTCTGTTTATTTAAAATCCCTTTTCCATACTCGAAATTTATTTATTAGAATTTTAAAATCACTTTTATTCTTTTTCAATTCATTCTTAAATTCATTCAAATTTTCTATAATTATTTCGCTTACAAATTTATTTATTTTATTTTCCTTCCAAAATCCAATTTATATGTTTTTGGTAACTTATTATACCCAAATATATTCATTCAAACCATAGCATTCAATATTCCAATATAATTCATCATAGAATATCAAATAATCACAACAGATAATATTAAATAATTTAAATAAATGTTGAGGAATCTAGTTGGATCCCTCCAACACGTTTTCCCTGCATCCACGGATGTTAGCACGACATAAATATCAATTCCACTTCGAGGTGGAATATCGCGGTATATGGGATTAAATATAATATCATCCGCTATATGCGGCGCATAGGGTCTCATCCGCTATAAAATGCGAGAAATCAAACATTCCAAGATATACTATATAGTATAATATAGCACATCAATCAATCTAATTATTCAACCAATTATTTAAATTTAACCATTTAAATTAAAATTAAAATTCAGCTGAGTGAGATTAACTCACCTTTTATTGCTGTATGCAACCCATTTCCATCTCGACTATATTTTCCCGATTTGGACCTTGTATAAACAATTACACAGATTTATTAATATTTGAATTAATCGATCAATTTATTCCCAATACTTTGGTTTTAACTATTAATTTTGTTATAAATAAATTTTCTTTTTAAATAAAATATTTGAACTAATTGAAAAATCACTTACCATTAAATAACTAAATTAACCAATGCTTTAGTTTTAAACTAATTTCTCTTTAAACATCTCTAAAATAATTGAACAAATTTATCACCTTTTTTTTAGAAGTATATGTATATAATTTGTAAAAAAAATCTATATAGCTTTTTAAATCTAATATTTAATTTAAATCCTTATATCTTTCAAATCTATAACAATTTCTGTTTAACCTATAAAATTTTAAAATTGAAAATAAGTGTACTAATATAAATATATTTAAAACCTGTTTCCTGTAAACGAAAAGAATAAAAAATTGTATTTATACATTTCTGTATACTCATAAATAGATTTATAAATTGAAGATTTAAATTGTTTTATCACTAACTGTTAATTTATTCCCTACAAACAATCATGCATTATTTTACTTTGATTAAAATATGATTACTGCACATAAAATTTATAACAGACAGAAGACGATACCTCATGCAAACAACCGGAATGACGCAACGCAGCTGCCTCACCGCGAAGCCCTCTGCCTTGCTCACGAGTGCCACTCACGAACTTCCACCACTGGCTGCCATCATCCACGCCGACGCGCTCAAACCCTATCCACTTCCTCGAGCAAGTCGAACAACTCGAAACGCTGGACTTCGATTTCGATTCGAAGTCGACCCTCTCCACTCGAGCGCGAGATCCATGAACCCACGTCGCCGTACGAAGCTACCTCGTCGTAAGATTCGTGGCATCGCGCGGCCGCCTAGTCAATCTTGATTTGGGAAGTGAAAAGAGAAGACGCGGTTATATTCAATTGAGTTTGATTTGAACGAGGAGATACCACAATTTGATTACGGCCATTATTATATATTTTTTTTGTCTGAACGAATTGATTTGGAGGAAAACGATTTGGGGAAAGTCGATTTGCTCAGCCATTAGTAGTTCTTGAACGAGAATTTAGAAAGAAGGCTCGACCGATAATATAAAAGGAGGAAGATACCTTACGCGAGAAGCTTGCCTTGCTACATTGACAGAAGAGAAAGCAAAAGGTTAGATGTGAAAGAATACGGTTGAAAGTTTGACTAGTATAAATATTCAATTTAACTTTAAATTCAATCTGTTTCAATAAACACAACACAAAATTGTGACTTCCTATCGAGACGTGCCGCTAGGCATTTATAATGTTATACGCCTATTACAAACACAATGGAAAAGGTTTTGAGCCCTAATTCGATCGTATGGAGAAGACAACGTTCTTGAACCCAGTTATTATATTTAATTTCGATATAGAATTTCAGCGCGTTTATATATCATATGCTCACACAACAAATCCAAACACTACAAAATTTGAAATCCGATAATAATACAATATTACGGATCCAATGGAACTGGTTTTTTCGAATTCCGAGAATGTGCCTCGGAAGGCTATTTTTAAACGTCAATTTAAAACGATATAATTTCAAAACTGAACAAATCACTGTTAAATTCAATTTTAAAACTTCTATTATTCTCATCACTATCAATATAAATTTTACAAGCCTTCAAATTATTTTTAATATGCTTAAAACTCCAGATTCAATATTTTACTCAATTTCAAATTATTTAATTCAATAATTTAATTATCAAATAAATAGTCATACTTGAATTCAAGTTAAAATTAACCTTTAAATATTTAAAATCAATTAAATAATCCGATTTCAAATGCTTAAAAATTCCGGGTCGTCACACTAGGCATACAATTATCAATCAAAGCTCTCCTAGTTTTTAACCTAACCTCGGTTACAAATTAAACAACCTAAGGCTTAGGGAAACGCTAAACCTATGCTCTAATACCAAATATGACAACCCACTATTTTAAACATCTAAATCAATCATAAACCCCATCAAAATTCACTTACAACTAAATTTAGATATTGAAGACCGTGGGCTATGGGTATATAAAATTGAAAGTATAAAATATGAACATAAAAAGGGAAACATCATAGCAGAATTTAAACATAAATAGCATTTCAACAATTAAATATTGCATAAAATTGAACATTAGATAATATACACATTTCAATACATTAACCATTTATCTACAACAAAACTATATAACTATGATGCAATAAATATACTGAACCATTTGTGAATATGATCTATTTTGGATTCTTTATTTCCTTCTTTGCTCTCACCTACAAACTTACTAGTACAGACATATGCATATAATAAAGGAATAAGGTGTTAACGATGTTTGGACTACGCCGAACCCTATACAAACCAACCTAATCAAATGGATCTGATGGCTAGTAAGAAAAGGCTACCTAGGTAGTTTTGTTTCTACTCTTATCTTGCATCTAAATACATGTTAGTTTATAATAATTATGACATCTATGCTACTAGGAAACCAATGCAACTAATGAATGTAATGCAACCAGTGTGAGTCGAAAAGGTACTCATACTAGTCCATCACAACAAATCAACATATGGGGTAACAACAATAATAGCACATAGCCATTAAAACAACAACAACGCTCAATGCTGATCCTAATCATCAAATAGAGAAACAATAGAAAATTACTAGATACCAATCACTAATTATAGCGACACTTCATTAATGTAAGTATAAGTCAACAAATGTGTACTAATCACTCAACATTAGTGACATAAACATTAGATAATCAAATGTGCAATAACCCATCCATATTAGTAACACAAATGTCAATATCATTCAAATAACCAAAGTCATAATTAACTATCCATCATCTAGTAGTAAAAATGGTAAAATATCGCATCCACATCCTAATGAAATTCTATCATCATAGGTAAATGTATCACATATTACATCCACTCAAGCATTGTATTCACAACAATTATTTTCCCTTACGTGTAAAAATGATTTTACTATTATTTATAACAAAAACGCCTTTGTTATTCTCAAAATAATAACTATCCTTTAAAATACTAAAATTCTACAAAAATACTTTATTATAATCTCATTACTTTAGTATTCCTTAAAACGTCATTTTTTTAGTAAAAATAGTAATTTACATTAAAATAATTTTAAAATTAATAATATTTTACATAATAATAATAATAATAATATATTTAAAGTCACCATAATAAACCACATACTAATATATTATTATTTATCCCAGAATAAATGCAGCAAAACTTTTTTCGTTTCTTTCCATTTCAAAATAATATCATTTTATCCAAAGGTACTTTTGTTTCTTTACTATTATTATCGTTATTTAGAAAATACCTTTTTATTTTGAGGCACAAACAATAATGTTAATATTTCCTACCATAAATACCATAAAATTAACCATTTTTTCATCCGCACAAAACAATACAATTTTCAATGAAATATGTATTATTATTGAAAAATTTGTTTTATTTATAAATAATAATAATCTTCCCAAACCTCAATTTAAAATATAATTTGAGTTATTATTTATGAATTTCCTTAAAAATTAAAAAATAATAACCTTGTTAAATCTCATACATTAATTTTGCTAAAATTTGTTAAATCGTCATTAGTTACAAATACCATCCAAAATCTATAAACAACATTGTTTATCATTTATTTATCTAAAATTTTCATTATTATTCTTTTATTTAAATTAATTATTTCCCAATTAAAAAAACTAATTATAATTAAACGCCAAAATCATATTACAATCAATAATAACTATCCAATCAGAGCACAACCATGCAAAATAAAAATAATAACTTCATAGTAATCCGTAAAACGTAACACATATCAATAAATGTAACTTTTCATCTGTATATTTGTATTTAATATTTAATTTTTGATTAAATAAATTAACTAAATCATACCAACATGCTTTCGCAAACAACCTCAAAATTCCCTAAACCGAACACCAAATCAACCAGAATACTGTTAAGAATCCAACAGAAAAAACTGTGTGTGAATCAGAGTTCATAAGCAAAAATTATAAAGATTAGAAATTATAGGGTTTATATTGCAAATATGAAATTGTTAGGGGCTAGTTTGTAAAATTTGCATCTCCTTCATGACCTAGCTGCCTTGCACATAGAAATGCCTAGCTTCACTTTGACCATCGTTCATCATTGCTGGCCCCCTACCTCTTCGATCCAACACTGCCATCGACCTGTTCGCCTCCTCTAGTGCCTGAACGACCCCATTCAAGTCACTCTGTCACCTCCTACTTGTTTTGCTGCCTTCCAAGTTCCTTGAATTTTCATGACAACTTCGACCATCTTTTGGCCAATCGATCATCATGGGTGACCCCTTTCATCCTCCTCTACATTCCAATAACTTCCTATCTTCCTATGATCACAAATGCACCATTGAATTGAAATCCATAAAACAAACGATTAAGACGTCTTTGCTAATTTTTGATCAACTGAGGCATAGGATGGAAAACTGAATCTCAAATACCTTTTACTTGTTGAGAGCCTTGAACCCATTTATAATTCAATGGGTATCAGACAGTTTGAATTTTGAATTCATTTGTAATTAGAAAAACATCTGTCATTAAAATTAGATTAAGACGAATTTTAGGATTAAGCATTTCTTATATAGGCAATGGGGCGTGTTCGGTTATATGCAAAAGTTTGGCCTAAATGTGGTTGCATAGCCTATTTAAACACTGTATCCCCCTATTTCACAGACTGTAACTTCTAATCCACTAAAAATTATATATCAAACTAAGCAGCTTTGAAAGACTTTCATGACGGTTATAAATGCGACTTTTAATTCACTCTTTTATAATCCATTTTTAAGTTAATTTAATATTAATCATGTTGTATTTTTGGGTCATTACAATGTCGCACTTACGAATGCGCTTACACGATTCAAATACCATGGCCAAGCAAAGTCAGTTAGAGGAGGTTGAAGTAAAGAGGGAGAGTCACATGTTTGTCATGCACCTACCCACTTTATTGAGTATGGGACAACATGACACCGTAATAAAGTCAAACTGGTTAGAACCCAGTGGGGAAATGATCTAGCTGAGCATATTTAGAGCAAAGGAGAAGATTATAGCTTATTGTCCCTCATTCTTTTATGGTAATTTTTCCCTATTTTGTTTGCTTAGTTAAATTAGAAAAATGGATTGTGCGGTATGCATTTTTCTATGACTTATGTTTTCTATATGACTTGACTTATTTTTATATTTTGCTGCATACATGTAGAAATTATTAGATATTTTAGGATGTTTTGCATCCATGCTTATATGCTACGGTCTTGCATTAAAATAAGAGTTGCATCGTATTTACGCATTTATCACCTGCGATATTCATGGCATATGTTGATTGATGGATGTGCATTGTTTATTGCACTTATTATTCCATAGTTAAATATTGGTGTTTATATCCAGAATTTAATGGCATCCATATGTGTATCATATCTTATGTCACCAGAAATGTTAGGAAAACTATATAATTGAAATGGATTGCTTGATTTTCTTTAAGTATGGTCTTATTTGAGGTATCTATTGCATATACATATGCTTATTGGTTTATAGTTGAGTCCACGAGTTGCATTTTTCCACCTATTGGAATTTGATGATGAAATTCTTTTAAGCGGAGAATGTAACACCCTAGAGTTTTTTTTTAAATTAACTAAAGTGCATTTTGTTAATTTTACATAGAGCTGAAAATTGAATTTTTACAAATGAATGAATTTGGATAATCTAACTTTTCCATCATGTCAAATAAATTATTTATCCCAAATTCATATTTAAAGATTAGAAATGGACACCGAATGAAGGATGTATAGATCGTATATTGTAGCGTGCATTTCGAATTGAAAAGGTCTAACGCCTAAGAGGGATGATAGGGATTTTGAATTTTGTCCCTATATAAGAAATGTTTCTAAGAAATAATTCACCTCGTCTTTCACTTTTCATCTTGTAGCTACCGCTTCATCTAAACTTCATTCTTCTTTTTCTTCCTTAAGTCTTAAAACAAATCACTCCAAACAATAATTAAATCAAATTCCTCTAAAACCGAAAATGAAAATCAAATTGGAAAGAAGGGAGATTAAAATCTATAGATGATCTTGCTAATGAGAAAAGGAGACTGCCAAATCCGATTGAATCAAAAAGTAGATTCAAGGATTTCTCCAAAGGCACCATATAGAGGTTAGTGGGTTTGTCCATGAAATGAATATAAGGCAGATAAGCAATTAAATGTCATTTATATATATCTTTTTACGTTTAAATACGATTTTTGGATTAAATTAATGATTTTCAATTGAAGGCTTAAATATACTGGATAATTGGAAAACCCTACATAATGATTTTTATAATATAATTGATAAAATTTGGAAGGATGGTAGATTGAATGATGTTCATCCTTAAGAACATATAGATCTGATTATATAATAGATATGAACTAGTTTTGATTAACAAAAGTGAATCTATATGTATAAACTTTAATATCATCCAAGTTTGATTCTATGTAGGAAATAAGGATCAATTTTGAATAAATATATTTATTCGGATCATAGAATGGTTTATATACTTTTATTGGATAGATTATACAAAAATTCTGATAAAAGTTGAAATTATATATAGATACTTTTTTTAAGGTTGGATTATACGAATTCAAAAGTTATACTCAAATCGAGAAAGAACTAATCATAAACAATCAAAACTGGATCAAAATGACAATTTAAACATGTTAAAAAACAGAATTGTTAAAAAGCAGTCAACTAAATTTTTTGACCGATCGATAAAATTGCTTTGCGGAAATGCTGAGAAAATACGAGGTTAGTGTAACGACCGGTGCAAATTCGATGTTTAAAATGAATTAAATTATAGGATTTCTAATTTAAATTTAAGAAGAAACAGAAATCTTATTTGTTTACATGAAAGAGAATGTTGAAATTTGATGGATCAAGGGTAATTAAAATTTTACAAATTTAATTTTATATTTCAATTAATTGGAATAGTGAAAATTTGGAAATAGATTCAAATTTATGTAAGACAATGAATTGCAGTAATTAAAGTTAATAAATCAATGGATTAAATGGAATAATTAATTGGAGTTAAGATCTAAATTTGTATGTGAGCATTCATTGATATTAGAATATAAAAGGGTAAATTTATTTTGGTAACAAATTGTATTGAATATAGATTTAACGTTGGGTGATGTATTTAAGTAATAATTGGAGAACAATGTAAATTATATCTGAGAATGGTCAATTCAATTAAACAACAAGATTTTTAAATAAATAAACGTTTTTATTTAGGTTTCAATTTGTTAATTTATGAAGTTTAATGGGAAATCAATTGCAATAAATTGCCCTAATTTATGCAGTTAGAGGAGATTTGGATTTGCATTATAGATGGAAGTATAATCTAAATTGATAGGTAACAAACTTAAGAATAAAATTTAGAGCTAATAGGTGGCAAATTTATATAGTTGTTTATTTACGTAATGTGTACGTAAGCTTTGGTAAACTGATTTCTATCGATCCAAATCTAACGATTTGTTAATATAGATTTAAGTATAGGAGCAGTATTTATTAATTAAATTGAAGTATTGCAAAATAAATGAAATTCAACGTTTAATATTACATTATTGTAAGTAAGATAATATGTGTAAGTATTGTTAAGGTTATTCATATTTGACAAATTTATTGAGTTATAAGGATTGATATATAAATTAATGTTGGTTTAGGATATCGTTACTTGGTGATTTATTATAGAGTAACGGGAGTGTGAACGTAAAATAATAAAAGCATAGATTTATGGTAGGACATAATTTATGGTTTTAGGAATTTAAATCCAAAGATTTATTTATTTGAGGAAATAATACGTATTAAATCTCAACTTGATATAATCAATGCAAATATAGTAATTAAAAATAAATTGCAAGTTGGTAATTTAGGATGTTTGTGAGTAAATTTGCAGGTAAGATAATTTTTAAAGTTTTACCCATTCATATAATTTATTTAAATATATATAAATCAAATGGAAACATTGTGTTAATAATAGTCGTAAGTGAATTTGAATGCTAAAGGGGTAACAATCGTTTTAGGTTAACCGTTTATTTAATATATTAAGTCTAGACTGGTAATCGATTGAAATGAAAAAAAATTATTTTGTTTTGTTAATGTGACTTGGTTAATAAAGAGGAATTTATATGAAATGAAGCATGCATGAGAAATGCATTATAATTCAATGTTATGTTTACCCATTAAATGTATACTAGGTTAAGTATCAAATAGAGGGAAAGAAAAGTAAATATTGAATTGATTAATGAATAAGTATTCATTGGATAGAAATTTAATGTAAAGTTGATATTAATTGTATAAAATCTATCTAAGATAATAAATTGCAATAAATTGTGGGTTGATAATAAGGTGTGAATGGAAATTTGATTTGTTATATTAAATGAATAGGATTCAAATTTATTGGGAAAGGTAAATGGATATTTGGTAATAAATATAAACGGACTTCAATAGTGAATTTAGTTAATTTGGATATATATAATAAATAATGATTTAATGGAAACCTATACTCTGTATATATCTATAATATTTGAGTGGAAATAATATATACTTACAAATGTGGGATTTAGAGTCTTACAACAATTATTAGGAGTGATATAATTAGTTCATTCAATTAAATTTGAAAACATTGCAATAGATGTAAATTAAGGGTTGTGTTAAATAAAGTAATAAATGGGAAATAATGTAAATGTCTTCATGGTATGGTGATTTGTAATTATTACGTTAATTTAAATTATCGTTTAGCGCATTTGTTTATCAGATCCATCTACTCTAATTCTAACCTATCTATATAAACCCTAGCCTCGATCTATTCTCTTTTATTTGTGCGTTCATTTTCTTCAATTCTTTCTCTTCCTAAATGGATGCAAATTTCAGATCCAATTCTATTCAAAAATCAAATAAAATTCAAAGTTCTCAGAAAATTTCAAAAATTATGTTGTAGTTTTCATCTACGGATCTAAGCGCAGTCTCTGTTTTTGCAATAGTCGCTTGAGTCAACCAGAAATCACGGTCAAACGTGTAAAATTCGAAACCCGAAAGGTTGAATTGGGGCTTTTTGATTTCTTCATCTATTTGCGAAATTGGAACATGGGTTTGGTGAGATTAGTCACTAGGGGTGTGCAGGAAACGCTGACGTGGCAGGTGGTAATAGGTAGGTTTATTTTGTTTGAATTTATTTAATTTTGATTTTTCAAACGCGTTAATACATTTAACTTCCACATACGAACTCCGTTTCATGCGCGATTTTTTTTGTTAGGATCGTAATTAAATTCCAGATTTTTTGACGCTGGTTTGGACAGATTTGGAGACCGTCGAATTTTTAGGTTTAAATCGGATTTAAATTCGATTTAAATTCAAAAGGTGAGTGTTTTAACCCACTCACAATTTCTAAAATTTCTTGTGTTTGTTAAATTAATTTTAGATATGAGTAGAAATTTATTTATGACTGTTTGGCATGTTTTATTCATTATCTCTGATAAATCGCATTCATTTAATATAGCTGTTAATTAATTTTATTTATTGCATAAATTTGACAGTTAGAATTTATTTAATTGCATATTAACTGCCAGTCATAGTTATGTTAAATTTTTATTTCATATTAACTGCCAGTTAAATTTACGTTTATTTTTGCATATAAACTATCAATTAACATTTATTAAATTTATTTTGAGTATAAACTGATAATTGATACCATTATTTATCACCTGTTATGTATTGATGATTGTTTGAAATTAGATGATGACTGTGATAAATGGATGTATGGTTTGATGGATGAATGGATGATTAATTTTATTAATTGCAAGTTGCTATGCATTTCGTTCATTCGGGATTGCGGTTTGAAATGATATACAACCGCATTTTTATTTTTAAATTGCGGATTGAAATGATAAACATCCGTATCACTTGACTATAGGGTAGAAAATTTTATACGGGCACCGCGGTATATATATATATATATATATATATATATATATATATATATATGAAATTATTTTTGAAATGATTTTCATGGTGTTGTAAAGCTATATATATGGTTTATGGGATATTGATTTAGTTATTTATATATATATAGTAATTTTCGGGTTTTTTAAGCTTTGTATGAATTTGATTTGAAGTATAAAATTTAGTTGATTTTCGAGATCAATATGATTAACAATTTATTTAAAATTAAATTTCTGGAGTTTTAAATGACTTAAAAGAGAATAAGATTTGAAGATGAATATTAAGTTAAATTGGAAATTTAATAAAAAGTTAGAATTTTTAAAGGATATGATTTTATAACTTGATTTTTGTGTAGAATGATTTAAATGAATGAATATCAGGTTTATTTAAATGAATATAAAATAAATTGAAAGATTTTTTCCAGTTATGTGAAGTTAAAGGTTTTCTTAAATTATATTGAATTCATTAAGTAAAGATTTCAAGTCTAAATAATAAGTAATTGAATTTAATATATATGGGAATTTTAAATGAGTTTGTTTTTTTGAAATGGTGAAATAATTAAAGCTTTGGAACATAAGAATTGAAATGGTATTTGGAAGTTTAAATCGATATTTGAATTTGATTTTTGAAATTTAAAGAAGCTATTTTGTTTTATAAAATTAGTTTGATATTTAACCACTTAAGAGATGGAAACTTGTTTCAAAGTTATGATTGTCAAGGTAGTATAATTTGGAAATATTAAATTCAAGAGTTTTGATTTCTAAATATTTTATTTTGGAAAACCCTATGGTTTTGAAAAGAATATATATTGGAAAATAAAATGATATCGTGTTGATTTGGGGTTTTTAAGAATAAATGATATCGTATTTATATGGGTTTTAAATGGATACTTTATTTTGGTTTTAAAAGAATAATTATTTTTTAAATGACCGCGGTGTTATAATAACGATTGGTTGGCAAAGAGACCGGGATCGGATATGGACATACTCTCTGTCGATACCGAAAACCACTTTGACTAACCGTGTACGCGGTGGAGATTCCAGAATGAAGTAGGTTGGTGGCGGCGTTTCCTGTAAGGTAAGTATGTGGACCCAACTCCCATGAGTTGGCATAAGGTGGCTAAAACAGGAGCGATCGACGGGTTAATGAGGTAGCACCTCTGATCGGACACTTCCTTCGATACGATACTATACTATGACTTTGGATTGTATTCGGTGGCCACCTTCACTTTTGATTTCTTTGATGTGGGGAGTTTGTCCGAGGTGGGCGGCAGCTGCGCGCTGCGCGTTTCCATCTGCCCGGAAGCGTAATTGGTATATCTACTCTGGCATTGCCTAGTTGTGCTTTGTCACCTACCCTTGCGCGCCTTATACGATTTTGGTTTTGTACCATGCCTATGGAGTGCCCTCTGACGACGCCTAGTATGGGGGAGATTACGGTACTGTATAGACTATGGGAATATATAACTGTGTTAAGGTGGAAAATGTAAAGCCTTAACGCTATTTAAAAGTAAGTTTATTTTACAAATAGACACTATTATAATAGCGCAATATACTATATAGTAAATAGTTTAACGGATCCTTAGGAGATGTAAATCCTGAGCATCTCTTGAGTTACTACACTCATATTTATTTCTGTTAATTTAACTTACATAAGATCTTTTAGTTCTGACTCGAGTGTTTTGTCTTTTCAATTCGCTCGGGTCAGTCCGAGCGTTTCAGGATTTGAAGATTTAGCTCTGGAGGACGAAGACGAAGATGTATATTATTATTATTTATACAAGTGCACTACACACTGTTCCGCTGCATTGTTGTTGGTATGTGTAACTCTGATATGTATTATATGAATGTTTTGTAAATAGATTTATAAACTGTATATTTTATTATTATATTTTATCCTTCCGCTGCGAGATTCTGTTTTCTTTTATTTCTTTCTTGTTTTTCTTATTTACCCCATATCAATCCGCCCTTCCGTATGGATTGAATCAGCATGTGTGTCTGTTTAAATCGTGCGAAAAGGCGGGACGTTACATCTGGTATCGGAGCTTTGGTTTAGCGATAAACCTTAGCTTTGTGGGGTTTGACTCTTTACTAATAGGGTAGTAATACCCTATGGGAGTCGCTGAGTGTATATATATGAGAGAGCGTATTTGTTAGTGTTATAAAAAGGTTTTTATATTGTGTTAATCTGTCCCGTTTCGTATTTATAAATTCTGGTTGGTGCATGGGACGCTATGACATCAATAGGGATTTCTAAACACTTAATAGGACAGACCGACATAATATTTGTTTTAATATTGGTGAATGAAATAATTTTACCTATTATATTTTCTATAAAATAATTTTTCAAAATAATATCTATATTTGGCTGTAATAGATTGGTTGTTAGGTAATAAAGTGTATAATTAATAATAGAAATAAGATTGAAAAATAAAATCAATGAAATTTGGAAATTTAGGACTTAAGATCCGGGGTTTTGAAATTTCTTTCGAATAAATTTTGGAATATAATAATATTGTTTATAAGTATTTTTTATATAAATATTTCAATATAATTCGGAAGATTTGTTTAAAGGAGATTTTGGAGAAAATAAGTTTTGTACTTTCCTCTCTGTCGCTGGAAAATAATTTCGGTGATGAGTGCACGCATCATCGACATTCATTTTCGAGTTTCGAGGGGGAAAGGCCACTGTAGTAGTTTTACTACCGATTCTTTTTTTGAAAAAAATATTTATATATATTTTGAATTGTTTTAAATATAAATTGAGATATAAGTGTAAGAATATATTTATCTGTTATTTTAAAATAATTTGAAATTTAACCCGGTATCTAAATTCTTAAATTTCTGTTAATAAATTGTTTCAATTATTGTAGTGAAATGAAAGGTTAGTAATTAATAATTGGAACCTTTAATTGAAGTAAAAATTTAATAATAGGGAGATAAGTAATGTATATAAATGATTGTAAACCTTAGTAAATGAATTAATGAAATTCTTTATTTATAAGAATTGATGTTATAAGGTTATAAATTTAAGTGTAATTAAAATGTTACTATAATTAAAAACAATAGAATAAAAGGAATTGAAGGTAATTTGAAATATGTAACTTATAAAACAAAGATATAATTATTGAACCATTAATTAATTAAAATAATTGTGAAAAAATTTGCATAACTTTCAATTACATCCTTAAATAACATATATATATAACTTACCAAATATTAAAAGTTGAAATGTTTAATAAGAGATTGTAATAGAATATTATACAAGTAGTAAAAGTATTCAATGAAATTGCTGTTAAATGAGAATTTAATGTTATAAACTTAAGTTATAATTGAAATTTTACCAAGTAAAATATAATAAAGATAAGTATGACAAATAGATGATTATAAACTTAAGTAATTAAAGTGTAAATAAAAGAGGTCATGCAATAATAAATGAATGAATAATAGTAATTAGTAAGTGAAAATAAATGAGTGTAATAATAAAGGGAAATTGTAAACTTAAGAAAAAGGTTTGAAGTTAATTTCTAAACAAAATAGAAAGAAATATAATGAAAATAAATGACGTGATGAAAGAAAGGATATTAAATAGCTAAAGTATGAAATAAATTTATAATAAGTTAATTTGGTTTGTTGGTTTGAATTCTATTATTTGATTTATGGTTGGTTGGGTAAGGGAATTTGAAATTGTTGGATGAATAAATAATCTATTTTGTTCCATCTAAGACTGTTGAGTAACTGATGCACTTGATAGTTATTTCCATTCCGTACAATTTCAAGTTTTGAATCCGAACAACTATTTGTTTGTTTGTTAAATGGTTGTTTTGGATTTGTTGTGTATGCTGTTTTGATGGTTGTTGTACTGATTGGTTGTTAGTGTTTGAAACCGCTTAATTTCACTTTATATAAATTGTTAACCCTTTGGATCTTTATAAGTGAAATGCAGGTTGTGGAAGCAATTGCTGCTGCTTTTGGTTCCATAACTTAAGCGTAAAATGCCCGACAAATAGGTACGTTTCAGATTATGGTTTATAGCGCTATTTATATATATTTCGGGAGTTGGAATATAATATTTTGGATAATATATGTAATATAATTGTTATATTATGATATTATATTTTCTCCTGAGCCTCCCCGTACAAAGGAGACTGCCAAAAAAAATTCCGTAAATTTTGGACAGAATTTTTTTTTACAAACATAATGATTTTAAAATGGTATATTTTACTTAAGGTAACAAATGTTGTAAATTATTGTTTATAAGTTAATATTTGAATAAGATGTACTATTATTAAATTCTTCCTTCTCCCTTCTTTTCCTTTTCGGGGACGAAAAGTTTTGAGTGGGGGAGAGTGTAACGATCGGTGTAAATTCGATGTTTAAAATGAATTAAATTATAGGATTTCTAATTTAAATTTAGGAAGAAACAGAAATCTTATTTGTTTACACGAAAGAGAATGTTGAAATTTAATGGATCAAGGGTAATTAAAATTTTACAAATTTAATTTTATATTTCAATTAATTGGAATAGTGAAAATTTGGAAATAGATTCAAATTTATGTAAGACAATGAATTGCAGTAATTAAAGTTAATAAATCAATGGATTAAATGGAATAATTAATTGGAGTTAAGATCTAAATTTGTATGTGAGCATTCATTGATATTAGAATATAAAAGGGTAAATTTATAGTATAAAATGTAGACATCAGCTTTAAGATGATGGGTTTATAATTGATGCATAATAGGGAAATCAAATGAATTGGTTTAATTGAATAACAATTAGCAATTAATGAATGAAGAGAAATTTTAAGGGCGTAATTGTTTTCGTTAAATTAACTTTGGTAACAAATTGTATTGAATATAGATTTAACGTTGGGTGATGTATTTAAGTAATAATTGGAGAACAATGTAAATTATATCCGTGAATGGTCAATTCAATTAAACAACAAGATTTTTAAATAAATAAACGTTTTTATTTAGGTTTCAATTTGTTAATTTATGAAGTTTAATGGGAAATCAATTGCAATAAATTGCCCTAATTTATGCAGTTAGAGGAGATTTGGATTTGCATTATAGATGGAAGTATAATCTAAATTGATAGGTAACAAACTTAAGAATAAAATTTAGAGCTAATAGGTGGCAAATTTATATAGTCGTTTATTTACGTAATGTGTACGTAAGCTTTGGTAAACCGATTTCTATCGATCCAAATCTAACGATTTGTTAATACAGATTTAAGTATAGGAGCAGTATTTATTAATTAAATTGAAGTATTGCAAAATAAATGAAATTCAACGTTTAATATTACATTATTGTAAGTAAGATAATATGTGTAAGTATTGTTAAGGTTATTCATATTTGACAAATTTATTGAGTTATAAGGATTGATATATAAATTAATGTTGGTTTAGGATATCGTTACTTGGTGATTTATTATAGAGTAACGGGAGTGTGAACGTAAAATAATAAAAGCATAGATTTATGGTAGGACATAATTTATGGTTTTAGGAATTTAAATCCAAAGATTTATTTATTTGAGGAAATAATACGTATTAAATCTCAACTTGATATAATCAATGCAAATATAGTAATTAAAAATAAATTGCAAGTTGGTAATTTAGGATGTTTGTGAGTAAATTTGCAGGTAAGATAATTTTTAAAGTTTTACCCATTCATATAATTTATTTAAATATATATAAATCAAATGGCAACATTGTGTTAATAATAGTCGTAAGTGAATTTGAATGCTAAAGGGGTAACAATCGTTTTAGGTTAACCGTTTATTTAATATATTAAGTCTAGACTGGTAATCGATTGAAATAAAAAAATTATTTTGTTTTGTTAATGTGACTTGGTTAATAAAGAGGAATTTATATGAAATGAAGCATGCATGAGAAATGCATTATAATTCAATGTTATGTTTACCCATTAAATGTATACTAGGTTAAGTATCAAATAGAGGGAAAGAAAAGTAAATATTGAATTGATTAATGAATAAGTATTCATTGGATAGAAATTTAATGTAAAGTTGATATTAATTGTATAAAATCTATCTAAGATAATGAATTGCAATAAATTGTGGGTTGATAATAAGGTGTGAATGGAAATTTGATTTGTTATATTAAATGAATGGGATTCAAATTTATTGGGAAAGGTAAATGGATATTTGGTAATAAATATAAACGGACTTCAATTGTGAATTTATTTAATTTGAATATATATAATAAATAATGATTTAATGGAAACCTATACTCTGTATATATCTATAATATTTGAGTGGAAATAATATATACTTACAAATGTGGGATTTAGAGTCTTACAATAATTATTAGGAGTGATATAATTAGTCCATTCAATTAAATTTGAAAACATTGCAATAGATGTAAATTAAGGGTTGTGTTAAATAAAGTAATAAATGGGAAATAATGTAAATGTCTTCATAGTATGGTGATTTGTAATTATTACGTTAATTTAAATTATTGTTTAGCGCGTTTGTTTATCAGATCCATCTACTCTAATTCTAACCTATCTATATAAACCCTAGCCTCCATCTATTCTCTTTTATTTGTGCGTTCATTTTCTTCAATTCTTTCTCTTCCTAAATGGATGCAAATTTCAGATCCAATTCTATTCAAAAATCAAATAAAATTCAAAGTTCTTAGAAAATTTCAAAAATTATGTTGTAGTTTTCATCTACGGATCTAAGCGCAGTCTCTGTTTTTGCAATAGTCGCTTGAGTCAACCAGAAATCACGGTCAAACGTGTAAAATTCGAAACCCAAAAGGTTGAATTGGGGCTTTTTGATTTCTTCATCTATTTGCGAAATTGGAACATGGGTTTGGTGAGATTAGTCACTAGGGGTGCGCAGGAAACACTGACGTGGCAGGCGGTAATAGGTAGGTTTATTTTGTTTGAATTTAATTTAATTTTGATTTTCCAAACGCGTTAATACATTTAACTTCCACATACGAACTCCGTTTCATGCGCGATTTTTTTTGTTAGGATCGTAATTAAATTCCAGATTTTTTGACGCTGGTTTGGATAGATTTGGAGACTGTCGAATTTTTGGGTTTAAATCGGATTTAAATTCGATTTAAATTCAAAAGGTAAGTGTTTTAACCCACTCACAATTTCTAAAATGTCTTGTGTTTGCTAAATTAATTTTAGATATGAGTAGAAATTTATTTATGACTGTTTGGCATGTTTTATTCATTATCTCTGATAAATCGCATTCATTTAATATAACTGTTAATTAACTTTATTTATTGCATAAATTTGACAGTTAGAATTTATTTAATTGCATATTAACTGCCAGTCATAGTTATGTTAAATTTTTATTTCATATTAACTGCCAGTTAAATTTACGTTTATTTTTGCATATAAACTGCCAATTAACAGTTATTAAATTTATTTTGAGTATAAACTGATAATTGATACCATTATTTATCACCTGTTATGTATTGATGATTGTTTGAAATTAGATGATGACTGTGATAAATGGATGTATGATTTGATGGATAATGGATGATTAATTTTATTAATTGCAAGTTGCTATGCATTTCATTCATTCGGGATTGCGGTTTGAAATGATATACAACCGCATTTTTATTTTTAAATTGCGGATTGAAATGATAAACATCCGTATCACTTGACCATAGGGTAGAAAATTTTATACAGGCACCGCGGTATATATATATATAATTATTTTTGAAATGATTTTCATGGTGTTGTAAAGCTATATATATGGTTTATGGGATATTGATTTGGTTATTTATATATATATATGGTAATTTTCGGTTTTTTTAAGCTTTGTATGAATTTGATTTGAAGTATAAAATTTAGTTGATTTTCGATATCAATATGATTAAGAATTTATTTAAAATTAAATTTCTGGAGTTTTAAATGACTTAAAAGAGAATAAGATTTGAAGATGAATATTAAGTTAAATTGGAAATTTAATAAAAAGTTAGAATTTTTAAAGGATATGATTTTATAACTTGATTTTTGTGTAGAATGATTTAAATGAATGAATATCAGGTTTATTTAAATGAATATAAAATAAATTGAAAGATTTTTTCCAGTTATGTGAAGTTAAAGATTTTCTTAAATTATATTGAATTCATTAAGTAAAGATTTCAAGTCTAAATAATAAGTAATTGAATTTAATATATATGGGATTTTTAAATGAGTTTTTTTTCGAAATGGTGAAATAATTAAAGCTTTGGAACATAAGAATTGAAATGGTATTTGGAAGTTTAAATCGATATTTGAATTTGATTTGTGAAATCTAAAGAAGCTATTTTGTTTTATAAAATTAGTTTGATATTTAACCACTTAAGAGATGGAAACTTGTTTCAAAGTTATGATTATCAAGGTAGTATAATTTGGAAATATTATATTCAAGAGTTTTGATTTCTAAATATTTTATTTTGGAAAACCCTATGGTTTTGAAAAGAATATATATTGGAACATAAAATGATATCGTGTTGATTTGGGGTTTTTAAGAATAAATGATATCGTATTTATATGGGTTTTAAATGGATATTTTATTTTGGTTTTAAAAGAATAATTATTTTTTAAATGACCGCGGTGTTATAATAACGATTGGTTGGCAAAGAGACCGGGATCGGATATGGACATACTCTCTGTCGATACCGAAAACCACTTTGACTAACCGTGTACGCGGTGGAGATTCCAGAATGAAGTAGGTTGGTGGTGGCGTTTCCTGTAAGGTAAGTACGTGGACCCAACTCCCGTGAGTTGGCACAAGGTGGCTAAAACAGGAGCGATCGACGGGTTAATGAGGTAGCACCTCTGATCGGACACTTCCCTTCGATACTATACTATGACTTTGGATTGTATTCGGTGGCCACCTTCACTTTTGATTTCTTTGATGTGGGGAGTTTGTCCGAGGTGGGCGGCAGCTGCGCGCTGCGCGTTTCCATCGGCCTGGAAGCGTAATTGGTATATCTACCCTGGCATTGCCTAGTTGTGCCGTGTCACCTACCCTAGCGCGCCTTATACGATTTTGGTTTTGTACCATACCTATAGAGTGCCCTCTGACAACGCCCAGTACGGGGGAGATTACGGTACTGTATAGACTATGGGAATATATAACTGTGTTAAGGTGGAAAATGTAAAGCATTAACGCTATTTAAAAGTAAGTTTATTTTACAAATAGACACTATTATAATAGCGCAATATACTATATAGTAAATAGTTTAACGGATCCTTAGGAGATGTAAATCCCGAGCATCTCTTGAGTTACTGCACTCATATTTATTTCTGTTAATTTAACTTACATAAGATCTTTTAGTTCTGACTCGAGTGTTTTGTCTTTTCAATTCACTCGGGTCAGTCCGAGCATTTCAGGATTTGAAGATTTAGCTCTGGAGGACGAAGACGAAGATGTATATTATTATTATTTATACTAGTGCACTACACACTGTTCCGCTGCATTGTTGTTGGTATGTGTAACTCTGAAATGTATTATATGAATGTTTTGTAAACAGATTTATAAACTGTATATTTTATTATTATATTTTATCCTTCCGCTGCGAGATTCTGTTTTCTTTTATTTCTTTCTTGTTTTTCTTATTTACCCCATAACAATCCGCCCTTCCGTATGGATTGAATTGGCATGTGTGTCTGTTTAAATCGTGCGAAAAGGCGGGACGTTACAATTAACTCACAAGAGAAAAGTTAATTTTCGGGATCGAATAGTTGACTAAGTCGAGTAACCAATCGATTAAGTTCCCTTGTTGTCGATTGCTATTGTTATCTAGCCGACTGAATGTGAAGTTTAAAGAAAAATATGATATATGGATCCAGTTGATTGACATGTTTATTTAGTCGACTATTAGCTTGTAGATAGCGTAGGTTGAACCTAGATCCAGTGTAGGCTGAGTTGGATAACATTCTAAAGCTCACATAACTACATGAAGCCATGTGATGTGCAGGATTTTGTTTCCCACATAGTTGACATTATAGTGTTCACGCTTCATGATGCTGTATATCATGATACTTAATGTGGTGTGTGATTATATTACAATTAGATGCACTTATCATTATTACTAGTGCCTCGATTGCATGTCTTTGACTAGTAGGCTACGGGGAAGAGGAGACAGAGATGCCTGCACTACTAGGGTTTACAACTAATTAGGTAGCTGTACTTAGGGGTAGTCGAATCGTTTATCAACCCTATTAGATTTAGCTAGAATAATATAGAGCACAAAACCGTTTACCACTAAGATTATTTACTCAATGTTTTGCTAAGCAGTTTATAACTGGGATTGTGTACTCGTGTGTGCCCTGGCATTGTGATGTTGACGTGGTATGCGTGCAACTTAAGTGGTTTACTGTTGTGCATGTTTACTCAATGTATAGTTTGGCGGTTTACTTTTGGGATATATTCTTAGGTTTACTCAGTTTCTAGATGTTTAAACTTCGAATGGAAATCTTTGGTTGTAGACATATTATAGTTATTACCCAATATGGTACCAATTAAACAATTTGCTAGATATAGTATATACATACAAATAAACGCATTAGGTAGTATAGATTACAAATGATAAATTAATTGCTTATAAACATCATAACACTAGTGATATTATTGACTCGCCAGCCTTTTTCTAAACCTCCTCTATTTTCCATCTTATGCCTATTATAGATTGAGAATGTAATATGTGGTATGATGAGAATAAAATGCATGGAGGAGGTAATCGTGAGTCTTAGAGATATATCTATATATTTTCATTCCCTGTGTATCTTATTGTGCTTGACAGTTACACGTATAATTCTGTTTAGAGATTTTATTCAGATATTTCTTCTACTGATCATTGTTGTTTTACGATAATAATGATTTGATTATTTTAGTGTTTATATTTTATTCCTTCCATTGTGAGATCTAATACTATAGAATTTGTAAAGTTATGTTTTTCTTTTTATCTTATAAACCATCAACAAATTAAAGATATGTATTTCTTAGCATGAAACGAGTTCAAAAGAAGCTTTTGGGATTTGAATCAGTATGTCTAGACGTATGGTTTGTTGCAATTGGCACCAAAGCCAAGTTCAGGATTCCCCAAGGATTAGGCCTTCATTAAGAAAGCGTAATTGTGTATATTAAAGGTAATTATGTATATATAAGTATAACAACATGGATTAGTTCGATCCAAAACTTGAGATAAAGGGTGTAGGCCAAAATAGGATTCACAAGTGGTTGTTAATGAAGTTGAAGTTACCAAATTTTGAGGAGTCGGTATCAATTTACGTCGGATTGCTCCACATATAGTTCCTCGAATCAAATTTTCTAAACGAACAAGAGCCAATCCGAATTGATCTTATAACAGATCTGCTACAGAACAAATACGTTTATTTTTTAAGTGATTCATATCGTCAAATGAACCCATTCCAAATTTAATTTCGGTTAAATGATCCACAGCAGCCAATAGATCTCATGGTAACAAAAATGTATTGTTTTGAGGTATATCAAGATTCAGTCTTCGGTTCATATTTCATCGACCAATCCTTCCTAATTCACATTTTTGTTGAAAAAATTTATTTTTTAATTCCTAACATAAGGACTCAGAAAATACCAGATCCCCACTGACACAAGCAAATTGTTGATAAAACTCCAAAATGGCATTTTCTTTGGATCCAATCTTTTTTTTCTCCTTATCATTCGAGAAAGACAAGAAAATTTCAAGGTAACAAACATTATCTAGAATTTCTCTTAGATTTGAACCCATAGCTGATGATAAAACTAAAATAGATATATTTTGTTTCCTACTTACACGTGCCCATTTCCTTGTTCTTCTATTAATTTCTAATTCTGATCTTCCTCCCCAATCACCTTTTTGGACGGTTTAAATCGATGATAAACCACACACGTTAGACTCGAACTATTCAATAGGGCAGATTGTTATGGGGTAAATAAGAAAAAGTAGAGAAAGAAAGAAAACAAAACACAGAATCTTACAACGGAATGACAAAATATGATAATCAAATAAACAATTCATGAAGCTATTTTAGGAATAACATTTGATTACACTTTTATAATACAAAATCAGATTACCTACAGTAGTAATAAATAAAGTAATGCAGCATAACAACACAGTGGAATAAATTTATAAATAGTAATGTTATTTATTCTTCATCTTCGTCCTCTAGAAAGAAGTCTTCGGTAAACTGAAATGTTCAAACTGACCCGAGCGAATTGAAAAGAAAAAACATTCGAGTCAGACCTAAAAGATCTTATGTAAGTCAAATCAATAGTAAATAAGTATGAGTGTAAAAGCGTCAGAGATGTTTACGGGTTTTATATCTCCTATCCAGTGTCTAACGTGAGTGTAGTAATTTAAGAGATGTTTGGGATTTACATCTTCTAAGGATCCATTAAACTATCTACATACATAATACAATACGCTATTATAATAGTGTATACGGTAAAGTAAATTATTAAAATAGCGTTAAGGCGTTATCCTTATTCCCCTTAACACATTTTATATATTCTCATAGTCTATGCAGTACCGTAAGCTTCTCATGAGGTTTACCCAAAGGGCACTCAAAAGGTATGGTACAAACCAAACTTGTAGAAGGTGTGATACGGCATGTGAACGTGGCACTCGAGGCAATGCCAGGGTAGGATTCTACCATTTTCACACCCGGACTAGTGGTAACGCATAGCAACTACTACTTCCCATCTTGGAACATGCTCCCACAATCAAATCGATAGGTGGCCACCAAATCAATCACAAAGTAATAGTATGGTATCGAAGAAATGTGCCCGATCAAAGGTACGACATCACTTGGCCCGGTATAGCTCCTGTTTCACTCGCATCTAAACTGACTCGCATGAGTCAGGGCTATGTAAATACCTCATATAGAATCATTCGCCAGACCATCCTACTTCATTATGGAAACTCCACCAAGTACACAGTTGTTAAAATGGTTTTCGATATTGACGGAGAATATGAAAATATCTGATCCCGGTCTCTTTAACAACCAAATGCTTATTACACACCGGATTGTTCTTTTGAATTTCCAAACCGTTTGATAATAGATATCAAAATATCATATTTAATTCAAACCAGACCACTTTCGATATCATATTCACTTTCAAAATCATATTCACTTTCGAAAACATATCACATTGAAGTCATCTCACATTCCTAAATCATATTTAATTTCAAAATCATACTTGCAAAATAGGTTAAATCTCATTTCAGAATCATCATATTCAATCAAATATATCATTTAGATTCCAACTTAGGTTGTAACATCATTTAACCATATTCTCCTTAAATCAAGGATTTAAATATAAAACTTCCACATTAACAACCTTGAAATTCAGAAAATAATTTAGATAGTTTAAAATAGTTTTAAAAATAGTTTAAGATAGTTTACAATAGATTAAAACAGATTAATATGGTTTAAATAGATTAAAATGGATTAATATAGTTAAAATAGATTAATATAATTTAAAATATATTAAAATAGTTTAATAATTTAAAATATATTGAAATAGATTAATATAGTTTAAAATAGATTAATATAGTTTAATATAGATTAAAATAGTTTAACATAGTTAAAATAGATTAAAATTGATTAACACAATTTAAAATAGATTAAAATAGTTTAATACAGTTTAAAATAGATTAAAAAAGATTAATATAATTTAAAATAGATTAAAATAGTCTATTATAGATTAAAATGGGTTAAAATACATTAAATAGATTTAAAATAGATTAAAATACTTTAGAATTCCGATTTAAACCAATTTCCAATTCCAACTTTCAAATTTGGATCTTCAAAGTAATTCAATTTATATAAATCAATTTCCTTCAAAATATCATTTAACCCAATTCAAGATTTAAGGGTTCTAGAATCGTTTAATATAACCAATCCGGTGTCCATATATAATTTTCTACCGTATGGTCAAGTGACACGAATATTTATCATTTCAATCGGCAAAAATTTATATTTATGGGCATATATTATTTCAGCCCGCAATCCCAAATTCCATATCAATGAAAATCTCTTGGGTTTATCATTTCAACCCATAACGATTTTCTCCTATTCCATATGATCGTTCGGGTATGTATCATTTCAACCCATAGTGATTTTCAAACAATAACTAAGATAACTTGCAGTGTTATTACAATATAAATATAACATTAAATCATCCAATATCAACCATTAAACATACATCACAATCATCACCAAATCAACAAATAAACATCAATAGGTAACTGATTATCATTAACAGGTATTAAATTGACAATTAAATTCAATATTATATTAAATGATGATTAAATGCAATAAAAGTTAAATTAAACTATAATGATAATTTGGATAAACCAAACATCAACCAATCAATTCAAAATCACATCATAAATTTAATTTAACTAACATAAGATAATCTAGTAGTTGCGAGTGGGTTAAAACAATCACTTTTGATTTCAAGTCGATTTGAAATCCAAAATAAGGCACAAAATTCAACAGTCTCATAATTCATCTAAACCAGCACCAAAATCTCCAGAATTTTGATATGATCCTAGCGAAACAAGCTGCGTCCAAATCCGAGTTCGTATGTAAAAGTTATGATAGTTAAAAGATTATACGAATTATAATTAAAAAAAATAAAATAAAATAGTCGTTGTACACGTCACCTACTTCTGAGACACAGCCGAAAATCCTAACCTCTCACAGCCAATCACAAGCGACGAGATGAAGCTGCCACGAACGCTACACCTCTATACCGCTGCTGACCAGACGTGGCCCTAGAACCTTGTCGCCTCCCCCCTACACCCACACGACCACGTGCAGCTCCTCCGATAACGATGTGAGCCACCATAAATCATAGTCGTCGCCCCCTTTAATTGAACCATAATCCAGTTATCTGGCACAATCCAACCATTGAATTCACCCATGAAACACACCGATGAACTACTCGCGACAATCTCCACCCATCCACACCATCCAATCGACGATCCGTACAAGTTGATCAAGACGCAATGAACGGCCTAAAATGATTTGGCTAATACTGGATAACCCAGAATATGATTGCAAAAGTGAACGGCAGATTGGAGTTGTGCTTGTCGAGAGCATCGAATCGATATATAATATGATAGGGTTTGAGGAATTTCAATTTTTCGATCTGATATGATTTGCAATTTGAATCTAGAAAAATGGAGTTTCTGCTATTGAGAAGGAGAAGCCAAAGAGAATTGCATGTACTGTTATCAAAGATGAGGAACGATTAGGGTTTATAATGGCCTATATATAGGCATATCTAAAAATAGAAAGAATGGACCAGATCGATTTGAATTGAAACGATAACAACGTGATCCAAAAAGCTCGTTCTGGCCCCGAAACGAAAATTGGTCATCCCATATGTCAAAATAGATGTTTTCGATATTTTTAAACTCAATGAAACAAATTTCAAGTTCTAATTCCATCGTTTGAAGAAGTTAGCCTTAAAATCATCTTATTTCAAATTAATTTCAATTAAATTGATTTCTACGCATTTCGAGCCCATACGATCAGACGACAAGTCTGATCGCTACGAAACTTGAAATCTTATTGTTATGGATTCGATGAAACTGATTTCGTCAAAATCCGAGATAGCGGCCAGAATGGCTATTTCCACATTAATTAAATAAATAAATTTTAAATTAATTAAATATTTTTTCATTTTAAAAATTATATTCAACAAATTTTATTAATTTTTTTGGATTCCTTAGACATTTATAATTTTTAAAACAAATTGACATATCAAATTTAGTGTTAAATATTACACTAATTACCGGGTTAAATTTCAACTGTAATTAAATCCAATTAATTGTAATTTATTTCTAATAAATTGATTTACTTTGATCTAAATCTTTTATTCAATCAATCATTACTCTATAGACATAATTAACATTGGTTTATATCTTATTACATTAATATTCTACAATTATCATCCTTTACCTTATTGGTTGCAATATTTCAATTATATTGAATTTTTTTGTATTTTCACATTAATCATAATTTGAAATTCCAGTTAGTTAATTTATCTTGGTTTCACTCTTTTTATTAAATCAATTATTGCCTTATGAATATTCTGTACATTTTATTGACACTTTAATAGTTATTGTCTTAACTCATATTAAAGTAACATTTAATTACAATTGATTTTAAATTTAATTAAACAGATTAAACAAATTGATAACGTATGACAATTGTCATTTTTTGCTTAATTCAATCACATTATAAGTTTGTTATCTAGTTACAATTACATACACAACACTGATTTTATCCAATTACAAGTTACTGCACATTATTTCACAAATTAATTCAACATTAAATTTATTTCCTCATTTACAATTTATAACCAATTATACTCACAATTATTGCAACTAATTGGAATTACATTTAAAGTAGTTATCAATTAACTCGAATTGATACTATTCCATTTCATTTTAGTCGTTTTCTTATTATAAAATCTTAAATTTTCAATATTTCTCACATTAACAAATCACAAATTATAATTTCTTTCAATATTAAATCACAAAATCTTATTAAATTAACTAAGTTTTTAATTATCAAAAATAATGGGTCGTTGCACTCTCCCCCACTCAAAACTTTTCGTCCTCGAAAAGGAAAAAGAAGGAATAAGAAAATAATATATCTTATTCAAAATATTAGATTTATAAACAATGAATTTACACAATTAAATAATTTAAATAAAATATATCAATTTATAAACAATTAAATCCTTTTATATTCAACTTAACAAAAGTTTGAAAATATTTTCATTTTCATTAGAAAAATTCTAAGTCTAAATTTCAAAGAAAATTTCGGCAGAGTCTCCTTTGTACGGAGAGGTCTGGGAGAAATAATAATATCAACAATAACAATATATATCACATATTTCAAAATGATATATCCCAAACCATGGGAAAACAACATAATATCGCCAAAAAACCGTGATCCAAAAACGTATCTATTTATCAGGCAAACTACGCTTAATTTATGAAACCTAAAGTAGTAACTATTGCTTCCATAAATCTATATTTCACTTATATAATCCAAAGAAGTCGCTAATTATGTAAAAGAGAATTGATTTAGTTGTTTCAACCAATAGCAACAAACGAACACAACATAACAACGAGCACTTACAAACAAAACCATACAATCATCACATGCAAATTCAAGAAATCAACCATCCATCCATGGCAACCAAAACTAATGCTTTGTTCAGGTTTAGAAACTTCTAATCGTATAGAATGATAAATAACCACCAAGTTACCATACACTCTACATTCTTAGATAGAACTTAATAGATTATTCATGCAATCTTAACAATTAGAAATGTCCTTTCCCAAACATCCATGAGCCAAAGCAAAAAAGAATTCCAAATAATATTTAAGTTTATTCTTTTTAATCTCCTTTCACATCTTTTACTATTCATTTATTTTCGTAGAATGGTTATTTTCTTTAATAGACATTTATTACTTACAAAAATTCATTTCCCATTAATTTGCATTCATCACTTGCAAAAGTTTATTTCTCAATTATTTATACAATGCCTTCTTCATTACTTTACATCCAATTACTTACATAAGTTATTTCATTTCAATTATGCAGACCATCCATAATTAATTCTTAAATATTATGTAAGACTCTTTACAATTTAATTCACCATTAATTGATAATTTCTTTTTTTTTCACATTCATTTCTTTCATATTTATTGAAAATTTAATGTATTTCTAAATCATTTCACATTTTCTAAAGTCAAAATCATTCAATTAATATAGTATTCACTTTAATTATAAATGGCTTCAACATTAACTTAAGTTTATAATCATTTACTTATTGTATTAATTATTTCTATAAATTTAATTAATAGCATCCAAATTATTAACTTAAGTTTATAATATTTTATACATCTTAATTCTTCATTTAAAACATGATTTCTTTGAACACTTTCATTATTTAAGTTTTACTTGTATAATATTCTATTACATATTCCTATTTAACATTACAACTTTTAACATTTTGGTAAGTTATAGATATGTCTTTTAGAGTGTAATGGAGTGTTACACAAGTTCATCTTATTCATTTAGTAAACAAAATGTTCAATAGTTATCATTCCTCATTTTTCATATCCTTTTGATTTAGAGCTTACAAAATTTCAATTTCTTGTACTTTCATTAATCACTTAGCAACTAGTTTCTAGTTACACATATTAAAAGTTTCCAATTACTAAAATAGTCAAGATTTCATTTCATTATAATAACTGAAATTTCCAATTCGTAGAAAACTTAAGAACTAAATATCTGGTTCCTTTTCAATTATTTTAAAATAACACACACACACACACACACACACACACACATATATATAATCATATCTTTTATATATGTCAAGTCATATTTGGAAAATAAAATTAAGATTTACTTATCAAAACAAATGTGTAGTCAACTACTACAATGGTCTTCCCACTTTGAAACTCGAAAATGAACGTCGATGATGCGTTCACTCATCATCGAAATTATTTTCCAGTGATAGAGAGGGGAGTACAAAACTTATTTCCTTCAAAATTTTGTTTTAAAATAATTCTTTCAAATCATCTTGAAATATTTATATCATAAAATACTTCTAAATACTACTAATATTATATTCCAAAATCGTTCGAAAGAAATTTTCAAAAATCATGAAACATCAGTTCTAAACTTCTAATTTATATTTACTGTACTTGTAAATCCTATTTTTCAATTAATAATTATAAATTTTATCTACTTAACAACAACCTATTACGTCCAACTATATCGTTTACAAAATTTATTATTTTATACACAAAATATATAATAGAAAAAATTATATCATTTACCTATATTTCAAAACAACAATGTGTCGGTTTGGCCTATTAAGTGTTTAGAAATTCCTATTGATGCCATAGCGTCCTACGTACTGACCAGAATTTTTAAATACCGAACAAACCAAATGAACACAATACAAAACCTTTTAAACACTAACAGATACACTCTCTTATATATATTCACTCGGCGACTCATTCTAGGGTATTACTGCCTTATTCAATATGAGTCATGCCCCACAAAGCTAAGATTATCGTTAAAAAAAGCACTGATACTAAATGAAACACCCACCTTTTTGGATGGTTTAAATTGATGATAAACCACACATGTCAGACTCGAACCATTCAGAATGGCAGTTTGTTATGGGGTAAATAAGAAAAAGCAGTGAAAGAAAGAAAATAAAATACAGAATCTCACAACGGAATGACAAAATATAATAATCAAATAAACAGCTCATGAAGCTGTTTTAGAAATAACATTTGATTGCACTTTTATAATACAAAATCAGAGTACCTACAGCAGTAATAAATAAAGTAATGCAGCGGAACAACATGATGCAGTGGAATAAATATATAAATAGTAATAGTATTTAACCTTCGTCTTCGTCCTCCAGAAAGCAATCTTCGGTAAACTGAAAAGCTCAGATTGACCTAAGCGTATTGAAAAGACAAAACACTCAAGTCAGAACTAAAAGATCATATGTAAGTTAAATCAATAATAAATAAATATGAGTGTAACGGTGTCAGAGATGTTTATGGGTTTGACATCTCCTAACCAATGTCTGACGTGAGTGCGATAACCTAAGAAATGTTTTGGATTTCCATCTCCTAAGGATCCATTAAATTATCCACATACATAATACAATATGCTATTATAATAGCGTCTACAGTAAAGTATTAAAATAGCGTTAAGGCATTACCCATATTCCCCTTAACACATTTTATATATTTCTATAGTCTATACAGTACCGTAAGCTCCTCCGTAAGGTTTACTTAAAGGGCACTCCATAGGTATGGTATAAACCAAACTCGTAGAAGGTGCGATACGGCATGTGAACATGGCACTCGAGGCAAGGCCAGTGTAGGATTCTACCATTTGCACTCCTGGACTGGTGGTTAACGCAGAGCAGCTGTTACCGCCCACCTTGGAACACACTACCATAATCAAATCGAGGGGTGGCCACCAAATCAATCATAAAGTAATAATATGGTATCGAAGAAATATGCCCGATCGGAGGTACGGCCTCACTTGGCCCGGTATAGCTTCTGTTTTAGTCACATCTAAGATGACTCGTGGGAGTTGGGGCTATGTAAATACCTCATATAGAATCGTTCGCCAAACCATCCTACTTCATTCTAGAATCTCCACCACATACATAGTTATTAAAGTGGTTTTCGGTATTGATAGAGAGTATGACAATATCTGATCCCGGTCTCTTTAACAACCAAATGCTTATTACACACCGGATGATTCTTTTAAATTTCCAAGACCATTTGATAATTGATATCAAAATATCATATTTAATTCAAACCATATCACTGTCGAAATCATATTCACTTTCAAAAAAATATCACATTGGAATTATCTCACATTCCCAAATCATATATACTTTCGTAATCATACTTACAAAATAGGTTAAATCTCATTTCAAAATAATCATATTCAATCAAATATGTCATTTAGATTCCAACTTAGGTTATAACATCATTTAATCGTATTTTCCATAAAAAACAAGGATTTAAATATAAAACTTCCACTTACTAAACCTGAAATTCAGAAAATAGTTTAGATAGTTTTAAAATTGTTTTAAAAGTTGTTTAAGATAGCTTAAAATAGATTAAAACAGATTAATATGGTTTAAAATAGATTAATATAGTTTAAATAGATTAAAATAGATTAATACAATTTAAAATAGATTGAAATAATTTAATATAGTTTAAAATAGATTAATATAGTTTAAAATAGATTAACATAGTTTAACATAGTTTAAAATAGGTTAAAATAGATTAACACAATTCAAAATAGATTAAAATAGTTTAATATAACTTAAAATAGATTAAAATGGATTAATATAATTAAATTTATTAAAATAGTTTAATATGGTTTAAAATAGATTAAAATGTGTTAAAATACTTAAATAGATTTAAAATGGGCTAAAATATTTTAGAATTCCAATTTAAACCAATTTCCAATTCCAACCTTCAAACTTGGATTTTCAAAGTAATTCAATTTATATAAATCAGTTTCCTTTAAAATATCATTTAATCTAATTCAAGATTTAAGGGTTTTAAATCGTTTAATTTAACCAATCCGGTGTCTGTATATAATTTTCTACCCTATGGTCAAGTGTATCATTTCAATCTGCAAAAATTTATGTTTACGTATATATATTATTTCAATCCGCAATCCAAAATTCCAAATCAATGAAAATCGCTTGGGTTTATCATTTCAACCCATAACAATTTTCTCCTATTCTATATGATCATTCGGGTATGTATCATTTCAACCCATAGGGATTTCTAACAATAACTAAGGGAACTTATAGTGCTATAACAATATAAATCTAACATCAAATCATCCAATATCAACAATTAAGCATACATCACAATCATCATCCAAATCAACCAATAAACATCAATAAATAACTGATTATCATCAACAGGTATTAAATTGACAATTAAATTCAACATTAAATTAAACGATGATTAAACGCAATAAAAGTTAAATTTAACTAGAATGACAATTTTAATATACCAAACATCAACCAATCAATTTCAAATCACATCCTAAATTCGATTTTACTAACATAAGATAATTTAGTAGTTGTGGGTGGTTAAAACACTTTTGATTTCAAATCGATTTGAAATCCAAATTAAGGTCCAAAATTGAATAGTCTTAGAATTTGTCCAAACCAGCATTATAACGTCCAGAATTTCGATACGATCCCAGCGAAACAAACTGCGCCCAAATTCGAGTTCGTATGAAAAGTTATAATAGTTAGAAGATTATACAAATTATAATTAAAACAAATAAAATAAACGCTGTACACTTCACCTACCTCTGAGACACAGCCGAAAACCTTAACCTCTCACAGCCTATCGCGAACGACGAGATGTAGTCGCCATGAATGCTCCACCCTTATGATGCTGCTGGCCAGACGCGGCCCCTAGAACCTTGTCGCATACCCCCTACACCCACGCGACTGCATGTAGCTCCTTTGACAACGACGCGAGCCACCAAAAATCACAGCCTCCGCCCCCTTTAATCGATCCCTAATCCAATTATCTGGCATGATCCAACCATCAACTTCACCTATGAACCACACAGATTAACTACTCGTGATAATCTCCACCCATCCATATCACCCAATCGACAATCCGTGCAAGTTGATCAAGACGCGATGAACGGCCGAGAATGATTTGGCCAACACCAGACAACCTAGAATCTAACCGCAAAAACGAACAGCTGATTTTAGTTACGCTTGTCGAGAGCTTCGAATCAATATATAATGTGATATGGTTTGAGGAGTTTTAATTTTCGATTTAATTTGATTTGCAATTTAAATCTAGAAAAATTGAGTTTATGCCATTGAGAAGGAGAAGCCAGAGAGAATTGTACGTATTTTAATAAAAAAAATGAGAAACAATTAGGGTTTATAATGGCCTATATATAGGCATATCTGAAAATAGAAAGTATGGACCAGATCGAATTGAATTGAAATGATAACAACGTGACCCAAAAAGCTCATTCTGGCCCCGAAACGAAAATAGGCCATCGCATATATCAAAATAGATGATTTCGATATTTTTAGACTTAATGGAAGTTAGCCTTAAAATCAGCTTATTTATAATTGATTTCAATTGAATTGATTTATGCGCATTTCGAGATCCTACGATCAAACGACAAGTCAGATCGCTATGAAACTTGAAATCACAATAATTCACTGTTACGGATCCGATGAAACTGGTTTCATCGAAATCCGAGACAGTAGCCAAATGGCTATTTCCACATTAGTTAAATAAATTAATATTATATTAATTAAATCGCATTTTCGATTCAAATATTATAATCAGCAAATTTTATCATTTTTTGATTCCTTAGACATTTACAATTTTTAAAACAAATTGACATTTCAAATTTAGTGTTAAATATTACACTAATTACGCTGTTTAATTTCAACTGTAATTAAATTCAATTAACTATAATTTAATTCCAATAAATTGATTTACTTTGATTTAAATCTTTTATTCAATCACTCATTACTCTATGGACATAGTTAACATTGGTATATATCTTATTGCATTAATATTCTACAGTTATCATCGTTTACCATATTAGTTGCAATATTTCAATTAGATTGAATTTTTGTCGATTTTCACATTGATTATAATTTGAAATCCCAATTAGTTAATTTATCTTGGTTTCACTCTTTTTATTAAATCAGTTATTGCCTTATGTATATAATTGACATTATGTACATTTTATTGCATTCATCTTTTACAGTTATCGTCTTAACTCATATTAAAGTAACATTTTGTTACATTTAATTGCAGTTGATTTTAATTTAATTCAACAGATTAAATAAATCGGTAACATAAAAACAATTGTCATCTTTTGCTTAATTTAATCACATTATAAGTTTATTATCTACAAACATTTGTTACAATTATATACACAACACTGATTTTATCCAATTATAATTTACTACACATTATTTCCTCATTTACATTGTATAACCAATTATACTCTCAATTATTGCAATTAATTGAAATTACATTTAAAGTAGTTATAAATTAATTTGAATTAATATTATTCCATTTCATATTAAATCTTAAATTTTCAATTTTTCTCAAAGTCATAAATTATACTTTTTTCAATATTAAATCATAAAATCTTATTAAATTAACAAATTTTTAATTATCAAAAATTACGGGTAGATACACTTCTATTATTCTTACTATTATCAAAGGAAGTTGCTAATAGTTCATGTTCATATACAAGTGGAAATGAGCAATGAAACTGGAAATAGTTCTGGTAAGGCAGTCGAGGTTTCAGCTATGAATGTTCCAGTATAGTTTTGTTGGTGTCTTTAGGCAAGAGGCCAGACTGAAGTTAACCTCAATAGAAGACCCGCAACACAAGTACATGGTTTAGTCCTAATGCGTAAGCCACTTTGGATTTTCCCAAATTGTGCTAGGACTTGCAGAGTCTTGGTGGAAATAATTACTAAGGGACACATTAATTAGTTAAGACTCGAGCATGGCTAATGAATTGTGATCAGATATTTGCTATGATGGGTGTAGATATGCAATAAAGAGACAATTGGCTATACAAAAGGAGGCCTTGAACTGGTAGGATATTGTCATTATAGAGGAAAAAGGGACAAGGATTATTTGGACTAATTGTAAGAGATTCTTTGAAGTTAAGTTTACAATAGAGGTCTAGTAAGGAGTAGAGCTGGAAAAGTTCATTCATTTGGTATAAGGAGAATGTGTTATCAAGAAACATGTTAAAGAGTTCAATCAATTAGCAAAATATTTCCTCGACCTCATTAATACATTAGTGAAAAAGGAAAAAAAGTTTGCTAAAGGGTTGAATCCATCTTTAAGAGATATTGCTTTGAGCCATGTACCCAGAAAGAAACTTTTGAAAGCTTATTCGGGATGGTGCTGCTAAACACGATTACTAAGGAAGAACCTAAGAGGTAGAAGGGAAGCCGATTCATTATAATAAATGCAAGAGTGAAGTAGGAGCTCTAGAAAGAATAAAGAAATCTAGATTTAAGTGTAAGAAGTGACACGTCAAGAGAAATTTAGAAAAGGATTGCAAAGCAAATGTTGTGAAGATCAAATGCTACAAATACAATCAGTTTGGACATATGAAGAAGGAATGTCTGACCGTCCATTATATTTCTACTCAGGTGGTTCTAGCATATGCACATGATGTCGTCCCTAGGTCATACACTGCCCTAACTAAGGATAAAGGGAAGCAAGTCACTATGGAAGGTGTATTGACTCTTTCTAATTCATCTATGAGCATTATATTTGACAATGGAATATCTAATTTATTTATTTCGAGTAAGCTAGTAGATGAATCTCACTTAGAGACCAGTATAGCCATAGATCCAATTGTGGTATCGAATCTTGTTGCGGCATTTATCTATGATTTGCAAGGGCTCGAAGTTGCATATTTTGGGCATTGAATTTAATTTTCATCTTTTATAATGGGATTTTCTAGGTTTGGTACTTAGGATTAGGCATCTCAACCGTACGGGTTTTGGCCCGATCTCGCTCTGTTAGTACAGGTACAGTATAACTTCCCATACCCATGCCTATGCCCGAACCTAGGATCGAGCGAATTATTAATAGGGTGGGTATGGTTTCATCGCTGCCTGACTGGTTTAAAGCCAACCCAATTAATATTTATTCAACGCACAAAAACACGAGTGTATATATTATTTATGCATCGTTCATTTATCGTTTACGTAAATGTACAAAATTTTGCACGCTTTTATTTAAAGATTTGATTTCATTACTACATAATTTGTTTGCTACCTTTGTTTGTATGGAATTTCAAAAAAAAATTATAAGCTAAGATGATGATTATAGTTTAAATATTTTAGGTCACATATCCCTTTTTACCCAACAGGTTTAAAATGCCCAACAAGCCAGGCTTGGGTGTTGGGTTTGAAATACCCAGTGGACTCAGCCTAGGCTTGGGTTTTGATTTTAGTAAACGGACTCGGGTCCAGGTTCTATGCTACCCAGACCGAACCCGACCCATTGATAGGTCTACCTAGGATGGATTGGATAGCTATGATGGAGTAGTGCTAGGTTGTGATAGGAAGGTTTGGGTACTTGTAGTCGGCCTAACCTTGAGGTTTACTATGATCCCAAAAGTTTTTGTTAAGTTACCTATATTTCCTAGACTAATCACATGATGAGTAAGCTTTCATACTTGTAGTTCATGACAGCTCAGATGTTTTCACTGAAGTTTATGTTCTACTTTCTTTTAAGGAGATCGAATTATGAATTTATTTAGAAAAGGATACTAGACCAGTAGCCTTACAACTTAGGCATATGGCTTCTCAAGAAAGAGAAAGATTAATAAAAAAGTGAATGAATTATTAGAGAAAGGCTTTATTCGGAGTGGTATTGTAAAATGAGGAGTTCCTATTATCTTTACTACTAACGGGATGGCTCTTTAAGGCTTTAAGTCAATTATCATGAACTGGACATGTGACGCCCCACCTCTATACTCACACTAGCCAAGGACACTACGGGATAATGCCATCGACTAGCACAAAGAATAAAGCTGTTGAGGAGTGACCATCCATGTAATTGCTTTGTGCGAGTACTGATATGTCAGATAGTATTACATGTATTTCGTTTCAAGAGGAAATCTGACATATCAAATACAAACTCAAAGCTACTACATAGTGGCAATGTGGTCTTCGGAAACAAATATAAAATCAATATAACACAAATCAGTCACAGATATTCATATCACTAAGGTGGAAACAAATACGAATATAACACATAAAAGTGTACATCAAAGTAGTGCTCATATAAGATCCACTACGTCACAAAAGAATAGGTACAAGTGCTAGACAAAAGAATATGTATACATCAAGGAGTCTCTATCTCGAATGTATACAACAAAAACTACTAAGCTAAGTAGTTAGCTAAAAGTTAGATGACGGACCCTGATAAGAAGTCAAGCAGAAGCACCGGAAATACCTCAGTCTGACCCGAGTATTATTTAAGAAGAAAATAATAAACGGATCATTCTAGCTATAAATATCATATAAAATGAGATAGGATAAAAGATACGATAAAAAAAATATGATAACAAAAATGCCATACTTTGACAAGTATTAACAACAAAAATCATACTATATCTCAAAAATCTTAAACACCGTAAAGAATAACCACAAATATTGACAAAACTTATCAGTGGAAAACACAAAAATTGGTGAAACACAAATTCTAGAAATCATCAACTAGCAATCCAAAAATCACAAAAAGAGGAAGGCCTATCACAAACGGGAGCATGAAAACTCACCAACACGTGTATCACAAATGGAAAGCTATTCCATGGGTCGTTAACCCATAAAAATACGGTACAGTCCCTCATGGACTAATGAGAGGAACATCGACGCACCCTAAAAGATACGCCTCATGGACAACTCTGTCGTGGTACAGTCCCCCACGCGGACGAATGAGCCGAACATCGACGCACCCTAAAGGATACACCTCATGGACAGTCTCTATCGTGGTACAGTCCCCCACGCGAACGAATAAGCCAAACATTGACGCGCCTTAAAAGATACGCCTCATGCACAAACTCTATCGTGGTACAGTCCCACGCGTGGACGATTAAGCCAAACATCGACGCACCCTAAAAGATACGCATCATGCACAGACTCTATCGTGGTACAGTCCCCCACGCCGACGAATGAGCCAATTGGTCCACTAACAGTCAAAAGACCATGGGTCGCTACCCCATAAAATTGAGCCGAAACTCCACCGAATGATCATCACAGATCAAAAGGTGTAAATTACACTAAACTAGTAAATAAATGAGTAAGGCTTCATGTCCCATAACCACTGGCTTAACTTAATTATTTACGAACAAATTGTAGACTTCCACTTGAAAATAAGTGTAAATTACACTAACTAGTAAACATATGAGTTTAGCTTCATGTCCCATAACCACTAGATTAACTTAAATATTATGAACAGATTGTATATTTCCACTCAAAAATGGTCACGAGATTTCAATCGAACAAGTCCAAGAATTAATCGATGAAGTAAACGCAAGCGTTTCATACCACCTGTTTTGCTAAGTCGTTTAATTAGATTTCTCATACGAATGAGGTAAAGGTTTGTATATACTAATAGATTTAAAAACAGTTTTAAAAACGAGCTTTGTATTAAAAATTACATTGAAATCATTTTTGTGAAAGAGTTTGAATATTTACTACTAGTATAAAAACCTTTGTATTATAAAGTAAAAAATCATAGAAATGATTGTAAAAAACAATTAATCACCAAAAATTCACATACCATGAGGTGAATCAAAACCATAGAAATTGATATCTAATCCATCAAATTGATATTTCCAAAAATCCAGAAAAGAAGTCATCGAAGTCAATAATAAATGATAACAACTAACCGAATCAACAAAAATCGATAAAACTTGAAAATCCACTCAAAAATAGCCAAAATAGGCAAATTAAACAGTTTCAGATGTCTGAAATTACCAACCAGACGTCTAAGCCTAGGTCTGAAAAAATATAAGCTTTTTCTCCTTTCTATTTTTAATTATAGAACTATTTCAGATGTCTGGATTTTTCAACCAGACATCTGGATTGTGTTCCAGACGTCTGGATTTTGTTCGAGACGTCTGGATTTTAGCTCTGCCCTTTACAGGGACCCTTTCCAAACATCTGGATTTCTGTTCCAGACGTCTGGATTTTATTTCAGACATCTGATTCCAAACGTCTGAATTTTTCTACTAGGCAAAAAAAGACAACCTAGCTCAAAAAGAGCAAATCCAAACCGAAATGCGATCGAACGAGCGATGGATGCTAGGGATTTATGCCAATCAACAACCCAGTCCTATAGGCTTTCGATACACCCCAAATAACATGTTCAAACATCCAAGATAGGATCTTTAAAGATTTTGACTTCAAAGCACCAAAATTGGAAAATTCACCAATCTATTCAAATCAAAAGCAAATGAACATAAATAGATGTTAGGAATTCATACCTAACAACAATGAAAGATATAGACGTAGATGTGAGTTCAAAAAACTCACTTTTAAACCTAAAAACAATGAATGAAGAGCTTTAAGACAATGCAAGACCAATTCCTCTTCAATGCACCTCTAGAACCTTCAATCTATTATCAAACGTGAAGTTTTTCCTAAGTTAGGGTTTAGGAATTTCTAAAAATTGAAGAGAGAATGAGATGGAGAAGATGAAGAGGATGCTTATGTATGCTTCTCTTTGATTTTAGAGCAAGAACTTGAATTTCCTAAGAGAACCAGGGCTTAGGAATTTCTAATTTCCTTTCTTTCCTCCTTTTTTCTCTTTAGCTTGAGTGTTAGGAAATGGGGAGTAGAATGAATGAAGAGTATAGGAGTTAGGGTATTATATTAGGTTAAAGGGCTGAAACCCAAAGCCCAATAGAAAAATGGAAAAATTCAACTCAACTCCTAACATATCGATTTTTATACTCAAAAAGGTCGCAAACGCCGTTTTGAACTCAATGGAAGTGGTCTCGAGTCCTAATTCGACAATTTGCAAAAAGTAGTATTTAGGACTTTAATCCGACTAAAGATGCTATATTTATATAAAATATTTAAATATACAATCGTAAAATATGTGGTTTGTTATGGGACAAGCCGACGAAGAAGAATATATCCATTGCCACATATTGATGACTTATTTGATCAGTTAATTGGATCATGGATATTCCTTAACTTAACTTGGCTATCGAATTCAATTAGTTGCACTTAGCTAATTACAATATTCATAAAACCAATTCTCGTACACCTGATAGACTTTACAAATGGTTAGTCATGTTGTTTAGATAACCAATGCACTATCAAGTTTTGTCGACCACTTGAGTCGAGTCTTTAGAGGATTGTTAAATAAGTTCATGGTGGCGTTTGTGGATGATATGCTTATTTATTTGTAAAGCAAGGAGCATCGCAAGTGGCATTTGAGAAAAATGCTCAATAATCTATATAGACATAAGATGAAAGAGAAATTTCCATATGCCACTTCCAATGCAAGGAGGTTCTCTTTCTCGGTTATGTTGTTTTCGAGCAAGGATTGTTAGTTGACTCAAGTATAGTCGTTGTAGTCCATAATTGGCATGTACCAGATAATGCTGCAGAGTAAGAAGTTTCCTTTGTTTTGCTAGCTACTATAGGAAGCTCATTAAAGTCTTTGCAATGTTTTCTGCACCATTAACATGCCTTACAAGAAGAATTTAGCTTTCTTGTGGAACTTGGATGCGAGTATGCTTTTATTAAGCTAGATGAGTTGTTGACTAGTGCGCTTTTTTTTACACTCCTTAATAGTTCAAAGCTATATATTGGTATTCTAATGCTTGTGATATAGGATTGTGTGTTGTTTTCATATAGGAGGTTAGATTTGTTTGCAATGTTAGTCAGTAGTTGAAAGTACATGATAAAGATTATCCAACTCACGACCTTGAGTTGGCAGCTATTATTTTTTCTCTCAAATCTTAGAGGCATTATCTTTTAGAGGAACGATTTGTGTCGTATGCAAATCATAAGTCCTTAAAGTATTTTTTTTCTCCCAAAAAGATTTGAATTTGAGGCTACGTAGATGGATGGATTTCTTAGCATCATATGACTTTAGTATCTATATATGCTAGGCAAATATAATGTTGTTGTTGATGCCTTAAGTAAGAGACACATGATGCAAGGCTTTATGTTTTTATAATGGAACCACTTGAAGTTTGTATCTACTTGCAACCTTCATTGCTAGGATAATTAGCAGCATTATATGTTACCTCACTTACGAACTGTATCATTTAAAGCAAGAAAAAGACATGGAGTCAATAGGTATTTTTGCGAAGTGGAACTATGGTGAGTGTTGATTCATTTCAATTAATATTCTAACGATCCTAGTGGATGGCTGCATAGAGATGGCAGACTGTGTATTTCGCTTGTTAAGGAATTAATTGACTTGGTTCTAGATGAGTCCCATCATTCTAAGATGACCATTTATTTCGATTGCGATAAAATGCACTGAGATATATGAAGGAACTACCCTAGTTGGCAACATGAAAAATATATGGATTTTAAAAAAATAATTCCTTATTTAGATCTTTATTTGGTCTTTGAAGTCTAAATGGGTTTATTAGATCTGTTGTAATTATTTTATATAAAACCCAATTTTATTTGATTTTTTAGTTAGTCAACCAATGAATTCAAGAATAAAAATTAATGAAAGAATTAGTTTTAATGAGAGAATAAAAACCTTTCTCATTCTCTCTTCACAACTTCCAATTTTCATTCTCAACCAATTTTTATCAAATGTCATCCATATTCCTTTCTCTCTCTTTAGCATTACAGACCATATCATTCCATTAGATAGATAATTATTTCCAAAAACTTGTGAAGCAGTTAACTATATTTAGAACCCATTTAAATATATATATCGATATCGTATATCGATACGCACATATATAAATTATACATATACATCCAAATAATTACTACAAATACTAAAACAATAAACAAATTTAATAATAATCAATATTTCCAAATGTTAACTAATTCAGTTAATTTACAACATTTTGTAAATAACTACATCATGTGGTTTTTCGAAGAATTCATAAATACGGTTGTGTGACTTAGAGGTGTGAATTCAATCAGCAATTAATATTGAACAATTTAAATATTATGCTTCACACGTCACCTTAGCTAGTGGTGTGATAGCTTGGCTGAATTCACCGCTTATAGTAATAAATCATATTTTATAATTTCTTAAGTTGTACCAATTAGTATCGATTATTTAACCAATTCTCTTTGTCAACACTACATGACACTATAACTTACGGAATTTTGTTTTAATCAAAATTCTAGTATCATCCACACTCAAATTTGTTAGTCCATATTATTAACAGTACTACTATGATCAGAGAATTTGGATTTAAGTTGACTACAGTTGATTGTGATATTAACCTCGTATAACTAAGGAGATGAATTTTCTATTGATAAATGTTTCACTTCTAGTGCTTCAACTCACACCTAACCATAATCATTCGTTAGACATCATGCCATGATTTAACTATAATCAAAATGGAGTATCCACGTTAAAGTTCAATGTTATTCTCAAGTCCAGAGAACTATGTAATATCATTACTTTGAAATTTCATGTTTTACCATAGTTATTATTAACCAATAGGAAACTCTCAAAAGAGTCATTTCATGGTCATCCAATAACTATTAGTACATAACCCCTTAGTGCACCTTTAATAGCAATGAGTAATATACTGCCCAACATTTGAAGAGTGTTACATACTCTAGTGTCAAAGGATGTATCCATATGCTTTCTTGACACATGTTGACCAACAATATTAAAAAAAATGTTATTTCATATTGCAATTAACTAATCACGATTACAACTATCCGCAACTATAAACACATAACATTCCGTTCAAGGATTTTCTTATTTATATATTTTTAGTTAATTACTTTACTAATTATCTCACTATAGACAAAGTATATAATATAAATCAAGAGCAAGATCTATCACTAAGTTAGATATATGTGATAAATTACATAATTTTCCCTTGAGCATACCTATAACTTTATCTATCTCCCACTTACATTTAGGGCCATTATGGAATCTTATTCCCACTTTTGTGATCGGTTTCTCAAAACTGATTGAGCTTTTTCCTTAGTGAACGAAAATTTTATATTGCCTTAAGCATATACTTTGCCAATCAACTCTGCCCAACACTGATAAACTGTCGTTATCATGTTGAACTCTTTTAAGTATGTTTCTTGACTTCTAGTGGGCTTTAGGATTTTTCGCAATTTGTATTGCGACATTATTTTCGCATAACAACACATTTGGAATCACCCACAACTCAATTGTACATTTGTGCATTATACATCTTTTGTTGCGATGCTATTCAAGACTATATACTCAGCCATTTGGTCAACCACAGCCTTTTGTTTTGGAATTCCAACTTAAATCACCTTAACGAAGATTGATCATGTATTTAGGATTAATGTACTATATTTTGATATCAAATATGAAGTTTAAGTCTGAATATTCCTTCATAAAGAGTGAAAGTTAACTATGCTCTGATACCAAATGAAAGTGGCGGTGCGGATCGTGCTATAAGGAATTATAATATACTAGTGCGGAAATAAAACAAAGTTACTGTAGTAGAGTAAATAAGAAAAAATAAAACAAGCACACTAGGAATTTTTATACTGGTTCAAACTTCTCGTTCTACGTCCAGTCCCAGACTCCTTTTGGAATTTCACTAACAACAATCCTCACTTAACCCGGAGGAACAAGTTTACAACAACCCTTGAACAGCCGAACAAGGGACCTGAGCAGCAGAACAGGATTTCGCCTCAACAGCCGAAGAGGACTTCACTTGCCTAAACGACAGAACAGGACTTCAACTTATACAGAAAGTATATGACACAGTGTGTTCTGAATAACACGAATTTGTCTCTTGATAGTACAATCTTCTTATAATCTTCTCCTTTTGATATATATGTGTGTATGTGAAGAATATGGAAGTAAATGAATGATTATGTAGAAATTTGAATACTCAAAATGTTAGAATCAGTGTAGTATAGAAATAGAAAGCTTTTTTATCAATTCGGTGAATTAAACAAACGATTCTAATATGTTTATATAGAGTATAAAGAGTTGTAATCATTCGTGAAAAGTTATCATAAAAGAGTATGGATGCATCTCTTAGTAAAAGGTTGTAACTCTTCATGAAAATGAAATGTCTTTTCAAAAATATAGCAGTTCAAGAAGTTCAGCCGTCTGAAAATAAATTTCAGACTTCTGAAATTTGAAACGTGCAAACCAGAAAAAAAGAGAGGCTATTTTTGCCCAGATTCAGACGTCTGAAATGGTCAATTCAGACGTCTGAATTTGACCCGTAACTAAAAATTATCGTAGCTCAAATGGTTAGAGCACTTGCCTTTTGAACTAGTGACCCGGGTTCGAGTCCCGCTCCATGCAATTTTTGAAAACTTGATTTTTCATTTAAAATATGAATGTATATGTGTGTATACCATTTGGAGAAGATGTTAACATTTGTAAACTCTAGACACGACACTCTATGACTAATAATACTATGTTTGTCACCTTTGTCTTGTCTCTATTGTATATATCTCTTCTTGTATCTCCATATACATTCTTTTATTCTTTTGTACTGTGTATCTTCATTTTGAATGTATTTGATTATCTCTTTTTGATGCCCATGTACCTGCAAATTAGCTTAGAGATTCTTTGACATAATTGTATAGTTGTTGTCATTAAAATCCAACAATTGAGGTTCTAACATTCTCCCCCTTTTGATGATGACAACTATACAATTTTTAAAAATATATTCATTCTATATAAAAAATAATATTAATATGTTTAAAGCTCCCCCTAAGTATAACATCTCCCCCTAAGTATAATATCTCCCTCTATTAATATGCATATGAATTTCTCCCCCTTTGTCATTATAAAAAAGAATGAGGGAATATGTAAAATTATATAAAATATCTTGTGTGTAAGGAGATAAACTCATTATTAATTAATAAAATAAATTTTACCATATTTACTGAAGTCCATATTTTATTGTAAGCACGTAATTCTATTAAATGTATGGAACATTCTTTAAAATTCCAAAATCTATCCTTTTCCTTTTGTTTCTCTGAGTACCTGCAAAAAATAATAATAATTTTTGGTACCACTTACTATGTTAGGGTCCGGGGGTTAGGTCTTTGGAAACCAAACCCATTTGGGTGTGGTTGAACCTTTATAAATATAATTTTCATTACAAATTACATTCTTATAATAGTTGCTAATATAAAGTTGTTTATCATGATCAATCATATTAGCTGGAATCCATATCTTAATACTATTAGTCATTAGCTTAGTACTTGAAGAATAATTTCTATCATTTCTAAAAAAAGTACTATTATGACTATAACTGGTTTTAAAACTATCTTGATTACTAGTACTAGCATTAAAGTTAGTATACATGAATGCATATCTAGTACTATTTTTACTTTTAGCTTGTTTCTAGCCTAAACCGCTTTTATCATTGTGAGCTTTTGAATTCTTAACATAACCTAATCCCTTCTTATTTGAAGCAGGTTGAGAATTTTCAATAATCCTGGATAAATTTTCTCTCCCTTTATTAAAATTGGAAATATTTTTAGTAATGTCATCAATCTTAGTTTTGAGACTAGTGTTATCTAACTCAACAATTTTAATTTTTGTTTTTAACTCATGATTTTCAGAAGCTAGAGCATTATTCTTTTCTTTTTAAGCTTCTATTTCTTGACTTAATAGAGCGAGTTGAGAATTGTCTGAATCTTGAATTTTCTCAAGTTCTTCTTCTATTATTCTCTTTTCGTCTTTAAGCATATCTCTTTCGAATTCTGCTTTCTTCTGATTTTCCAGAGCTTCCGTATATTTTCTTTTGAGACTCTTTAAAGTGTCTAGAAGTTCTGAATTTATTTCTATTATATCATCAAAAGTTAGATCACTAACCTCATTATCTTTTGCCATGAAGCATTTGTTTGTTTGCTCCTTTGATTTTTCTTTATTGCTCTTCCTCTTCTTATTGCCTTGACTAGATCTCTTTGTAGCCATTTATTCTAGGATGTTGTTACGATCTCTAGAAAACCAGGCTCTGATACCAAATGAAAGTTAACTATGCTCTGATACCAAATGAAAGTGGTGGTGCGGATCGTGCTATAAGGAATTATAATATACTAGTGCGGAAATAAAACAAAGTTACTGTAGTAGAGTAAATAAGAAAAAAAAACAAGCACACCAGGAATTTTTATACTGGTTCAAACTTCCCGTTCTACGTCCAGTCACAGACTCCTTTTGGAATTTCACTAACAACAATCCTCACTTAACCCGGAGGAACAAGTTTACAACAACCCTTGAACAGCCAAATAAGGGACCTGAGCAGCAGAACAGGATTTCGCCTCAACAGCCGAAGAGGACTTCACTTGCCTGAACGACAGAACAGGACTTCAACTTATACAGAAAGTATATGACACAGTGTGTTCTGAATAACACGAATTTGTCTCTTGATAGTACAATCTTCCTATAATCTTCTCCTTTTGATATATATATGTGTATGTGAAGAATATGGAAGTAAATGAATGATTGTGTAGAAATTTGAATGCTCAAAATGTTAGAATCAGCGTAGTATAGAAATAGAAAGCTTTTTTATCAATTCGGTTAATTAAACAAACGATTCTAATATGTTTATATAGAGTATAAAGAGTTGTAATCATTCGTGAAAAGTTATCATGAAAGAGTATGGATGCATCTCTTAGTAAAAGGTTGTAACTCTTCATGAAAATGAAATGTCTTTTCAAAAATATAGCAGTTGAAGAAGTTCATCCGTCTGAAAATAAATTTCAGACTTCTGAAATTTGAAACGTGCAAACCAGAAAAAAAATAGGCTATTTTTGCCTAGATTCAGACGTCTGAAATGGTCAATTCAGACGTCTGAATTTGACTTGTAACTAAAAATTACCATAGCTTAAATGGTTTGAGCACTTGCCTTTTGAACTATTGACCCGGGTTCAAGTCCCGCTCCATGCAATTTTTGAAAACTTGATTTTTCATTTAAAATATGAATGTATATGTGTGTATACCATTTGGAGAAGATTTTAACATTTGTAAACTCTAGACACGACACTCTATGACTAATAATACTATGTTTGTCACCTTTGTCTTGTCTCTATTGTATATATCTCTTCTTGTATCTCCATATACATTGTTTTATTCTTTTGTACTGTGTATCTTTGTTTTGAATGTATTTGATTATCTCTTTTTGATGCCCATGTACCTGCAAATTAGCTTAGAGATTCTTTGACATAATTGTATAGTTGTTGTCACTAAAATCCAACAATTGAGGTTCTAACATTCTCCCCATTTTGATGATGACAACTATACAATTTTTAAAAAAATATTCATTCTATATAAAAAATAATATTAATATGTTTAAAGCTCCCCCTAAGTATAACATCTCCCCCTAAGTATAATATCTCCCTCTATTAATATGCATATGAATTTCTCCCCCTTTGTCATTATAAAAAAGAATGAGGGAATATATAAAATTATATAAAATATCTTGTGTATAACGAGATAAACTCATTATTAATTAATAAAATAAATTTTACCATATTTACTGAAGTCCATATTTTATTGTAAGCACGTAATTCTATTAAACGTATGGAACATTCTTTAAAATTCCAAAATCTATCCTTTTCCTTTTGTTTCTCTGAGTACCTGCGAAAAATAATAATAATTTTCGGTACCCACTTACTATGTTAGGGTCCGGGGGTTAGGTCTTTGGAAACCAAACCCATTTGGGTGTGGTTGAACCTTTATAAATATAATTTTCATTACAAATTACATTCTTATAATAGTTGCTAATATAAAGTTGTTTATCATGATCAATCATATTAGTTGGAATCCATATCTTAATACTATTAGTCATTAGCTTAGTACTTGAAGAATAATTTCTATCATTTCTAAAAAAAGTACTATTGTGACTATAACTGGTTTTAAAACTATCTTGATTACTAGTACTAGCATTAAAGTTAGTATACATGAATGCCTATCTAGTACTATTTTTACTTTTAGCTTGTTTATAGCCTAAACCGCTTTTATCATTGTGAGCTTTTGAATTCTTAACATAACCTAATCCCTTCTTATTTGAAGCAGGTTGAGAATTTTCAATAATCCTGGATAAATTTTCTCTCCCTTTATTAAAATTGGAAATATTTTTAGTAATGTCATCAAGCTTAGTTTTGAGACTAGTGTTATCTAACTCAACAATTTTAATTTTTGTTTTTAACTCATGATTTAAGGAAGCTAGAGCATTATTCTTTTCTTTTTGAGCTTCTATTTCTTGACTTAATAGAGCGAGTTGAGAATTGTCTGAGTCTTGAATTTTCTCAAGTTCTTCTTCTAATATTCTCTTTTCGTCTTTAAGCATATCTCTTTCGAATTCTGCTTTCTTCTGATTTTCCAGAGCTTCCGTATATTTTCTTTTGAGACTTTTTAAAGTGTCTAGAAGTTCCGAATTTATTTCTATCATATCATCAAAAGTTAGATCACTAACCTCATTATCTTTTGCCATGAAGCATTTGTTTGTTTGCTCCTTTGATTTTTCTTTATTGATCTTCCTCTTCTTATTGCCTTGACTAGATCTCTTTGTAGCCATTTATTCTAGGATGTTGTTACGATCTCTAGAAAACCAGGCTCTGATACCAAATAAAAGTTAACTATGCTCTGATATCAAATGAAAGTGGCGGTGCGGATCGTGCTATAAGGAATTATAATATACTAGTGAGGAAATAAAACAAAGCTACTGTATAGAGTAAATAAGAAAAAATAAAACAAGCACATCAGGAATTTTTATACTGGTTCAAACATCCCGTTCTACGTCCAGTCCCAAACTCCTTCTGGAATTTCACTAACAACAATCCTCACTTAACCTGGAGGAACAGGTTTACAACAACCCTTGAACAGCCAAACAAGGGACATGAGCAGCAGAACAGGATTTCACCTCAACAGCCGAAGAGGACTTCACTAGCCTGAACGACAGAACAGGACTTCAACTTATACAGAAAGTATATGACACAGTGTGTTCTGAATAACACGAATTTGTCTCTTGATAGTACAATCTTCCTATAATCTTCTCCTTTTGATATATATGTGTGTATGTGAGGAATATGGAAGTAAATGAATGATTATGTAGAAATTTGAATACTCAAAATGTTAGAATCAGTGTAGTATAGAAATAGAAAGCTTTTTTATCAATTCGGTGAATTAAAAAAATGATTCTAATATGTTTATATAGAGTATAAAGAGTTGTAATCATTCGTGAAAAGTTATCATGAAAGAGTATGGATGCATCTCTTAGTAAAAGGTTGTAACTCTTCATGAAAATGAAATGTCTTTTCAAAAATATAGCAGTTAAAGAAGTTCAGCCGTCTGAAAATAAATTTCAGACTTCTGAAATTTGAAACGTGCAAACCAGAAAAAAAGAGAGGCTATTTTTGCCCAGATTCAGACATCTGAAATGGTCAATTCAGACGTCTGAATTTGACCCGTAACTAAAAATTATCGTAGCTCAAATGGTTAGAGCACTTGCCTTTTGAACTAGTGACCCGGGTTCGAGTCTTGCTCCATGCAATTTTTGAAAACTTGATTTTTCATTTAAAATATGAATGTATATGTGTGTATACCATTTGGAGAAGATGTTAACATTTGTAAACTCTAGACACGACACTCTATGACTAATAATACTATGTTTGTCACCTTTGTCTTGTCTCTATTGTATATATCTCTTCTTGTATCTCCATATACATTCTTTTATTCTTTTGTACTGTGTATCTTCATTTTGAATGTATTTGATTATCTCTTTTTGATGCCCATGTACCTGCAAATTAGCTTAGAGATTCTTTGACATAATTGTATAGTTGTTGTCATTAAAATCCAACAATTGAGGTTCTAACAAAGAGTTCATTGTTTCTATAAATAGTTTTCCAATGTTTCTTAAATACTCGAGAACACTCTGAATTGTCATATAGTGATCTTAGTTCTGATTTGATACTTGCATTCTGCATCAAATACATAAGCGAAATGCGATATTATAAACAACACAACATGTATTTCCTATTGTCGATGCATAAGGAACCTATTTTACATGCTCCATATTAAACACTTCAATATGGTGTCTATGTATGTCATTGTGAGATCCCCGACATCCTTTTATACTTATTATAGAAGATGTCTCTAACATTCCTTATTTCGAGACCTAAAATAGATGCCGATGATATTGCAGTTATCATCATAGTCTTTTTCAAGCGACAAAGTGAGTTAAATATTAATTTGTTACAATATTAAGTAAATAGAGTATCGAAATAAATTTCCATTACATCGAATTAGTTTACATGATTCATTACATCATCGTTAACCCTTTTCTTTCCACATAGGAGTAGGTATAATAAACATAAATAGAGTGCCATGTCTAACTTATAAAGATGTCAACATGGACACTTGATCGGTTATAATATATAGTTTAACATAACAGAATTTCAAAGTAACATTTATTTCCTACTGCGCCTTTGGTTTCTTTATCCATCTTTCCAAAAGATACTTGTCTAAGCCATAAACTCAACCTACTCGAATGAGTAACCATAAGTTTGTGGGAAACAATAAAACTATGGAAGAGATATAAAGTTTGGTATGAGTAATGTTTTACCCTAGATAAACAATCACGTAGTGAGACCTTACTGCTAAATCACGAAACGGGTTTTCCAGTCATTATTCCAATCATCATCAATTACATTATACTATGTAATAATAACATGTCACGAGCAAACAAAAATATCAATTCATTATAAGTTTGAGATTTTCTTCACATGGTTTCGACTAGTTCCTAGAGTCAATTAAATTAAAATTACCACTTAGACCTTAGTCTTACTAGTTCAATAACTGCACTAAGCACTTAAGATTTTCACTTAGGTTTTATGTTATTTTCTCTCAGTTTCATTATAAACAGATAATTAGTTTGCTACAAAGGCCAAATTCCATTTTCCCTTATTTATTTTGTGTGGTTTAAACAAATAGTATCCACTTAGGCCCTTACATCAACAAACATCAAACATAATGCCATAAATACACAACTAGATGATATGAAAGCCTTACTCCTCAATCTCGTATATTGCTATGAATAGATAGTTTGATGCTACGCAAGCTTTACACCATCTTTCCCTTATATTATCGTGAGTAGGCAAGGGTTTGCCGCTAAGGCCTTCCATCGATGTTACGAAATATAATGTCAAATTTTAAACATTTGGCAGCCAAGCAGACCTTCCATAAACGTTCCTAAATATAATGTCATATTTTGGACATATTATTGCCATTTAGGCCTCGTATTTATATTCCATTCTCTTTAATGGTTCAACATTTACCACATAGCTTAATCACGCATAATCATTATTTCCATTCCTTAAATAATTTATTTATCCTTAACTTATTATTCTTTAAAGCCATTTCATTCCTCATGAAATTCTCAATCATCACCTTGGAAGATGGCCTCTAAAGTGCTGCAAAATTTTATTCTTCACTTAGGATTTCTTAGCATATTAGCTATCTCATATTTAGATTACATGGCTATTGCACATTGACACTAGGCTATCATACATTGTTGTTTCTCTAGCTATCGCAGGTTAGTCTTATAAGCCATCGTAAGTTGAGTGCCCAAAAGCCATCGCATGTTGAAACACTTAAGAGCTATCAAAAGTTGGCATGCCCTAGCGTTATCACATGTTGACGTTATCTTAGCTATCGCAAGTTGATACATTACCAGTTGATCTCAATGTAGCTATCACATGTTGATTCCAATTAAGTCGTTGCAAGTTGATCCCAACACAGCTATTACATGTTGACTTTAACTTAACTATCGCAAGTTGATCCCAAACATAGCTATTGTACATTGACTTCAACTTAGCTATTGCAGGTTGAACCCAAACATAGCAATCACGTGTTGACTTTAGCCCAGCCATCGTAAGTTGATCCCACGTAGCTATAACATGTTGACTTCAACTTAAATATCATAAGTTGGTAGGGGTTTTCATTGGTTGATATCGCATTTACGTAATTATTGTGAAAACTGTTTTATTTCCATCTAAAGTAATTAGTTTTCACCTGATATATGTTGATTTATATTGGTTCACGCAATCTTTTACGTTTTTCTTTCAAAATTTAATAATTCATTCTATAATTAATTGGTTTGTTATCACTATGTAATTAGCCCTTTTTCTTTACTAATTAATCCATATAAACTCGAAAATGCATGGAAAAAATACAAAAAATTTGAATTATCGTATTTTTAATAGTTTAAATAATTAATTTTCAAATTTAGCCTTTTCTCCACTTAAAAATTCATAATAATTTCATATAATTTCAGAAAATCATAAAGTTTGAAATCCATCTTCAAATTACTATTCACATAAGATATCAAATTCAAGTGATGTGGATAAGCTTGACTCACGTTTTAGTCTTAACACGTCAAAAACCATCATCTTTAAGTTACCAAACATGAACAAATATTGTTTAACAAATTTATTTATTCCTCATCATAAAAACATCAAACATGCATACAATCCTTACCAAAATAGGTTTGGAAGGTTTAAATAAAGGATTACTCACCTTTGATTTTATTAAACTTGATTAAAGCCTTAGATTGCTTATGAAATGAATGCTCCTTCTCTTTCCCTTTAAATTTTCCTTCTTTCTTTCCTTAAAAATATGGGTGGCCAAAGTTGTTTGTTTTCTTTCTTTTAGTTTCTAGGATAAACCAGAGAATGAATGATGAGTTGCAGTGTAAGGGTTTAATAATTTATGAATATTTAATTAAATATTCAAAATAGATTTTATAATTAAAATAAAAATATTTCAAAAAATTAATAGTGATGGTGGAATATTTTTCAAATTTTCTTTATAAAAATATTTAATTCGAAGAAAAATCAAAAATGTGATCGGAATTCGTTTTCCTAATTTTTGACTTTTCGTCGTCTAAAAGTTGTCAGGAATGTTGTAAACTCTTTTGTGTAAATATACACATACAAAAGTAAATAAGTTATATCTATATAGTGTGTGTATGTGTGTGTGTGGATATGTATAAATTATTGAGTATATAGTAAGAAAGATATAACATTTGGAAATATAAATAAATTCAAATAAGGAAACATGTTTAAACATAAAGTGATCCTTTGGAAAACATAAGTACACAACAATTAATGGATGTTGGCTCAAAGTGGCCAAGGGGACGTGATTTTCATATTTAAATGATGGAAGGGTAGATAAAGCTTGGTGATGTGGCATGACATGGATGGAGGGCTTGTACTTAAGGGGTAATTTAGTAATTTACTAATCTCATATTTTATAAAAGAAATTCCTTAATTTCTCTCATTCATTTTCCACTTCATTCTTATTCTCTTAAACTTGCCTAAGCTTTTCAAAAAAAATTCATGGCTTCTGCTTGGTTTTCAAATGATTAAAAACTACTTTAAATTCATGAAAAATATTGAATAAAACCTCCTTTTTCTTTCTACAACCCTCCTCCTCCTTAACTAAGCCCTTTTCTCCACCCTCCAAGAATGGTCGAACCATGTAGCTATCATGGTCGAATTGCCTTAGCCTTTAAGGCAACTAAAAAGACCATTTTTATTAAGAAAAATCAAAGCTTTAGGTCTTTTGCAAATGTTAGTAAGCTAGGTTGGTTTTGGTTTGCTTTAAGGTTAAGAAAACTTTCCTTTTTTACTTAAATTATTGAACTTGAATATTGATAGCAATTATTGTTAATGTTTGAACAAAATTTGATATTGATCAAATGTTGTATACTTTGTTGTGCATAGTTGTTAAAATAGTTGCTTGTTTGGGTGAATAATAGCATTCTTGGATGTATGTATGTGTTAAGATGAGTTGACATATAGTTTGAAAATAGAAGTTAAAAATCAAGTTAGTTTGCAAATTTTAATCTTTTCTTGTATGTGTTAAATCATGGCGCACACACACACACACACACACACACACACATATATATGTATATGTATGTATGTATGTATGTTTGAGATCTTGCTTTTGTTGTAGTAATTAAAAGAACGTTAGCACTTGAATTGTGCTATAGTGCAACATAGAAATCCCTTGTTTAAAACGTGTTTTCAGTTAAGTAGTTCTTGGAAAGTATATAGTTTTAACTTTACTTTAGTTTCCAAGCTTTTATTCAATAATTAAGAAGGTGACGTTATGAAAGCTATGTGGCAAGTTAAACAAGGTTTAAAATTATGGGTCATATAACGATAATCGCTATAATTACAGTTCGTAAAACGAACTCTTTTTTAAATCTAAAAGTGTTTGCACTTAAGTATCTTTTTGAAAAATATTTTCAAAACTTATTTTAATTATGGACAAGTAATTATGATTTAATTATTTATTTATTTAATTAATGATTATTTAATTGATTAATTAAGAAAGAAAACTAGTACTTAGTCATTAGTTAACAAAGGCAATTAGTACTTAAGCATTAATTAAGTTAATTATAATTAGTTAATTAATTAAAGATTAATTCATAATTAATAATTTTATTTAAGTATTAATTGTTATTTAATTAATAATTAAAGGTTAACTTTTATTTAATCATTAACCAAGTGTTAATTACTATTTAATTATTAAAGATTAATGATTAATTAATTATTTAGTTATAAATAAGTATACTTATTAAATAATTAATAATTAAGTAAAAGACTGAAGGTTTAACTTATTATTTAATTATTAATTAAAGATGAATTATGGTTAACAATGTATTTAAGGATTAACTATTATTAATTATTTATTTAAGGGTTAATTATTTTCTAATCATTTTACTTTTTTAAATTAAAGGTTTAGTTATTATTAAATAAAGAGTTTAAATGTTACTTAATTATTAAATAAAAGTTTTAAGGTTTTAAGCCACTTTATTTCTAAAGTTTGGTTTTCTTTTTAAAATAACTCTCTTTTAAATAATGTTTTTAATCTAAGAGATTTCTTTATCGATTACCCTTAAGTAACTTCAAATGGATATGAACCTCAATGACATCTGTTTAGCAGAATAAAATACTGTTCTGCTAATTAAATTGTATTTGACCTATGTATGGTAGAATAAATCACAGTTTTGACATAATTCACTTAATGGGTTATGTTTGGCATCTATTAAAAAGAAGAAAAAACCAGTTCTGCTATGTTGTTAACTTGGACATTTACCTGCATGATGGTGATTATTATTGGTTGATCCATTTTACATATGTGCTTGTTATGTAAATACCCTGTTATAACTTGGAAAGTTTAACTGGAGTTGAGTAAATCATTATGGTCACTAAGCCTCTTTTGAACTTTGGAATCATTCTTTTAATCTTGTTTTTTTTAAAAAGGGCTTAAAGATAATTATTATGGTTTAAAGTAAAATTATTAATCAATTGAAATGTTTAAGGTTTATCATCATTGCAATACGATATTTTAAAGATGGTTCACTAACTATTCTATTTAAAGTGTTGAATTTAGTTTAACTAATAATAACTATTTACTTAAAAGTTGTTTTAAATAATTGATTTGTTTATCAAAGGAACTTTATTAATAAAAGAAGTTTTTTTAAGTAAGGAAAATTTATAAAAGAAGTTTTATAAACTGTAAAGAGATCTTGAAATTTGGGAAGAAGTATTATAAATGGTATTGGATACTTATAAAAGTGTTTTATAAATAAACTTAGAGGTTTATAAAAAGTTTTATAGATGGATTTAGAATTTTAGCAAAGGAGATTTCCATAAATGAAAGAGATTTATTGAAGAATTTTTTTAAAAGAATTTGTGATGGAGTTTTCCCTTTACTAACCTTCTTAATTATGGCGGTGTGGACATTTGTTCCATTCTTAACACCAAAGGAATAGCATTTGGGGATATCAATATCTCTAATTTAAATAACTTTTGTTTTGATCCTTTTATATGATTTTAAAATGAGTAATCTTTCATAATGTTTTGTGAATATACTTATACCAATGTGATAAGTATACTAATATCTTAATAAATATTTTGGAAAGAGATTTAAATAAATAAAAGATTATTTTAAGGTTTAGTGGTTGCCATTGGAAAAATTAAATATCTAGATTGTGATTTGATTGGATACTTGATAATTAGTAACAAACTATCAAATCTCGACCTATTTTAACTCAAAAAGTATGTTGTGCAAATTCAGGTTCCTCAGTGAGGACTCGAATACTTATTGCATACTTCCAAAGAATTGGAATTGAGTTGTCGGGAATTACAGCTTAGTTTGGAGATACTGATTTTCAAATTTATCCGAACCACTCCAAAACTAATAACATTCGTGATGGATTGTTATGAAATATGTTATGGAGCTGTACTATTCTTCTGAAGCGTGATTCCAACATGGAAGATAGAAATCATCAAATGTTTGTTAAATCTTGGGACAACTTATTTGGATGAATGTTGGTATTGCATTTTCTAGAGGGCATCGTTAGTATTCGAAGATGGGCTACTAGGAGAGAAGATAAATCATTGCCTCAAGCCTCATACCTATTGTAACGACCTGCCTTTTGGACGGTTTAAATCAACGATAAACCACACACGTCAGGCTCAAACTATTCAAAAGGGTACATTGTTATGGGTAAATAAGAAAACAAATACAGAATCTCGCAGCGGAATGACAAAATATAATAATCAAATAAACAGTTCATGAAGCTATTTACCAATAACATTGATTTAACTTTTATAATACAGATCAGAGATACATACAACAAGAATAAATAATAAATAAATGCAGCGAAACAACATGATGTAGTGGAGTAAATAAAATAAATAATAATATTACAAAATCTTTGGCTTTATCCTCCAGAAAGTAGTCTTTGATAAATTGAAAAGCTCAGACTGATCCGAGTGAATTGAAAAGACAAAACACTCGAATCAGAACCAAAAGATCTTACGCAAGTTAAATCAACAGTAAATAAACATGAGTAGAATGGCACTAGAGATGTTTACGGGGTTTGACATCTCCCATCCAGTGTCAAAATGTGAGTGCAATAACTTAAGAGATGTTCGAGATTATCATCTCCTAAGGATCCGGTAAACTATCTACTATATTGTACAATACGCTATTATAATAGTGTATACAGTAAAGTAAAGTATTATATAGCAATAAGGCATTACCCATGTAACATCCCCAAATTTTATCAATTTAAAATTAGTTTTTATTTGAATTTATGGAACTTAATTTGAAATTGATTTGAAATTTTTCAAGATAAATTGAATTAGTATTGATTTATACATATATAAATGGATTATAATTCAAATTTGAAATTGAATTTGAATTTGAATTTGAATTTGAAATTTGGAATTTAAATAAATGTCTTAGAAAAATAGTTTGCATTTAAAGTAATAAATATGTAATTTATTTAATATAAATTTGTTTAAAACATTTCTTCTTTTAAAATTATATATAATAATGATTAGAAAAATGTCTTTATTAAATTAGGAAATGTAACTAAAAATCAATACAAAATGTTAAAAGACAAGTGTTTAATTTATAAAACATAAGTTAAGCAAGTGTTGAAATCTTAACTTATAAATGAACAAGTGTCAAAAATTTATATTTGCTTTTCATTTTCAAATTAAGGAAAATCAAGGCAAATATACATTTCCAATTCTTTCCTCTCTCATTCTTTTTATCTTTACTTTCTAAAACTTGAGGAAAAAGCCCTCTGTAAAATTTCTCAAACCAGAAAGAAATCATCAAGCAAGTTTAAGAACAAGTCATCCAAAACACAAATATTTAAAACCAGAAAATCATCCAAAAACAAATTATTTCAAAAACCTGAAGATCATCTCAACACAGCAAAACACAATTCCACAATCAAGCAAGCCATCAATTCAAACAATTGTAGCTCAAGATCTAACATCAACAAGCACATTCCAGATTCAAGAATCTAGATTTTCAAATCAAAACCAGAAAGCAATTTCCATATTCTTTTTAAATTTTGAATCCTAGACTTCTCCTCTGTTCAGAGCAAACAAGTGAGTAAACTCCTTTAAAATTGAACTGTTACTTGTTGTTTGTGATGATGATTTAAATAAAATTGTAAAGTGTTTACATGCAAGCAGATATATGTAAATATATGCAAGAATGCCTGTGCATGTCAGAGAATAGACATAGTTCTCTGTTCTAAACATTACAGGGTTTAAACCTGCTTAAAAATTGAAAACTCATTCTTTGATCCTCTATTGAACTTGATGTCTAAAGAAAACATGTAGGGTTTGGAAAGATCTTAATCCTAGAAATAATTTTAAATATTTAAAATAAAGAGGGTTACTGGAAAATAAGAAAAACACAGCCAAGTCAAATTTTGTTCAAAATTTAGTTGATAAAGACTTGAGTTTTGATTGCTTGATCGTGTTCGTCTTCGCAAACTATGATTTTTAATGAGAAATTCATGATTTTTAACTTAGTAAATGGCGATCATTTGTCAGATGAACATAAAATGGGTTTTTATGAAATTCTGGTGATCGGTGGGTTTGCGGATCTCGAGATCGATGTCATCGCTAGCTTGAAGGTTTGGAATCATTAGAAAAATGTCCGATGATTTTATAAACAACAGTGGTGTCATCACGGTGAGGTTTTAAGGTTTAAAACCCCTAGTTTGGTCGAGGTCGGATATCTCATTGCCAGAGCGTCTCTGGTGGATCAAGTGTCACCAGAGCTGGGGGAACGTTGCGTAGATGAACGGAGAGGCTATGGTTGCGATGGCATGGCTTCTGGCGATCTATACCGTCGGAGCGAATAGATTCTTTGGCGACCATTATGGTTCCAGTCTGGGTCACGTAACCCAATTGTGAGTTTGACGTCGACGCTGGTCTCTGGGTGTTCGTGAGGCCAATGTGGGTGATTGCCGATGTGTGGGAGGTCAGAGCTTGGACTGTAGGTGGCTGGAGCTCTGGTGCATGTGCACATGCCATGGGAATGTGTTAGTTTCCTGGAATGAAGAAGAAGGTTTTCGACTCGAAGACAACTTCACGGTGTTCGCGCTTTGGCTCAAGTTTGAGTCTGGGTATTTTCAGGTGTGTATCGGGTTTTATAAAAAGTTAAACAAAAAATTAAGGTTTTGAAAAGCATACGGGTAGATTTTGAGCAAAACTCGAAGCAACCAATGTTTTAACTCGGGTAATACTCGAGTGCGTCTCGGGTTGGAAATAAAAATCAGTTTTCACTTTGAAATAAAATTCAAACTTTTAAACATTTTGTCCATGCTTTCAAAAAATGGTTTTGATTTTAAGTTTGAATTAATTTAGGTTTTTAATAAGATATTTTTTAAAGTAATCTATTTAATTTTGTAACATTATAAATTAATTGTTTTGAATAAATAATGTAATTAAGAGTAAAATTAAGATGAAATATTGATTTTTTTAATTGTTAATTAACCTTAACCTCTTATGTTAATAATGATTAATTATAAAGTTTATTAATTAAATATTTTGAAATAATTAAATAATTAATTACGATAAATGATCACTTAATTAATTAAAGGTTAATTAAATATATAATTAAGGTTAATTAATTATTAATTTAAGTTAATTAATTTATAATTAAAGATTAATTAATTAAGGAATAATTAATTGATAAAGGTAATTAAGATTTAATTAATTAATATTTAATTAATTAATATTTAATATTTAATTAATTAATAATTAAGATTTAATTAATTAATATTTAATATTTAATTAATTAATAATTAAGATTTAATTAATTAATAATTATGGATTTAGTTAATTAATAATTAAGATTTAATTAATTAAGGATTAATTAATTTAAAATTAAGGATAATTCATCATTAATTAAACATAATTAATGAGAAAAATTATGTGACTAATTCATTATAATCACACTATTAATTCATCTCATTGTTAGATGAGTGATTATTATTGAAGTGCCTTGAGCTGATTAATACCCATGTTATGTGATTGTGATACTTTGTGATGTGAATTGCTTTGTGCTGAGCTGTAATATTTGTGATTTGTTTCTGTGTGAATATGAAAACCCATTGGCCCGTAAAACGACAATTGAATTTCGATGCGATAGGGAGTCGGATTCCAGTTGGTTATCCGAAACCCACATCGAACCTTAATGACGAATCTCTATGATTGATATATCCACGTGTTTTTAAATTGAGCGCTCACTATTCGGTTTAGCTGGGAGAGGACCTTTGTGGCATATAACCCATTCTGAATAGTGATATGATGGAATGGATAGCATTTGAAGACGGTGGTGAAGACCGGGTGTCTTTGAGAACGATAGGATAACCTGTCGAATGACTTTGCACTGAGTTGCTCCGGTATAGAGATCTTCATATGTGATGGGGAGTCCGTTCGGGATTGTGGATGCCCGGATTACAAGGGCTTCTTTGGAAGTGCCTTTGGTTCTGTTCGAACCCGGAACAGACTTGTATGGTTGTATGTATGACACTACACTTTGAGATATAAAGCTGATTTCTTTCAAATACATTTCTGTTGTTGGCGGAGAATTTATTCTCTTAGCTTAACACCCTTCTCTGAGACGTACGAGCTCAGAGGTTATGTAGTTGATGGTTATTAGTGATATACTCCCAACTTGGTAGTGTGGCATGCTGAGTGCTGCTGATCATTTGTTGATCGAAGCATGGCTTTTGTGAAAAGCGTGGCTTTTATGAAAAGCGTAGCTTTGTGGACGAGACTTCGTCGAACCTCACAACCCGGTAATGGTCGAAACAGGAATGTTGCGTCAAATTTTTTAGGGGTTGCGCCCCTAGGGTATGTCCATTATCTTTTGGATAAGAGGTGGTATCATGGTATAGAGCCTAGATATATAAGTGTGTGGTTGTTGCTATTTGTTGGTGAATCCCGAGATAAAGGTCGGTAACGACCGGGGATGGCATACTTGTAGGTATTACCTAGTTACAGAGATAACCCGGCCTTGTGTTGGCAGAGATCCGATTTGGTTCTTGGGGGCGTCCCTCCAGAGGCGTTCCATTTGATAGGGAAGTTCCTTAGCCTGACCATTGTTGGAAATCCAATCATTCAATACGAGCCCTGTACGGTTTTAGTTGTAGAACCTGCCATCTAATATGGTAGCTATAGTAGGCATACTATAACGGTACGTATGCTGGCTAAGATTAATATTATGCTTTCGAAATGTTTTCTACACTATGCACTAATAATAATATCAAGAAGTTTTCTCGTAACAAGCATATTTGACTATCATAAGGAGAAGTCTACCCCAAGTGTGCGATTGCATTGTGTGTGTGCTGGGAGGCCTTATGGTTATTTCACTTTCCAAAACCATGAGTGGATTTCTTTTATAAATTGTTTTTGTACAAACAAATGTTTTTGTTTACTCATACCAATCCCATTACTGAACCGAAATTTATTATTCCCTTTCTATATTCTGGGTGCCTATAATTTCCATACGGGCAACCTAAAAGCAGGTTATTCGTGTTTTTGGAGTTAGCTTGGAATCTTTTGAAGTCTTTTGGAAGCTATCGGATTTTGAAAGCTTTTGGCCTTGGAAACCTTTTGAAGTGTTGGAGTTTTTGAAGATCTTCTCAAAGTCGAAGTATGTTAGGAATATTTGAAGACACTGTTATTGTTCCACTGTGGTGTTTTCATCCTGTTATTGTATCTTGTGTATATCACTCTGATAATGGGATTAAATTGTTGTAATCGAATTTTGTGATGGTGTTGTATCTGTGGTGTTGATTAATGATATTCATTTTGTTTCTGCTGTTTATATTTATCTAATATTGTTATAAGCTCCATCCGAACTGGATTCGATGTTTGAATCTCCGGCAGTCGAGTACAAGTGAAGTATTTGATGTTGATTCTCGAACGTTGAATTTTGGGTCGTGACAAGTGGTATCAGAGCTAAAGGTTGAGTAAGAACTTTAGCTACGGAGTATAACACATTAGGTGGCTCATTAGAGATAGGGTGGAGTATACCCTAGAATAAGTATAAACTGAAAGGCTGAAACCCTAAAATTTCTTGGTCTATTTCTTTTAATTGTTGATATTCCCTAAGATATCTTGTCTATATGCCTAAATCAAGTTTTCTTAATATTTACAGATAGTGAGAATGAGCGGGCAAAGAGGACGAGGTAGGGGACGGGGAAATTCCACTACAACTGGTCAAGTCCCTGCAACAACAGCTATACCTACTCAACCTCGGCCAAATCTGGCTGATCTATATAAAAGTTTCTCGAGATTTGGTGGTAAGCCGTTCACTGGCAAGGAATCTATTGTCGAAGCCCAAGCCTGGATTAGATCGTGTGAAGGAATTTTTAGAGGGCTGAAGTGGGAAGATGATCAAATGCGACTAGTAGCTTCTTGGCAACTCCAAGGGGAAGCTCTAGCTTGGTGAGAGACAGTTACAGTGGATGAGCCGGAAGATGAGTTTACTTGGAGTCAATTCAAAGAGGTGTTTGAGCAGCGATATATGCCATCTGCTGGTATCTCTCGAATATACCAGGACTTCATGGACTTGAAGCAGGGAAGTTTATCGTTTGAGGAGTATTTGAATAAATTCAACGAATTATCTCGTTTTGGTCCGGAGCTCGTGAATACACCTTTGAAGAAGAATGAAAGGTTTATACGAGGGATGAATAAGAAGTACCATGAAAGAATGATAGCTCATGTGAAAGAATCCTTTTCGGACTTGATCGATATGGGTTATCGATATGCTTCCCTGGATATGCAGGAAGTTTCGGAGGAAAAGGGAAGGGAAAGCAATCCGAATTGGAAGAAAAGGAAGTTTGGAGAGAAGAAACCAGATCGAGGCAAGGAGAAGAGGAGTAATCTGGAGAAGGCCATTATTCAAACGATTGTAAGAAGCCAAAGAAACAAGTAAAGGAATATCAGCCTATGAGGACAGGTCAAAGGACCAAGGGATGCTTTTATTGCCACAAGCCAGGTCATGAAGCTAAATATTACCCGAAAAAGAAGCAAGCACAAGTTGCAAAAATGTACGCAATAAAAGATGATCCCTCAACTTCTAAGGAACACAAAGAAAAAGGAGTCTTAGAAGGTAACCTTATCATTTATGATAGAGTTGTTAGAGTATTATTCGACACGGGCGCTGCACATAGCTTTATCTCCCAACAAACCGTAAATGAATTAGAACTTAAACCTGAATTTGTTAATGAGCCTATTTGCGTAAAGAATCCAGTTGGTGGTCCAGCAAATCTTTATCTACGATGTAGAGATTTTCCTATCTCGTATTCTTGTTATATATTTCCTATCAAACTTTTCATCCTTGACTTTGAAGAATTTGAAATCTTACTCAGAATGGATTGGCTAATGAAATACGAAGCCAAATTAGATTGTAATAATCGAACGATTTTGATCAAAACCAAATTTGGGAATTTTATTGAAATCACTTGTGAAGATCCAAGTCCTAAGAGAGATAAACTGTTGTATACTTGGGATATCCCAAACCTAGTCTGGAGTCCATACCTATTATCCAGAAATTTCCAGATGTGTTCGAAGAGGTCAAATCTTTACCCCCACACAGAGAAATTGAATTCAGAATTGACGTAGTTCCAAATGCTCGTCCTGTCATTCACGCAAGTCGTAGGATGGCACCCAGGGTAAGGATAGAATTAGTCAAACAAACCTGTGATTTACTAGAGAAAGGATTGATATGTCCTAGTGTTTCCGAATGGGGTTCAACTGTGGTATTTGTCGCTAAGTCTGACGGATCTTTGAGATTGTGCGTTGACCACCGCGATCTCAATAAACTAAGGCTCAAAAACAAATTTCCTTTACCTAGAATCTATTATCTGTTTGATCAACTGCACGGCGCTCGATTCTTTTCAAAGATGGATCTAGCTCAGGGATTCCATCAGCTACGAATTGCCAAAGACTGTGTTCACTTGAATGTTTTTAGGGGTCCAAACACTTTGTACGAATGGTTAGTCATGCCTTTCAGACTAACCAATGCTCCCGCACACTTCGTAGATTTAATGACCCGTGTATTCCGAGAAGTATTAAACAAATTTGTTCTTGTGTTTATTGACGATATTCTGATCTACTCCAAAACCGAAAAGGAGCACGCTGAGCATCTCAGAATTGTTTTGGAAATATTGAGGAGGAACATTCTGTTCGCCAAATTTTCCAAATGCCATTTTTGGGTCAAGGAAATTATATTTCTCGGGCACATTGTTAATGAAAAAGGAATCTCTGTAGACCCGGGCAAAATTTCTTCTATTCTAGACTGGAAGCGACCCACAACTCCGAAAGAAGTTCGAAGTTTTCTGGGTTTAGAAGGATATTACCGGAAGTTTGTTTAGGATTTTTCCAAGATAGCTAGTCCATTGACTAAGCTAACAATGAAGAATGCAAAATATTATTGGACTCCGAAATGTGATAAAGCTTTCCAGGAGTTAAAGAGGAGATTGACTACTGCTCCAGTTCTTACTATTATCAACGGGAACCAAGGTTTATCTGTCTATACTGACGCCTGTGGTGACGGTTTGGGTGCGGTGCTAATGCAGAATGGGAAATAATTGCCTACATGAGTAGACAATTATGTCTGCATGAGAAAAACTACCCAACTCACAATCTGGAACTCTTAGCAGTTACTTTCGCTTCGAAAATCCGGCGACACTATCTTCTGGGTAAGAATTTCTTTCAGCTTTCCTAAAAGATTTAAAAAGTTTAACTTAACTTAATATCATACTTAATAAACTCTCCTTATTTTTAGGTGAAAAATTCAAATTATTCACCGACCACAAATCTCTAAAGTATCTCTTCACCTAGAAAGATTTAAATTTAAGGCAACAACGATGGTTGGAATTTCTAGCGTCATATGACCTAGATATTCTGTATACGCATGAAAAAGCCAATGTAGTTGTCGATGCTTTGAGTATGAAACACGCTATTCTTGCTCATCTTATTGTCACCCTACTCTCCTTGAAAAGATCGCCAGCAAACAAAAAGAAGATAAGTTCCTTCGAGATATTTATGGGAGAATCCTTCAAGGCAAAGATACTAGTTTCGAAACCAATCATAGTAGGGTTTTAAGACTGAAAGGCAGAATGTGTGTCCCAGACATCTTCGATTTGAAACGTGAAGTTTTGGACGAGTGTCACAATTCTAAACTCAGTATCCATCCAGGAGTTAATAAGATGTATAGAGATATCAAAAGAACTTTTTGGTGGAAGACAATGAAGAGGGATATATCTATATATGTAAGTCGTTGTGCTACTTGTCAACAAATTAAAAGTGACCAGAAGAAAACGACGGGTTTACTTCAGCCGTTGGAAGTGCAAAAATGGTAGTGGGATCAAGTATCTATGGATTTCATAGATGGGTTGCCCCGCACTCGAAAGGGGAATGAAGCAATTTGGGTTATCATGGATCGCTTAACTAAGATTGCCCATTTCATTCCAGTGAAATCTACCCGGACAGCGGCAAGTTTGGCCGAATTGTATATAAAAGAGATTGTCCGTCTCCACGGTATACCCAGCAGTATAGTGAGTGATCGTGACCCGATCTTCACTAGTAGATTTTGGGAGGCATTTCAAGTCGCATTGGGAACCAAATTGAACTTCAGCACTGCTTACCACCCGAAGTATGATGGGCAGACTGAAAGGATTAATCGAATCTTAGAAGACCTTTTGCGTGCTTGTATACTTGACTTTGGCGGTTCTTGGAAGGACCATTTGCATCTGGTTGAATTCTCATATAACAATAGCTACCAGGCTAGTATCGAAATGGCTCCTTTTGAAGCTTTATATGGTCGTCCGTGTCAATCACCGGCATGCTGGATCGAGTCAGGTGATAGACTCGTCCTTGGACCGGATATGATTAAGGAAGCCACTGAAAAAGTTGAATTTATTCAAAAGAAATTGAAAACGGCTCAAAGTCGTCAGAAGTGTTATGCTGATCGCAGAAGAAGAAATTTGAAATTCCAAGTTGGAGATTCTGTATTCCTCAAAGTTTATCCAATGTGGGGTGTGTTGAGATTTGGGAAAACTGGAAAGCTGGCGCCGCATTATATTGGTCCTTTTCCTATTCTGGAGAGGAACGATCCATTGGCTTGTCGAGTGTAGCTACCCAGCTGGTTATATGGCGTACACGATGTATTTCACGTTTCACATCTTTGAAAATATGTGCACGATCCAGATGGTATCATTGGAGAGGCTGCTCAGCAGGATTTGGAGATCACACCAAATCTGGCAGTAAAGAGAGAACCGATAAAGATAGTTGATCGTGATGAAAAGCAGCTGAGAAATAAAGTTGTGAAACTGGTCAAAGTACAATGGAGTGGTCACCCAAACGACTGTACTTGGGAAACAGAGGATAGCATGCAGAAGTCCTATCCCAAATGTAGAGTGGATATTTCGGCTTAAACTGGTAAGCCATTTCTCTACCTTTTTCTGTGTTCTTATATCCTTTGTTTGTCTTTCTCTCTCTTTCAAATTTCGAGGACGAAATTTTCTTAAGGGGGGAAATATGTAACATATCCAAATTTTATCAATTTAAAATTAGTAATTTATTTGAATTTTTGGAATTTAATTTGAATTTGATTTGAAAATTTTCAAGATAAATAGAATTAGTATTGATTTATACATATATAAATGGATTATAATTCAAATTTGGAATTGAATTTGAATTTGAATTTGAAATTGAAATTTGAAATTTAAATAAATGTCTTAGAAAAATAATTCGCATTTAAAATAATAAATATGTAATTTATTTAATGTAAAATTTGTTTAAAGCATTTCTTCTCTTAAAATTGTATATAATAATGATTAGAAAAATGAATTTATTAAATTAGGAAATGTAATTAAAAATCAATATAAAATGTTAAAAGACAAGTGTTTAATTTATAAAACATAAGGTAAACAAGTGTTGAAATCTTAACTAACAAATGAACAGGTGTCAAAAATTTATATTTTCTTTTCGTTTTCAAATTAAATCAAGGCAAATATACATTTCCAATTCTTTCCTCTCTCATTTTTTTATCTTTACTTTCTAAAACTTGAGAAAAAAAACCCTATAAACTTTCTCAAACCAGAAAGAAATCATCTAGCAAGTTTAAGAACAAATCATCCAAAACGCAAATATTTCAAACCAGAAAATCATCCAAAACAAATTATTTCAAAAACCTGAAGATCATCTCAACACAACAAAACACAATTCAATAATCAAGCAAGCCATCAATTCAGACAATTCTAGTTCAAGATCTAACATCAACAAGCAAATTCCAGATTCAAGAATCCAGATTTTCAAATCATAACCAGAAAGCAATTCCCATATTCTTTTCAAATTTTGAATCCAAAACTTCTCATCTGTTCAAAGCAAACAAGTGAGTAAACTCCTTTAAAATTGAACTGTCACTTGTTGTTTGTGATGATGATTGAAATAAAATTATAAAGTGTTTACATGCAAGCAGATATATGTAAATATATGCAAGAATGTCTGTGCATGTCAAAGAATAGACATAGTTCTCTGTTCTAAACATTACAGGGTTTAAACCTGTTTAAAAATTGAAAACTCATTCTTTGATCCTCTATTGAACTTGATGTCTGAAGAAAATATGTAGGGTTTGGCCAGATCTTAATCCTAGAAATAATTTTAAATATTTAAAATAACGAGGTTTACTGGAAAATAAGAAAAACACAGCCAAGTCAAATTTTGTTCAAAATTTAATTGATAAAGACTTGAGTTTTGATTGCTTGATCGTGTTCGTCTTCGCAAACTATGATTTGTGATGAGAAATTCATGATTTTTAACTTAGTAAATGGCGAGCATTTGTCAAATGAACGTAAAATGGGTTTTTATGAAATTCTGGTGATCGGTGGGTTTGTGGATCTCGAGATCGAGGTCGTGGTTAGCTTGAAGGTTTGGAATCATTAGAAAAATGTCCGAAGAATTTATGTACTACGGTGTCGTTAGCACGGTGAGGTTTTAGGGTTTAAAACCCATAGTTTGGTCGAGGTCGGATATCTCATTGCCACAGCGTCTCTGGTGGATCGAGTGTCACCAGAGCTAGGGGAACGTTGTGTAGATGAACGGAGAGGCTATGGTTGCGATGACGTGGCTTCTGACGATCTAGATCATCGGAGCAAATAGATTCTTTGGCGACCATTGTGGTTCCAGTCTGGGTCACGTAACCAAATTGTGAGTTCGACGTCGACTCTAATCTCTGGGTGTTCGTGAGGCTAATGTGGGTCATCGCTGATGTGTGGGAGCTCGTAGCTTGGATTGTAGACGGCCGGAGCTCTAGTGCATGTGCACATGCCATGGTAATGTATCAGTTGCTAAGATTAATATTATACTTTCGAAATATTTTCTACACTATGCACTAATAATAATATCAAGAAGTTTTCTCGTAATAAGCATATTTGACTATCATAAGGAGAAATCTCCCCCAAGTCTGTGATTGCATTGTGTGTGTGCCGGGAGGCCTTATAGTAGTTTCATTTTCCAAAAGTATGAACGGATTTCTTTTATAAATTATTTTTGTACAAACAGCTATTTTTGTTTACCCATAGCAGTCCCATGACTGACCCGGAGTTTATTGTTCCCTTCCTAAACTTTGGGTGCCCATAATTTCCACACGGGCAGCCTAGAAACAGGTTATCCGTGTTTTTGGAGTTAGCTTGGAATCTTTTGAAGTCTTTTGGAAGCTATCGGATTTTGAAAGCTTTTGGCCTTGGAAACCTTTTGAAGTGTTGGAGTTTTTGAAGATCTTCTCAAAGTCAAAGTATGTTGGGAATATTTGAAGACACTGTTATTGTTCCGCTATGGCGTTTTCATCCTGTTATTGTATCTTGTGTATATCACTCTGATAATGGGATTAAATTATTGTAATCGAATTTTGCGATGGTGTTGTATTTGTTTTGTTGATTAATGATATTCATTTTGTTTCCGCTATTTATATTCATCTAATGTTGTTATAATCTCCATCCGAACTGGAGTTCGACGTTTGAATCTCCGAAAGTCGAATACAAGTGAGGTATTTAATGTCGATTCTCGAACGTTGAATTTTGGGTCGTGGTAACCCATATCCCACTTAACACATTTTTACGTATTCCCATAGTCTATACAGTACCGTAATCTCCTTCGTGAGGTTTACTTAGAGGGAACTCCATAAGTATAGTACAAACCAAACTCGTAGAAGGCACGCTAAGGCATGTGACAAGGCACTCGAGGCAATGCCTAAGGTAGATATACTAATTGCGGATCCGAATTAATGGTAATGCATAGCAGCTTCTATTGCCTACCTCGAGAAACACTCCCAAATCAAAATCATGCGGTGGCCACAGAATTATCACAAAGTCATAATACGGTATCGAAGAAATGTGTCCGATCGGAGGTGCGACCTCACTTGGCCCGGCGTAGCTCATGTTTTAGCCACATCAAGCAGACTCATGGTAGTCAGGGTCACGTAAATACCTCATACAGAATCGTTCTCCAATCCATCCTACTTCATTTTTGGAATCTCCATCACTTACACGGTTATTAAAGTGGTTTTCGATATTGGCAGAGTATATGACAATATCCGATCCTGATCTCCTTAACAACCAAACGCTTATTTCACACCAGATGATTCTTTTAAATGTCCAAATCCGTTTCATATATCAAAATATCATATTGTCAAAACCATATCATTTGCGAAATCATATTTACTTTCGAAATTATATCACATTTGAAACCATATCACTTTCGAATTCATATTTCCAAAATAGATTAAATCATTATTTAAAATCATAATATTTCTCAAATATGTCATTTAGATCCCTACTTATGTTATGACATCATTTAATCATATTCTACATAAAAATCAAGGATTTAAATACAAAATTTCCACTTTACAAAACCTGAAATTTAGAAAATAGTTTAGATAGTTTAAAATAGTTTTAAAAATAGTTTAAGATAGTTTAAAATAGATTAAAATAGATTAATATAGTTTAAAATAGATTAAAATGGATTAATATAGTTTAAATGGTTTAAAATAGATTAAAATACTTTAGAATTTCGATTTAAACCAATTTCCATTTTCAACCTTCAAACTTGGAATTTTAAAGTAATTCAACTTATATAAATTAGTTTCTTTCAAAATATCATTTAATCCAATTCAAGATTTAAAGGTTTTAAAATTGTTAAATTTAACCAATCCGGTGTCCGTATATAACTTTTTACCCTATAATCTTGTTATATGGATATTTATCATTTCAATCCGTAAAAATTTAAATTTACGGGTATATTATTTTAACCCGCAATCTCAAATTCCAATCAATGAAAATCTCTTGAGTTTGTCATTCAACCCATAGTGATTCCAATTCTATATGATCGTTCGGGTATGTATCATTTTAACCCATAGTGATTTTCTAACAATAACTAAGGGAATTTGCAGTGTTACAACAATATAAATATAACATCAAATCATCCAATATCAACCATTAAACATACATCACAATCATCACCAAAATCAACCAATAAACATCAATAGGTAACTAATTATCATTAACGTGTATTAAATTGACAATTATATTCAATATTAAATTAAACGATGATTAAATGCAATAAATTTTAAATTTAACTAGAATAATAATTTAAATGTACCAAACATCAACCAATCAATTCCAAATCACATCATAAATTCATTTTAACTAGCATAAGATAATTTAGTAGTTGTGAGTGGGTCAAAACACTCACTTTTGATTTCAAATCGATTTGAAATCCAAATTAGGGCCCAAATTTGAACAGTCTTATAATTTGTCCAAACCAGCGTCAAAATGTCCGGAATTGTAGTATGATCCTAACAAAACAAACTGCGCGTAAATCCAACTCATATGTAAAAGTTATTAACATTAGACGATTTAAATTTAATATTTAAAATAAAATAATTGAATAGCAAGACAGACCTCGCCACGTTCTCACGAACCCTAGCTCCTTTATCATGTTCGAACGAAGCCGCCAACTATCGCGACAATCCTCGAATAATCCCTACCAATCCCCTAGCATACGACCTGATCAGAGAACGCGGCCATCCCCTCCTCCTCAGGCCGCGCCTATTGGTGGCTCGTGCACCACTATGGCCCCTCAGAACGCCGTGCGTCGCTGCTAGCTTTGGAGCCATTTTTTGGCAAAACCATCAACCAATGGGACGAACGAACGGCACCCCTAAAACCTGCTCGACACCCTCTTCGCAACGGCACTACCCGATCGTTGATCGGATGCAAATCCACCGTTCGATCATCCAAAACCTAAAATGGACGGCTAAGGTTCATCCTTGATTTCTAGACAAATAGTGTTGTGATTGCGAAAACGAATTACACTAGTGAATTACGCTTGTCGAGAGCTTCGAATCGATATATAATTTGTCAGGGTTTTTGATTTTGGATTTGGTTTCGGTTTGTAATTAGGGTTTGGCATTTTAAATATTTTCTGCGATTGAAAAGAAGGAGATAGACATGAAATGTAGTATTGAATAAAGGAAAAAGAAATAGCTAGGGTTTATAATGGCCTATATATAGGTAGATCAGAAATAGAAATGAATGGATTAGATCGATTTGAAAGTTAAACGATAAACGACCCGAAAAGCCCGTCTCGTTCCCGAAATGAAAATGGGTCATCCCATATATCAAAATAGATGTTTTTGATATTTTTAAACTCAATGGAACAGGTTTCAAGTCCTAATTTCATCGTATGAAGAAGTTAGCTTAAAATTAGCTTATTTCAATTTGATTTCAAATTGATTTAGTTAAATTGATTTCTACGTGTTTCGAGTCTGTACGATCAAACGACAAGTCCAATCAATATGAAACTGAAAACCTTATAATAGTTCACAGTTACAGATCTGTTGAAGCTAGTTTCATCCAAAATGGCTATTTTCACGTTAATCAAATAGATTAATATTAAATTAATTTATCACGTTTAAGTTCAATATTTATAAACTAACAAATTTTCATCATTTTTGATTACTTAGACATTTATAATAATTTAAAACAAGTTTACATATACTTTCAGTGTTAGTTATTACACCAGTTATAGTGTTCAATTTCAACTGCAATTAAATCCAGTTTATTAAAATTTAATTCCAATAAATGGATCAAATTTGATTTCAATCTTTTTGTTCAATCATTCATTACTCTACGGACATAGTTAACATTTGTTTATATTTTATTACACTAATATTCAACGATTATCATCCTTTACCATATTAGTTACAGTATTCCAATAATATTGAACCTTTGTTGATTTTGGTATTAATTATAATTTAAAATCCTAATAAGTTCATTCATCTTGGTTTCATTTTTACTATTAAATAAATTCATTTCCTTATGAGTGAAATTGACAATTCTGTCCATTTTATTACATTCCCAATTTGAAGTTATTGTATTAACTCATATTAATGTAACATGTATTTACATTTATTTGCAATTGGTTAATTAAATTGCTTACAAATAACAATTAGTCACCATTTCTACATTTAGTAACATTTGTAACTTTATTATTTACAAACAAATGTTATAGCAACTCACATTACACTAATTTTATTCAATTACAATTTAGTACACATTATTTCATTAATAACTCAACATTTAAATTATCAATTACTCCTTTAATCCCATTATCAATTAATACGCACATTATTACAATTAATTTACAATCTATAACCAATTATAACTTTTAATTATTTTAATCAATTGGAATTACATTTAAAGCAATACAAATTACCTTAAATTAATACTGCTACATTTCATTCCAGTTATAATCTTGTTATTATATCATAATTTTTTATTTCTCCAAACATTAATCACCAAACCTTACTAAATTAACTATTTTAATTATCAAAAATTACGGGTCGTTACACTCTCCCGCACTCAAAACTTTTCATCCCCTTTCGTCCCCGAAAAGAAAAAAGAATGGAAAAGAAGGAATTAAGCAATCAAAATATCTTATTCAAAATATCAAATTTATAAACAATTAATTTACATAATTAAATAATTTAAGTAAAATATATCAATTTATAATAATTAAATCCTTTATATTCAAGTTAACAAAAGTTTGAAAACATTTCACAAAATTTTCTAAGTCTAAAATTTTCGAAAATTTCGGCAAGGTCTCCTTTGTACGGAGAGATCTCGGAGAAATAATAATATCAATAATAATAATATATATCATATTATTCAAATAAAATATCCCAAACCATGGGAAAACAATATAATACCTTTAGAAAACCGTAATACGAAAATGTACATATTTATCGGGCAAACAACGCTTAATTTATGAAACCAAAAGTAGTAGCAATTGCTTCCATAAACCTGCATTTCACTTATATAATTCAAAGAGGTTAATAATTACATAAAAGAGGAAATAGTTAAGTTGGTTCAATAAATAACAAACAAATCATCGCAATATAACAATAGTCATTTGCAAACAATAGTACAAACATCATTTTCAACCAAGAGGGCAATCATTCATCCATAGCAACCAAAAAAAATGGTTTGTTCGGGTTCAGAGCTTTTAATCATATAAAACGATAAATAAACTATAAAGTAAACCATACACTCAACAGTCGTAGATAACTTTATAGATTATTTACACATCTCTATACAAAATAGAAGTATCCTTTCCCAACCAATCCATAAGCCCAACAAACAAATAATTCAAAACATTTTGAAGTTCAATCTATTTATCTTTTCGCATGTTTTAGTGTTTATTTTTTTCATACAATGATTTTCTTTAATTCACGTTCATTACTTACAAAATTTTCATGTTAATTCTCATGTAAGGCTTGTTTCATTAATTTACATTCTTTACTCACAAAAATTATATCCATTTCAATTATTTGGATCATAAATGAATTCATTATTGAAGTATTGTATACATTTTATTTCATTTACTTCACATTCACAATTAGTTTGATTTTCCTTTTTCTTTACTCATTTACTTTTCTTTTCTCATTCATATAACATTTATTTTCATTAATTTACGTTCATTATTGCTTACAAGAGTTCATTTCTCCTTTAGTCATACAGTGACAATTTCTTTCATTTTATTACTTTGCATTCATTGCTTAAATAACTTACGTTTATTTCATTATTGGATTATACATTATTAGGTAAGTTTCTTTACAGTTCAATTCACCATTTGTAGATTATTTCTTTTTCACCTTTATTCTTCCATATAGAGTATTATTTAATATCAACTCCATTTCTAAATCATTTCCAATGTTCTCTGAAGTTATAATCATTCAATTTACACAGTACTCACTTTAATTATAAATGGCTTCACCATTAACTTGAGTTTATAATTATTGACTTACAGTATTAATCCTTTCTATTCAATCTGATTATAGATAGCTTAAATGTTAACTTAAGCTTATAATCATTTCCTACATTATTCACTTTTATTACACTTATTAGTAACATTTCAAACTAATAACTCTTGTTTATAACAATTTATAACATTATAATTCTTATTTATAGAAGTAATTCCATTGAACACTTTCATTTTTCCAAGTTTTTACTTGTATAATATTCTATTACATATTCTTATTAACATTTCAACTTTTAATATTTTGGTAAGTTATAGTTATATGTGTGTGTGTGTGTGTGTGTGTTTTTTTAGGAAGCAATTGAATATTACCCAAGTTTCGCTTATAAACTTAGTTAACAAAATGTTCAATAGTTACCATTTCTTATTTTCATTTCCTTTTTATTTACAGTTTACAAATTTTCATTTTCTTATTCTCATTTTAGAAGTTTCCAATTATTAATATAGGCAGGATTCCATTCATTACAATAATTTCAATTTCTAATTTTTCAGAAACTTAAGAACTAAATAACTGGGTTTCATTTCAATCCTTTGAAAATAATATATATACTCATAACTTATATATATATACATATCAAATAATATTTCGAAGTTAAAATTAAAATTTGTTTACAAAACAAATGTGCAGCAGAATTACTACAACCATCTTTCCACTTTGAAACTTGAAAATGAATGTCAACGGTGCGTGCACTCATCACCGAAGTTATTTTCCAGCGATAGGAAGGGGAGTACAAAACTTATTTCCTTTAAAAATTTCTTTTAACACATTTCTTTCAAATTATCTTGAAATATTTATGTCAAAAAAATACTTCTAAATACCACTGATACTATATTCCAAAATCTTTTGAAAGAAATTTTCAAAAATACTGGAAATTCAGTTCCAAACTTCCAATTTATATTTACTTAATTTGTAAATCCTATTTTTCAATCAATATTTAAAAAAATTCTCTACCTAAAAAACAACATATTACATCCAACTATATCATTTATAAATGTAATGATCCATAATTTTCGATAATTAAATCTGTTAATTTAATATGATTTTGGTAATTTAATTTGGAAGAAACAAAAATTTGAAATTTGTTAATGAAATAATAAATAGGATGAAAGGTAACCATGTTAATTTAAGTCAATTATTAACAACTTTAATGTAATTCCAATAAATGGAACAATGTAAATGTTATACCTGGATATAAATTGGATATAAGAAAACAAATATAAGTAATGAATTGATAAATGAAATATCACAAAATTAATGGTAATTGAATAAAATCAATATTATATGGGTCATTGTAACATTTGTTTGTGAACAATAAACCTATAAATGTGATTAATGGTCAATAGTGACAATTATTATATGTTACCAATTTATTTAGGCTATTAAAAGTGAATTGGAAATCAATTGAAATTAAATGTAAATAACTGTTACGTTAATGGGAGTTAATACAACAATTGAAAGTGTGAATGTAATAAAATAAATAGAAATGTAAATTTATTCATAAGGTAATAATGGAGATAAAAGAGTGAAACAAAGACAATTTGATATATTGGGATTTTAAATTTTAATAAAATCGACAAATTTCAATATAAGTGGAAATATTATAGTTAATACAATTAAATATGAAAATTTAAGCATACTAATGTAATGAAAATTATTAACTAGGTTAATTGAGTAATAATGTATTGAGTATAAAGGTTGAAAATCAAATTAAATCAATTAATTGAAATTTAATTTTAATAAATTGGATTTGATTACAAGGAATTTAAACACTGTATTTAGTGTTATTAGCAACATTGAATTGTCATATAAATTTGTATTAAGTCATGGTAGAAGTCCAAGTGATTAAAAATAATGAATTGGTTAGTTTATAAATATTGAATAAAAAGGTGATTAATTAATTTAATATTAATTTATTTAATTAACTGAAATATAGCCATTTTGGCCACTGACTCGGATTTCGACGAAACCAATTTCATTAGATCCATAACAGTGAATTATTATATGATTTCAAGTTTCATAATGATCGGACTTGTCATTTGATCGTACGGTCTCGAAATGCTTAGAAATTAATTTAATTGAAATAGACACTACAGTCCTTCAAGTTTCATAACGATCGGAGTTTTGTAACTTGGATATAATTTTGTTCGAAATATAATCACTACAGTTATTGTTTTGGAAGTCTGTGATTTTGTTCATATTCAAGTGCTTCTGATATTATGGATACCATTAACATTATCGTATTTCGTCACTAAAAGTTAATACCATGGATGACTGTAGTGCCCATAGCACTTAGCTTTTGGCCACCAGATACAGGATGTTACAACTTGGTATCAAAGCGTATGTTTATGAAAAATTTAACTAAAAAATGGTTTTGAAAACACTAATCCAAAGAAATTAGAGTAAGAATTGGGGTTGGGTTAACGCTATAGTAACATACTTATATTTGCTATATATAAGTATGCGCTTTATCTCCATTCATCTATCTTTGATTAAGTTATCTTTCTGTATCTCATGAGATTTGAATATGGATATGAATGGTAGAAGAAGCGGAGTTAACCAAGCAGGGGGAAGCATTGAAGGAATGCCGAACTTAGTGTTAGGAGAAGCCAAGGTCAGGCAGAGAATGTTAGTGCTGAAGTCCCACGGGTCGGAATGGAAGCCATGTATCAGTTTTTCAAGAATAAGATGCAGGCGGGAGTTGCAGCTGGAGTGTTAGGAGGAAATGCTACAGGAGCAGGGGTTTCGAAAGTTTCAATAGTTAATCATTTCGCCAAGATGAGTAGCTAGGAGGAAAGCCTTTTTTGGGAACAGAGGATGCTATTGAAGTTGAGAACTGGTTGTTGCACTACGAAAGGATTTTTGTAGATCTGGGGCTCAATGATGAGCAGAAGAGGAGGTTGGCGTCCAGGTAGCTTCAGAGAGCTTCACTGTTTTGGTGGAACAGTGTAACGGTGATAATTGATGAGGAGATGTAACCTAAGAGGATTACAAGAGGAGATTCCAGGAGAGGTTTATGTCTGTGATGGCACATTATTTAGGAGATTTATTAAGATAAACTAAATAAAATAATGTGTTGATTAGGAGATTGAGTTTGATTTTAATTAAAGTAGTCGTGCCTTTTTAACTAATAAATTACATGAAGGGTTTAAAATGAATTAGAGGAGGGGTATTATAGGAAAGAGGTCATTCCTATATCACCTTTCTTAGGCCATGTGTTATACACACATTCATTTCATTTCAAAATTTTCAAAATTGAGGCCGACCACCATTAACAAGGAAAGAAGAAGAGGAAACTAAAGAAAAGCTAAAGAAAAGCAAATTCAAATCAAACTCATTCAAATCTCAAGCTCCATAATCTCCAAAGCAAAGGTGAATAATGTTTACATCTCTATTATTTCTATGGTTTTGGTTTTAAGATTGAATCCGAATGATTTTGAAAAGATTTGCCATGTTTTTGAATGATTAAATGATAATATATACATGTTAATGATTTATGTATGCTCATAAAGATTTTATGACATGTTTTGAGATGAAACCCTATTAAATGACATCTGTTAGTCTTGTGAATTTTTATGATGGTCCAAAAAGTTATTTTAGAGATGGATTTCAATTTTCAGATTTTTCTGAATTTATGTGGAATTTTTATGAATTTTCTACGGAAGAAAATGGTATTTTGGATTAAAAAATTATTTATGGGATAATAATTCATTGTTTGGAGGCAAAAATTTTATATGTTGAAAAGAACGTATTAGTTGATTTTCTAGATTTTTTTCCAAAATTTTTTAAGATGATTTAATAGTTACTTAAAATTATTTAAGAAATGAGACTTAAATGCTTTATATAATTATAAAGGAGAAAATGGCTTTATCAAAATTATTTAAATTTCCAAATAAGGAAAGTCGATAGTATTTTGAATATAAAATTATGGCAACCAATTAGATTTAGACAAATAAGGCAGGTTGGGTACGAAAGAATTATTTTAAGTACGAATAAATAGTCTTTCTATTATTTCAACTCTTTCAGCAAGAGGTTCCGCCTCAGTTCCATACCTTCCGACAGGGTTGAAAGGTATCAAACCTTGGTACCTTTTGACTAGATCAATAACCAATGCACATGGTATCAGAAAACTGGTACGTAGTGAATTGGAAGGAGTTGAAAGGTTTTAGGACGAAAGGTTAGAGCTTTCGAAAAAGATGAAGCTTTGTTTTGGTTTTAAAGAAAATACGCCTGTTAGATTCGACAAAAGGGCTTTCAACAATGTCAAATAGTTTAAAAGAAAATGTTTCGATTGGTTTGCTTTCTTTTTTTAATTGAAACCTTTTGACAAAGTCGAAAGGTATAGCTTTCGAAAAGGACGAAAGAATAGTTGCCGCTTCCAAACCTGTTGACCCAGATGGAGTTTAAGGTAATCTTTTGTTTTCTAAAATTTGCTGCCTCCCCATTGATTTCAAAAGGATTGGTTCCAACACCAACACTTCATTGTTTTCGAATCGTTTCGAAAGGTTTTGTTAAAGGTTTCGAAGCAGTTGCTTTCTACTCCAATGTTTTTCTGATCCTTATGATCTACTTGAAGGCATAGTCCAAATGTTTTAAGCCGAAACGTTTTAAAGGTTTAGAAGCAGTCAACTTCGAATGGTTTCGAAAGGTTTCCACTTGTGTAAAATTGAACCTAATGTCTTCGAAAGGTTTTTAGTTTCATTTTTTTCGAAAGGTTAATCAACGATTTCATAGGGGAGGTTCCCCAGGCTTACGACAAAGTCAAAAGGTGGGACCTTTCGACTAGGTTGACAAGAAACCTTCTGACATGGCCGAAAGATGAGATCTTTCGACAAGGTCGAAAGGTATGGTTTTGCAGTGTTTTCGAAAGGCTACGATTTAAAGGATTTAAGAGGCGGATGTCATATGTTTAAAGCTTATAAAAGGAAGGCTTTTTAAAGGTTTTGAAGGAGTTACCTTCAATGATTTCGAAAGGTTTTATTAAAGGTTATGAAGGAGTTATCTTCAATGCTTTGATGGGTTTTATTAATGGCTTTGAAGGAGTTATCTTCAATATTGTCGAAAGGTTGTTTAACGGTTTTAAACAAAGATTCAAATATAATGATAAGGCAGATAGCCTAAGTGATTTAAGTTATAAAAGACTTTAACTTATTTAAAAAGGATAGATAATCCTTAATGAACATCATCAACATTATTTTGAGCAAAGTGTGTGTGTGTGTCTATATATATATATATATATATATATATATATATCATGGAAAAAATAAGTTAGAGCAAAGCTAATTCTATATTTTCCTTGTATATATATATACGATTTGACAGACTAAATCATTTTGAAAAGGTTTTTAAGGAAAATTTGATGGGTAGTTAACCCAAAAGAAAATTCGGCTAGTTAGTGTTAGTCCGTGAGATGATGGTTTTGATGAAAACAACCTTAGAATAGATTATAAAATATAAATACTAACATTATAGGTTTAGATATATGTATATGCAGGTTTTAACCATTCAGGTACCAAGAATGAAGACTGTACAGTATAGAGATTCAAGATATCATGATTGAAGACTCATGGGTATCAAGAATATCAAGAGTTCAAGAATTGAAGTAATTTATTCTTTAGTTAGAAAATTTGTTAAAACTCATAGAAAAGCACTGGCATCTTAAAATCCAATTTATTCGTGGAATGGAATCCACTTCGAGCCTGTTAAAGGGATGGAACCCTAAGTAGGATGGAACCTACGAAAAATCTAGTGGAACATTGTTTTGTATCCTAACTTTTTATTCAAAATGATTTTTCAAAATTATATCCTGTTTTCAAAACCTTCATTTTAAAAGCATCAAAACCCTCTATCCTGATTTTAAATAATTTTAGCCTCAAAATTATCTTTAATTTCAAAGTCAAAATTACTCCTGATTTAAACTATCTTTTAAAATAATATATTTTTTTATAGTTAAATATAAAATTATAGTTAAATTTTATATATATTATTCTCTATATTTACTTATGAATTTTAACTATAGTCAGGTATATTAGAAAAGTTTAAAATAGTTTTAATATAAGATTAAGGTTATTTTCAAAGAAAATCAAATCATCAAAAATTGCTTTGGGATGTCGACATGCCTATGGTGACCATGTCGACATGGTGTCATTTGAGTTCAAAATTTAAATTTCAAAAGAAGTGTCTATTCGCCATAACTCTTCATGAATGGACATGGATGTTGTTCTTCTACAAACAGGGGTTAGTTTCAATGAATTTTATATCAGATTTTCTGGTTTTTCACTCCTCTTCTTCTTCCACATTTCTTAATACATACTCTTACCATTACTCTGCCGAAATCAATATTGAATCATACTCGATTACTTCTAGTTTGATTCTCTATCACTATCTCAACAAGGTTCTCAGTGCTATTCAGAGTCATGGACTTCTTTGTAATCTATTAAGCGAGAAAAGGTGTGATTGTGGCCTTGAAAATCAATCAAGCGAGAAAAGGTGTGATTGTAGCCTTGGTAAATCAATTGGGTAAACTTATGGCCCGGAAATCAAGTATCTCTAGCCAGAGGATTGAAATTCTGGAGGGTGTACCTCGTAGCCTTGAAATCGAGGGTGTAATTATACAATTGCTTTTGAAAGCAAATTCGTACTTGTGTTGCGGGACTGGATGTAGGGTAATTCCGAACCTATATAAAATCTGGTGTGTTCTTTCTGTATTTCAGGAATTTCCTAAAATTTCTGGTCATAAAGGCCATCTCTTCATCATTATCGTTGTTTGAGTCTGATCCATCGGTCAATGCATTGAATGCCATTGATTACTTTTCAGATGCTTTGTTTTCTCTCCTCCTGATCATTTGAACTTCATACGACATTTGATTTCCAATTATTTATTCTATCTTTAAAGTACTGATGTCATTTGCCTCTTCGATAGCAAGTGTCATTTGATCTCATTCTGGAGTAAGAGAATTTAAAATCTTTCTAACTTGATCTTCTTCAGAAAATTCCTTTCCCAAAGATATTAGAGAATGCACAATATCCTGAAATCTACTATACATATCTGAAATAGACTCATTAGGATTCATTTTAAATAATTGAAACTGATTTGTGAGCATAGAAATTTTGGTCTGTTTAACTTTGCTTGTTCCTTCGTGAGTAACTTGCAAAGTTTTCCAGATTTCATATGCAGACTTACAAACTGACACTCTATTGAATTCATTTCTATCTAGTGAACAAAACAAAATATTCATTGCCTTAGAATTATTTTGTGCAACAGTCTTTTGCTCAGCAGTCCACTGTGCAAAATCAGTTGTGGGTTCAGAATATTCAGTTTGTGTAATATTCCAAGTGTCTAATCCTATAGATTGTAAGTATATTTTCATCCTACATGCCCAATATGCATAGTTACTGCCATTAAAAAGTGGTGGTCTGACAATAGACTGGCCTTCTACAAATGAACTAGTGACGGGAATACTAGTGTTAGTAACAGTGCCAGTGTTGGTACCCATTTTGAAAACTTTTCAAAAATCAGATTATGAAACTTTGAAAACCTTGCTCAGATACCAATTGAAAGAAATGCGGATTACGGATCTTAAGGCTATGATTAACACTATAGGGAGGGGAATAGTGTTTATAAAGAATTACTAAATCTTTTTGAGTTTATGTTAATTTAGACACAGATGTATGCAATCTACAGATATAGAGATAATCACAGAAACGAACACAGATGAAGAAATAAAATAAATGCAGTAAAGGAAAGAACACGCCAGATTTTATACTGGTTCGAAGTTACCCTACATCCAGTCCCGCAACACAAGTACGGATTTCCTTTCAGTAGGCTCATTGAAATTTGGACATTCGGTCAATTTTGAGGGCAGCCGATCCGGAGAACAGTTAGTCCAGATAAGGGCAGTTAGCTTAGATATGAACAATTAGTTCATTTGTTAGCATAACGGACCTTGCTACTTTTTAAGGACAGTTATTACACCCTTTTTACTTGTTTTGGGTAGATAGCCCATTATCTAGCATAAAAGATATTGCAATTATCGTATAATCAGTTTTAGGACAGATAGTCCAAAAAGGAGCAGTTAGCGTAGAATTTAGGATAGATAGTCCAGCAAAGAGCAGATAGCTCAGATTTTAGACAGATAGTCTATTTTATTTCCTGGTTTAGCATAATGTGTATTGTTATATAATTATTATAATCAGTTGATTAACCAGTTTGGTTGCAGGAAAGAACTTGCAAAATATATGTTTTGAATAGAAATATTAGTGAGGGGGAACCCGTTCCGCTAAGCGGCCTGTCTCACTATATATCTGTAAATAAAGATGTAACAGAAATTATTCATACCGGTCTTTATTTTTGACTCGAAGTTTTTGTTTTCCCTTTAAACTCTTGATTGCTCAAAATTGATTTGGGTAGGCTGAGGTTTTAGGTTTTCAAGTTTTAGCAGATTTTGGCGAAGCAGGTGGTTGTCGAATAGCAAATTTAGGAATTATGTTTTAAATTGTTTTCGATGTGTATTAAGACAATTATGTCTACATTGCTTTGATCATCTAAGGGGGCATCTTCACATGTCACTCTTGGCGTATTGTTGTAAATTACACTTAACCATTACCTGGGAATATGTTTGGGGATCTTTGTAACTTGGATATGATTTTGTTCGCAATGTAATCACTGTAATTCTTGTTTTGGAAATATGTGATTTTGTTCATATTCAAGTGCTTTTAATATTATGGATACCATTAACATTACCGTAGTTCGTCACTAGAAGTTAACGCTATGGATGATTACAACATCCATAGCGCTTAGATTTTGGCCTTCTGATTTGGGATGTTACAACTATTTAAGCCTTACCAATGACTAAGCCCTACACACTGGAATTAGGGACTAAATTTACGAGGGACTAAATTTACACCAGTCCCATCTGGTCTTCTAATCCGAGTCATTTATTTAGGATTAACAACCTATAAAAAAATTCTTTAAAACCTTTTCAAGATGAGTTAATCCCTTTAAATCATGCGTATACAAGGAAAATGTACCTTTTGCTTTACTCTAAGATATTTTCCATGTTATACATACTTTACCCAAAATTGTGTTGATGAAATATAATGAGGACTATCTATCCTTCTAAAATAAGTTAAAATCTTTTTTAACTTAAAACACTTAGGCTATATTGCCAAGGTAGATCATCCTTAACCTTTGTTTAAGAACTTCAAACAACCTATTTGAAACCATTGAAAGTACCTCTTTCATAACCTTTGGAAGTACCCCGTTCGATAGAAATAAATTACTTTACTTTATAAGCTTAGGCCGAAAGGCCAAAACATACCTTTCGAATCGAAAGTTTTGTAAACTTTAAACACCCTCTTTTCAAAACATCAAACTTGCCTTTCAAAAGCAATCGAAAACCTTCCATTTAAAATGCTAAAAGTATCTTTCAAAACCATTGGGGAACCTCCCTTTCAAAATTATAGTTTAAACCTTTCGAAAATACTGGAGAATCTCCCTTTTGAAACCTATATCAGTTACATTTCAAAACCATTAAAGTATACTACTTAAAAGTATCCTTTCGAAAGCATTGGGTTCAAGTAAAAGCTTACGGAAAACCTTTCGAAACCATTGGGTTTAACTTTCAAATATCAAAAAGGGTCATAAAGAACCAAGTCGAAAGCAACTCTTTCGAAAGCAATTCTTAAGTAAAAGAATTGGATGGTGTCGAAACATATCCCTTTGAAAGCATTGGAAAGGCAGCTAAGCTTTAAAAACAAAATAACCCATTCGAAACAAATCTGAGTAGAAAGGTAAAAAGGCGGTAGTTAGGGGGTTTGACCCATTCGAAAGCATTATGTTAAAAAAAGACATAACCCCTTTTGAAACCATTCCTTTAAAAAGAATTAACCCGATCGGAAGCCAACCAAGTCGAAAGCATTACTTTTGAAAGCAAAGTAGGCGCATTTCCATTTAAAAGCAAAGTAGTGCTTCGACCCATTCGGAACCCCTTATTTCGACTGCATACCTTCTGCCTATATCCAATCCGCTACGCACCAAGTCTTTGATGCCTTGTGCATTGGTTTCGATGGTGATGGAGGTGGAGAAACACGGTCAAAAGAGGTGCTAAAAGTGGTGAAATATGTTAAAAGCATGTTTAAACTTATTTTTAACCTTTTTAAATAATCTTTTCAACTAACCTGCCTTGTTTGTAATAATTTTATTGCCTGCTAATTTTCTTTTCCAAAAGTTTGCCGAAATTTCAGAATTAAACTAATTTGAAATTTACAAAATGCCCATTTTCCTTTTATAAATACATAAAACATTTTTAAGTCTCATACCTTATATAATTTTATATATCCATTAAAACACTTAGGAAAATTCTATAAAAATCACATAAATCTCTTTTAATATGCTTTTTAACATTTTCAAATTTCAGACCCAAAACACATAAATAAATGCCGAAAATAATTTTAAACTTAAATAACCTTTTTCTTCACTAGAAAATTAATATTAATTCCACAATAATTCATAAAATTATGAAACTTGAAACCCATTTCCAAAATAATATTCCTAACCTCATATTAAAATTGCAAGTATAATGGATGTCAACAAATAGGTTTTCTAAATTAGTTCTTATCATAAAATCCATATGAAATAATGAAAATCATCAAGTATATATATATATATATATACACACACACATATATATCCATTTTAATCAATCAAAACATGGAAAAAAAAATTGCAAAATAATTTCGAATCTCAATCTAGCAACCAAAAACAAAAAAACATGAGATGCAACCCATTATTCACCTTTTCTTTGATGTTAAAGAGTTGAGATTTGATCTTGGATTAAGTTGATTCGAATTCTTCCTCTTGATTTAGCTAATCTTCACCGTACTTCTTCTTAATGGTGGCCAGCCTCTAGCTTTAATTTAGTTTGTAAAATGAACGTGTAAAATAAAATAGTATGAAGGCTTAGGGTATATGAATATGGCTCATTCCTATTTTACCCTTATCAAATTCATGTTTTTCCTTAATTAATTCAATTTGGCACAGCTACACCCTTATTATACAAATCTCCAGTCCCTTAACCAATTTATCTTTTCATTATTTTATTTTATAGCTAATTAAATCTCCTGAGTAATGTTATTAAAAATTAGGGGTGTTACAGTCTCCCCTCCTTAAAGAATTTCATCCTCAAAATTACGATAAGGCACTCATCAAAATCAATAAAAGGGTAAAACATACCATGAAACAAGTCAGGATAAGTATCTCGAATCCTGCTTTTTGTTTCCCAAATACAGTCTCTCTCATCGTCGCTCCATTGGACTTTAACTAATCCGACTGTCTTATTTCTTAGCCTCTTCTCTTCTCTCGTGACTATACCAACTGGCTTTCTAACTATAGTCAAGTTCAGTTCCACTACTAAGTCATCTAACACAGTCAGTGCTATAGTAGTCTTTGGATCTCGAACACACTTTCTTAAGAAACATGAAAAACATTGTGGACCCCTGCCAAACTACTCGGTAACTCTACTCTATACGCGAGTTTCCCTGTCCTCTAAGCAATAGGAAATGGTCTAACGAATCTCGGTGCCAATTTCCTTGATATCCCAAACTTGATCACATCTTTCATCGGTGACACTTTGATGAAAAACTTGATCTCTAACTGAGAACTCTAAGTCTTTCCATCTTCTGTTGACATAACTCTTCTACCTAGATTGAGCTTCCTTCATTCTAGCTCGAATTAACTCAATCTTTTATGCGGTTTCCCTCACCAAATCTAAACCAAGAACTAACCTATCCTCGGTATCTAGCCAACAAACTGGAGATTTGCATAGCCTACCATACAAACCTTCAAATGGTGCCATCCCTATACTAGTCTGATAATTGTTATTATACGAAAAATCGACTAAGTGTAGATGGTCTTCCCATGATCCCCCAAACTCTAGTAGACAAGCTTGTAAGAAATCTTCCAAGATTTTGTTAACTCTTTCCATTTGCCCATTTTTCCGTGGATGGTAAGCAGTACTCATCTTGAACTTGGTACCCAAGGTCTCTTGTGGACTCTTCCAGAACTCACTGTGAGCAAGGAATCTCTATCGCTTAATATACTACTAGAAATTCCATGTAGCCTAACTATGTTCTTTATAACAATTTAGCCGAAACAGGTGCCATCCTGGTTGATTTAACTAGAATGAAATGGGCACTCTTGGCCAACTTATCCACTATAACCCATATGCTTTCGTTTCCTCTATTTGGCCTTGGCAACCCGTCAACAAAATCCAAAGAAATAGAATCTCACTTCCAGATTGGAACATCTAAAGGCTGAAGTAACCCACTTGGTTTTTGATTTTGGATTTTACCTGTTGGCGGTTCAAACACTGCTTCAACCACAAGCCTACATCCCTCTTCATACCTTAATAGAAGAAACTCCACTTCATGTCTTGATACATCTTAGTTCCTCTCGGATGAAGAGCGAACTTTTAATGATGACATTCCTCCAAAACTTCCTTCCGTATGTTTCCTACATTTGGAACACATAATCTACCTTTCTTTCTTAACCACCTATTCTGGTTAAGACTAAAATCCTTCAAGTCATCACCTCCATTCCATCCCTTAACTTCTTGACCCATTCAACTAATACTAGATCCCCCATTTGTTTAGAAGCAATCTTTTTGATCATTATCGTCGAACTTTCAAACAATATAACACAACAGATTCTCCACTAAACCCAGCCTCAGATCTCCTCTGCACTCGGCAAGTTGACGACGCTTCCAAATCTTTCCACTCCGCTATCATTGCCAACACTTCATTCTAATGCTTTCTCTAAGTGCATCTATGTAACGACCCGCCGTTCTGACCGCCCCTAGTCGGTAATTAAACCAACTTGAGACGTTCAAAATGACGGATTGTTATTCAGTTTATAGAGTTTAAACAGAATCAGCCACAGAATCACAGAATAATCATAATATTTCACATAAATGAATTTTTCTTACATATATCAGAGTTTGTACAATGCATTTTTTTTTACACAGCGGAATATTACTTTAAGTACAAAAATTCTTCGAAAAGCTAAAGTGAAGCGTTTCCCCAACTCTCTCTAACTTCGCGGCCTGAAAATCTTCAAGCTGTAAAATACTCGGTCTGACCCGAGTATTACATTCAAAAGAAAATAATACACAGGTCGGTCTAATTCAAACTCAGTTATTAGTGCATAGAGGCAATAATAATCAAACACCAATTAGACGACAGTCAAATATAAATTTACCTACCCGATCCTTAATAAGAAATCGGATAACGGTAAATATAACACTTAACAATGTTAAACCATAAAACAGTAGATTCAAATTTTCAATGAAGATGGATGAAGGGATTCTTAATGAAGGTAATTTAGAAAAAGAAAACATCAATTAAAACATCAAATTTGGTAGGGCTGCAGTACACACACGCGTGCACGGCCTCGCCACATTTTTAAAATGTTAACTTCGTGTGGCTGCAGTTCACGCTTGCGTGCACTGCCTTGCCACTACTGTAATGAAATATGCAAAAGATCATAAATCAAAACAAAATAGGATATCAATAAAACAATACCACGCCGTGTGGCTGCAGTTCACGCTTGCGTGCACTGCCTCGCCACTAGTATAAAATGCACAAAAGATCAATGCATCAAAGCAAAAGAAATACCAATAAAATCAAGGCGGTGTGGCTGCAGTACACACGTACATACATGTGCACTGCCTCGCCAACTCGAGTGCACAAGGTCAAATCAAAATCAGATTCAACACAAGTACAAATGGCCTCGACCAAAATTCAAAATATCACTGCAACAATGAAACTGTACATGTACACAGAAACATAGCAACACTCAAACATGTATTTAAACATGAACCCAACATCATAACACAAGACAAAAGCAACTGGGTTCAAGTAACAAGCAACAAGAGAAACATACAATGCAAATGAACCAGACTTGAGCCAAAAGAAGCTAGCAAGGTAATAGAGAGCATGGACAAATTAAAAACTACAGGCTAGGACGTGCTAAAAACAAGACAGAGGCAAAGGGAAAAGGGAAAACTCTAAAAGGTGTATATAAATTCAAGTCAACAAGGTAGGGACGTGTGAAATCTAGGCAACAGCATGGGTGCTTGTCCATATTTTAACGCAACATAAAGGCAATATGTACGACCAATTTTCATAACAACATGGCAGGGACAAACTACAAGCATGGATGCATGACCAAATTCAAGGTAATGTGATAAATATGGGGCGTACAAAGTCAAGGCAGTGGGCAAAATGAGGGCCACGTTCAGGAAGCATGTGACCAGTAATGTACAACAGGGGGAAAATGTAAGATTTTCAAGGCAAATGACATTTCGTGACTGAATTCAAGACAACAGGTTAATTTACAGTGAGAATTGGGTGTGTTTAAACAGCAATAACAACAGAACATCAATAATCACCCATAGCTAAGATTCAAACAGCACTTAATATGAGTACCAGAGGTGAGTTTTACTCATAGGCATCCCAAAATAAAGAAGGTGAAGTTTGCTCACAGACTTATATAAAATTTTGATTCAAAACTGAAATTTACTCAGTTATAAAACAGAGAAGCCTGTTTTGTTTTATTTTTTTCCTATTCTTTTTTATTTTCAGATAATATATGACACATATCATTCTTATAACTATTTTTAAATTAAAGATCTTCCCATTATAAATAATTTCTGTTTGAACAGCAAAGCTTAAGGGGAATTAGAAGTTGAGATCTTGTTTTCTGAAGGGTTTGAAAACCTATTTAACAGGAACAGGGAATGTCTCCTGATCCAGATATACTCACATATGTTTATATGAATATGCACAGCATACATACTATAAACAACCACATCATATTTCACTTATATATATACATACAATACTTATTCATTTCAATAAGGTAGCATGCAACCAAATTTACTTAAGTTTTAAAAGGTACTCGCTTGCAAAACTTGATGAACAGAGATGCAACTACAAGTACAGGTACAATATAATGCAGACTTGAGTAAAACAGTGGAAAAGATGAATGCAAATTTAATTAAATCACCAAAACATCAACATTGAAACAAATCGAATGGCTGAGACGAAGCCCAACAAAAATCAGAGAAAAACAAACTCGAAACAGAGATGATAGAGAATATTGAATGGTTCAAAATCAACATCGAATCCAAAATCAACTATCGACAACGGGTATTGAATTAGATGTGAGTGAGGGGGATCACTCACCTTAGCTTGAATCGAAGTAGCCGCGGCGAGGCGAAGGAGGTGTCGAGCAAAACTTGAAGCCGAAACCCACTATTTCGAGAAGCCCTAATTGTTGAAGACGAGCGAGCAACGAGGACGAGCGAACGCAAAGAAGCTGAAGCCCTAATCTGAAAGCGAAGAGGGACGAAACAACAGAGCCGCCATTATTTTGTTTCTTCTTTTTTTCCGGTTGATTTCTGCTTTGAAATGGAGGAAAGGGGTATCGAATATAAAAGGGAAAGGAGACGTGATTTTAGCGTGGTTGAAGGCGCAGGTTAAGGCAAAATTTTAGGCGTGTTTTTAGCTGATAAGGTAATGCAGTGGGATTTTTTTCTTTATTTTATGTTTATTTTAATATATATTTTTTTTCTTATTTTTTTCATTTTAAATCCAAATTATTTTTCTAAGTCATTAGTTTGAATTTAAAATACAAATTCAATATTCAATTTCAACTCCAAAGTCAAATTTAATTTTTTATTCAACTTTTTATAAATTAAATTCTAAAATTTAATCGTCAAATTCATAGTTATATTGGGAATTCAAACTAAACCATCATTCAAATATTTAAAATTAATTAAATATTCTCAATTTAAATTGTTCAAAATTCAGGGTTGTTACAATCTTCCCCCCTTAAAAGAATTTCGTCCCGAAATTATAAGTTAGGAAAAAACGACTGTTAAAATCTCACCGATATTTATACCTTACACAATTTCACCAAGTTCGAAACTTATTAAAAATAAACAAATATAGGATCCATTCCATTTGTTTTATCTCACTAGCTTTGTTCATTGATTTCTATAATCAAGACACAAAAGTCTTTTACCAAAATTTTCGACTTACAAAACTCAGATTTTTTAAACTGGAAATTCTTTATGCTAGATATTTGCATATTACATCTTTTCCAAAGCTGTGGACCTTCAAGATATTTTTAAAGATCTTCTTCCTTAATTCAATTAGGTTGGAATTATGTAATTCTAATTTCAGACTATTAATTTTCTATTTAAAGTTTGAAAATACTTGCTAACTCGAAGTTTAACAAGTCCATCGTCGTTCTTACAGACATTAGGCATACGCTGGCCAGGCGCAGGTCTAAAAATCTCCAAGTACTAAATATACTTGCTTCAACTTCCAATGAAAATACTTTTAAAAATCTTTTAAAAATGGATATGGAAAGCACGTTCCCCCATGGATCACAGTTTACCCGGCGGTTACGCTACTATCCCAGTAGAATCGCTTGTAACTGTAGATTTCACATCTCTCTTGAATTTCGCCATGGTTGTTGCCATAGATCGCAGTTCACACGACGGTTACGCTACTATCCAAGTAGAATCGCTCGTGACCATAGGCATCTCGCCCCTCAAATTACGCTTCGGCCTCTAGAGCGCAGTTTGCACGGCGGTTGCGCCACTATCCCAGTGGAATCGCTTGTAACTGTAGGCATCACGCCCCACGAATTACGCCAGCATCAATTCACATAATCCCAACACGATGATCCATCGTGGGGGATTCCAGTCCCAATGGACATTCCACTAATGGAAATTCTACGTAGCTACGATTTCCAATGGACACTCACTCCGAGTTCCAATCACCTTCACAAATTATAATGGAAAGTACATTTCCATATCCTCAGTTTTAGAAAACATATGTCATATACATATAGTACTTCATTTCACATTTCGTACATATCATACCTATGTAAACTTGCATAGGATTTTCATAATAATGACTTTCCAAACTGATAGTTTTCGAATTATTACATTCACATATGTAAGTTACGAAAACTCAATTCACATTCATAACAAATAGAGGATTCCAAAATTTTCCATCTCATTTAAAATTTTCCTCTAAATCGATTTGAAAATTTAAGGTTATCTCAAACCCAATTCACATTCATAATCCAATTCATTATCGACTTCACATTCGATTTGGATTTCACGTTACATCGTCAATTCTCAACACATAATTGATGTCTACCGATATATAACCTCTAAGCTCGTACGTCTCAGAGAAGGGTGTTAAGCTAAAAGAATGAATTCTCCGCCACCACAGATATATATTTAATAGAGATCAATTTCTATGTCATCAATTTACCATGTTAGACATACAATCCCAATCGATTATCCAAAATTCAAAGCTCAACTTATATTGTTGTTGGTGTCGAAGTTAAACTCAATTTAACTCAAGATTCAATCTTTTTTTTTTTGAAAAAATTCAAGTTGAACTAATCGTTCAAATTTCCCAAAAACATCTTTACAAGATATATATAATTTTCCACACTTAACCATTTGAAACAAATTTCAAATATTCATTTTTTTCAATTTATCTTTAAAAGATAAAATTTCAAACCTTTCATTTCATATTGGAAAACATTTCCATACTTATTTAATAATAAGTAACTCACAAATTCATTTATTTTCAACTCTTGGAAAATATTCAATATACTTGAATCAAAATTAAGTATATATTCCATTTTTTAAGGAAATCATTCTTTTAAACACATTTATTTGAGTCAAAACGAATGTTGCGTAAAACATCGTTACGACAACTCAAAATCACTAGTATGGGGATTCGAATTTAAGATAGATATATAAATCCCAATACTATACAAAACATTTCCTTTCGGAAACCATTTACTATAACAACAGTGTTATAGTCCACCATTTCCTTCTATTTCTCGAAAACGTCTATTTCAACAATTGAATGTTGAAATCTATGGTTTCGATAGTTAATACATTTTAAAACATCTTTAAAACCATTAACTTTATTTCATAATATCACTTCCCTAAAACATATCCATTTTATTCAATAATATATTCACTGTCCAAAATCATGAATATACTTATTTAATCAATTCAGTGTTTCTACACTTTTATTTAAAGGATTATCCACCGTCCAAAATCGTGAATATAATTCCCAACACAACATTTACTATCACAATGTTTAACTTAAAGGATAATTCGCTGTCCAAAATCATGAATATATCTCCTTTAATAACTTCTATGTTTCATTTATCAAATTCAATTGGTTTCGAATTTATAAACAATCTTTACAAATTCCATTTTTATTTATAAAACTTCGATTTATAATCTCCTTTATTAATTCAATTTATATAACTCAATTATATATCAAAAGTCCATATTATAAGTTAAGTACTTATAATCCATTTATTTACTAAATCGTTCTTCACAACATTTGAAATCAATTTTCAAAAGAATTCAGAATCAAATTCCCAAGTTATAGTTCAATGATCCCCTTGGCTATAACTAAATTGACATATCATTTTATTTCACAATTATTACTTTGGAGATATTCAAAACATTTGATTTAAATCAATTCATTAATTCATTTAACTTATATTTTTTTTTCATAAATCTCAGAAATTCGATAATGGGTTTTTCCGAAGAGAAACTATCGCAAACCTAAATTTAGAGAGGGGAATTTCCGAAAAAGATTTGAATTTTCAAAATACCTTTTATTTTTCAAAGAAAACAATTTCATACTTCTTTAGATTTGAAAAACGTTTTCTTTAAAGTGGTTCTAGTAACTATTCATATTAAACATCATAAACTGAGCTTTGTGTAAACCAAAGCTCTGATACCACTTTTGTAACGACCCGCCATTCTGACCGCCCCCAGTCGGTAATTAAACCAACTTGAGACGTTCAAAATTACAGATTGTTATTCAGTTTATAGAGTTTAGACAGAATCACAGAATAATCATAATATTTCACATAAATGAATTTTTCTTACATATATTAGAGTTTGTACAATGCATTTAATTTTTTTTTTACACAGCGGAATATTACTTTAAGTACAAAAATTCTTCGAAAAGCTAAAGTGAAGCGTTTCCCCAACTCTCTCTAACTTCGCGGCCTGAAAATATTCAAGCTGTAAAATACTCGGTCTGACCCGAGTATTACATTCAAAAGAAAATAATACACAGGTCAGTCTAATTCAAACTCAGTTATTAGTGCATAGAGGCAATAATAATCAAACAGCAATTAGACGACAGTCAAATATAAATTTACATATCCGATCCTTAAAAAGAAATCGGATAACGGTAAATATAACACTTAACAGTGTTAAACCATAAAACAGTAGATTCAAATTTTCAATGAAGATGGATGAAGGGATTCTTAATGAAGGTAATTTAGAAAAAGAAAACATCAATTAAAACATCAAATTTGGTAGGGCTGCAGTACACACACGCGTGCACGGCCTCGCCACATTTTTAAAATGTTAACTTCGTGTGGCTGCAGTTCACGCTTGCGTGCACTGCCTTGCCACTACTGTAATGAAATATGCAAAAGATAATAAATCAAAACAAAATAGGATATCAATAAAACAATACCACGCCGTGTGGTTGCAGTTCACGCTTGCGTGCACTGCCTCGCCACTAGTATAAAATGCATAAAAGATCAATGCATCAAAGCAAAAGAAATACCAATAAAATCAAGACGGTGTGGTTGCAGTACACACGTACATACATGTGCACTGCCTCGCCAACTCGAGTTCACAAGGTCAAATCAAAATCAGATTCAACGCAAGTACAAATGGCCTCGATCAAAATTCAAAATATCACTGCAACAATGAAACTGTACATGTACACAGAAACATAGCAACACTCAAACATGTATTTAAACATGAACCCAACATCATAACACAAGACAAAAGCAACTGGGTTCAAGTAACGAGCAACAAGAGAAACATACAATGCAAATGAACCAGACTTGAGCCAAAAGAAGCTAGCAAGGTAATAGAGAGCATGGACAAATTAAAAACTACAGGCTAGGACGTGCTAAAAACAAGACAGAGGCAAAGGGAAAAGGGAAAACTCTAAAAGGTGTATACAAATTCAAGTCAACAAGGTAGGGACGTGTGAAATCTAGGCAACAACATGGGTGCTTGTCCATATTTTAACGCAACATAAAGGCAATATGTACGACCAATTTTCATAACAACATGGCAGGGACAAACTACAAGCATGGATGCATGACCAAATTCAAGGTAATGTGATAAATATGGGGCGTACAAAGTCAAGGCAGTGGGCAAAATGAGGGCCACGTTCAGGAAGCATGTGACCAGTAATGAACAACAGGGGGAAAATGTAAGATTTTCAAGGCAAATGACATTTCGTGACTGAATTCAAGATAACAGGTTAATTTACAGTGAGAATTGGGTGTGTTTAAACAGCAATAACAGCAGAACATCAATAATCACCCATAGCTAAGATTCAAACAGCACTTAATATGAGTACCAGAGGTGAGTTTTACTCATAGGCATCCCAAAATAAAGAAGGTGAAGTTTGCTCACAGACTTATATAAAATTTTGATTCAAAACTGAAATTTACTCAGTTATAAAACAGAGAAGCCTGTTTTGTTTTATTTTTTTCCTATTCTTTTTTATTTTCAGATAATATATGACACATATCATTCTTATAACTATTTTTAAATTAAAGATCTTCCCATTATAAATAATTTCTGTTTGAACAGCAAAGCTTAAGGGGAATTAGAAGTTGAGATCTTGTTTTCTGAAGGGTTTGGAAACCTATTTAACAGGAACAGGGAATGTCTCCTGATCCAGATATACTCACATATGTTTATATGAATATGCACAGCGTACATACTATAAAAAACCACATCAGATTTCACTTATATACATACATACAATACTTATTCATTTCAATAAGGTAGCATGCAACCAAATTTACTTAAGTTTTAAAAGGTACTCGCTTGCAAAACTTGATGAACAGAGATGCAACTACAAGTACAGGTACAATATAATGCAGACTTGAGTAAAACAGTGGAAAAGATGAATGCAAATTTAATTAAATCACCAAAACATCAACATCGAAACAAATCGAATGGCTGAGACGAAGCCCAACAAAAATCAAAGAAAAACAAACTCGAAACAGAGATGACAGAGAATATTGAATGGTTCAAAATCAACATCGAATCCAAAATCAACTATCGACAACGGGTATTGAATTAGATGTGAGTGAGGGGGATCACTCACCTTAGCTTGAATCGAAGTAGCCGCGGCGAGGCGAAGGAGGTGTCGAGCAAAAATTGAAGCCGAAAGCCACTATTTCGAGAAGCCCTAATTGTTGAAGACGAGCGAGCAACGAGGACGAGCGAACGCAAAGAAGCTGAAGCCCTAATCTGAAAGCGAAGAGGGACGAAACAACAGAGCCGCCATTATTTTGTTTCTTCTTTTTTTTTCCGGTTGATTTCTGCTTTGAAATGGAGGAAAGGGGTATCGAATATAAAAGGGAAAGGAGACGTGATTTTAGCGTGGTTGAAGGCGTAGGTTAAGGCAAAATTTTAGGCGTGTTTTTAGCTGATAAGGTAATGCAGTGGGGATTTTTTCTTTATTTTATGTTTATTTTAATATATATTTTTTTCTTATTTTTTTCATTTTAAATCCAAATTATTTTTCTAAGTCATTAGTTTGAATTTAAAATACAAATTCAATATTCAATTTCAACTCCAAAGTCAAATTTAAATTTTTATTCAACTTTTTATAAATTAAATTCTAAAATTTAATCGTCAAATTCATAGTTATATTGGGAATTCAAACTAAACCATCATTCAAATATTTAAGATTAATTAAATATTCTCAATTTAAAATTTTCAAAATTCAGGGTTGTTACAATCTACAACTTTATTACATTTCCCTGGTGTGTATTTAATTCCAAAATCATAAGCAGCAATAAACTTTAACCATCTTTGTTGTCTCATGTTCAGCTCTTTCTGAGGGAACAAATATTTTAAAGACTTATGATACTTCAACGAGTTATGATCCGTATAAAGCTCAAACCTTTCTCCCAACAGGTAATGTCCGCACAATTTTAATGCAATAATCACCACAACTAATTCCAAATCATGCATTGGATATCTAACCTTATATGATCAAAGCTGTCGAGAAGCATAGGCAATCACTTTATCTCTCTGCATTAACACAGCTCCTTATTCAGTTCCACATTCATTTTTTTAAACTATCAAATCTTCCCTCTGGTACAATTAAAACAAGTGCATGGATCGATAAGTGTTTCAAGCTCTGGAATGCTTCTTCACACTTATCAGTCCATACAAAATTCGCATCTTTTCACGTTAGCTTGGTCATCGGTGTTGTTATCCATGAAAAATCCTTTATGAATCTCCGATAATATCCGGCCAATCTAAGAAATATCTCAGTCAATTTCTTGGGTCTCTTCTAGCTATTCACTACCTCAATCTTAGCCGGATCTACTGACAACCCTCTATTTGAGACTACATGACCATGAAACTTCACTTCTTTCTTTCTTTCAGAAATGGCACTTTGAAATTTCGCTTTTAGCTGGTGCTGCCTTAATTTCTCAAGCACCACTCTAAATTGAACTTTATGCTTTCTTTCATCCTTAGAGTATACTAAATATCATTTATGAAAACCAATACAAACCTATCCAAGTGCTCTCGAAAAATTTGGTTCATCGAATCCACAAATAATGCTGGTGCAATAGCCAGTCCGAACGACATCACTAACCATTCATACGACCCTATTCTGGTTCTAAACGCCATCAAAGGAAAACTGTTCTCTGCCATTCTAAGTTGATGGAAACCTATTATTAAATCCAACTGAGAATATATCTTAGCTCTAGTCAACTGATTGAATAAATCGTCAATTCTTGCCAATGGATATCGATTCTTTATCGTATTCTCATTCAAATTACGATAATCGATACATTACCTTAATGATCCATCTGGCTTCTTAGAAAACACTACGGCTGCTCCCCAAGGTGAGCTACTAGGTCTAATAATATTCTTACCTTCCAAATCCATCATCTGCACCTTTATCTCTCTCATCTCTTTAGGTGTCATCCTATTTGGAGGACTACTCATTGGTTCGGCTCTAGGCACCAAATCTATCCGAAACTCAGTGGCTTTTTTTGGTGGAAATCCTACCAGCTCAAAAACTCTAACCATGAAAGCTTGACTCAACTCATCTTTTACCTCCAGAACACCCAGCAAAGCATTCACCTCACAACTAGGGCTTTCTATGGTATATACAATCCGATCTCTATAGTCTGGGTGTCTAAGCGATATTTTCCTATCATGGACAAAAATCATAGCATCGTACTTACTTAACCAATCCATACCCAAAATAATTCTGAACCCTATGAAATAAAACACATGCAAACTGCAAATAGAGGTGTGACCCAACAAATCAAATTCTAGGTGGTCACATTTCATCCTAAGTGTCGCAAACCCTCCTATCAGATTTGCAACCCTTAATGAAGTAACTAGGTTCGAGGGATCTAAGTTAAGAATATCTACCAAATAACGAGATACAAAAGAACATGATGTACCAGTATCAAACAGAACATTAACTGACATACCATGGATTAAAAGCGTACCTCCCAACACTGCTTTTCCTTTTAACTACGCTGTTGGCCTTGAGGTAACCAGTTCAAATGCAAATACTTTGCCTTTCCAATCCTTTACTGGCTCTGTGCATTGGTTCTTATAGTGACCAATCTGATTTCAGTTGAAAGATCGAACCCCTTTTTTCTCAGCATCCTTCTTTTCCATGCCTGCCCGGCACTCATGAACATAATGCCCTTTCTTATCACACTTATTACAGACAACTTCAGCCTTTCCCTTCTTCACGGCTCCTCCCTTCTGATCCCCTTTCCTATGGAAAAAATTTCGCTCTAACCTTGTCCCTCCTCGACTTTCTTGGCCGTATTCTTCTCAAGAGAAGCAAGCATTTCCTCTAGCATTGAAGCCATTTTAGTAACAAAATCACTGGGATCTCTGATATGAGGTAATGTACCCCTAACCAACTTAGGCTTCAAACCCTTGATGAACTTCTCGTTTCTCTTCATCACAGTATCTATAGTGGCATATCCATACCTAGCCAACTCCTCAAACCTTCTAACATACTCTAAACCTGCATGTCTCCCTTCTCCAATTCAGCAAACTTTCTGAACAAGGCATACTTAGCAACCTTAGACATCAACCTCTCCTCGAATCTTCTCCTAAAATTAGCCTAAGTCATATCCTCTTCATTCACTTGACCGTCACACTATTCCACTAGAATAAAGCTGCCCCCTGAAGCTGTCTAGATGAAAGCCTTCTCTTTTGCTCATCATTGATCTCCAAGTCTTCAAAGATTCTCTCACAATGCAGCAACTAGTTCTCCACCTCAATAGCATCTTCAGTTCCGGTAAATAGCTTACCTCCAATCCTAACATAATCTCTACTTAAGATAGCATAGCTGCTGACCACCAGAGCTTCCTGAACTCCTCCTACAGCATTTCCTCCAACCACTCAAGTAGCAACACCCGCCTGCATCATATTTACGAAAAATCGATACATTCCTCTCATATCGACTTGCGGGACTCCATCACCTACATTTTCATCTTGTGCCTAACCTTGATTCCTCCTCATATTTGGTTGGGAGTTTCCATTATTAGTGATGCTTTCCCCACTAAGCTTAACTCTTCCTCTTCTAGCATCCATATCTGCATTCAAGTCTCACAAGATATGGAAAAATAGCCTAAGAGATATAGGAGAATAAAGATATCGTGTATACTTATATATAGAAAATACAAGTACATTACTATGGCATTATCTGATACCCAGATCTTATCTCTAATTCCTTAGGATTATGCTTTCAAAAATCATTTTAGTTTAAAGTTCTTCATAAACATATGCTCTAATACCATGTTGTAACATCCCCTATCTTGAGACCAAAAGCTAAACGCTACAAAAGCTGCAATCATCTATACTATTAACTTTTGGTAACAAAATACGATAGTATTAAAGATATCCATAATATCAGAGTCATATGAATATGAAATAAAATTATCACAACTTTAAACCACTTTTTTGGTTATATGTCAAAATAATATTTCATATTCAGGTTACATAATCCCATAACGCTTTCCAAATTCAGATCAAATATAATTATTACAAAATACGCCAAGAGCGACATATGAAGATGCCAACTTGGATGATTAGAGAACTAATGGACTAGCTGTCTTAGTACATCACAGTGGAATTTAAAACAAAATAACAACAACTCCTAAATAGTTATCCATCAGCCTCCTGCTCGTCTCCGGTAGGTTTATTCACCATCCTACTAAAACCTGAAGAAAAAAACCTAAATTCTCAATCTACTCAAATCAATTTTGAGAACTTGAGAGTTTAAGGGAAACATAAACTTCGAGTCAGACATAAAGCCTGGTGTGAATAATACTATACATCTCGGTTATCAGATATTAAGTGAGGCCACACCACTTAGCAGAATGGGTTTTCCCACATTAATATCCATTTAAAAACATATCTTTTTGCAAATCATATTCCTACAACCAAACTGGTTAATCAATTAATTATATCAATAATAGCAAATATCATATATGCTTAAAATAGGTAATAACTAGACCAGCTCTTCGGAAAAACTATAGTTTTGTTTGGCTAATTACTAACCTTTGGCTGAATCGGGCCTACCAGACAAAATATCAAATGGTCTAACACCTGTGTAACGATCCTAATTTTTGAGTAAAATTTAAATTGATAATTTATATAAATTTTTAGATTTAATTGGTGAATTTATTTAAAATTTCCAAATAAAATAAGATATTTGTTTGTTATTTAAATATATGTATATAAATTGATTTTAAATAGACTTTTGATTTGAAATTCAAAATAAATGTATTTGAAAAATAAATTGGATTTTAAAATTGAATTTAAATTTGGAATTTGAAAGGGTTTATATCTTGAAAATATTTTGGGTATAAAAATATATGAATAAAGTTTATTTAAAATAAGATTTGTTTTCCTTAAAAGAATTTATTTATATAAATTAAGATAGTGTTTATTAAATTGTAAAATAAATACAAAAGTTTTATATTAACATTTAACATGAATTTAATATATTATATATGATTTTATTTAGAATATAATTGGTTTTTATTTTATTTTCTTTTAAAAAAAATTATTTAAATTTAGAAAAGCATTCATTAATTTATAAATGTATTTATTAATTAGGAAAATTAATATAAAAGCTTTTAAAATCATTTAAAAATAAATAAAAATGAAATAATTACGAGTGTAACCTTTAAAACCATGTTAAATACATGTGTAAGATAATTAGCATTTAAATTGACAAATGTTGGTTGAATTTAACAAGTGTCATTCCTCTATTTTTTATTTTTCTTTAATTTTAATAATTCTAATTTACACTATATAAATTCCTACCTTCTCTCTTTATTTCTTTTCTTATCTTTTCACATTTTCAAAGCAAGAAATCAAAGCCTGTAACCATTTTCAAGCAAACTAAAACATAAACCTGTAAAGCAAATTTTAGATTATAAATTTCTCAAACAAAATCAAAATAAAAAAACAGATCAGAGAAAAATCAAACAAAGCAAACAACTTCAACAAAATCAAAGCCTGTTATGATCAACTCAGGAAATTCAAGCAATTCAAAGATCAATATCAAAGCAGAACAGATAACAATTAAACAACTTCATGTAGTTTCAATCTGAAGCTAACTCAAAGATTTTCAAAACCTAGAAAATCAACAACTCAAACAAATTCATATTCCATTTTTCAACATTCCAGGCTCTGCTTCATACTTCCAAGTGAGCAACACCTGTTTTTATAAAAGCTTAAGTATATAAATCTGGTTGCATTATTAATATCTGAAATAAATATGTTTGTGTTTATGTATATTGGTGAATTTCTATGCATTTTTTGATGTATGATGTATGCATGCTTGTTAATACCTGTAAACATCTCTGTTCCCATTTTCAAGCTCAAGTTTTGATTTAAATTTTTTTACCTCTTGATCTAGTCACTGTTAGGATTTAAGTTATAAACAAAAATTGTTTGTTTCATCATAAATTAATGTTTAAAATTATAATTAAGTTAAAAATAAAACTTGAATGTCTTTGGAAATCAAATAGAACAGAGCAAACTTTGGATAAGTGAAAATTCAAACATCTTAGTTTATCAATTCAGGTATATAAACTGGATACTTATCCAAAATCATGATTTTTAAAAATGGAATCACAATTTTTAGTAATGGGTCGAATGTACAGCTCAAATTTGTTTAGATTTTGAGTTTTGGGTGGTTTCTGGCGATCTAGGTGGTCTGAGAGGTCGAGGTCTTCTCTGGTGTTGGAAGGAAGAACGGAGAGTTTGGAAAAAATGTCAGGAAGGTGATCTAAGCACTGTGATGGCGGCGGTGATCGTTTTAAGTTTGTAACCCTAGTTTTGGGTATTGGTCGGAAAAGTATCCACCGCGGCATCTAGGGTGGATCGAGTTCCACCAAACGTTGAGAATTAGAAGCATCGAGGATGCCAAAGTTGTGGTCGGAAGCTCCTTTGCTCTGGTGATCAGTATTGGGAATTCGAGGGTGTTCCAGGTAGATTTGTTGTTCCAGGTATGGTGCAGAGCTACTCGACTTCGATTTCAAGTGAGAATCGAAGGGTTTGGGATTTGGTTCCTCTGAGGCTGTGGTCATCGACTTTGGGAAGGTCGCGACGATGACCAGAAATGGTCGGAGCCACTATGCATGTGCATGGTGCATTTCTAGTGAAGTTTGGGACTGAAGAGAAGGGTACTCGAGTTTTCTCGAGTCACTTGCGTGTGTTGCTCGAAGTTTTGAGAGATTTGGCTTGGGGATTTTAGTGTGTGGGCTCGGGTCATTTGTTTTGTTACAGGTTTTAAACCTGTCAGGTTTTCAAATTTTAAAATAAATTTGAAATTTGAAAGCAAGATTTTTAACCGAGTTTTAAATCAAGTTTTAAGGATGGGTTCAAATTAAATTTTGTATTCTAGGTTTTGAAATAAATAAAGTTTTATAAAATCAAAATGTTTAAACAAGTTAAAGGTTTAAAGTATATTTGTAAATGAGTTAGTTTTCCAATAAAATGTTTAAAACTTTATTTATATAAAATTCTTTTACAAAAGTTTTCTTTAATATTTGAATGGGAAGTTATATAAATTTGTTTAACTTAAATTTGCAAGTTAAATGATTAAGTTATTTTTAAAGCTTGATTTTAAAATATAATTAAGCAAATTAGTTTAAACCTTTCCTTATATAAGTTTCTTTTATAAGTGATAAATGTTTCTTTACATTTGTTTAAGAAGTTTGAAAATTGTTTTAAATTTTGATAAGTTAAATCATTTTTTAAATCTTAATTAAAAATGGAATTTAAATATAGATTTAAAGGTGTAAATCATTTTAAATACACATGTTAATAATAAAGTCATTAATAAATAAAATGATTTATCTTAAAGATAATTAAGGTTTTAATGATTAATTAAGTTAATAAGGTAATTAAGGAGTAATTGATTGATTTAATTAATTAATTAATGATTTAGATTAATTTATAATTAGAGATTAATTAATTGGTAATCAGGAATTAATTAATTTATAATTAATAATGATTAATTAAAGCATAATTACTTAAGGAAAGTAATTAAAGAATTGTTAATAGTTAATGAAAGATCATTAATTAGGGATTATGAATAATTAATTAATGTGATTAATTCAAGATAATTAATTAGATTAATTAATTAATTAAGGATAATCATTTATGGAATTGTTAAGTATAATTACAAATGTAACTAATAAAGTGTAATTATTTAGTGAAGTAATTACTGAATGTAATTAATTGAAGAATGGAAGTATTTTTGGGTTTAATTACTTTATGCAATTAATAAAAAAAGATAATTACCTAGTGGAAGTAGTTAAGAATTAATTACTTAGTGTAATTAATTTAAGAACTAATTGGTAAAATTTATTTAAAAGTTAACTAAGTAATGTATTAATTAAGGATTAATGTAATTAATTTTAGTTAATTAATATTAATGTAATGAATTTTAGTTAATTAATTAATGGAAGTAATTAAAGGTTAATCATTTGTAAATGGTTAAGGATAATTAATTTGTGTAATTAATTAAAGCTAATTACTTAATGTAATTGAAGAATAATTTATCAAGGAAGATTAATTAAGATGGATAGTTAAAGGTTAATTAATTAAGATGGTTTGTAATTAATTAATATTAATTAACCAGGATTGATAAATTATTTATAAGTGATTAATCTGATTTAAATTAATTAGATCTTACTTATGGATGTTTGAATTGTATGAAATGCTTTGAGTTGTTTGATATCTCTGTGTGTAATGTTTTGTGTTATGAATTGTTTTGATTCGAGCTGTGATGAATGTAATTTATTTTATCTGTGATGAATGTATATTATTTATCTGTGAATCTGTAAATGGAAGATAAGCGTTGTAGGAATATACCGCTTATCGATATTGATGTGCCTGAATCTATGATGATTGATGATGATGCACTATTGTATGAAATCCCTGGACTACACTTTACACACACAAATATGGATTGCATAAGGAAATTGGTTAAGTCATAGATTTTTGAAATGATTTTAAAGATTGAATTTTGAATCCAAATGATTTTGGAAATGGAATTGGGTTAAATATGAGAAGCGTTTGAAAAGGAGTTTTAAAGATAAAAGTTATTTTGAATAACTTGATTAAGTTTCGAAATTTAAATAATTTGATTTAAATTTGAATTCAAAATTTGAAATTGAATTCTATGTTTGAAAATTATAGTTTAAAAATATATACAAGTTATAAATGTGTTTATATGGGTTTTAAACCATTTTAAAAATATTATTTTGGAAATTTGAATTTAACCCAGGTTTTATACTTGAAGGACTTATACTTGTGCAAATGTAACCGGATTTTTCTGAAACGAATACTATTTGTTTTCAAATAATAATAGCTTTCATATAAAGGAAGGTTTTTCAATTTGTATTGAAAGGATTTCAAGTTTTGAAATAAAATTAATTTGGAAGCTATAAATGGATCTTTGTGAAAGATTGTTGAACCTTGTTTTGAAATTGAAGAGGATCTAAAAGGTGTATCTTTTGTATAAAAGATTTGAAATGAAAATTATTTCTGAAGCCTATGAATCTTTGGAAATGATTTTAAAAGCTATAAATTGAATCTTTGATTTAAAGATTAGATGAGTTAATCCAATCTGAAAGGGAAATTATTTAGAAAGGCTATGAATTAATCTTTGTGAAAGATGGGTGAACTTTGTAAAGCGAATCTTTTTGTTTAAAGATTTGAAAATTAATTTTTTTTAAACCATGTGAAAGAAAGGTTTTGGGTAATAAGTTGTGACTTAACTGAGATCCCATTATCCATATGATTTTTAAATATTGTGCTCATTATTCGGTTTAGCCGAGAGAGGACCTTATGTCATATAACTCATTCCGAATAACGATACGGCATTATGGATTGCATTTGAAGACCGGTGGTGAAGATCGGGTATTTTCGAGAACGAAAGGATAACCCGTCGAATGTCTCTGCACTGAATCGCGCTGGTATAGAGATCTCCATATGTGATGGGGAGTCCGATCGGGATTGTGAATACCCGGATTACAAGGGCTTCTTTTGAAGTGCCTTCAGTTCTGTTCGAACCCGGAACAGACTTGTATGGATGTGTTTCTGACATTACACTTTGAGATGTAAAGCTGGTTTCTATCAAATACATTTCTGTTTGGTGGCGGAGATTTATTCTCCTAGCTTAACACCCTTCTCTGAGACGTACGAGCTCAGAGGTTATGTAGTTGATGGTTACTAGTGACACATTCCCAATTTGGTAATGTGGCATACGAAGTGCTGCTGATCATTTGTTGATCAAAGCAAGGCTTTGTGAAAAAGTGTAGCTTTGTGGACGAGACTGCATCAGGACCTCACACCTTGGAAATGGTCGAAACAGGAAAGATGCAGCAAGGTTATCAGGGGTCTCTCCCCTAGGGTATGTCCATTTCTTCTGGATAGAGGTGGTATCATGGTATGGAGCCCAGGTATTTAACCTATATGGTCACTGCAAATACATTACTTTGTGGTTGTTGGTGTCGAGCGCTCGGATAAAGGTTGGTTACGACCGGGGATGGCATGCTGTAGGTGTTACTTCCGAGCAGGGGTAACCCGGCTTTGTGTTGGCAGAGATCCGGGTAGCATATTATAATGGTACGTATGCTGGCTAAGATTAATATTATACTTGCAAATGTTTTCCACTATGCACTAATAATGATATTCAAGGTTTTTCGCATATCAAGCATGTTTGACTATCATAAGGAGAAATCTCCCCCAAGTGTGCGATTGCATGGTGTGTGTTCCAGGAGGCCTTATGGTAGTTTCATTTTTCAAAAAGCATTACGGATTTCAATCTTAAATACTTTTGTTGTTTGTTTTATTCAAAATTGTTTTCGTTGCTCACACCAGTCCATGACTGACCTGGAGTTTATTGTTCCCTTTCTAAACTCTGGGTGCTCATAATTTTCCACACGGACAGTCTAGAGTCGGGTTTTTCAGATAATCAAATAATAGGTGTAGAATTCGATAGCATCCAGCCTTTGGATTTGGCGATCTCATTTGCTTTTTTTCAGCATTCGGGCTGACCTTACTTAATACAACGTGATGAGGGTTTCTCGCTTCGCGTTTGGAAAACATGTTGGTGGATCTAGCTTTTGGAGTTTTTGGAGCTTTAGCTATGGAGTTGCAGTTGCAGTTTGATGTTGGAGTTTCTCTGTTGATGCTTATCTTTCCGCTGTTGTATATTTACCTCTGATATGGTTGGGATTCATATTATCAGATATTGTATCAATGTTGTATATATTGATATTCATTTCTCTTCCACTATGTTGTTGTACTTCATGTGTTATAAGCTCCGGTGAACCAGATTCAATGTTTGGATCTGCGACATTCGAATACAGGTAATGTATTCGGTGCCGATTTTCAAAGGTCGAGTCAGGATTGTTACAACCTGTTAGGCTAGCCTCTAGACGGTCTGTCCTTAACTTACTTCTTTGAGGGTCAACTAATCCTAATGGTTTTGCAGGCTCACCCATAACCTACCTCTATTCATAAATATTTCTTTTTGTATACAACCAACATTTAAGCCTTACCTGTGACTAATCCCTACACACTGGAATTTTGGACTAAATTGGCTAGGGGCTAATAGCTAATGAGTAGGGCGCAGCCCTACACCGGTCCCATCTGGTCTTCTAATTTGAATCATTTACTTAGGGTTAACTACCCTTTACATTTTCCTTGAAAACCTTTTCAAAATGATTTGATACCTTTAAATCATATATATAAACAAGGAAAATATCTTTTATCTTTATTCTAAGCTATTTGTCATGTTATATATACTTTACCCAAAATTACATTGATGAAATATAATGAGAATTACCTATCCCTCCAAAATAAGTTAAAACCCTTTTTAACTTAAAACACTTAGGCTATATTGCCATGGTAGATCATTCGAAAACCTTTGTTTAAAAACATTGAATAACCTATTTGAAACCATTGAAAGTACCTCTTTTGTAACCATTAAAATTACCCCTTTCGGTACAAGTAAATTACTTTACTTTATAACCTTAGGCTGAAAGGCCAAAACAACCTTTCAAAACCATTTACAATATCCTTTTGAAAATATCAAAAACCTCTCTTTCGAAAGCTTTATAAACTTTAAACATCCTCTTTTCAAAAAATCAAACTTGCCTTTCGAAAGCAATCAGAACCCTTCCATTTAAATGCTATAAGTACCTTTCGAAACCAATGGGGAAAATCCGCTTTCAAACTGCAGTTTAAACCTTTCAAAAATACTGGAGAGCCTCCCCTTCGAAATCTATATCGGTTACCTTTTGAAAGCATTATAGTATACTGCTTAAACAAACCTTTCGAAAGCATTAGGTTCAAGTAAAAGCTTGTGGAAAACCTTTGGAAACCATCCCTTTCGAAACCATTGGGTTCTTTTGAATATCAAAAAGGGTCATAAACAACCAAGTCGAAAGAAACTCTTTCAAAAGCAATTCCTCAGTAAAAGAAGTGGATGGTGTCGAAACCTATCCCTTCGAAAGCATTAGAGAGGTTGCTATGCTTTAAAAATAAAATAACCCATTCGAAACCAATCTGGTTGAAGGTTAAAGAGGCGGCAGTTAGGGGTTTCAACCCCTTCAAAAGCATTTACATAAAATAAAAGGTGCAACCTCTTTCGAAACCATTCCTTTAAAACAATTTGACTCAGTCGAAAGCCAACCAAGTCGAAAGTAACACATCGGAAGCAAAGCAGGTGCATTCCCATTTAAAAGCAAAGTAGCGCTTCGACCCCTTCGGAACCCCTTGTTTCAAATGCATACCTTTCTCCTATATCGAATTGGCTGCGCACCAAATCTTTGATGCCTTGCGCATTGGTTTCGATGGAGATGGAGGGGGAGGAACATAGTCGAAAGCTAGGTGCCAAAAGTGGTGAAACAAGTAAAAAAACATATTTAAACTAATTTTTAACCTTTTTAAGCAATCTTTTTTACCAACCTACATTGTTTGTCAAAATTTTATTGAGTACTAATTTTGTTTTCCAAAAGTACTGCCGAAATTTTGGAATTAAACTACAAAATTCCCCTTCCCTTTTATAAATATATAAAACATTTAAGTCACCCATCTTAAATAATTTCATATATCCATTAAAACACTTAGAAAAATTTAATAAAAATTCACATAAATCTCTTTTAATATGTTTTCTAATATATTTAAATTTCAGACCCAAAACACACATAAATGCTGAAATTAATTTTAAACTCAAATAACATTTTTCTTCACTTGAAAATTATTATTAATTCCAAAATAATTTAGAAAATTATTAAACTTGAAACCCATTTCCAAAATAATATTCCTGACCTCATAGTAAAATCAGAAGTTTATTGAATATCAACTAATAGGTTTTCCAAATTAATTCTTATCATAAAATCCATATGAAATAGCCAAAATCATCAACAAGTGTGTGTGTGTGTGTCCATTTTTATTAATCAAAACATGGCAAACATTTGCAAAACAATTTCAGGTCTCAACCTAGTAACCAAAAACAAAAAACCATTAGATGTAACTTATTATTCACCTTTGCTTTGATATTAAGGAGTTGAGATTTGATCTTGCAATAAGTTGATTTGGATTCTTCCTCTTGATTTAGCTAATCTTCTCCTTAATTCTTCTCAATGGTGGCTGGCCTCTAGCTTTATTTTAGTTTATAAAATGAACGTGTAAAATGAAATGGTATGAAGGCTTAGAGTATATGAATACAGCTAATTCCTATTATACCCTTGTCTAATTCATTTTGTTTTTCCTTCGTTCATTAGCTCAATTAGGCATGACTACACCATTATTATACAAATTTCAATTCCCTTAACTCATTAATATTTTCATTATTCTATTTAATCTAGCTAATTAAATCCTCTGAATAATGTTATCGAAAATTTGGGGTGTTACAATTGTGATATGTATACACATATAAAAGTTCAATTATTTATATGTATACATGTATGTGTGTGTATTAGAAAATGTAGAAAACTTTGGTTTTTCTTTAGTTACTTAATATTAAGTGGATTGATACTTATGAGCGGAAAAACCTATATTGTGTTTTAGCGGTGTGGTCTCAAAAAGTACTGCGACATTTCTGAGCATATTACTTGATTTTCTGACACTAAATTTATGTCTGATTTAAAAAAATTCCCTTAAAATTTTAGGTATTCATTTGGGTTGGATGAGAGTACACGACTAGTCTTTATATTGTAGAGATAACTGGCAACGAGCATAAGACTTTGGATGTATATACGGTTTACTATTTCTATTGCATCAGTAGAATTATATGTGTCGGCATTGTGAAGATATGTTTTTATAATTGGGGTTGAACTTATGTAGTTGATGTTGCAACCGTAGCAGCTCTATTTTTGATAGTGACCGTATGTACTATCTATTTTAACCATGTTATGTTATATTTCATCAATATAATATGAGCATAGCTTTTTTGTTCAAATTATAGTTGTTTTACTTTTACCGCACCGATCTTGCATTTAAATGCTTAAATATCGGAAAATGGGTACCAGTGGATGGTATTAGTTGTCGATCTTGTTACTAGAACGAAGGGTTATTACACTTTGGCTAATAAATAAACGTATCTTCTCAATCATTATTGCAAAGGTTGATTTGACATTCATTTCGATATTCTATATTCATAATACACAGTAATTATAAGCGGAGATTAAATGGACTAGAGCATTTTGGTTGATGACTTTTTATTTATAATCAATGCTTTGAATTTGGTGGAATCAGTTTGTCATAAATCTAGCTTTATAAATATTTATTTTTCTATCTACACTATCTTCTTCTTGAAAATCCACTTGCAACTGATGATATTTATCTATTTGGATACACTTTACAAAGTTCCAATTTTGTTAATGTACATTAATTTTATTTTAGATTTCATAGCATCAAGTCATATAAGGAAGATTCCTTACTCTCCATAGCTTATCAATAACTGAGGGGATCATCATCATGAATGATACAATCCGCTTTTTCTTTACCAGTAAGAAACCTAATGATATTTCTCTAGTCCATACGATTCCCTGCTAAAGCTTCTAATAAGTTATGTCTCTTGGGATATAGTTGAATTGATGTTATCTAGATCGATTTCTATGTTAGAGTCTTTGATTCCAACTAAAGGCTATCATAATGCCACAAATTTCTCTAGAAAGCTATTTCTTTTTCCAAGAAGATGACATGCCTTGAAATAATAATATTTTTTTCCTCAATATGATGGAACGTGAATGATGGAACATGTATCCGTAAGGATTTTTAAAGTAACCTATAAACTTACACAAAATTGATCATGCCTTGAGCTTAATAGGGATTGCATTCTTGATGTGGGCCGATGAACCTCATATCTTAAAATAATTAAGATCTAATTTCTTCTTAGTTCATGTCTCGTATGGAATTAAGGTAAAGCTTCAACGTGTACACCTAAATGAAAGAAGTAACTTAGCACCATTGTCCAAGTGGTTAATTGATTCGGCTTTGGTGTAAGAGGTCACAAGTTCGAAACTTGCTTTTGAACGTTTATTGACATGGGATATGTTATCCCAAAGATTTGTTGTATATAAAGTACCATTTCAAAAAAAAAAAAAAAAAAAAAACTTAGCCCCACACATCATATATCGAAACATGTCCAACAAAGTTTATTTTCTCCTTTCTGAAGCATAGTTGTGTTACAAGGTTTAAGAAGGAATTAATTGAGAGGGCCACTTTCTCTTTTAGATACACATAGAGCTCATGTCAATGATACTCTCCTTTTAATCCAATCAAAGAACTTGTATTCTTCTACATGTTTAATTTCATTCTTTTGTTTTATATTCTATGAATTTATCATATACCATTGACTTATTTTTCCATAAGATGCACATGTCCATATCCAAATACTTAGTTGACTGGATGTAAGGAAGTAAGTAGATCCACTTTTCGTAGACGTAGATAGTGGACTACATACGTGTACATATGTATGTATTAATTTTAAGTGTTCACATTCTCTCATTTCCTTTTCAAATATGTTCTGGCTTATTTTTTGTTTGAGACTTGATTCACAAGTATCGTATGATTCTGGATCGACTGATGGAAGATATCCTTCATTTTTGAATTCAGCAAATGTCTCTCACTGATATGGCCTAGTCCATTGTGTCAACAATAATTGTGATTTGTTTTAGATGTTTTTTTATTTTCAGTAGCCAATGCATTTTTATAAATGCCATAATTTAAAAATATCAAAATGTAGTTTTGTTTTTATAACAAATATTCATAATATTCTTATTGAAAACCAAAACAAAGTGGCTAACATATATGAACTAAAATTTTGATTTATCACGTATATGAAATGATTAAAATGTGTTAATATTTGAAAATTATTCTTTCAACATATGTTTTGCAATTTTTTTTTACAACGGGTGCTTAAATCATTAATTTTTAGCGCATCTATCAGTTTTGCAATTTTACCTATAATTATCACATTTGTTATACTACTGTATAAAGAGAAGTCCATTGGGACACAACATAAAATAACATATTTAACACAATAACGATCTAAGTTGTTGAGTCTTTTGCTAACCTCTCAACCTCAAATATAAACACAATTAAATCCACCGACCAAAATACGTTGTGGTAAGTTTTGTATTTTACCTTTTCTTTCAGTGGACGCCCATTCTAGGTATTTAAAATATGTTAAATTCAACTATAAATTTCTGTTTGCTAGGTAAGTATTTTCTCTAGTTGAATCAGGTTAGCGTTTATTGCTTTAACTATAAAATTATTCAAATTCACGTACAATATGTTTGCAAGTACTAACATTATTTATGTATTTTATCAGCATTGGTAGCTAGTTTCAATTTATGTAGAGTACTACATTCATAATGGAATCACATTTTTTAACTCAATAGTGCCGTGTCTTACATTAAAATAGTATCTGCCAATATATAAACAAATTCGGAGAAATATTATTTATAATTCATCTTATATTAAATGTATGTTCTTCACCGTAGTCCTGTAATATTATTAACCTCCTCATTGCATTTTACAAATCCTCAAGTATTTTCAAGATCCATAGTATGTTTCATTTTCAAAAAATTGTAAAATTCAATTTTGGTCTGAACAAGTTTGATGTAATGTCTAGGCAGTGATGATATTTTGGATTGAGAATTTAAACATTTTGGAAAAAATGCCTCGTTTCGGTTTTGTGGATTTATATTGAACAAATGTATTGAATATTGGATTTTATTTGATAGACGTGATAGTAATTTGAGGAATCGATTGGAAATGTGACAAATTTTCTTTTGAGGAAGATATAGACAATACTTCATGATTGCTGCGTTAATGGAACGCTCAATGAATGACGATGCAAGTAATTTTGTACTTTGCATAATTATTCGAAAATGATATAATTTGTAAAATAATAATGAAAAGGTAACTCAATGCTTTCTAATAATAGGAAATTTTCTTCAAGGACAATTTTTAGGGATTTTTTTAGATATATGACAGCCCACTAACAATTTTCTCTAAAGGACAAAGTATCGATTTTTCCTTCCAGCCCACTTTTGCACGCTTATTCATCTTCTTCCTTTCAATCAAAATTTTTCTGTCGTGATCCTAATATATCTCTCGTAATCAAAGTATCGATCAACCTCATTCGGTCATTTGAATATCGTTTTTCTTAAATTTCAAGTTCATCGATCAAATTTTTCTCACGCTCATTTGTCGATTTTGTTCTTTTTATATTTTTACTGTGACCTTGTTTTTCTTCAAATTGTGTTAATTAGGCATGCATATATTATTCTATTTTTTGTTCCTAATCTAATAGAGTTAAAAAAATGTTTGCGATTTTTAATTGTGTTCGTTTTTACAAATTACGTGCAGTGTTATTTTTCTGATTGCTTGTTCATTCTTCTATGTCAACTTTTGGAAGCAGCAGTAGGTTTTTTTTTAAATTTTATTATTTATGCAATGTTGTATTCTAATATGCTTTACATTAAATTTATCTATCATTATCTTGCATTACTGTTGGGATGATTGGAAAAGTATCATTGATGGGGTTGTATATAAGGTGTGATAGAGTGAAAAAGTATCATATCTTAGGTTTAGTTTTTTGGTATCATTTTTATTTTTTCTTAGTATCAATTTTTTTGATTATCAGTAACTAGGTATCAGTTTTTTATACCTTAGGTATCAGTTTTCTGAAATGGAAAAACTAATGTTCTAAATTGAACATGTTTTACTAATTTTTTTTGCAGTGGTGATAATTTGGCGTAGGTAGACCATCAGTCAAGCGCAAACAAGGATTTTTCATATTTTCAGAACAAGCAAAACAGATGTGGTGAGTGCAAGCAGCTTGGTCATAATAAACGGAATTGTCAAGCTTCGAAGAGGATATAATTTGATTTTTCATTTTGGATTTGTTCAGATTAATAAGTGGATGTGTGACTTGTTTTGGTGGTTTATTGTAATTGAACATTTTGTTATTAATTTGTATTCAGTATAGCGTATTATCAAATTGATTTTAATTTCAAGTATTTAGTATAAGTGATAGTATCAGTTTTACTATCAATTAAATGTTTTTACAGTATCAATTCTGGTGTTTGTTTTTACAAGTAAGAGCAGCTTTTTTTTAGGAACAGAACATCATTACTTCATAAGTATCAAATTGCAACAGAACATCATTACTCCACATGTACAAATTTCAATAGAATTACATTACTTTACAAGTATCAAATTTAATCGTGAAACATCATAATGTGAATTCAGTTCTTTCCTTTTCTTTCTTCTTCTAAGCTTGATATGTATTTAGATAGACTCCAACAATGTTCATCATCTGTCAATATTGCATATACAATCTTTGCTCTTGTGGATAATATTTCCTGCTTTTCAAGTTTTATTTGTATTCTGCTTTTGTTCAGTGAAACGATGAATATCATTACAAATATTCTACAGTCAAGCCTGTTGAAACCAAAATGTAATATTAGTATCAGTTTGCATAAGTTGTATTATCAGGTTTATAATTAATACAAAACACTGAATTTCAGGGATAATGGTACAAGCATATAGTATGCTTTGAATTAAAATATTTAACAGTTTAACTAGCACAATTAGTATCAATTTGTGTATGAATTTTTGCGTTTGTAGTTATTACTTTAAGATATATTTGCTAAATATTTTGTTTTATTTTTTATTATGTAGTTATCTGTTTTGTTTATGTAGGTGTCAGTTTCTTTTATATAGGTATCGGTTTTGTTTCTGTAGGTATCAGTTTCTTTTATATAGGCATCAATTTTCTTTCTGTAGTAACTGTTTATTTCTGAACTAAATGTTTTTGAAATTGAGAGATAATATTTTTCAATATCTTGTTATGAATCAGATTCAATTAAATATAAAATGCATATAATGATGTATAGAATTATGTATGAAATGTTATAATGCAAAAACACAGATAGTTTGAATAATGAGCAACTTTCAATTGATTATGACTAGTAGTTTCAATTGTATTGTTCATTTTGTTATCAGTAGATATCATTTTAACCAAAAAAAACTTATGTGTCTTCTGCTTGTTGTGCCACTTTATTTGATGCATATCATCTGGTTTCACCTCTGTGTCTGCTATGTTATTGCTTTTCCAGATTTCTTTGAGCATTTCTTCTATTTTTTGTCTCTAATAAGAACAAAATATTAAAAAGTTAGGTCATATTCATCTTTTTTATCTGTAATAAGTAATTTTTTTAAAAGAAAGAGAAATCTCATACCAATTTTATAGCTTCTTTTAGAATGGATATGGATTAACAAAATCATCATCATCCTATTATCTCAAAATAAAGACAATAAGTAATTTGTGAAACAAATTATGTTGAAATGTAACAATAGGTTGCGTATTAGCTGCAGTGAAATATCTTCAGCCAAATATATAACGATTTCAAGTTTGCAGTAACTAGGTATCAGTTTGTACTAAGTAGGCATCAGTTTTTTGTAAGTAGGTATCATTTTTTTTTCAATTAATATCATTTTTTTGTAAGTAGGTATTAATTTTTGTCAGTAGGTATCAATTTGTTGTAAGTATCAGATTTCAATTAAAGGATACTGACTATTATTTTACCAAACGATTTACACTACATGATACCGACTATTGTTTGCTGTAAATAAGTATCAGTTTGTTGTAATTATTGGTCTTTTCTTTTACCAAATGATTTACAAGTATTATTTTTGCAATATCCATCATGTTACAAAGTTATAGTGTTTTTAATTTTACTGAATTGAGTTGTTTTTCTTCGGATTCTTCATCTGCAACTTTTTTGCCTTCTTCTTTCTGAGATTTTTCTTGTTTAACATTTCTGATAATATTAGAATACATTTAACAGTATGAAATTGTTAGTGTTGGTTTCATAATTTTCAATTTCACTTACCATAGTTTCTGTTTGTATTTTCTTTTGAATTGTTTTTTATTTCTTCTTTTTGTTCTTTGTTCTCTTTTTTGCATATTTCCTTCAACCGTTTTCTCTGCAACTATTTGTTGTTATATGTTCTTTCTTTGTTCTGTGTAAAAAATTTCACTATTACTATAACAAAAATATACTAAATTTGTTATACTTGATTTTATAGTATCAGTTACCTTCTCTGCTATACTTTATGTTGTTTCTGGTTTGCTTTCAATTGCTGTATTATATTCATGTCTTCTTTTTGTTCTTTTTTCTCTATTTTGCTTTTCCTCATCTACTGTTGTATGTTTTTAAGTTCTAACTTGCTGCTTCTGTACTTTACTGTCTTTGGTATCATTTCCACTAGAGGTGGGTTTCCCTCTTATATCATTGCGTTTTCTCTTTGAATATCTACTGTTGGAAGTGATTCAATATTTTGATTTTCACTTTGTTGCTCCACTTTCGATGTAGCTAGGGTTTCTTCGACTGTCGACTGTTGTGTTTGTTGTTCGTCGGCTGTCGATTGTTGCGGCTGTGTTGGAGATGTAGATTTGTTTCTGCTTTGCTGTGCCCTTTTTTTCCGAGCAAAGTTTCATCAAATTCTGAGTGAAAGTGAAGAGGAGGAGACGAACAGAATTTTTTGTTTTTGTTTTAATTTGTATTTGGGCTTTGTCGTTACAGTAAAAAAAATTTTGCACGTGTCCTTCTGAGTAATTATTTACTTTAATTTGTCCTTTAAAATTATTTATCTTTCTCATAATAGTGTAAACTTTTTGAAATCACCCTTGTTATTTGTCATAATAGTAGATATCTTTTTTTTTTTTCATATTGTAAAATTAACGCTTTTGCAGTTCACCACGATGAAATCACATACAAAATACAATAAAAAATTAGTAATTCACCATAAATCTAGATTCAAAATCTTGAAATTCAGTTCGACGGCGATGATTTAAGTTGCTTGCACTTGTAAATTGCATGTTCAATAAAAAAGATAATAATGCATCAATGTTAAAATTTTCAAAAAATGTCAGTATGTTCAAATCATTTAAATACATGAAATGCACAATTTTATAAATATAAATCAACTTATTTTTACAATAATTTACAAATTTAAGATGCGTCTGAAGTTGCATTTGGACGCAACGATCAAAACAGTAATATGTTGGATGCAATGTCGCATTAAAAGGAAAAGGAAAACAAAATGATGAGAACGTTTTATATTTTCAGAAGTTTCAGTTCAAGCCATAAAGCTCTTTTGCAACATTGTAAATTGATGATGTGAAGTTCACTTCAGAGTATATTTATATTTCAGTTGAATATGTTACGATATCCTAATTTGTTTTGTATGTGATATCAAAATATTACGCGAAGAAAGAAAAGTTTAATTCTAACGCCACACGTTGAGAAAAGGAGTCCCTTCGATAATATGTAGTACGTATGACAAAAGTAGAAAAGAAAGATAAGTCAAATGTAGACAATCTCAACGTGGCAGCAGACCAAGATCTTCAGTAATGTCATTAAACAATTCAATAAATTCTGCTCTCTCATCTTCACCAAAATCAGAAACTTTAGCTATTAATCTGGCATGGGGCGTGTCTCATTTTAGCTCCATTTAGGCCTTTCCAGGTAATTTATTTTCTGCGTATCCTCCTTACCATTAAATTTACAAAAAATGATATCCCGTGCTGGCCGTTGGATCAGTTAAAGGGGCAACAATGTTCCGATTGCTAGATTTAAGATTATTGCGTGATTCTTTGTTTATTATTTCTGCAGTTTGTTGAGTATTTACATGATTAAAAGCTGTAATTTCTTTTTTGTTTTAATTTTTTTCTTTTTTTTTTCTTTTTTTAATATTAAAGAGACTGCATTCTGCAATTACGGATACATAAGCTTTAGTGCAAATAGTAAATTTAAGCAACCTTTCAATATTGATCATTTTATTTGACCACTTACCTTCAGGTTTCAGTGTGTCATTTTTTTTAGTACACTAAATTCATGTTATCAGACCAAACCAAACACATCAATGTTTCAAATTGCGAATATTAGGGAAAAAAAAGAAGTAAAGTCTAATAACATGAACATTGGAGCTAAATTTAATATTTCAATAATCTCTTTGATTTGTAATGCTCATTAGATTAGTAGCATACTGATATTTGATAGCAATTATAGTTTACATTTGAATGGAAAAAAAAGTTTATATGTAGATGAACTAAGATATAATTCGGAGGTGCAAGATTTGAATCCCAACAACACCGTCATTGAATATTTTTGTTGATAGTAAATATTTTTGTTGGAGTTTTAATGTAGACTTCTTCTTCAATTTTATATGTAATATCTGATTTACTATTTTGTTCAATAAAAAGGAGAGAAAGGAATCTGGTTCACCTCTAGTACAAAATGTTTTTATTTGTACATTTAATAAAGTGAAAATTGAAATCCGACCCTCATTTTCAAACTTAATACCCTGAAAAATCATTCTCAAAAGCAAGTTTACGAAATGTTCATATCGATATTTTCAACAAAAATGTGCATTTTAAACTGTAAAAATTTGCTGTTTAAAATACACATTTTTTGTAAAATAAATATTTGCAGGGTGGACCGCAAATATTTAAAGCGTAGACTACGCATACTTTCAGAGTAAACTGTAAATTTTCATTTTACAAAAATATGCTCTTACAAATGCAAATATTTGGGGTGTAGAATGCACATGTGTACGGTTTAAAATGTATATTTTTCCTAAAAACATTAACATGACAGAAGTGAATTTTGAAACTTTTGAATGACGTTTGAAAAACGTCCCTTTAATAAATTGTTACTAAATATTGGATTTTTGCTTTTATAAAAAAAATTACTAGAGGTATATATAAGGCAATCTGCTGCAAAGGGTCAAGAGAAGAAGAGAAAAAAGTGTGGAAAACTCCAACCCGTCCAACAATTCATCAAGATTATTTTTTGGTATTTTTTCAGATTCTTTTATATATAAAGGTTAGATACATTTTAAATCTCCTTGATTTCAACCACATGTTTCTATATAAATAATTATATTTTTTTATCTCTTGTCACTTCATTCTATTACTTGATTCAGAATATTTTGTTGAAATCAAGGCAGACTCGAGGTATAGCAAAAATGAATTATAGCCAATCTATGCTTTTATATATATATAATGTAAAACGAGTTTCTGAAATCTGTTTAAGCAATTTTTATTTTTGTTAGTTTTATAGTGTTTTTAACACCGTTTACTTAAATATGTTTAATTTAAAGGTTATCAAAAAGATGTTTGATTTAAAGTCAAAAACCCATTTGTGTCTCCACGCTTAAAGAAAACAGTTGGAATGCTTTCCATTTCTTCTGCATCCCACATTCACTGTGAAACAAGAAAAAAGTGGGAATTAACCTACATTTGCACCATCATCAACGGTTGGAGATGCTTTAAGAATTGACAGAAATTCATTTACATCATGTTATATGTTAGTTAATGTAATGTTGTACCGAAGCTATTAGAACATCTTCAATGATAGACAATGTTATTTCATGAGATATCTATGTGGCACAACTGGTTAGACAATGTTAAGTTAATGGATTATACATTACAATAAAATAGATTAATTTTCTCCAATACAAACATTTTTATATATTGAAATTTGCCTATGTGGCAAAAAGTGAGTGGTAGTTACTCCGTCACATTGTTAATTACAATGTCTAGAAGTAGACATTTCAATTCGTAATGTCTAACAAAAATCATGTCACGTAATGTTCCACGTTCTAATTACCTTAGCATTGGAGATTAAAAATTAAACCACAATGTCTTGTATCTATGTGGCATTCACTTTACATTGAAAATACATATGGGTTAAAGATACTTTTATTCTGATCGGATGGTCCGGTATTTGATGTTGCCACAAATATTACAATAAGCCTAAACAAACAATACAAAAACCAACACGATATACGAACCATTTCAGCAAAGGTAAAAGCCATGAGCACGAATAGATAGTGGAGCACATTGGCAGAAGGCAATTACAACTTTTATCTTTTATAGTATTTTTTATTAAGTAGTTACATGTTGCTATATTTTGTGCATGACCAGAAGTGGTCCTTTATTTTCATTAGTCCACTGTATTGTTTGTTACAAAAGTTGTTAATACAAGGAAATGAGAAAGGATTTGCAGGCTGAAAAGAAATGAAAATTTATCTTTCTCCGTCACTGTTTCTTCATTCTCTCCTCTAAGTCTTCTTTGTATCTCAAGCTTTCCTCCACTTTTGCATTCGTCTATTCTAAATCGGTATTGTTTCTGGTCATGCACAAAAATATTTGGAACTCAGTTGAAATATTTGGTGACCTTATGCTCTTTAATTTTGCAGATACTTGATTGTTGATATTCAGCACTCGATCACACTCTTCAGTTCATAGTAATGAGTTGGTTGATCTCTTGCTTTTCCGGAACAAAAAATCAACTAAGCGCAGACGAAGGTAGAGCTTATAAAATATGTAGGGAAAACCAATAAATTTTAACAGTTGTACGATTTTCTATATTTACCTGTTGGTCATTTTCAGAAATATCAGGCATTGAAAATGTTAAAATTTTCACTTATAAGGAACTGAAAATTGCCACAAGGGATTTTTCCAATAAAATAGGGGAAGGAGGTTTTGGACCTGTTTACAAGGTAATGACATATATCAAGCACGAATTTGAAAACAGTAAAATTAAAAACCGAATTTTTAATGGATATACTTGTTTAGGGAACGCTGAAAGATGGAACAGTAATTGCTATAAAGACACTATCTAAGGAGTCCACACAGGGCAAAAGAGAGTTCTTGACAGAGATAAAAGTAATCTCCAATGTAAAGCACAAGAATCTTGCTGGATTATATGGTTGCTGTGTAGAAAATGATCATAGAATACTGGTCTATGAATATATCGAGAACAATAGCCTAGCTCAAACTCTTCTTGGTAAAAAATTTCTACTTGCGTTTAGCTTATCATCTCTATTCTTATATTGGTAAAATATTCATATCCTGTAGTGTTTTTCGCCGCTGTACATGCTACCACATCAAAATGTTTGCGAGATATAAGTTTCAGTTTACTTACAATCTTCAATTAATATTTGTAGGTGCAAACCGTAGTGGTATTAGGTTCAGTTGGAAAGTAAGAATTAAAATATGCATTGGAATAGCTCAAGGGCTTGTGTTTCTCCATGAGGAAGTCAAACCACATATAGTACATCGTGATATCAAAGCAAGCAATATTCTTCTTGATAAGGATCTAAACCCTAAAATTTCAGATTTCGGGCTAGCTAAGCTGCTACCTCCAAATGCAACCCATATCAGCACCCATGTTGCTGGAACAATGTGAGTTTAACCTTTCTTGTGCAGTCATATTTTGAAAGTTATTTCTTCTTTTCGTGCTTAGCTTGTATGGCTGTTTTCGATAGAGGTTACTTGGCTCCTGAATATGCTGTAAGGGGACAGGTGACAAGAAAATCCGATGTCTATAGCTTTGGTGTTCTTTTACTGGAGATAGTGAGTGGAAGATGCAACTCTAATACCAGATTGCCTCCTGATGAACAGTTTCTTCTTGAAAGGACGTGGCTGCTGTACGAACAAGGCAAACTTTCAAGCATCATAGACACTGAAATAACTGATGACTCTGACATTGAAGAGGCATGTAAATTTGTAAAAGTTGGTCTTTTGTGCACACAAGATGGCTCTAAGCTTCGGCCATCGATGTCAAAAGCTCTCAGAATGTTGAAAGGCGAGGTTGATGTGGGCTTTGAGAAAATTACTAAGCCTGGTTTGATAACTGATTTTATGCATCTTAAAATAAAAAGCAGTGATAAGTTGAATGACATGAAAAACACTACATCCGCTTCATCATCTCTTGAAAATGCATAATGCTTCGATGCTCCAATAAGAGACGGCTAAGTACGGTCTAAGCGAAATACTCTTTCAACTTTTACTTTGATCCATTTCATATTATTTGAGCTTGTTGATTTTCCTTTAGGATTTGATTTATTTGTATGGTTCTAGTTGTAGACGGTTCCAAAAACTATGTGGTTATGCTTAAGCATAGTTTATATTATATGATTTATTTATTTAAGACGGTCAATTTAGAGGTCTGCTTTCTTATCATAAATAAACATGTATCCGGTGCTAACTCTTTTGATGAATTGACAGATGCTGTAAAGAAACAAATTATACAGCTTTTCTATCGTAAGATTCTGGTGTGCTGAGCTTTTTTATTCAACATTCAAACATGAAATTTTGACAATAAAAAACAGTTGGGAAAATGGCCTATAACATCAATTAACCCTAAATCCAGCAGGTTTTTACCTAGAAGCACATGAAATAAACTAGGGATGGGGGTGGGCTGGTCCGGTTTGTGTTCAAACCGTTGCCGCACCGCATTAGATGATTAATTAAAATCAATAGCCATAATACAATTTTAGTACGTTTTGGTTTTAATCCGGTTTAGTAATACTAGTCCGCTTTCGTTTCGGTTCGTTTTGATTTGAACCCGTATTACATTTGTTTAAATAACTTGAATGATTATTGAATAAATAGTAAGAATATTAATGAAAAAGTGTGTGTGTATACACAAAAATTGTTAATTACTTGATCATATGAAGTTCAAACATTCATACACTTAATATTTTAGTAATTTTGAGTAAGAAAAAAAATAAAAAATCCCATCAAAACTTTAAATTCTACAAGCAATCCGATCTGTTTTGATGCGAGAGGTTCAATCATTCAAACTGCAACGGCATTGCATTAAACCAAGTCGGTTTGATTTAGATATATGATTTGATTAAAAATATAGTGCGATTTACCAGACTATTTTAGTGGTTCGGTGTGATTCGTTTCTGTATGTTGGTGCAGTTTATGCCCACCTCTAAAATAAATAAGTTGAACTCAGTTTAACCATTCACAAGTAAACAACGACAAAACAATCGATGCAAGTGTTACAAAAATAATTCACGAGAAGATGTTGAATGTTTTCGAACACAAAATGGGTTTGGGTTTGGAATGTAGTAGTAGCTTTAAGAGTTTGATTGTCCCACATCACAAAAAAAGAGTATAGTTATATAAATATAGTATGATACTAAGGACACTGCAAAAAATGCTTATTAATACTGTAACAAGAAATAATAAACATAAGAATTTATATTTTTCTTAATATCAAAGCTTTTTATACGATCATCAATTAGTACCGTCCAATATATCTTTGCAAGGCCATCAACCACCAACCAAAACAATTTTGCACGACCATCAACCACCGAACTTTAGTAGTTCGGTAACCACCGAACTTTAATAGTTTGGTGGTTGATGGTCGTGCAAAGCTGTTTTGGACGGTGGTTGACGGTCGTGCAAAAAGAGACATAATTGATATCTTTGGTAAATTCTTGAAAAATCTGGTATCAGAAAGAGTATAGAATAAAAATATCTGTTATTTTTGGCAATGATATAAGTAAACACTTCTGTCAGTATCTTTAGCACCATACTAAATACAAGCTATGTAACAACCCGTAAATTTTTGATAATTTAATTTGTTAATTTAATGAATCTTGTTATTTAATATTGAAAGAAATAAAAAGTTGTAAGGCAATAATGAAATAATAACTAAGATGATCAAACGTAACAAGGTTAATTAAAGTTAACAATTAATGAACTTGAATGAAGTTCCAATTAAACAAAATAATTTAAAGGTTATAACTTGGTTATAAAGTGAATATAAGAAAACTAGTGTAATATTGAATCAATTGAGGGATTGGCATATAATTATTAATAATTGGATAAAGACAGTGTTATGTAAGCAATTGTAATATTTGTTTGTTAATAATAACTTATAATGTAATTAAAAGTTAATGGTAACAATTATTATATATTACCCCTCTATTTAACCTGTTACTTTAAATTGGAAATAAATTTCAATAAATGTAATTAGATATTATGTTAATGTAAATTAAGTTAATATTGGAAAATAATGTAAATTTTATTCATAACATGATAATTGATTAAATAGAAGGAATGGAAATCGAGATTTATTAATTTATTTGAATTTAAAAGATAGTAATTGGATTTATTGCAAATAAATGGAATTAAATATTTAAATATTATGATAATGGGAAATTAAGATGAAATTGGGAAACATCAATGTGCTAAGAGATAAACCAATGTTAGTTATACCCTTATTGTAATGAAAGACTTGAATAACAAGGTTTAAAACTTTAATAAATGGATTTTGGAATTTTAAATTTTAATTTCTGAATTTAGTGAAATTAAACACTGAAATTGATGGATTAATCAACTTTAATTTGACATCTAAATTTGTTTAAATTATTGAAATTGTTCAAGAAATCAAAAATGATAAGATTGCTAATTATATAATTGGAACTAAAAATCTGATTTAATTAATTTAATATTAATTACTGATTTATTGGAAAATAGCCATTTTGGCCACTGACTCAGATTTCGACAAAATTAGTTTCATCGGATCCGTAATGGTGAACTATTGTAGGATTTCAAGTTTCGTAATGATTGGACATGTCGTTTGATCGTACAGACTCGAAATGCCTAGAAATCAATTTAATTAAAATCAATTGGAATCAATTTGAAATATGTTGATTTTATTATAACTTCTTCATACGATGGGATTAGGACTTGAAACCTGTTCCATTGAGTTTAAAATAGTTGAAAACATCTATTTTGATATATATGTTGACCCATTTTCGTTTCGGAGGTGATGCAGCGCAATCTACCAACTCACGACCTAGTGAAGGTCACTCAAAGGGCTTAGGTCGCGCACGACCTAGTAGAGTTCAATTGATTCACGACCTAGCACAATCAATGGATTTGAGTCGGGAAAAATGACCTAACGAGCTAACAAATGGAGTCACATTGCCCTTATCTCGCTCAAATGCTTTAGGTCGCTCGGGTTTCTTAGGTCGCGAATGACCTAGTGAGGCAGCGCGGCATGGCTCATCGAAGATAGGTCGTGAACGACCTAGCGAGTTAAGACCAGTTCCTTTAGGTCGTGAGAAGTTAAGTCGCGAGCCTCCTCCTTAAACCGCTGAAGCCTAAGTCGCTCCCAATGTAGGGTCGCTTTCTGGCTAACTCTTGCTGTGTTGTAAATATGAAGTCTTTAGGTCGTGTGTGTTGTACTCATAGGTCGTTATTGTTGTAACTTGTATTTGTTAACTCGATTGTATATAAGCCGTAGATTGTGTGCTATGTTTGTAAGTGTTGAGTCGCATGTTGATAGGTCGTTACCGACCTATGCTAGGTCGTAGGTCGCAACCTATGTTAGGTCGGCTGAGTATAGTGTTGAGTTGTAAACTGCCTATAAATATGGGGGGTCGTGTCATTTCTAAGGAGGTTGATTTTTGAATGAAACTTTGTTTGAGTGCTTTGTGCCTCTTTTGAAATTGGTAGTTGAGTGTTATCTCCTATCTCCACTTTCGGCATTCGAGTGCGCTCGAATCAACGATTGTTCAAGCCAATTCGCGGTATCAAGTGCGCTTGATCAACGTTCGAAGAATTGTAGATCTTCTCTCACGGTATCGTGCGCGACCAACGTGTCGAAGATAGCTAGAATTCGGTATCTTTTGGAGATCAACGAATTTGGACATTCGGTATCTTTCAATCCATCGATTTATATTGCTTCATCTAATCGTTCTTCGATGAGTGTGACACGAAATCTTCATTTCATCGTCATCCGTAATAATCCGCCGCGTCAGGAGGCAAACGGGCTTTTCGGGCCGTTAATCGTTCAACTTTCCAAACCAATTGAGCTCATTCCTTTCTATTTTGTTCTGTCTATATATATATCGTTATAAACCCTAGGTCATTTCTTACTTCTGAATTCATTGCATACAATTCCAATTGCTCCTCCTCATTACAATGGCGGCTAACCTTAAATTCCCAATTGGATTTCAAATCAAAATTCAAATCCAAAAATCAAACTCCGCAAACTCTATCGAACTATATATCAATTCGAAGCTCTCGACAAGCATAATACATTGGTAGTAGTCGTTTTTCGATTCTGATTGATCAGGAATTATGTTTGAATGATGGACGTCCATTTTAGGGTTAAATTTTTTAACGGTGAATTTTTGTCGAATCAAAGATCGGGTTGCGCTGCACTGTAAGGGTGTCGAGGGTCGTCGATCCATGCCATTCGTTCGAGTATTGGTTGCCGAGTTCGCCAGAATTGGCCGTTTTGTCAATCGGCGGCGGAGATGGTTCTAGCCACCGGAGCGGCGCGCGAGGCGTTTTTCAGGTTGGCCAGACCTAGTGGAGGCGGCTACGTGACTTGATCCATCCCTAAGCGTTGGACGAGGTGGTGCTTTGGAGCTAGTAGCGGCGGCATGTGATGTTTGAACCTGTAGGCTAACGAAAATCGTGAGCAGGGGGAGGCTTCACACGTGTGGCGTGGACGTCTCGTATAGGTGGAATTGTTTTTATTATATTCTATCTTTAGTTTGTAAAAATAAAATTATTTAACTTCTTATATCGATAACTTTTCCATACGAGGTCCATTTCACACGCGGTTTTCTACGCTGGAATCGTATCGAAATTCCAAACATTTGATGCTAGTTTGGACAAATTCTGAGACCGTTCAAATTTTGGGTTTAAATTGGATTTAAATTCAAAGGTGAGTGCTTTAACCCACTCACAACTTCTAAATTTTTTTATGTTTATTAAATTGATTTATGATGTAATTAGAATTTATTTATGACTGTTCGGCATATTTTGAATCATCATCTCAGTTTATTTGAATTTATTTGGATAAAATAGTTATTTAATTTATTATCGAATATAAACTACCATTAAATACCTGTTATTTATTATCTGTTCTATGTTGATGTTATTGATTAAATTGGGTGATAATTGCGATAAATGTTTGATGATTGATATTGGATTAATGGACGTTGTATTTTATATTATTATAAACCTCAAGTTGTTATGGATTTTTATTTCATTCGGGATTACGGTTTGAAATGATATATAACCTTATTTATGTTTTAAATTACGGATTGAAATGATAATATCTGTGACAACCCGGAATTTTCGAGCATTTAAAATCGGAATATTTAATTGATTTTAAATATTCAATATAATAATTTTAACTTGAATTACGAATATCACAATTTATTTGATAATTAAATTATTGAATCTTCAGTTTTAAGCCGGTTGGAAATAATTTGAAGGCCTGTAAAATTTATATTGATAACACTGAAGATAATAGAAGTTGTAAAATTGAAATTAACAGTGGTTTGTTCAGTTTTAAAATTTATACTGTTTAAATTGAATTTAAAAGTAGCCTTCCGAGGCGCAACCTCAGAATTTGACGAAACCAAATCCATTGGATCCATAATATTGTATTATTACCGGATTTCAATTTTCATAGTATTTGGAGTTGATGTGTGAGCGTACGATACATAAACGCGTTGAAAATTTAATTGGTAATAACCGATTCAGAATTTAAAAATAATATTTCGACTAGTCAAATACACTTCACATCAGCCGTTATTCTCAAACACTCAGATCATTGTAGCTAGCCGACTTCTATACGCTAACCCCAAATTTTACGCTACCTCCCCTTATTCAAATCACGCCCTCTTTTCATTTCTTTCAGCTGTTTCAAGACAAAAAAAAGGGATATTCATTCCTCTTCTATCGAAATCGAATTCCCTATTCAATAGCTAACGTAAATCGATTCGTTTAACAAAAAAGGGAGAGGGGAGGCCGAAGCCGCAACCTGAGGTGAGACGCGAGGGGTTGGTGGAGCGCCGCCTGTGCAAGTGTTGGGGCGTTCGACAGGGAAGCTAGGCTTTTGAGGGTAGTATGGTTCATCAAGTGGCAAAGGCTGCTTGTCGATCGACTCATGAGCGTGCGTAACGAGGTCGAGGCTCTCTGGAGGAAATTGGGTCACATGTTGGGGTCGTGGACATATATGGGTAAGAGGCCAAACTCGATGCGGTCATTCAAGTGGATGGAGTATGTGTGCTGTCGCGAATCGAGGTGGTGGATGGATCGAGATTGGTGTGGCACTTTGCGATGGTTTTCGCGAAGGGAGGTCAGTTTGGAAATAGTGGGTTTAAGTGTGTCGCGAGTGGTGGCAGAAGCTAGTACTGTAGGCAGTAAGGTATTCTTTAATTTGCAATTTAATTTTGGAATTTAATAAATTACTGTTGAGATATAAATTACATACAGAAAGTTTATTTGGCAAATCTGAATTAATATAAACATGTATAGAAACAAAAAAGGCAATTTACAGTAAAATAATTTTGTTTTGATATATAAGTTCAGAAGGAAATTATTATACCTCTACTGTTTTAAAAATATTTTATGTGCAGTAAGGTATAGAGTTGTATATTTTAATTTAAATTTCATAATTTTATGTACATATAAATAGGATATATATGTGGTTTAAAGCAGGAAGTTTTGTTAGCAGAGAATTTATATGCATGTATAATATGAAAAAAAATATAATAATAATATTTTTTTACAGTAACAATAAAAGCCATTTTGTCTCAAATTTAGTATATGTATGTAAAAGATTTGGATAATATAGAAGTTGTAAATGTTGTAGAATTTATATGAAATTTGGATTTTTGAGACTCGTAAAGATCATTTTTATCGGATGTGGTTTCCATTTAAAATAGTAATAATTATTTAGTTAAATTTGAATGATTAACTAATTAATTTATTTAAAGGGGTTTAGTTTTAAATTTAATAATTAGTTAATTACATCTAAGGTTAAAATTTAATCATTAGTTAATAAAATAAATAAATTGTGAATAATTGGTTGATTAGTTCAAATAATAATAATAAACCGTGGATTATTATACAAGGTTTTAAAAAAATCAAGGAAACAAGCCAGTTTGAAATGGATTGCAAACAACAAAGGAAAGGTGAGTTAATCTCACTCAGCTGAATTAAAATTAATTTAAATGATTAAATTTAAATAATTGTTTGAATGGTTGAAATTGATTGAGGTGCTGTAGTATGGTAATTTGGAAGTGGCATATTATATTGTGCTAACATCTGTGGATGCAGGAAAAACAGGTTAGAGGGATCCAACTGAACCCCTCAACATTTATTATTTAATATTCTCTGTTTTGATTACTTGATATTCTATGATGAATATATTGGAATATTGAATTTTATGATTTGATGGGATATATTTGGGTATAATGAATTACCAAATTATATAAATTGGATTTTGGAAAGAAAGTAAAGGAAGTAAATTCGTAAGCGAAACAATTTTAGAGAATTTAAATAAATTAAGAATGAATTGGAAAGGAATGGAAATGATATTAAAATACTAATAAATAATGTCGAGTATGGAGGATAAAGGACTTGAATAAGCAGAAATTAATAAACAGTAAACTTAAGTGATATCAATTAAAAGAATAAAGAATTATTTTAAATTTCAAAATTTAATTTTATTTGAAAAGAATAAGAAGTAAATTGATAAATCTAAATTGGTATTTCAATTAAAAGTATTTTAAATATTAATTAAGGAATAAAATTTGAAATTAAAGGATTTTGGAATAAATGAAGTGAATTAGAAATCAATTTGGAAATTGATTTAAGTGTTTGAAATTGGATATTTGGAAGAATAAATTCAAAGTGGGAATTTATTAAAGGAATGAGAAAAAATTTTGTTAAAATAAATAGTGATTTATTTTTAAAGATTGTGAAGAGAAGTATATTTCTCTGGATAGCCAAGTACGTTTTAAGTAAATTTTTAAATATAAGATAAAAGTTTAATGTTGTTTTAAAAAGCATGTTTTAGAAAATTTATTATTTCTGAACGTTTAAAATTCTAAAGTAAATATTTTACAAATCTATTATTGTAATAATTATCTAAAAGATGAGTTAGTGTTTGTTTTAAAAAGTGAAAACTTAGTTTTATATTTCATAAAGTAACCTTATTTTCAAATATTCGTGTGTGTGTGTGTGTGTGTGTGTGTGTGTGTGTGTGTGTATATAACAAATTATTGAAATAGTCTTTAACTTAAAGGTTTTGAAGTATATTTCAAAGTAAAGCGTTTTAAATTATTTTAAAAATCTAAAGTTTCATGCTTGGTGATTCCAGTGGAATTAGAAATACTTGGAATTTATTCAGAAAAAGGGAGATAGTTTTGAAAACCATTTTCAAAAGGGTTTGAAAAGTGGAAATATACCTTGTGAAGATATTTTTGGGATTAATAAATAATTTGGGAAGTTATTTATTGGTTGATCATTATTTGTGAATATTAATTGATAGTTAAATAACCGACTATCAATATTGGCCAAATGCGTTGATCGTTTCGAAGAGACCGGGATCGAGATTCATTTCTCGAAAACCACTTCGATCCGGTTTGTACGTTTCGTGGAAACGAGTTTGGATTCGAAGATGGTGCAGTGAAGTGCAAGGGCTAGTTGCTACTAATCATGAGGACATTTCCAAAATGGATGTAGTAGGAATAGTGCCTTCGGTTCCGTTCGAACCCGGGACGGACTTGTATGGATGAATGCTTGCGAAACATCGTCAGGTGGACGATGGGCATTCTAAGGGATATGTTCTAAAAATGTAACGCTTAGCCTCAAGCCTCATCAAATGGGAATAACTGAAAATCAGGGGTTATGCAGCAAGGCTAGGTGGGTAGCACCCAAGCAGGGTGAGGTTATTCCTGTCTAGATGTCCCTTTTTATTTCGGCTTAGTGGGCGGTTGCTGATCCCAACCGCGGGGTGATCTCACTCGGGATTATCCAGTAAGGGGTAGTCCTGGTCTTGTGTTGCAGGGGTGCGGGCGTACTCCTCGGTACGGTGATCTAGGCCCCGTACTGTGACAGGTGGTACCCCAGTGCCTAGTCATTAGTTGGAAATCCATTCTCCCTACGAGCCTTGTACGAGTTTTGTTTGTATTACCCACTCTATGGCTAGTAGCTGGAATTTAATCATGTAACAATTTCGGCTATTTTATAAGTATTTGTAAATAGACCCTATTATAATATCAGAGGATTTCTATAAAAATTGTTTTAGCTATCGTAAGGTAAAAACCCGACATGTTTATTTGTGGCGTGGTCTTACGAGATGCTTTTGTTTTCAAAGGATTTTTGAACTTTAATAATCAATTGGGTGTGATTTTCTCACGCTGGTATTCCAGACTGACTCGGGTGTTATTAAACTGTAATGCTCGGGTCAGACCGAGTATTATAGGATACAGGATAGGATGCTGTGGAGCTCAGGAGACGAGCTGGATGACGATACGCACTTCCGTACTTGTTTATATATATTTCGCTGTGTTGTTTAGTTGTGTATCCAGTTGTATGTTATTGATGTTGAGTTGTGATTATGTACTCTGATGATGTAATATATGTAAACAGATATATGTGATTTTGAGTAAAGTTCATTTATTTTCTATTATATTTTATTCCGCTGCGATGGTTAGATTCTATTGTTATTTTCTATTTTCTTCTTCTACCTCTTCTTTTTTAACCCAAATGGTTCGTATTTCTGTGCAACTTGAGTTGGTTGTTGTAGAATAGTGATGACTCAAGGGGTAGGGATTTACAGGATGTTACACTTGGTATCAGAGCTTAGTTTGGTGATAACCTTGGCTCTAGTGGGAAATTACTCGTTTAAAATAGAGTCTATGGTACTCTAGAATGAATTTGAGCATATTAATATATATGAGCGCGTATTTGTTAGTGAGTATAAAATGATTTTATATTGTGTTGATTGGTTTATTGAGTAGTTTATGGATTCTGGTCAATACGAGTAATTAACGTTATTGATAGGGATCTCTAAACACTTAAATAAAACAATTCGACACAGTATTGTTTTATAGTAGGATAAATGAAATAATTTTACCCAAATTATTTTTGTATATGAAAGATATAATTTTTGTACAATATATAGTATTTGGATGCTTGATTGTTAAGAAATGATAATATTAAATTATTAACACTATTGTGTAGGAATTGAATAAGAAATAGAAAACTTATAACCAAAGTTGAAGAATAAATTTATATAACAAAATGGAATTTGAAATATGGATTGTAAATGTAATTTATAAATTGAAATGAACTTCATATACAAATGAAATTTGTAAATGTAAACTGTAAAGGTGATTATAATTTTGGAATAGAATTCCAGAGAAACATTTGAAATTGAAATGAGATAAATTCCAGAGAATGTTTGAATATAGATTTAAAGGAATTGCAATTTGGAATTTTTGGGAAAAATTTAAATTCCTTTGGGTTTGAAAACGGGTTTCAAAAAGGGTTAGAGGAATAATAGTAATATTTTGGAAATATTTTTGTGTTGAATTTGAAATCTTGTGAGATTTGAAAATTAAAAATATTTTAAATGTTGTTAAAGAGATAAAAGCACCAAACTCTTTCGGTCGCTGGAAAATAATTCCGATGATGATCGTGACATCTTCGGTGTTCATTTTCGAATTTCCAAGAGAAGAATTGCTACCTGTATATTTTAAATTGGAATTGTTTGTGAACTTGGTTTGGTTTTGAAATTCAAAGGGATAATTGAATTTGCCAAAGGATTTGGATGTAGTTGATTTCGAAAGTGATTTTGGAATTTTGGGAAATTGTTTAAACTTTGGAATCTTATTTTAAATGTTTATGGAATAATAAAAATATATTGGCAAAATAAAATGTATGATTTCGAGTTAAAGGTAAAATGTGTATGGAATTGATTATAAATGGATATAAAAATATGCAAATAAATAAGTTTGTGACTTATAAAATTTAGAAGTGAAATAAATAAGCCAAAATAAAATTGATTTGAATATGGGGAAGTGAATGAAAAATTCAAATTAGGTATAAACTGAAATGAATATTCTTTTAAGTAAATAGCGCTGAATTTGTAGAAAAATAATTGTCGTTTGACGTAAATGAGATTATATAAATTCTATGGGTCAACAGAAGCCAATAAAATTGGTTTTTGAATCAATTGTAATAAATATGGGCTGGTTTGGATGAAAAATAGATTGAATATAAACAGTGCTTGGATTGTCAGTGAATTGAATATAATTGGAAGTATGAAATTCAAATTGGTTGACTGAATAAACTAATTTAAATTAGTTAGTAGGTGAAATTGGTTGGTAATGGAAATCAAATTAAGGATTTAAATTGAGAAGTGCTTATAAAAACAAAATATAACTTGAGTTTTGAAGTTGAAATATGTTGAAGGAAAATAAAATAACTCAAGTAATATTTGAATAAAAGCTTGATTTAAGTAAAATTGTGAAATGGTGGTGTCGAGTTTTATGAAATGATTTTAAATAAAACTTGTTTGGTAAATGAAATTAGTAATAGAGTTAATTAACTTAAGTTATATTAATGTGAATTTGACTTGGAATAAAATGGAAGTTAGAGTGCTTTTGAAATTAATTCAATTTGAATGAGTTTGCTTGGACTTAAAATGAATTTAAGTTAAGTAAGAGAGTTGTGAAATCATTTAAATTGAACAGGTTGGTTTGAATATTGTTTGGAAGCATTCAAAATAAGTGTCGAAATATTTCATATGTGCTTATGGAAGTATATAATATGCACTGTTTATAGAATCCATGTTTTAGTTATTTATAATAAAGCGAAATGTTAATAAATTTTGTATATTTGGCACTGACATGTTTAAATTGAGTAAGTACAGGTTTTTGGAAGCCGTTTGATTGGTTTTGACTGCGCTAATTGCTTAAATAAATAACTGCTTGCTTTAAAATGCTAAATAATGTACGCCTACGCAATACAAATAGGAAATATGAACTGTTTTTCTGTTTTCCGACCGGGTGGGTCGATGTATATATATTTATATCTCTTGTCAAATTGCAAAAGCTCCTCCGCGCAAAGGAGACTCTGCCAAAAAAATTCGAAAATTTTGGGAGTTAGAATTTTTTTGAATCTTTTGAAAATTTTCACTAACGACAAATAATTTAAATTTGTTAAGCAAATAGAATTATAACTGAATGTTAAAATTTAATTTAAATTGTATAAGTAAAGTAAGATGAACTGAATTTTTTTTCAAAGAAACTAAAAGAAGGAAAAAGTTTGCAAATAAACTTTTATATGGAATTTTAAATAAATTAGTAAGTGAAACTGATAAAGGAAATGGTTAATTAAATATGGATTGAGATAGGGTGAATCAAAATTCAATATTCAAAGTTTGGAAACGAATTGAAATTCATGTAAAATTGGGAAGAAGTATTTATATTTTAAATTAATTAATAAAGCGAAGCAAATTGAAATTTTTATGGAATTGTAAAGGCAAATTGAATAAAATGGATATAAACTCCAATAGTGGAATGAAAACAAATTCAAGAGGTATATAAAATATTTATATTGAACTTAAGAAATGAAGGTGAAATTCTTAAGTAAGTTGGCATTGGAAATATGCTAAGTGAATAATTGAATAAAGATTAAAACTGAAGTTGTGGCAAGGGAAAGTGTGAATAAGTGAATAACAATTAAAATAAATGTGAATGAAAAGGAAATTGATATAATTAATAATCAATTGGGGCAAATACGTAGGATGTACGTATATTATTTTATTCCCATAGCTATTTGATCCAGAATTCGAGCACAAAATTTCGATATAGTTATATTGATCCGAGTTAGGATTTTTTACTTGATTTTCGACGGCGAATCCTGGATATGGAATTTTGATTGGTTCTGGAAATTCTCTATCATAGTTATGACTATGCAAGGAGAATGACGGTTTCTAATCAGGAAACCAGATCTGAGTCCATACTAGAAAGTCGGATGGACGATACTAGTTCGGAAGTGAAATTGTATGATCGAGTGAGCGATCGGATTTGATATTGCGTACGAATGATATGTGCATCGTACGGGCTTAAGTAAAACAAATATTGAAAATGTAAAAAGAAGTCAATAAAATGTTTTTGAATGATGTGATTGGATATTATTGCTAAACAGGATTTGCAAGTATGAATAAGGGAAAGGAAAATTGGTTTTGATTTCAGATAATAAATTAGAATTGCCCGGCCAAAAAGGTATGTGTTTAAATTTCTGTATGGAATTTGATTGGGTTTTTGGATCTAGCCACTTGGCTTTTTGTTCTCTTTTTGGATTTGGGAGGCCGTAGAGCCATTTTGTAGTTGTATCGAGCTAGCCGCGCAAAGGAGACGCTAGCGAAATTTTTCGGAAATTTTGAGAGTTAGAAAAATTGTAAAGAAATTTTGATAATTTAAAATTTGGTTTCAAATTTAAACTTAAATGGATTGGGTAAATGATATTGGTAGGAACCAAATGGAAAAAGTTCGAATAGTTAGTAAGGTTGGTGATGTTCTTATTTGAAGGATGGTTTTGGATATTGTTAAAAACTGTTGGTTTTGGGGAAAAGTAAATGGGTATTGGACAATTCTTCCTAACTAGTAATTTCGGGGACGAAATTCTTTTAAGGGGGGAGGAATGTGACGACCTGGAATTTTCGAGCATTTAAAATTGGAATATTTAATTGATTTTAAATATTCAATATAATAATTTTAACTTGAATTACGAATATCACAATTTATTTGATAATTAAATTATTGATCTTCAGTTTTAAGCTGGTTGGAAATAATTTGAAGGCTTGTAAAATTTATATTGATAACACTGAAGATAATAGAAGTTGTAAAATTGAAATTAACAGTGGTTTGTTCAGTTTTAAAATTTATACTGTTTAAATTGAATTTAAAAATAGCCTTCCGAGGTGCGGTCTTGGAATTTGACGAAACCAAATCCATTGGATCTGTAATATTGTATTATTACCGGATTTCAATTTTCGTAGTATTTGGAGTTGATGTGTGAGCGTACGATACATAAACGGGTTGAAAATTTAATTGGTAATAACCGATTCAGAATTTAAAAATAATATTTCGACTAGTCAAATACACTTCACATCAGCCGTTATTCTCAAACACTCAGATCACTGTAGCTAGCCGACTTCTATACGCTAACCCCAAATTTTACGCTACCTTCCCTTCTTCAAATCACGCCCTCTTTTCATTTCTTTCAGCTGTTTCAAGACAAAAAAAGGGATATTCAATCCTCTTCTATCGAAATCGAATTCCCTGTTCAATAGCCAACGTAAATTGATTCGTTTAACAAAAAGGGAAGAGGGGAGGCCGAAGCCGCAGCCTGAGGTGAGACGCGAGGGGTTGGTGGAGCGCCGCCTGCGCAAGTGTTGGGGCGTTCGATTGGGAAGCTAGGCTTTTGAGGGTAGTATGGTTCATCGACTGGCAAAGGCTGCTCGTCGATCGACTCATGAGCGTGCGTAACGAGGTCGAGGCTCTCTGGAGGAAATTGGGTTACATGCTGGGGTCGTGGACATATATGGGTAAGAGGCCGAACTCGATGCGGTCATTCAAGTGGATGGAGTATGTGTGCTGTCGCGAATCGAGGTGGTGGGTGGATCAAGATTGGTGTGGCACTGTGCGATGGTGTTCGCGAAGGGAGGTTAGTTTGGAAATAGTGGGTTTGAGTGTGTCACGGGTGGTGGCAGAAGCTAGTACTGTAGGTAGTAAGGTATTCTTTAATTTGCAATTTAATTTTGGAATTTAATAAATTACTGTTGAGATTTGAATTACAAACAAAAAGTTTATTTGGCAAATCTGAATTAATATAAACATGTACAGAAACAAAAAAGGCACTTTACAGTAAAATAATTTTGTATTGATATATGAGTTCAGAAGGAAATTATTATACCTCTACTGTTTTAAAAATATTTTATGTGCAGTAAGGTATAGAGTTGTATATTTTAATTTAAATTTCATAATTTTATGTACATATAAACAGGATATATATATATATATATGGTTTAAAGCAGGAAGTTTTGTTAGCAGAGAATTTATATGCATGTATAATATGAAAAAAAAATATAATAATAATATTTTTTTAATGATGAAAGCCATTTTGTCTCAAATTTAGTATATGTATGTAAAAGATTTGGATAATATAGAAGTTGTAAATGTTGTAGAATTTATATAAAGGTTAGATTTTTGAGACTCGTAAAGATCATTTTTATCGGATGTGGTTCCCATTTAAAATAGTAATAATTATTTAGTTAAATTTGAATGATTAACTAATTAATTTATTTAAAGGGGTTTAGTTTTAAATTTAATAATTAGTTAATTATATCTAAGGTTAAAATTTAATCATTAGTTAATAAAATAAATAAATTGTGAATAATTGGTTGATTGGTTCAAATAATAATAAACCGTGGATTATTATACAAGGTTTTAAAAAAAATCAAGGAAACAGGCCAGTTTGGAATGGATTGCAAATAGCAAAGGAAAGGTGAGTTAATCTCACTCGGCTGAATTAAAATTAATTTAAATGATTAAATTTAAATAATTGTTTGAATGGTTGAAATTGATTGAGGTGCTGCAGTATGGTAATTTGAAAGTGGCATATTATATTGTGCTAACATCTGTGGATGTAGGAAAAACAGGTTGGAGGGATCCAACTGGACCCCTCAACATTTATTATTTAATATTCTCTGTTGTGATTACTTGATATTCTATGACGAATATATTGGAATATTGAATGTTATGATTTGATGGGATATATTTGGGTATAATGAATTACCAAATTATATAAATTGGATTTTGGAAAGAAAGTAAAGGAAGTAAATTCGTAAGCGAAACAATTTTAGAGAATTTAAATAAATTAAGAATGATTTGGAAAGAAATGAAAATGAAATTAAAATACTAATAAATAATGTCGAGTATGGAGGATAAAGGACTTGAATAAGCAGAAATTAATAAACAGTAAACTTAAGTGATATCAATTAAAAGAATAAAGAATTATTTTAAATTTCAAAGTTTAAATTTATTTAAAAAGAATAAGAAGTAAATTGAGAAATCTAAATTGGTATTTCAATTAAAAGTATTTTAAATCTTAATTAAGGAATAAAATTTGAAATTAAAGGATTTTGGAATAAATGAAGTGAATTAGAAATCAATTTGGAAATTGATTTAAGTGTTTGAAATTGGGTATTTGGAAGAATAAATTCAAAGTGGGAATTTATTAAAGGAATGAGAACAAAAATTTGTTAAAGCAAATAGTGATTTATTTTTAAAGGTTGTGAAGAGAAGTATATTTCTCTGGATAGCCAAATATGTTTTAAGTAAATTTTTAAATATAAGATAAAAGTTTAATGTTGTTTTAAAAAGCATGTTTTAGAAAATTTATTATTTCTGAACGTTTAAAATTCTAAAGTAAATATTTTTCAAATCTATTATTGTAATAATTATTTAAAAGATGAGTTAGTGTTTGTTTTAAAAAGTGAAAACTTAGTTTTATATTTCATAAAGTAACCTTATTTTCAAATATTCGTGTATATATATATATATATATATTTAATAAATTATTGAAATAGTCTTTAACTTAAAGGTTTTAAAGTATATTTCAAAGTAAAGCGTTTTAAATTATTTTAAAAATCTAAAGTTTCATGCTTGGTGATTCCAGTGGAAATAGAAATACTTGGAATTTATTCAGAAAAAGGGAGATAGTTTTGAAAACCGTTTTCAAAAGGGTTTGAAAAGTGGAAATATACTTGTGAAGATATTTTTGGGATTAATAAATAATTTGGAAAGTTATTTATTGGTTGATGGTTATTTGTGAATATTAATTGATAGTTAAATAACCGACTATCAATATTGGCCAAATGCGTTGATCGTTTCGAAGAGACCGGGATTGAGATTCATTTCTCGAAAATCACTTCGATCCGGTTTGTAAGTTTCGTGGAAACGAGTTTGGATTCGAAGATGGTACAGTGAAGTGCATGGGCTAGTCGCTACTAATCCTGAGGACATTTCCAAAATGGATGTAGTAGGAATAGTGCCTTCGGTTCCGTTCGAACCCGGGACGGACTTGTATGGATGAATGCTTGCGAAACATCGTCAAGTGGACGATGGGCATTCTAAGGGATATGTTCTAAAAAGGTAACGCTTAGCCTCAAGCCTCATCAAATGGGAATGACTGAAAATCAGGGGTTTTGCAGCGAGGCTAGGTGGGTAGCACCCAAGCAGGATGAGGTCATTCCTGTCTAGATGTCCCTTTTTATTTCTTCTTAGTGGGTGGTTGCTGATCCCAACCGCGAGGTGATCTCACTCGGGATTATCCAGTAAGAGGTAGTCCCGGTCTTGTGTTGCAGGGGAGCGAGCGTACTCCTCGGTACGGTGATCTAAGCCCCATACTGTGACAGGTGGTACCCGAGTGCCTAGTCATTAGTTGGATCCATTCTCCCTACGAGCCTTATACGAGTTTTATTTGTATTACCCACTCTGTGGCTAGTAGCTGGAATTTAATCATGTAACAATTTCGGCTATTTTATAAGTATTTGTAAATAGACCCTATTCTAATATCAGAGGATTTCTATAAAAAAAAATTTAGCTATCGTAAGGTAAAAACCCGACATGTTTATTTGTGGCGTGGTCTTATGAGATGCTTTTGTTTTCAAAGGATTTTTGAACTTTAATAATCAATTGGGTGTGATTTTCTCACGCTGGTATTCCAGACTGACTCGGGTGTTATTAAACTGTAATGCTCGGGTCAGACCGAGTATTATAGGATACAGGATAGGATGCTGTGGAGCTCAGGAGACGAGCTGGATGACGATACGTACTTCCGTACTTGTTTATATATATTTCGCTGTGTTGTTTAGTTGTGTATCCAGTTGTATGTTATTGATGTTGAGTTGTGATTATGTACTCTGATGATGTAATATATGTAAACAGATATATGTGATTTTGAGTAAAGATCATTTATTTTCTATTATATTTTATTCCGCTGCGATGGTTAGATTCTATTGTTATTTTCTATTTTCTTCTTCTACCTCTTCTTTTTTAACCCAAATGGTTCGTATTTCTGTGCAACTTGAGTTGGTTGTTGTAGAATAGTGATGACTCAAGGGCTACGGATTTACAGGCTGTTACAATATCTGTATCAATTGACTACAGGATTGAAAATACTCTACAGGCACCGTGGTCTATATATAAAAATATTTTGAAATGATTTCTATGGTTTTGTAAGGAAACATACGGTTTTAGATAAATATTTATTTTAGATATTATATAAATGTTATTTTATCCTTGATTTTTAAGCTATGTATAAACTTGTTTTAATAGAGAATAGGCTTAATAATAATTTGATTTTATTAAAGATAATATGGTTAAGTATTTATTTGAATTATATTTTAATATAGAGTTATAATGATTTAAATAAATTAAGGTTGGAAGATAAATTTGAAGTTTATTTGAAATTGAATTTATTTAAGGATTAAACTCAAATAAGTTTAATGTGAAATTTATTACATTTGAAATTTTAAAAGGTATGATTTTTATAACTTGATTTTGGTTTAAGGTTGATTAACTAAATATCTCAAGTATACATAAATTGAAGGAAACATTTAGTTATTTGTAATTTAGGTTTTATTTAAATGATAATGGATTTATTAAGTATATGTTTCAAAACTAAATAATAGAAAATTGAATTTGATATATATATATATATATATATATATGTGAAATTATCAAACTTAGTTTTGAAATTGTTGAATACTTAAAGTTTGAAATATACTGAATTTGAAATGGTTTATTTTGCGGATCAAATCTGTTTTTGAAATCAACAAAATTTGGAATGGTATATTTGAAAACTGAATTGAATCGAAATCTATGATTTGAGATTTGGTTAAATTTAAAATTTTGGAATTTTAGTTGTTTCGATATTGATTTGTGAAATTGAAGAAGCTATTTATTATATAAAGAATTTTAATACTTAAACTATTCAAGTGGTGGAAGTTATGTTTCAAAGTTATGAGTTTCAAGGTATTATAATTTGAAAGTGTTATATTTCGAGTGTTTTGATTTGGAAATGTTATGACTTTGAAAGTATTATGATTTTGGAAAGGATATGTTTGAAACGAAAATGATATCGTATTGAGTTGGTTTGAAAAGGCAATGATATTTGGTTTTAAAGTATAAACTATTTTGAAAATGACCGCGGTATTATAATAACGTTTGGTTGTTAAAGAGACCGGGATCGGAAATTGTCATACTCTCTGCCAATTCTGAAAACCTCTTTAACAACCATGTACGCAGTGGAGATTCCAGAATGAAGTAGGATGGCGGCGGCGTTCCTTTGAGGTGTATACGTGGACCTGACTCCCGTGAGTTGGCATAAGGTGGCTAAAACAGGAGCGATTGACGGGCTAAGAAGGTAGCACATTTTATCGGACACACTCCTTCTATACCATTCTATTGCTTTGAGATTGATTGGGGCCCTTTGATTCTGGGGGTGTGGCTCGAGGCGGGCGGTAGTAGCTGCTACGCATTACCACCGGTCCAAAAGCGTAATTGGTATATCTACCCTGGCATTGCCTAATTGTGTCGTGTCACCTACCCTAGCGTGCCTTGTACAAGTTTGATTTGTGTCATACCTATGGAGTATCCTCTGGTAGCCTCCCGATCAGGAGGTATTACGGTACTGTATAGACTATTGGCACTATTACGTGTTAAGGGCTATATGGGTAGCTTAACGCTATTTTAAAGTAATTTTATTTTACTTATAGACATTATTATAATAGCGTATATTACTACATAGTAGATAGTTTAACGGATCCTTAGGAGATGTAAATTCTGAACATCTCTTAAGTTACTGCACCTATGTTGACACTGGATTGGAGATATCAAATCCCGTAAACATCTCTGACGCCGTTCCACTCATTTATTTACCGTTGATTTTACTTACATAAGATCTTTTAGTTCTAACTCGAGTGTTTTGTCTTTTCAATTCGCTCGGGTCAGCCTGAGCATTTCAGGATTTGAAGACCTTATTTCTAGAGGATGAAGACGAAGACTTTATTATTATTATTTACTATATTGTTCCACTGCATCATACTGTGCGTTGTTATTTACTTATCTTTGATATGTTTAACTCTGAGATATGTGCTGTATAAGTATAATCAAATATTTTTGTAAAAGAGCTTCATGAACTGTTATTTGATTATTATATTTTGTCATTCCGCTACGAGATTCTGTTTGTTTTTTCTTTCTCTGCTTTTTCTTATTCACCCCAATAACAGTCCGCCCTTCTGTATGGTTTGAGTCGGCATATGTGTCTGCCTAAAACGTACAAAAAGGCGGGATGTTACAGTTGGTATTAGAGCTTTGGTTTTGTGATAAACCTTAGCTTTGTGGGGTCTGACTCTTTACTAATAGGGTAGTAATACCCTATGATGAGTCGATAACAGTATGTATATATATATATATATGTATATATATATATATATATATGAGAGAACGTATTTGTTAGTTTTGTAAAAAAAGTTTTATGTTGTGTTATTTTGTTCCGTTTTGTATTTATAAATTCTGGTTGGTGCATAGGATGTTATGACATCAATAGGGATTTCTAAACACTTAATAGGACAGACCGACACAAAATTTGTTTTGAATATAGGTGAATGAAATAATTCTGCCCATTATATTTTCTATATATAAAATAATTTTTTTATAAATGATATATATTTGGTTGCAATATAATTGTGGTTAGGTAGTGAAATTTATGAATATTGGTTGGAAATAAGATTTGAAAAGTAAAATAAATGAGAATAAACTGGAAATTTAGAACTTAAGTTCCGGGGTTTTGAAAATTTCTTTCGAATAATTTTGGGATATAATAATGATATTATTAGAAGTATTTTTCGATATAAATATTTCAGTATAATTTGAAAAAATTGTCTTAAAGAAATTTTGGAAAGAAATAAGTTCTGTACTCCCCTCTCTGTCGCTGGAAAATAATTTCCGTGATGAGTGCACACATCATCGACATTTGTTTTAAAGTTTCTAAGTGGGAAGGCCACTGTAACAGTTTTACTACAGACTTATTTTGATAAAAAAATATAAATTTTGAATTTTTTTAAATATAATTGGATATATATAAGTTATAAGTATATGCATTTATGTATTATTTTAAAATGATTTAAAATTTAACCCGGTATTTAGTTCTTAAGTTTTCGTTAATTAATAGTTTCAATTATTGTAGTGAAATGAAATGTAACTCATTAATAATTGGAACCTCTAATTAAAATAAGAGATTAAATGCTAGGTTATAAATGAAATAACAATAAAGTTGAAATGGTAACCTATAAAACAAAGGATATGATTATTGAATATTAAATTACTTAAAAGAAATGAGAAAAACTAGTATAACTTTCAATTACATTCTTAAAGGCATATATATAACTTAATTAAAGGTTGAAATGTTTAATAAGAAAATGTAATAGGGTATTATACAAGTAAAACTTGAAATAATGAAAGTATTCAATGAAACTCTTAAATAAACAAGTATTGATGTTATAGAGTTATAAACTTAAGTTACAATTGAAATGTTACTATAATAAAATAAGATAGAAGGTAAATGTTGTAAGTAGATGATTTTAAACTTAAGTAGATGAAATTGATATGCCAAGTAACTGAATTGAACATGAATACTATGGATAAATGAAATTGAGAAATGAATGAATGTAATGCAATAAAAAGAAATTTATATGATAAGAATAAATAAAAATGAATTTATGTAAGTATAAGCGCAAATAAGTGAAATAAACACTGAATCAATGGATGGAAATGAAAATTTGCAAGAAAAAAAATGTAGATTAAAAGATAAATCATTATATGAATGAAAATGAAATGAAACAATAAATATTGTGAAATGAAATTAATAAGAATGAACTTAATTTATGCTTGGAATTGTTGTTTGTTTGGTTTATGGTTGTTTAGGCAAGGATACTATAAATTTGTTTGGATGTATGAATAATCTATTTAGTTTCACCTAAGACTGTGGAGTAAGTGGTGGACTTATTAGTTTGTTTTACATTCTGTACAATTTAAGTTTTGAATCCGAACAACTATTTGTTTTGTTTGATATGAATGGATAACTGATTTGTGTTGATTTTATGTGGTGGTTGTATGCTTTGTTGCAAGTGATTGTTGTTTATATGGATTTGTTTGTTAGTAGTTGAACCAACTATAAATATTTCATTTTCTACGACTATTAACCTCTTTTGGATTATATAAGTGAAAATACAGGTTATGGAAGCAATTGCTACTACTTTTGGTTTCATAAAATAAGCGTTAATTGCCCGACAAATAGGTACGTTCTCGGATTACGGTTTTATAGGGTTATTATATTGTTTTTCCTGTTGTTGGGACATATTATTTTGAGAAATTGAGATATATATTGTTATATTTGATATTATATTTTCTCCCAAGCCTCTCCGTATAAAGGAGACTCTGTCGAAATTTTCCGTTAATTTTGGACTTAGAAATTTTTTGAAAAAAATATATTTTCCAAACTTTATTAATTTGAGTATAATAAGTAGTAATTATAACTTGATATATTTTATTTAAATTATTACATTTTGTAAATTTAATTGTTTATAAAATTTATATTTTGAGTAAGATGTATTGACTACTTAATTCTTTCTTTTCCCTTCTTTTTTCTTTTCGGGGACAAAAAGTTTTGGGAGGGGGAGAGTGTAACAACCCGTAAATTTTTGATAATTTAATTTGTTCATTTAGTGAATCTTGTTATTTAATATTGGAAGAAATAAAAAGTTGTAAGTTAATAATGAAATAATAACTAAGATGAAAGGTAACAAGGTTAATTAAAGTTAAAAATTAATGAACTTGAATGAAATTACAATTTAACAAAATAATTTAAAGGTCATAACCTGGTTATAAAGTGAATATAAGAAAACTAGTGTAATATTGAATCAATTGGGGGATTAGTATATAATTATTGATAATTGGATAAAGATAATGTTACGTAAGCAATTGTAACATTTGTTTGTTAATAATAACTTATAAGTGTAATTAAAAGCAAATGGTAATAATTATTATATATTACCCCTCTATTTAACATGGCAATTTAAATTGGAAATAAATTTCAATAAATGTAATTAAATATTATGTTAATATTTGGAAGTAATGTAAATTTTATACATAACATGATAATTGGTTAAATAAAAAGAATGGAAATCGAGATTTATTAATTTATTTGAATTTAAAAGATAGTAATTGGATTTATTGCAAATAAATGGAATTAAATATCTAAATATTATGATAATGGGAAATTAAGATGAAACTGGGAAACAATAATGTGCCAATAGATAAACCAATGTTGGCTATACCCTTATTGTAGTGAAAGACTTGAATAACAAGGTTTAAAACTTTAATAAATGGATTTTGGAATTTTAAATTTTAATTTCTGAATTTAGTGAAATTGAAATTAAACACTGAAATCGATGGATTAATCAACTTTAATTTGACAACTAATTTTTTTTAAATTATTGAAATTGTTTGAGAAGTCGAAAATGATAAAGATTGTTAATTATATAATTGGAATTGAAAATTTGATTTAATTAATTTAATATTAATTTACTGATTTATTGGAAAATAGCCATTTTGGCCACCGACTCGGATTTCGACGAAACCAGTTTCATCGGATTCGTAACGGTGAATTATTGTAGGATTTCAAGTTTCATAACGATTGGACTTGTCGTTTGACCGTACAGGCTCGAAACGTCTAGAAATCAATTTGATTAAAATCAATTGGAATCAATTTGAAATAAGTTAATTTTATTATAACTTCTTCATACAATGGAATTAGGACTTGAAACATGTTCCATTGAGTTTAAAATAGTTGAAAACATCTATTTACATATATGTGTTGACCCATTTTCGTTCTGGAGGCAAACAGGCTTTTCGGGCCGTTAATCGTTCAATTTTCCAAACCAACTGAGCCCATTCCTTTCTATTTTGTTCTGCCTATATATATCGTTATAAACCCTTGGTTATTTCTTATTTCTGAATTCATTGCGTATAATTCCAATTGCTCCTCCTCATTACAAGGGCTGCTAACCTTAAATTCCCAATTGCAAATTCAATCAAAAATCAAACTCCGCAAACTTGATCGAATTATATATCAATTCGAAGCTCTCGACAAGCGTAATTCATTGGTGGTAGTCGTTTTTCGATTTTGATTATCGGTTGATCAGGAATTACGTTTGAATGATGGCCGTCCATTTTAGGGTTAAATTTTTTAACGGTGGAATTTTGTCAAATCGACGATCGGGTTGCGCTGCAATGTAGAGGGTTTGAGGGTCATCGATCCATGCCATTCATTCAAGTTATTGGTTTCCGAGTTCGCCAGAATTGTCTGTTTTGTCAATCGGCAGCGGAGGTGGTTCTAGCCACCGGAGGGGGCGTGCGAGGCGTTTTTCAGGTCTGCCAGACCTGGTGGAGGTGGCAGTGTGACTAGATTCGGCCCTAAGCGTTGGACGAGGTGGTGCTTTGGAGGGAGAAGCGGCGGCATTTGATGTTCGAACCTGTAGGCTAACGAAAATCGTGAGCGGCGGGAGGCTTCAGGCGTGTGACATAGACGTCTCGTATAGGTGGGATTGTTTTTATTTTATTCTATCTTTAGTTTGTAAATATAAAATTGTTTAGCTTCTTATATCGATAAATTTTTCATACAAGGTCCATTTCACACGCGGTTTTCTACGTTGGAATCGTATCGAAATTCCAGACACTTTGACTGAGACAGTTCAAATTTTGGGTTTAAATTGGACTTAAATTTAATTTAAATTCAAAGGTGAGTGTTTTAACTCACTCACGACTTCTAAAATTTCTTATGTTTGTTAGATTGATTTGTGATATGATTAGAAATTTATTTATGACTGTTCGGCATATTTTGAATCATCATCTCAGTTTATTTGAAATTATTTGGATAAAATAGTTATTTAATTTATTATTGAACATAAACTGCCAGTAAATACCTGTTATTTATTATCTATTCTATATTGATGTTATTGATTGAATTGGATGATGATTGTGATATATGTTTGATGATTGATATTGGATGAATGGATGCTATATTTTATATTGTTATAAACCTCAAGTTGTTATGGATTTTTATTTCATTCGGGATGGCAGTTTGAAATGATATATAACCATATTTATATTTTAAATTACAGATTGAAATGATAAATATCCATTTCACTTGACCATATGATAGAAAATTATATACAGACACCGTAGTCTATGTATAAAAATATTTTGAAATGATTTCTATGGTTTTGTAAATAAATATATGGTTTTAGATAAATATTGATTTTAGATATTATATAAATGTTATTTTATCCTTGATTTTAAGCTATGTATAAGCTTGTTTTAATAGAGAATAAGCTTAATAATAAGTTGATTTTATTAAAGATAATATGGTTATGTATTTATTTAAATTATATTTTAATATAGAGTTATAATAATTTAACTAAATTAAGATTGAAAGATAAATTTGAAATTTATTTGAAAATTAATTTATTTAAGGATTAAACTCAAATAAGTTTAAGGTGAAATTTATTAAATTTGAAAATTTAAAAGGCATGATTTTTATAACTTGATTTTTGTTTAAGGTGGATTATATAAATATCTCAAGTATAAATAAATTGAAGGAAACCTTTAGTTATTTGTAATTTGGGTTTTATTTAAAAGATAATGGATTTGTTAAGTAAATGTTTCAAAACTAAATAATAGAAAATTGAATTTGATATATATATATATATATATATATATATATATATGAAATTATCAAAATTAGTTTTGAAATTGTTGAATACTTAATGTTTGAAATATACTGAATTTGAAATGGTTTATTTTGTGGATCAAATCTGTTTTTGAAATCAACAAAATTTGGAATGGTTTATTTGAAAACTGAATTGAATTGAAATCTATGATTTGGTTAAATCTAAAATTTTGGAATTTAAGTTGTTTTGGAATTGATTTGTGAAATTGAAGAAGCTATTTATTATATAAAGAATTTTAATATTTAAACCATTTAAGTGGTGGAAGTTATGTTTCAAAGTTATGAGTTTCAAGGTATTATAATTTGAAAGTGTTATATTTCAAGTGTTTTGAATTCGAAATGTTATAACTTTTTGAAAGTGTTATGATTTTAGAAAAGGATATGTTTGAAATGAAAATGATATCGTATTGATTTGGTTTGAAAAGGCAATGATATTTGGTTTTAAAGTATAAACTATTTTGAAAATGACCGCAGTGTTATAATAACGTATGGTTGTTAAAGAGACCGGGATCGGAAGTTGTCATACTCTCTGCCAACTCCGAAAACCACTTTAATAACCGTATACGTGGTGGAGATTCCAGAATGAAGTAGGATGGCGGCGGCGTTCCTTTGAGGTATATACATGGACCTAGCTCCCGTGAGTTGGCATAAGGTGGCTAAAACAGGAGCGATTGACGGGCTAAGAAGGTAGCACCTTTTATTGGACACACTCCTTCGATGCCATTCTATTGCTTTGTGATTGATTGGGGCCCTTTGATTTTAGGGGTGTGGCTCATGGTGGGCGGTAGTAACTGCCACGCGTTACCACCGGTCCGGAAGTGTAATTGGTATATCTACCCTGGCATTGCCTAGTTGTGCCGTGTCACCTACCCTAGTGCGCCTTGTATGAGTTTGATTTGTGTCCTACCTATGCAGTATTCTCTGGTAGCCACTCGATCAGGAGGTATTACGGTACTGTATAGACAATTGGCACTATTATGTGTTAAGGGCTATATGGGTAACCCATTAACGCTATTTTAAAGTAGGTTTATTTTACTAATAGACATTATTATAATAGCGTATATTACTGCATAGTAAATAGTTTAACGGATCCTTATGAGATGTAAATCCTGAACATATCTTAAGTTACTGCACTCACGTTGACACTGGATAGGATGTCGAATCTTGTAAACATCTCTGACGTCATTCCACTCATATTATTTACCATTGATTTAACTTACGTAAGATCTTTTAGTTCTGACTCGAATGTTTTGTCTTTTCAATTCGCTCGGGTCAGCCTGAGCATTTCAGGATTTGAAGACCTCATTTCTGGAGGACGAAGACTTTTTTTATTTACTATATTATTCCACCGCATCACACTGTTCCGCTGCATTGTTATTTATTTACCTCTGATATGTTTAACTTTGATATCTTGTTTTTATAAGTATAATCAAATGTTTTTTAAAACAGCTTCATGAACTGTTATTTGATTATTATATTTTGTCATTCCGCTGCAAGATTCTGATTGTTTTTTTTCTTTCTCTGCTTTTTCTTATTCACCCCAATAACAATCCGCCCTTCTGTATGGTTTGAGTCAGCATGTGTGTCTTCCTAAAACGTACAAAAAGGCAGAATGTTACAAGCTATAAAGAGTTGTCTTTTTGAAAAAAAGAAACCAAAGCCATGACAGAGCAAAGGCATGGAATGCACATCCATGTGTGGATTAATGGGTAATTATGGCACAAATTGTTGCTTTAGGGCACATGTTGAATGTATATTATGCCACTAAGAACATGATCTCTTAAGCATCGGGTCGTGTATCAGACAGATCCATTGAGATAACTATTACGGTTAATGGATCTTGCTATTGGACGCAACCATTATGCGAATGGGCATTTTAAGAACTCTATAAAACTGTACAAATCCATAGATTTCAAAACATAATCTTTTCCGCTTCTTCCTCACTTTATTTCATCTCTCTACTCCATTAACCATTAACAAATCTAAGTTGTCAGATCAAAGTAGTACAATCTGATTACATCGTTATAAAACTTCATCGAATCATAAAATCAAGAATTATATGGCCTAATTGTACTCAATTAGGTTGATTATTGTCTATAGGAATATAGATAGGGGTGTAAATTGGTTGGACCGGACCAAACGGAGGTGTGTTCAGTTTATGTCCTAAATAAAATTGGATCTGACATGGACCGGATGAGATTTATGTTCGTATAAATTTATTACCCTAGCTCGTGCCCTAAATGAAATCGGACGGACTCGTACATACATTTTTCGGATACGGACTCAAATGGACATGGATGGACATTGCTATTTACATCCAATTTTATGTTGTTTAATAGAATTTCCATTAGATATACTGAATTATAAGAGATTCGGGCTAATTCGAACGAACTTGGACTGGAAAATATTTTTTCTCATACAAATTTTGTTGTCTTAGCTCGTGTCCTAAATGAAAATCGAACGGACTTGGACGGACGTATTTCGGTTACGAATATGAATAGACATCGGACACTCATACAAAATTAACAGCCCTAAATATAGATAAAGATTTTTAAAGCCCGAAATACAACATTATCATCCTCATCGTCGAGATAAAATTTACGAAAAAAAGATTAATATATGTTTTTCTAACATTGAGGGGAAAACATTAATATGTCTCACATTGAAACCCCATTTGAAATGATGTGCTTATGGGATTTTCAATCAACTAGAAGCGGCTTGATTTAAGCCTTGAGTGATCCAAGAATCTATGTATAAGGGCCTTAGAGAAACGAAATAAATTGCCCCTCATGTTGGCTCAAAACTAAGCCCAGTTCATTGCAATTGATCGACCCATGTAGGCATAATCAATGGACCAATCATACACCTATTTGGTTACGATCTTTACTTAAAGCCTACTAGTCAAAAAAAAATTACGGGACTGGTAGAACAGTCCTTACTCTATTTTCACATTGCACACTTCTACTCTAACCCACTTCAAATAATCTGACTTAAAAGCTCCATAACTTCTTCTTTGTTACTTTGGTTGACGAGCTGTATTTCTCATAGTGACTGTGATCGAGTTTTCTTCAACTTAGAAATATTGTATTAAAAGTTTAAGCGATGCACCTTGATAAAATATGTCACACAACCAAGCCTATTCTAAGCTTCACCTTCAACTAATATCCATCGAATCCAAGATGATACAAGCACAAACACTTCCTTAATGAACATTGAAAAAACCACCACCTATTTCTCTTTGCTAATAAGCTATGACATGGTTAATAGCCAATAATGAAATATTGAAAGTGTAATAACCCATAAAATTTAAACCTACCAATTAAAATAGTTAATATAATAATTAAATGTTAATAAGATAAAATAGGGTAAAAGGAGAATTATCTAAAACTAAATAATTAGAGCCGTAAAATATTACCATTGCATAGATGATATTTTTCAAGTTGAACGGACTATAGATTTTCTTTGTTTAGCTTTATAGAGAATGAGTTATGGCCGAAATAAGTATGAAATAAAATGAGAATAGTTTTTAGCACTTATCCAATTTTAGTCTGTCCCACTAATCCAATTTCGGCTAGATCTAACTGATATAGTGAACACTTTTCAAAACATTAATTACAACTCCAAACTTATCATCTCCACTACATTAGCCTCCTCTCAAGGGAATACATCTTTAGACTAAAATAAGTAAAGTCATATTAGTTCAAATCAAGGCAGGCAATATATCTATGTAAGCAAGTGTCATTTTTGGAATGGTTCATTTCGGGAAAACAGAATTACATTAGATTTGAACTTTCTTTAGGGTTTTTATTTCTTAAAAGAAAGTTTAGTGAGTGGAAGACTGTTTCTAACGTATTATAGTCCATATTTGTATATACGCTTATATATATATATGCCTTTGGGATATTGCTAGATTTAGTCCACAAATGAGTTATATGTTATTATATTGTTAGGCTATAATTACTAAAAACTTGAAAAATATGTTATATCTGATTTATACATGGTGAACTAAAAATTGATATGTTAGGATTTAGGGAATGTATGTATTAACAAATAGGCTCAACTCGAACAGTAGAAGATATGTATACTTAAATGTCTGCACAATGGATAAGTGAAGAGGCATACAAGCATTGATGGAAGTTGTATTGGGTTATTTAAGCAATGTGAGGCCAAAATATTTCTAAGTATATAAATTAGTAACAACCAACTGTGGATAGGCACTGATCGATGCAAGTTAGTCAAAGGGGTTTTGTGGTGGATGGAAGTTGAAAAAAGAGGGACTAATGGATATGTGCCGATCGACACAAGTTGGCTAAAGGGTTTAGTACAGAATGAAATTCGAAAATATGAGCTATGGATCGGTATTGAAAATTCTCGGGTTAACCAGTTAAGGATATGGCAACTTAGGGAAATCCTACGATAATCCTAAAGTTAGCTAAAGGGAAGCTGCGTAAGAATGGATTGGTCATTATGGACCGATGTTGGATGGACCTCGGGGAAAATGCACATAAACTTTGGGGATTTGTAGAGAAAAGCCCGAAGTCGACTATAAGATAGGGAAAAGTCTTTAGGACACTGACAAATGAGTTTCGATGTATAGAAAAATGTTAAGTGATAAATTTTGACTAAGTAAATGGTTAGATATTGATCCACGATGGATCGGTACCGATCCATAAAGTTCAAAAGAAATACTTAGCAAAACTGAAGGGAAGAGCGATAGTCAAGTAAGGGAAAACCTAAAGTTCTACCGAATGGGTTTGGCTATCGATAAGTGTTGGATAACTTCAGGGTTGACAAGAGGTTTCCTAAAGAACCCTAAAGTAGAAATATGGTAGCATGAGTTGATCTTTGAAATGGCATGTCTTTATCATGCGAAGTTCGATTCCAATGAAACATCAAACATTTATTCGATACAACGTGCTATTTATTACAAGTAGTTTTGGGAAGAATCTGGATACTTTGAGTTTTGAGTCACGGTCGACACATACAGTGAATCGAACTGATGGATAAGCAAGCAGTATAATAATGGTCGGCTAAAATAAACAACATGTTGTCTAAGGCTAGATAGGGCACGTTCTTCTGATCGATTATAATAAAAGGTATTTTGGTTAACTTGTTGAATAAAGGTAAAAATGGCCATTTTACAAACATTATATTTTGACGAGAAAACTGCACCATTGCATGGAGCATCTTCTTCTTATCGGTTTCAACTATATATTTGTCTAAATCATAGATTGTGTAGAGGAGATATGAAGGATACGGGTTTCACGTTTGAAAAGGATAAACGACCTCAATATTTGAATTTTAAATTCTAAATAGATGTTTCTTGGGTCCATTTTAAAAATTATACGTCCCTTTTCATTTCTATTCTTCCCTGTTCGTTCTTCTTTCTCTCTTCCTCCTCAAAACTTCAAAAAGGAATAACTTGTTCAATTTGTAATGAAATTCAACCAATTACATATTAAAACAATCGTTGAAGCAAGGAATACAGCCTGGGATGAAAACAAGGCAATATGGTGAAATTTCTGGGCCTATCATTTCGAACAGTGGGTTCTTCTCTTTTGGGTTAGATCTTCAAAACATTATGAGTGGGACTCATTTGTTTGATATATAATTCAATAGTAGTGCTATATCATCGTTTTAATCTATTTGAGGATTGATTTCAATTTTTTTAATCTCTTATTAATGAATATAAGTTGGATAACTGAAGTTGGATTAATAAAATGGTTGGATCTGAAAGTTGAATGCAAAACTGAGAAATTCCTATAGCTAAAACTGTTTAAACCAAGATTATACCAGAAATATTAAGGCATGTAATATATGAATATGATGTTGATTACATAGGATTTGAGATTAGAAACAAGATCGAAGAACAAAACTTTGTACAATAAGTATTATTGTAAATAAATTGTTAATTGGGAATATACTATAATATGTATCGTAGAACCTAAATTTTTCATACGACAAGTATGAGATAATGTGTAAATGATGCGACACAAGTCTAAATCAATTTATAAGTGATTAATGAAGAGTAGAAGAAGAATATAAAAAATAAAACAAGGAATAAAGAATAAGAACGAAAAAAAATACAACACCATGAGTCGACCTAGGTTCGCCAATGGTCGACTAGTATTGAACACAAAGGTTGATGGTGACCTTAAAGTTAGGCCAGGTTGAACTTGGACCTAATCAGCCCGAATCTCGTAGTTAGTATTTTTTGGAACATGGTTTTGTGCGTTTCGGTCCACTTTAGAGGCGGCTCTTTTAGAGGAGAGTATGATGTGACGAGATGCTTTTATATGGACTTTTCAGATATTTGATGTTCAGACTTGAATGTGTTTGATAAAGCTGTCGATGTTCATAGTTCGTATTAGTTATGTATTTACTTTTGATGGCTCCTATTTACTTACAATAGCCTCATGCTTTATACGTATCAATTATGTGGACCGTGAGAGAATGAAGACATACATATATGGGCTTATTCAACCTTCAGCAGACCGTACCTATGACTATATCCATCGGTTGAAGTATAGTGAGTGTTGGACAAGCATTATCTTGTCAACTATTAGATGTTGTTGACCTTGCTCTTGTATGCATGTTAATATGTATGGTATGTTAACACATGTTAAGTAGATAAAAATGATGCTATGTGAAATAGATTAGTTTCATTCACTCAGACATATGTCTAACCTTACCATATTTTTTTGTACCTTTTATATATATGTTGCTGAATTATGAAATTGAGCTATTAGGTGACATTGATGGTGCGGATGATGGAGGCATAATCCATGTAAATATTATATATATATTTTCACTTGACATTATAGTGTATTGGTGTGGACCGGATTGATGATTGATATTGTATAAATCTATAATATTGAACCATATTATAAATATTTTGGCTTAGACATATGGTTATACTACGTTATATATTATTCCTTCCACTGAGTTCATAAGATATAATGAAAATGTCATTTGTTTTTAGTTATCATCTCTTAAAAATTTATCATTTTCGGCTTTCATAGTTTTAACGCCGATTGGGCGTTAAATCAAAGGGTTAGAAGAGGCAGTTGTTACATTTAGTATAAGACAAAAATTCATCCTAAATCAAGGACTAAGACGTATTGAGAGAGCGTATTTGTATTTTTATAAATGATTATATAAGTATGTATGTATGTTCATATTATAAGTGTTGGGTACATATGTATACATAATTTACTGTTCCAATTTTATTTACTATCTATTGGAGAGTTGCTAATGAATCCCATTTAATATAGCTAAAAATGAGTAATTCATTAGAGACTGGAACATGGACCAACATTGGTAGGATAGAAACCAAGGTGAACCTAGCACTCGAGTTAGTGTTGTGTGTATATATATATATATATATATATCCTTGGAGTGAACATCCCAATATTGTTCAAGCAATATCTGTAGGCAATGGGCCAGGCTAGTGTATACCACACCATACCCAAGCCTGCTATCCAAGAAGTGGTTTCCGTCTAGAACCGCCAACCGTAGATTTCCCAAAGATGTGTAAGAATTTCTCCGATCTGGGTAGGAAATGATATCTCGGAACTAAACTCTATTAAGTAACATGAGCATGATTGAGCATTTGTGCAAAGATAATCAATCTTCTAGGATTGGGAAATATCAGTAGGAAACAACTGGCTTATTGGAACCTATGGGGAATAGCAAGTAATTGATGAGGGAATTTATTTTCAAAGGTTGATAAGGAGATATCACTTAGAAATACTTCATAAGGAAGTTTGAAGTTAAATTTTTCTCACACCCAAAAGGGGTTATTAACAGAGAAGTAAATCTACTTGAAATGTGGAGAGTTGTCGATTAGAAAATGTATTAATCAAATTAATGAACTGGTAAAGTTTGGTTTTGATTTGCTAAATATAACAAGTGAGAAAGAATTAAAGTTTTCAAAGTGGTTAAACACACCACTGAAGGAGTTGGTGCTAAATCAAATACCATGTAGAGTTAAGTTTGAAGGGTTAGTTGAAGCAGCATCATTAAACTTGAACAATGGAGAAGTGGTTAAGGAGAAGGAGCAAAATATAGAGGTGGGCCAGAAGTAGGGTAAGCACAAGGGTAATGGACCCAAGGAAGGCACATATGAAACATACGATCACTTATATAAGACACAAGATGAAGGGTTACATTGCGAAGGATTATTGGGTAAATATATCAAAGATCAAATGTTATAACTGCAACTGTTTGGGTCACCAAAAAGGGAATGTCCAAGTTTATAAAAGGAGGGCCAAGTGGTCAAGACATGTGCTCTAGATGTCGTTCCTCTAGCATTGCACCGCCATCTGCTTCAAAGAAAGGGAAGTAGATCATGAAGGAAGGTATGTTACCATTATCCGATTCTCTTGTTCATACTTTATCTGACACAGATGCGTCACATTCATTTATTGCAAGTGCATTCATTTATTGCTCAGATGTTGAACTTGAAATCATACATCAATCCATTTCGATGTCGAATCCTATCGAGAGATTGAACCACCCATCTATGATTTGCCAAGATTTAAAGTTGGTCATACATGGTGTGGAATCTTTTAGTGACACATATGTATTGGTTTCTTAGGGTTTGAATTGATTTTATAATAGATTGGATGGGGTTGATATTAGAAGGTGATAGTAATATGGATTGAATGAGAAGTAATGGTGTAACGACCCAGAATTTTCAACTCCAAAAATTCCAAATAGTTAGAGAAAAGATGAAAGAATGTAGAAGAAGAATAGAACAACAACATCTCACATTCCCAACGGATCAAATATAATAGCAAATAATAGTATTTATACAAAGAAAAGCTGTAATTGTTACTTTACATTCAATATATCAGAGTTACAACCATTTAAAAAAGACTAGACAGTAATATCAACCTGTCCCAGACTAATATCATAACAATCTCAAATACACAGCGGTAAATTCCATACGTTCCTGCCATCCAGCTCGTCTCCTGAGCTCCAGAACATCCTTACCTGAAAATCTGCAATACTCGGTCTGACCTGAGCATTACATCAAAGTAACACCCAGGTCAGGCTAGAAACGAGTGTGAGTAAACCCATCAACATGAAATACTAAAGCATAAAACTTATTTATATACCCGGGGTAACTCGTACCTCACAACGAGTTCTTAACTTGCCATGGTGGAATACACACCTTACAATCATATCTAAGCATTGTTACTCAAATTAAATTACCAATTTTACATCATTTATTCCATTCCAGCCTATTTATTCCAAAATCAAATCCATAAAGAATTATTGTAGATTCTAAATTGAAGTGGTTTCGGGTATTTATTGATACCCGACTCCAGTCTCTTCGAATCCAATATTGTCCTAAAAACAAAGCTGTTTAAGTTTTAAACAATTCCATTTATAGACAGAATTACATATTTAGAAGCCATTCATCATAGATAAACAAACCATATTATTACAGTTCAACTCAAACACATCATATCACATAGCATCACATATCATCTATCATCTAATCTAAGGCATACAATATCATTCAATCATTCATAAGCAAGATTAATTTGTCGCACCATTTGTAATTAATTTAATTTAATTTATTCCTTCAATCACTTTTAATCCTGCTTACTTAACATTTATTAATTACAAACCATTAATTAATCATCCCCTAATTATCATGTTTAATTACATTAAGTAATTAGCCCTTAATTAGTTACACAAATTAATTAACCTTACTTATTCACATTGATTATATTGATCCTTAATTAATTTCTCGAATTAATTATTCCATAATCACTTACATTGATTAATTATCCTTTAATTAATCACACTCATTAATTAACTAACCCTTTATTAATTTCCTTAATTAATCAATTCTTTAACTAATTGCACCTGTAATTAATCCTTAATTACTTCCATTAAGTAATTTCCCTTTAATTACTTTCATCAAGTAATTATACCCTTTGGTTAATTATCCTTAATTAATTAACCTTTGATTGTTAATTAACCCTTAACAAATTAATCCTTTAATTACTTATATTAAGTAATTATCATTTACGTAATTACTTACATTAATTAATCTCTAATTACCAATTAATTAATCTCCAATTAATTAATTTATAAACCTTAATTCTTAATTAATTAATCCTTAATCATTAGTTAATTAATTTCACTTTAATTACTTCACTAACTTAATTACTTATTAATTATCCAAGACCTTAATTAATTTTAAGAATATTTTATTTATTTTAGTCACTTCCTTAATAATCATTAGAATTTAATAAACTTTGGAATTAATTATTAAACTATAAATTAACAATAGTCCTTAAGTTTTAATTAATGATAAACATTTCATCTCTTAAATACTACTTAATTTTTAATTAAGTTTTAAGATTTAACTTAATTAATATAAGTAAAAATAAATTACCTATCTTTTACTTTTAAAATAAACAATTTTATCTGAGAGAAATAGTTTTTAAAAAAAAATTAGTTTTAAAACTTGATTTTATTAACATTCAAATTTTAACCCGAGCCCAAATCAAATTTACACGAGCCCATACTCGAGCTTCGCTCCCTCTCAAAAATCTCGAGATCGACTTCGATCAAAACCACGACTTTCCCAAAGCTCCACAATACACCGCACCTACATATACGCCTAGACACACGTGCACGTGCATATAGCAATGCCGTTGCTCCGATCAACGTTGCGACCTCAGTCAAGTCATCTGCGATCATCCCAACTTAACCGATCACCCAAGAATCTTGAACTACCACTAGAACCAAAAACGAATAAATCAAACCCATCAGTCAGGAAACCCAATCATCAATCACCTCATAACTCCTATCACCCTTTACCGGAGGCCACGGCCTCATTCCTCGACCTCTGCCTGAGTTCCCCGTTCACTTCCCCGTAGCTCTGATCCAACTCGACATGACACGGCACCTCATTGGCCTTGAAATCAAACCCAGCCTAAAACATAGCTTAAACCCTAGATTAGTCTCGCCGCGCCACCATGACGTTCCGAAAAAATTGCCGACTATTTTTCCTTCCATCCTTGACCCATGAGCCACCTCTGACATGAACCTAGGCCTCACCGAGCCTCTCGTTCGCCTAGATTTGATGAAAACACCATTCCCGTTCAACTCGAAATTCCCACCCAAAAACCCACTTAAAAATTCAGATTACTAAATCAAAATTCGTCATTTCCTACAATGAACTAGATTATGAAATCATTTCATGGAATTTCGAACATTTATCTTTGACATATATATGTTCAATACTGTAAATTCCTAAATTTTCAGTGAAATACTAACTAGTTCCTCACTTAACTATTTTTAAAAATATTGTTTAGTTAAGTCGAACATAATTCCTTTAAACATCCTAATCAAATTTGATTCATACGAAGAGATATTGATTTTTGGTTTAGTTTTTATGTCTGAAAAACTAAAACAGAGATATATTTATACATAGAGACATGCACATCCACATTCACATACAAATATACATGCAATCATCTCCAAAAAAAAGCATGTAAAACATACTACTCATCATGATTTTCAAGGATTATCTCATGCCTTCACATATATAGGCAGGTTTAAGCTTCAAGATAAAAGTTTACTCACCTGTGTTTGAAGACAGGGAACAGGCTATTGAAATTTTGAAATCCGTTCTTATATTTAAAAATGAAACTTAGTTTACTTTGATTTGCATTGATGTTGAATCTTCTTGCTTTGATCTGAACTTGATAGTTGTTAAGTTTCCTTTGATTTTGTTTTCTGGTTTTAGGTTATAGGTTTTGTTTTCTTCTTTGACCTGATTTTAAATTTTGTTTTACAGGCTTTTGTTTTGAAATGTGAAGGTGAAAAGAAAATAATAGAGAGGAGAGTAAAGATATTATATAATCTCATTTTCTTTTTATTTATTATTTTAGAAATAATAGAAATAGATGACACTTGTTCAAATTTATATACAATTGTTTATATTTCTATGTTAAATGATTTACATTTGTAAATTTGTGTGTTAAAATCTTAACACTTGTCTTCTTTTAAAGCTTATATATATTTCTTATTAAGTAAATACATTATTTTAATTTCTATAAATAAATATTTTAAAGAAAATAATATAAACCAATTATATAAAAGAAATAAAATCATATATAATATATTTTTAGATCCAAAATATGTCAAGATATATATCTTTTGAATTTCCCATTCAAATTCAAATTCAATTTAAAAATAAAATTTAAAATCAACTCATATATATGTTTTTAACCACACAACATTTGTCCTAAAAGAATAATTTGTCAATTATATTAGTAGATTATCAAATAAATAATTATCCAGATATAAATATTTATTAACACATTTATTTGTTAAATTTTATAAATCAGTGTTTCTACTGATTCAATCCAATTAATTATCAATTTATAGATGCCCAAATATCCGGGTTATCACATTCCTCCCCCTTTGAATCTTTTCGTCCCCGAAAAGGAACAAAGCCAGAATTTTATTAGAATACTATTTATCAGTTAAATTATTTTTGGTCTTTTCATCTATAAATCCTTTATTTAAGAAATTTCTTTAAACATTTTAAAATTTATATAATATTACCAAAATAGTTCTATAAAAATACTTTTTATAACTCGATGTCTCAACCAGTCCATCCTTGTTCTCACAGAAATTCGGTCATACGTTGATAAGACATAGGACTGAAAATCTATGAGTACTTGGCAATTTTTCAACACCCAATGAAAATAGTTGAAAAATATTTTGGTAAAAATATAGAAACATTTTGAAATAGAGGAAATATCTTTGGTGAGAATGCTCTGGAAATCATCACCCTCTCCATGGTTGTAGTTAACCTGATGGTTACGCTGCCATCCCAGCAAAATCCATAGATAACTATAGGCACTCCGCGCCCCTCAGTTACACCATGGAACCCGCCACAGATTGCAGTTACATCCTAGGTTACGTTGCCATCAGAGCAAAATTCCATGTAACTGCAGGAATCAGCGCCCTCGATTTTTGCTGCCAAATGAAACTTCACCACTCCCACATAGGTCGCAGACTACGTCAGTCAAGTCCCAATGTAGCCTTAGGCTCTCACGGCCTCTCGACTTTCGCTATGTCTTCATAAGTCGTAGTCTTGCCATCACGTTCATGCACACACATATTTAAAATCATCACACAGATATATTAGCACCAAAAGATTTTTGCTTTAAGTGTTCACTCACCAGAACTTTGAAGAAGCAGAGAACATTGTTTTGGAATTTTTGTTTCCCGGAACATTGTTTTTGATCTGGCATTTTAGGATTGATTTGCTTTTTCAATTTTTGGAATTTTTATTTGATCCAAAGAAGCTTACTGTTATGTTGATTTAAGTAGAGTTGAAATTTGAAATCTGCTAGGTTGATCTCAGTTTTGAAAACTTGATGTTATTTGTTTTGAATTTCTTTTTAAATCTGGTTTTCAGTTTTAGAAGAGAAGAAAGATGTTTGAACTAAAATAAATTTGCCAAGTTCTCTTAATACATTTATTTATAAATATTTCGATAATAAAGTAAGTCACTGCCACTTGTTAATTTAGGTTGTAAAATGCTTACAAATGTCTTTGCATGTTTTTTGGGCCTTATACATGTTTGATTTCAATATTATATAAAATACTTATTTGACAAGTGTTTTAAATCATTATTTAATTAATTTCTTATATTTTATATTAATAAGTTTATGTTTACTTCAATTTATGTTTTATTTATATACTTTTAAAATACATTTTCCAAAGCTAAATCCTAAAAGAAAGAAAATTAAAACAAAAGAAATGGACATCAAATTAAATCTTATTTTCAAATTTTGAACTTAAGTTATTATATCTAATATTGATATTATATATATAAACCAAATTTATTTCAAGTACAAATTTTGAAAAGAAAACATATTAAACTTTTATTATAATATACTATTTTAAACCATCATATTTTTAAACAAACTAAATATTTACTTTAAGTGTTTTTGAAAATATAAGATAAATTTCTATATAGATTTTGAAAAGTTTTTATATTAAATTCAATCATAATCTTCCAAATCATAATATTTATATATATATCATAATTTGAAAATATTTTTATTAAATTGAAACCAAACTTCTTATTCACAATGTATATACATATATACATTATAAATAGAATACTTTTTTATTAGCTTAGAAAGATTAATTTTTATCAATTAAATATTATTAACTTTGAAAAGAATAAAATTTGCCAAATTAAATTATTGTTATTATTAGTTTTGAAAAGATAAATTCTGTTAAGTTAGATTATTTAATCAATATTGCACATTTTAAATAATTATTAATGGATATCAAATAAATATTGCCCAAAATTCCAAGACATTACATTCCTCCCCCTTAAAAGAATTACGTTTTTGAAATTTAAAAGCAAAGATAATTTAATAATCTCACACATATTTTATTTAGAATAACATATTAGCTATACACTAACAACCATAGCAACTAATTCAAACAAACAACTCTAACTATCCAGACAAAATTTTGGATAGAACTTCCTAGAGTTTCCCAGGTACAAGCACCGGGATACTCGGTCTACTGAATCTAAACTAGCTACACCACTCAGACCTCGAACTCTTATATATCTAGATCCATAATCTGAATAGGATACCTGACCACAGACAAGTCCTGTTTAACTTCCAAATTCCCCAGAACTGCTGGTTCTAAAACCAGTGATGGATCATACACATACTCCTCAGAGACACGTGAAATACATTACGAATCTCAGCCATCCGAACTGGCAATTCAATCCTGCAGACCAAAGTACTTATCCTTATGAGAATACAGAAAGATCCAATACACCTCTGAGCTATCTTTCCAATCTTACCCAATCTTATTGCTCTTATGGTCGGAGAAAACTTATCCAAAATTAAATCTTCGACTACGAATTCCGAATTCCTTCATTTCTTATCCACAAAACTCTCCTGTCGATCCTGGGCTGCCTTTAACCTACTTGATCAACTCAATCTTCACAGATGCCTCACAAAACAAATCTAGACCGAGATCAAGACGATCTCTGGATCCTACCCAACCAAAATGGTTTCCCCAAGATCCATCGAAATCCAGTACATCAACTTTTACTTCACAATCATCAGTCGACTTCAGACTTACTTCTCTAATCCAAAAAAAAGAACAGGAGCACTAAACAACCAAGCCTTCAGATCCCAAATGAACTTCTTGTAGAAATCCTCTAATCCAAGACAAACACAAACTTCTGAGGAGTCTGAGGTTGCTTCTATTCTGGAATAGCTGCTCCTTGCTTCCGCTGCACAACTCTGATGAGAATGCCATTGATGAACACAAGCACAGACTTGATCAACCCATCCCAGAGACATTGTCCATCAAATTCCATAAAATCCTAGTGACCTATCTGATTTGGTCACAAATACCACAGCAAAAATCTAGCTAGAAAACTAGATCCGATCAATCCTGAGCTGCTTAACCAGTCCTCTCTCTAGGAGCCATCCCTACTAGGCTGAACCACCGGTAATGTTCCAGGAACCAAGTCGATATAGAACTCAATCTCCCGATGTGGATGCAAACCTTCGACTTCCTCGAAGATATCCAAAAAATCTCAAACCACTTCGGTAGCTCCTGCATCCTTAAGAGATTCCTCAATCCAAAGCAAAGATTGCTATGAGAACTTCCGAACCATTGCAAGTCACTTTTGCGATTCTACCTAATTTAGGTTCCAAAGAAACTGTTCTTTGTTCACATATCAGAATAGCTTAAGCCTTTCTAACTAAAAGAAGAAACTGATAGTCTACCCTCAACCACAAACATCATACCCTGCTGAGCTTCCAGAAGAAGCGGGCAAGCCTTCACCATCTTCCCGGCCTGCTGACAGTAGAATCACAAAGACTCCTGAACCATCGAAGAAACGGGCCACTCTACTGCTTTCGGACTGCACCTCTAGGACACTGTTTAGCCAGAGGACCTTCCTGTTGACACACAAAGCACTCTCGAGCTGCACTGCTGCCTCCGAGTTCCCTTCACCTTGCTTCGTCCAGTTCGGATTGAATTTCCCACTTGGAGGTGCCACTGATGCCAACTACTTCTTATCCATAAGCTCTTCGATCCTCAAAACAATATCAACCATTTCCATAAACGAACCTTTGAGATGGCAAACATTTTCTTAAGAAACTCGAGCTTCAAACCAAGCACAAACATCTTGCTAAACTGAGTCTCACACTCCAATACAGAAAAAACTCCTTCCTGCAGTTGCCAAGATACCATCACTTTCTTCAGCACTTCCGGCTGATCCAAACTCTAGAAAATCCGCTCGCACGAGCGCAACCAAACTTACATTCCAAAGATGGACTTCAAACCTTAAAAAGGTTTCCTCCGAGATTGGTGAAATCCTTACACTATACTGCAAAGCTTACTTAAGATGCCCAATACCGCCTTAGCAGATACATTTCCAATCTCAATTACTCAGACTTCTTCCACTAGTGGTAGTCGTGCTATACACACAACTACCTCTTAACCAAATAACTTATATTGGAAAACCCAAACAGGCAATCCAACAAATTAGGAATATAGATATATATATAAATACAAGTGCGCTCTCTCAGAAAGAAATCACTTCAAAGCCTAGGTATTCACTCAACCTAGTGCCTTCATACCACAATGTAACGACCCGTCTTTCAGTCCATAGAAAGATGCATCATTAATAAGAAAGAAAAGGATAGAAAAGAGAAAAGATAGAAAAGAAAGAACTAAACAATATCAGAATCTTACAGCGGAATGAATAAATTATATTATATCACATAGGATATTACATAGTATCATATACATCAGAGCTATACAGCTTATACATCACAAATTAGACAGTTATAAAGAAATGTCTAATCATTACAACTCAAGTACAACAAGACATCAACACAAAGATCAACACAGCGGAACAACTATATCTACATGCTGAAGCCTCCTGCTCCATATCACCTCCAGAACTTGTCAAAGCTAACCTGAATCACTTGGCTACTTGTAAAAATTTGAGTACCCAAGAGTTTAAGAAAACGGAAAATAAACTACGGGTTAGACATGGGTCTGGTGTGAGTAAATGGGTTAAAATTGTTTAATTTTGAAAAATCTTTGAAACAAGAGGTATCTCTAAGATTTCCCGCACATAAAAATGGAATTTTTTTTACCTTATGATAACCAAAATATTTGATAGGAAATCCAGTGATATTATAATAGGGTCTAGGGTTTTCAAATAAACTAGAAAATAGCTGGAATGCTTGCATCTCACATTCCAACATAGTTTGGCACAATCAAAACGTACGGCAATTATTGGAGATTGGATTCCATATAATGGCAGGGCTACTAGGGTACCGCCCGTCACAGTACGTGGTCTAGATCACCATACCGAGGATCCACCTTAAATCCCCTACAACACAAGGTCGGAACCATCCCTTACTGGATAGTCCCGAACAAGACAACCCATCAGTTATTCATGACCAACTGCCATATAGCCGAATAAAAAGGAACCTCTAGACATGAGAAAATCTCATCCTACTTGAGCACAACTCACTCAATCTTGCTGCACCTCCCCTGTTTTAGCCATTCCAGGTTGATGAGGCCTGAGGCTACGATTACCTTTGTAGAACACATCTATCTTAGAATGCTGATCGTCCTCCCGACGATGTTCTGAAAGCATTCAATCCATACAAGTCCGTTCCAGTTTTAAATGAAACCAAAGGCACTATCTCGCTACACCCATTTTGGAATCACCCTCAGAGTTAACGACAATAGCCCTTGCACTCTGAATCTTCATCTCTATCGAAAGCACTATCTCCGTTAACTCGTTTTAGAATCACCCTCAGAGTTAACGACCATAGCCTTTCCTCTAAATATTCATCTTAATCTTCACTTGAGATTTCACGACCTAACGTTTAATTTGGATCGATGTGCTTTTCAGAATTCCAATTTTGGAAATTTGATCCCGGCCTCACCGAAATCCAAAACGCCCATGTCCAAGTTATTTAAATTTAAATAATTTAATTTAATTCAATACTTGAATTTACACAGCATTTATCATAGATAAATAACATACATTTATCATAGATATATCCAATATCACATCACAGAATATCACAGATTATCAAACTATAAGTATCAATCAATCCAGACATTCTACTCAAACAATCATCCACAAACAGGAATTATTAATACCTATTATAATTAATTTAATTAACTTAAATTAAATTAATTACTTGAGAATTAATCATCCAATCCTGCTTAATCAATCATTAATTAATTACAACCATTTAATTGATTAATCATTCTTTAATTACCTTATAAACCAACTAATTAATCTTTAATTACAGAATAATTATACTTTAATCATTCTCTTAATTAATTACCTTGATTAATAAAAAAATTACATTTAGTAATTAGCCTTTAAATTAATTACATAAATTAATTATTCTTTAACCATTCACATTAATTATCATTTAGTTACTCTTATTAATTAATTAACTATAATTAATTACATTGATCCTTAATTAATTATATTAATTAATTATACTATAATCACTTCATTGATTAATTATATTTTAATTAGTCTCATTCATTAATTAACTAACTTTTAATTAATCTCATTAATTACATTAGTTAATGATCCTCTAATTACTTTCATTGATTAATTATTCTTTAAATTAGTTCCCTTTAACAAGAATCTTTAACTTAATTACATTCATTAATTACCCTTAATTAATTACTTCAGTAATTAACTATTCTTTAAGTACTTACATTAATTAAATTAACTCCTTGATTAATTACATTAATTAATCCTTTAATTAATTACATTGAGTAATTAACACTTAATTACTTCCACTAAGTAATTATTCTTTAATTACTTTCCATCAAGTAATTTCCTTTAATTAATTACATCCAATAATTACCCATTAATTACTTACACTATGTAATTTCACTTTATTAATTACATTAAGTAATTATACTTAACCAATCATTAAGTGATTATCTTTAATTAATTAAACTTAATTAATTAACATAAATTAACCACATTAATTTAATTAATTACATTGAGTAATTTATTCCTTTAAATTATTTCATTAAGTAATTACCCTTAATAACCCTCTTAATATTAAGTAATCAAACTCTAATTACATCCATTACTTAATTATTCCTTAATTAATTAACCCTTGATTACTTAGATTAATCAATCCTAAATTAAGTAATCAATTACCCTTAATTAATTACACAAATTAATTAACCTTAATTTAATTACCTAAATTAATCATCTTAGTTAATTAAGTAATTATACTTTAATTACTTTTGTTAATAAAACTTGATTAATTTAAGATAACCCATATACTACATTAAACTCTTACCCACCATTTAAATTAAATTAAAAGATTGAATATTTGTTTAAGCAAAATCATCATTCTTTGATTTATTAAAGTTAAATACCTTTCGCTTTAATCACATCTAAATTTCAACAATTACATTTTATTTGAAAACGTTTAGGGACTAATTACAAAATTTGTCTAATGTAATATTTATATAAACCAAAAACTATTTTTAAAACAAAATTTAAAACTTTTGAAAATATATACTTTTATAACTTAAATTTGTTTAAAAATAATTCTCTAAACTCAAATAATTCATACATTTTTTTAAACTGGATAGCATCTACTTGGAAATTTTTTTAAAAACTTTGTTTGAAATTTGACTTTGCTTTTAATTTTGAAATTCATTTAACAGTTTAAAAACCTGGACAGGTTTAAAACCTGGACAAGTTTAAAACCTAGAAAAAATCGCTCCCGCGAAAAAACAGAAAAATCCCTGAGAAAACCCACAACCTTCCAGAGCAACAAATCGCAAGCATTCTCCCTGAGTCGTACACGAGAAAAACTTTGAAAAACCCCGGGCCAAGCTCTTCTTCCCCAAAATCAACAAACACAAACACAAGAAATGGCACACATGCACGTGCACACGCCACCCGATCAACTCTGGCCATTGCTCCGACCATCTCTAGTCGCCTACGACCCCACTGATGGTTCAGACCACCCAGTATCGTTTAACTCGCTAGAAAATGAAAGATGAACTAATTGAGCAACCTGGAACTAATACCAAAATGACTAACCACCTTGTCAATGACGAACTACGCCATCAGAACCCAAACCGTTTCGTCCAGAGCATCATCACGATACCATGCTACGGCCTCACCCCTCGTGATCGAGACCGAATCACCCTCGAGATGAGAAAGCCATAGAAACAACGTCGACAAATCTGGGTAATAAAACCCTACGTCGCCACTTCCTGATCACCACGGTCATTGATAACATCTTTCACCATTTTTCCATTGAACTCTAACCTCCGCCCTACCTCCAGCCAAACCTCAATCTTCCTCTTGTCGTCAATCAACGATAATCGACAAAATCCAAAAAACGAACAACTCAACAAGTTCACTTCAAATACTAAATTAAAAATCACGAAATTTATATTAAAATTCATGATTCGTTTATACAAATCAGATCCTATAATCCAGAGATGAATTCGTATACATTGATTTTCAACTTAATTTAGATTTTTACTGTAAATCTTACATTTCCAGAACTTTTAGTAAATATAATTACTTAAAATTATTTTTAAAACAAGATTACATTGTTATAATCATTTCCTTTTAATAATCAAAGTCTAATAATGATTATGTGGGAAGATAGAATTTTTTTAATAGTTGTTCTTTCCAGAATTTTAATGGAGACATACATGCTAACATATACAGGCATTCTTTCAATACATAGCAGCATTCAAACCATATTTGAGTTGAACATTCATGTACACACATATTTAACATCATCACACAGATATATTAACACCAAAAGATTTTTTCTTTAAGTGTTTACTCACCAGAACTTTGAAGAAGCAGAGAACATTGTTTTGGAATTTTTGTTTCCTGGAACATTGTTTTTGATTTGGCATTTTGGGATTGATTTACTTGTTGAATTTTTGAAATTGCTGTTTGATCCAAAGAAGCTTGCTGTTGTGTTGATTTAAGTAGAGTTGAAATTTGAAATCTTCTAGCTTGACCTCTGTTTTGAAAACTTGATGTTATTTGTTTTGAATTTCTTTTTAAATCTGGTTCAATTTTAGAAGAGAAGAAAGATGTTTGAACTAAAATAAATTTTCCAAGTTCTCTTAATATATTTATTTATAAATATTTCGATAATAAAGTAAGTCATTGCCCCGTGTTAATTTAGGTTGTATAATGCTTACAAATGTCTTTACATGTTTTTAGAGCCTTACACATGTTTGATTTCAATATTATATAAATTACTTATTTTACAAGTGTTATAAATCATTATTTAATTAATTTCTTATATTTTATATTAATATGTTTATGTTTACTTCAATTTATGTTTTATTTATATATTTTTAAAATACATTTTCCAAAGCTAAATTTTGAAAGAAAGAAAATTAAAACAAAAGAAATGGACATTTAATTAAATCTTATTTCCAAATTTTAAACTTAAGTTATTATACCTAATATTGATATTATATATATAAACCAAATTTATTTCAAGTACAAATTTTTAAAAGAAAACATATTATACTTTTATTATAATATACTGTTTTAAACTATCATATTTTTAAACAAAATAAACATTTACTTTAAGTGATTTTGAAAATATAAGATAAATTTTTAAACAGCTTTTGAAAAGTTTTTATATTAAATTCAATCATAATCTTCCAAATCATAATATATGTATATATCATAATTTGAAAATATTTTTATTAAATTGAAACCAAACTTCTTATTCACAATGTATATGCATATATACATTATAAATAGAATACTTTTTTATTAGCTTAGAAAGATTAATTTTTATCAATTAAATATTATTAACTTTGAAAATAATAAATTTTGTCAAATTAAATTATTATTATTAGTTTTGAAAAGATAAATTCTGTTAAATTAGATTATTTAATCAATATTGCACATTTTGAATATATTAATGGAAGTTATCAAATAAACATTGCCCAAAATTCCAGGACATCGCATTTGGTCGAAAGCTTGGTCCCAAAAGTGGCGAAACATGTAAAAAGCATGTTTAAATTGATTTTAACTTTAAAAAAAAATTCTTTTCAACTAACCTGCCTTGTTTATCAAAGTATGATTGGTTGTTAATTTCTTTATTAAAAGTTCTGTCGGAATTTCAGATATAACAAATTAAATTATTTACAAAATGCTGCTTCTCCTTTTACAAATATATAAAACATTTAAGTCTCATACCTTAAATAATTTTATATACTTACTAAAATACTAAGGAAAAATCTATAAAAATTCGCATACGTCGTTTTAAATATGTTTTCTAACATATATTAATTTCTGACCCAAAACATACATATATTAGCCATAATTAATTTTAAACCCAAATAACTATTTTCTTCACTAGAAAATTAATATTAAATCCACGTTAATTCAAAAAATTATGAAAATTGAAACCCATCTCTAATATGTCATTTCTGAACTTTTCAAAAATGGCAAGGCATTTGGATGTTATTTAATAGGGTTTTCACATTAAAACATATCATAAATCAATATGAATTAGTATAAATCATCAACAAGCTTATATATCCATTTTAACAATAAAAACCTAACAAAACCTTGCAAAATATTTCGGATTTAATCCAAAACTAAAACAATCAAAAATATGAGATGTAGTCATTATTTACCTTAGCTTTATGATTAAGGAGTTGAGAATGGATTTGATTAATCTTCCCCTTAATCTTTGTTTTATCTTCTACTTGTTCTTCCTTAACAGTGGCTGGCCTATCTCCTATTTAATTTTTGTTTTGAACATGTAAAATGAAATGCGGTTGATGGGTTTAGAATATACGAATGTTACTTATTCCTATATTACCCTTATCAACAACCCCAACTTAATCTATTTTATTTTCTCTTGGTTTATTGGTTTGATAGGAACGGCTACCTCTATTAACCCAATCTCAATCCCCTAATCATCACATTATTTTATTTAATTTAACTAATTAAATATCTTGAATAATATTACTAAAAATTAGGGTCGTTACAGATACCGTATGCTTCGACAATCAGTTCCATATTGTACGTTATGCTATGTACCAAATTGGATGTGGCACATGCATTAGGATGCATAACCCGGTACCAATATAATCTTAGAGAGCATTGAATGGCTACAAAGTGTATACCAAAGTGTATAAGAAATACTATGGATTTATTCCTAATATATGGGAATGGAGACCTTGTTATGAAGGGGTATAATGCTCTAGCTTTCAGAGTTATATCGACAATAATAAGTCAGTGTCAGGTTATGATTTTACACTTAACGGTGGGGCATTCGATCGAAAGAGTTTTAAATAGGGAATGGTAGCTAATTCCATAATGGAGGCCTAGTACATCGCTATTAATGAGCAGCTAAAGTGATGGTCTGGATGAGAAAGTTTTTAAGTGAGCTCAAAGTTATTGACCGAAAAAGATGAAGAGAGCCAAAAAGAATATCCTTTGCAATGAACCATGCATGCCGTATTTATACAGGAAGCCATCAAAATATCTCGCTCAAAATCTAGATCTAAAACCTCCAGGCCTATACGACCTGACTTACTAAGTACTAGACTGATCGCACCCTTTTGAAGGGATTGGCCCTTATCAGCTGTCCTTGCTACATGGCAGGGGACGATCGCTCCTGGTGGTCCCCCTTGAGGTCCACTTCATGTTTCTCGAGTTATTTCCTGAGTTGGTGCATTGTTCATTGAGTTATTTAGTAATCATCATTGATTTATGCTGCCAATCCGAGAGATCCATATCCATATTAATCCTATTCGATCCATACTCCATCTTATTGATCTGATCTGATCACCTTCCTAAAGGAAGTGCCAACTCCATACAAAGCCAATTCCTAAGTGGCATCCATCTGAATCCGTCCGACTATCGTCCAGAGTCTGGAATATATCTTATCTTCGCACTTGGTAATCACCTCTCCAGGTTTCCTCCCTTGATGATTACAAAATCCATTTAACCATATCCATGGTATCATAGCGTTTCCAAAAGGCGGGATAACATTTGCCCTCCAAAACATGCCTTGCGATAAGAAGGCATGTTTTGAATTGCCATTAGTTTGGAATCCGGAATCCGTAATCCATCGATAACCGAGTTTTACAATCCAAATCTAATCCTTTACCAAGCCAAATCATCATTCTCTCTAGATCATTGGTGAAATTTGCAACTGCTCCGTGTCGATAGTTAATTCTGGATCCATTCCAAATCCTTATCCAAATTTATACCAATTCAAAGCTAGTAACCAAATCCTCGATCTCTCCGAATCGTTTTTCGAACCCAAAGCCTTGATCTTACCAGATCATCACCCAAATCCTCGACCTCTTTGGGTCATTAACCAATTCCATGATCGCTATGGTTCAGTATCTAAATCCATAACCATTTGAAATCCTAAGCATCAATATTAGTTTGCGATCTCTTTGGATCATTATCCAAGTTCATGGTCCCTTTGGACCGATCGATGGTCTCTTCGGACCCTTGCCAAGATCAATCCAAACGTAATGATGAGTAAGATGACCATGTCGCTCTCCAATGAAGCAATTTACCCCTCGCACTCCGATCCTTTCGGGACATATAGCGATGTCATGATCCTTCTAGGTTGATCATAGCCACTCTGAGCTCTTATTGAACCCATCATGTCACTCTCCGATGAAGGGGGAACAATGACTGGTAAGCAAATCCTGTTGCTTTTTGGTAAAGCGGCATTGCTTCCTACACTTTGGTTTAGCATCCAGGACATTAAGTGATGCCATGGCCTTCCTAGCCGATCATGGTCTCTTTGAACCCATGCTGGACCTCACCCAATCATTTTTCGACGAAAGGGGAAACAATGATAAGTATGTCGATCCGTCGCTCTTCCACGAAGCAACTCACTTCTTACACTCCGGTCCTTGTCTCTTTGGTCAGGGACATAAAGCGATCCATTCTATACTAATTTTCTTTCTTTGGCCTCGACTCTCCAATCAAGGGCTTAATTCATAACGTACGAATTCATCCTATCGCTCTCCGACGAAAGGACTTGCATCTTGCATTTACTGCCCCATCTCTTTGGTCAGGATGACCGCGAACTATTTGGTTCATCGCATTTATGAAAATTTAATTAAATTATTAAATTTGAGTTCATCCTGCGAGAAATCCAAAAAACAAAGAAAACTAAATATCACCTCTCTGGGTATAATGGTTCATTGCCATCTCAGAGCATGCCTAGGGATCGTCCTCGATCCCGTACATGTGTAAGTAACTTAGCCATTTTATTATGGAGTATTATATTTATTTATTACATGCCATCTTGAGCAGGAGATAACGATCCATGACCTCGATCCAAGGTAGTTTCCATTTTATGTGGATGGTGGTCGCTCATGTTCCACCTTCGCTGCCCGAGTCCTCACGTACCGTGGTAGACTACCGTTCCTAACGTGTTCCTCAATTATATCCTTCAAGTGCCTACATTCATCCATGGTATGCTCATCCAGTTCGTGGAACTGGCAATACTTTTCACACCTGCACTCCCACTTCGTGGGATCCTTCCTTACCGGTTTTTGATAGGGGAGTTGCTCCCTAGTGTCTAGGTAAATCAATTCTAAGCTTTCCATTAAATCCACATAAGAGGAGAACTTTGGTACCCATTTCCTCCATTGCCTTCTTGATCTTTCATATCCATCGTCCAATTTCCGTTTACCTTTATCCTTTCTAAGTCCTTCTCTAGATGGTCCTTTGTCTCGCATAGCATTTACATCCTATTTGCTGGCTCGTGCATTTTCCTATTGCAAGAACCTCTATCTTTGTGGAAGAATTCCCTAAGATCCATTAGTGGATCTCATACCAATGAAATTTTAAGTCTGTTTCATAAGAAATTCTCGATATCTTTGCCATTACAACCACTGATGGATTCGGCAGATCCACCGAAGCTAATGCCACATTAAATCATGTTAAAAAGATCCTCGGGCACTCTTCGGTTCGCTGCTTCAGTGCCGCTAATGTCATCACATTTTTGGATTGCGAAATGTGAACCTGAAACTATTTCATGAACTTGTCCCCCTAGTCCATGTCCTGATCGATCCATTTTCCAACTGCTTGAACCAAAGCGTAGCTAATTCCATCAAGTGGAAAACATCTTGACATAACCTCTTCCGATTGCCTTGGAACTTCCATATGCCAAATATACCTCATCATATACATTGTTCGATCTGACTTCCAATCGTATATCTCTAATGTTGGTAGTTTACACTCTGGTAGATTCCTAGCATTCCTGATATTCGGAGTAAATGAACTCCGATTAAAATATTCTAGATTCCTATCGAGCAACCTACCTCTTGTTATCCGATGTATCATCTCAATCATCCTTTTATTTCATCCATAAGCGGTCTCCATTCCATATTCCTAGCCTACATCCCGACCCTACGGGGGTATCTCGGAGTGTACAGCTCATGCCGTGCACCCCATTCCCATCCATGCCAACTTGCACGTCACCATCCACTGGCCTGTCATGAACAGATCCAGCAAGACCCAGGGGCATGTCTCCGAGCTCTAAGTGATCGGCTCCAATCCCTAAGGGCAGATCGGTGCCGACCGGCCCAGGTTGACCGAGGGCTACTCCCGACCACTCCACTATATTCTCTCATCTGTTAGCTTTGTTTCTCTACTCCTGGTTTTGAATTTCCGTAACATCTGCTGCTCCAACTCCCTGATCCATATTTCTAGTAATTCCCGCTACTCCGATCCCTTGCTTTTGTGCCCAGCTTATCCAATTTGTCTGAGGAAATTCTAAATCATATCCTCTTGCCTTTTCACCGTCCTCTCCTGCATAACATCCATCATCATCTCCATTTCATCCTTGGTGATATAAACGGAGGTTTGATTAGCTCCATAGGATGCATTATGACTTCCTTCATGATGATTCCTATCTGCTACCGGTCTCCTTGTTGATTGCCTCACCATTGGTCCAAATCTAAGCTCCAAATCAGCGGTTGTTTGTGTTCTCAATGATAGCACCAATACAGTAACGGAAAAAAGGGCCACCAACCCCTAAACAGTATGTGAAAGCATTAATGATCTAATATCCAATCGTAAATAGAATACAGTGACAGAAAAAATGAAGAAATCAAATTAAAACGATAAGAAAGCAAATGAATAAGTGGATTTATAGTGATTCAGCTGACTTTGGCCTACGTCCACTCCAAAAATTTGTCTTTCATTGATTTACACTGTTGTTTGTAGTTATAATCCATGAAAAATCAAAAGTAAAAATGGCAGAGTGTAGCTTAGATAGAAGATGAAGAGATCCGGGAAGAAATCCTTTACAATGAACCATGCCTGCTGTATTTATAGGGAAAGCCATCGAGATATCTCGCTCAAATCCATATCAAGAACCTCCAGGCCTGGATAACCCAACCCACCAAGTTCCAGACCGATCGAACCCCTATAGAGGGATCATTCCCGATTAGTTATCCTTGCTATAGGGCGGATAGTGATCGCTCTTGGTGGTCCCCCTTGAGGTCCACTTCGTGTTTCTCGAGATACTTCTTGATGTGGTGCGTTGTTGTTGATTTATCGAGGGATTATCATTAAGTTATGCTGCCAATCCGAGCGATCCGTAGCCATATTAATTTGATCCGTAATCCATCCCATTGATTTGATCTGATTTCTTGCCTAGAGGAAGTCCCAACTCCATACTTAGCCAATTCCAAAGTGCTATCCGTCCGAATTAGCTCGACTATCATCCATAGTCTTGAATATAACCGATCTTCGCACTTCATAACCACCTCTCTAGGCTACCTCCCTTGATGAACACGAAATCTATTTAGCCATATCCATGGTATTGCGGCCGTGCCAAAAGGCGGGATAATAGAAGTGATTCTTAATACAGAGAATTTATTTGTTTTGTGATGATAATGCGAGGATGCAAATTGCAAAGGTACCCATAGCAAACAAGAAGTCATGACATATTCTTCGTAAGTATTTCCATATTAGAGAATTGGTTGAGAGGAAAAAGGTCATGATACAAAGGATAGGTGCCAAGGACAACATAGCAGATCCATTCATGAAGTGTCTAGCTCGATCACCTCTGGAGAAGTTGATCAAAGGGATAGGATTAGGATTCTATATTTAGCCTAAGTGAAAGTGCGCAATTGATAGAGTTAGGGATATGTCTTAGTTGCGATTCTATAATTTATTGTAAATTATTAACTCTGTAAGCAATTCTCATTCGTAATAAAAGGTTTTTCTTTCTATTATATACTATATAGTGATATTAATAATTAAGTGATTAATTTAAAGCATATAGATAGAAAATTCTTAGATGATATGTTACATAATGGTAATTACAAAGCATTGTAATCATGAGAATTTGTTGCACTGAAAATAACATATTGTTTTAAATATTCCTAGTCATATGTTTCCAGAAAGGATATCGATTTATTTGTTGAGACTAGAGTACGTAACGCTCTCCATATGTTGGAAAATGCATTTGTTGTGGCTGCTGGGGCATAAAGGAATTACATACTGATAGTTATTGGATAATTATTGAATGACTCGCTTAAGAGTTTTTTGTTGTTCAATATAACTAAAGCCAAATAGAGAATCTTGAAGTGACGATGTTGCATGGCACTTTCGATTTGAGAATATAATTGAAATTCAATGTGGACCCTTTGATTATATTTTAATCATGGCATAGTGTGTAGAAAACAACTATTGTTGGGTTTGAATTGAAGCATTGGAAGTAAAACACTATTCAATAGAGGATTTGTCTCCTCAGTAATATGGGGTTAGTATCATGGTCAACCGTAGTCAACTCAAAGTCCAAATTTCTAGTCAGAGTAGTATAGTTAATATTAAATGTTATTATTGAACCAGGGACTTTATGTTTGGACTTGAAAAGTTGAATGTGGATGATATTATTATTTTGACCAAAACCAAATTCCATAAGTCCTAATATGATATAATTTTGATGAAGAGAATTAGTTTAAATAATTGTTACTATCGGAGACCGCTTAAGATAACGTGACAATGGATTTTACCAAAAGATCTGTAGGTGATGAATTTGACCAAACTATCACACCGCTATCTAAGGTGATGTGTGAACCTTAATATTTGAATTTTCAATATTAATTGCGGACTGAATTCATAACCCTGAGTCGTACAACCACATTTATGTTTTCTTTGAAAAACCACATAATTTAATTAAGTTATGAAATGTTATAAATTGGTTAAATTAATTTGTATTCACAAAATATTAAATATTATTGATTTATTTGATGTTATGAATGTTGTTATTAATTATTTAAATGCGTGTGTAAGACTTATATTTGCAAATATCGATATTCGATGTCGGTACACCTTTTAAATGGGGTTTAAAATAAATAATTACATAAAGATTTTATTTTGTTAGCATTATCCAACCTTTTGACCAGGCCATATTCGGACGACTCAAGTCAGCCATACAGAAAAACTATAATGCAAAAATCCAAAGCGATAATTGCCAAACTTGGATATCAACCAAGATCACAAGATCGATCCATCAACTCTACAAACCACCCACTATAAGCTCGAAGACAAAACATGCAAAGATAAAGTAAAGTCATGGATCAACCCCGAACCATAGTTAGGGTTCGGTACCGAACCGTAGTTAGAGTTTGGTACCCATCCCTAAACTCTCCTCTAATCCTTCATTTACCTCATGCTACATTAAAATGGAGCAATTACAGGCTAACCCATGTGTTGTTGGGTGGATTGCTAGCCCATGTCAACTTGAAAAACTAATGCATAAGTTGAGTGCTTCTGTCAAACCTTCGAATTAAGGAATTTACCTAAGTGCAAGCTGATATCAATACATCCAAGTTTTGTAGATGGAGATGCGAGTTAACAATGCGATTATGAAGGATCAAAAAAGGTCCCGCGACCATAGTTAGCGTTTGGTACCGATCCCTGAACTTTGATGACTTGACCACAATCTTCTTTAGTTAGCACTTCCTGGACGTGGGGAATGTGGACAAGGAAGTGGACGAGTGAATTTCGGTGACCAACGGCTATAAATAGAGTGGAGGGACATTGTTTGAAAGATTTTTTGCTCTTTTTACAAATTTCTATGCTTCTTCTATAATCTTAGGGCGATCCATAAGAACTATTTTGTAAAAACTTGATAGAAATTGAATGACAAAATTTAAGTAGACATAGGCCAGAGTATTCGCCTAACCACTATAAAAAAATGTGTGTTCTTTTTTTGTTCTATTTATTGCCTTTTCTTGAAATTTCATATTTATTATTTCATTGGATGTTTGTGTCAACTTTTGTCATAAACAGTTAAAAACTTTGCATACTATGGATGCACGTTAGGACCTGCAAATACATGGAGAAAACAAAGGGATTGATTGATTGAATTAAATATTAAATAAGGAGAATGGGAAAAGATTCTTTTATCCTATAAAAAAATCTCCTCATTTCACTTTCCTTTTAAAGAAAATCCTTCCTTCCACTCTCCAAAATAATGGCTGTCGTTGTCTTCTTTTGAAAAAAAATAAAAATCAACAAGAACTTAAAATCAAATATCAAATTGAGTTAGAATGAAGATGGTTCATCCATCTCTTGCAAATATTTGTGTGGATCTTGGCGATCTGAGAAGAAAGCATAAACCATGGTGTGACTTTTGGCTAGATTTCAAAGGTATCTTCTATTTTAAATATTCTATTAAATATAATTATCATAGTTTGTATGCATATACTATTACTTCATTTGATTTGAAATTATTTCTGTAATTTGAATCATTTGTTGAATGAATTGCCATGGTTTTCAATTTGATAAATCAGAACATAAATTTGTATATGATTAAAATAATGTTTTAATTATAGATCTATGTTTTCAACTCAAATTGTAATTCTTTAGAAATGAAAGTTTGCATGTACACATTATTTGCATTTGTGTTGAAATAGAAACATTGTATGTACATGTTGTCATTTCATCTTGAATTGGAAATAATAATGCAATACGAATACTTTGTTGAATAAATTATCATGTTCTTAATCTGATAAATTGTAATAGGAATTTACATATGATTGAAACAATGTTTGATAATGAATCTAAGCTTTAAAATTGATTACAATAATATTCTAAATTTGTTATCCTATTTATTGTCCCAAATGTCCTTGTTTAGTATTTTTAAAGGATTGTTAATATATTGTTTGACTTATTGTGTTCCACTTTTTTTTAAAAAAAAATCCAAATTGGATGGTTAAAACTTTTAATCTATATTTACATATGTATTTTTGTTGACTAATTCACGTAGGCGTAAATTTACAAATGCATCAGAAAATTTGATGCAATATGGAAGTTTGTTTTGTATTAGTTAGAAAGTTTTGGTCTAATATTTATGTACATACATATATACATATACATATGTGTGTGTGTATCTGTGTGTGTGTATGTATATGTATATGTGGGTATATATATATGTATATGTATATGTATATGTGTCTGTATATGTATATGTATATTTGTATGTGTGTGTGTTCAATAAATTTTTAGTATTTTTTTTCAAATTACCAAAGCATGATTTATACCTTCTTCCTATTGTTATTGAACAATTTACAAGTGAGGTAATAATATATACATATCAAACTTCATATCTCACACTTAATTGATTTAGAATTCAATTAAAAAACAACGAAAAAATTAATAAAAATATGATTTTATTAAGAAAATATTATATTGGACCTAATAAATACTTTAAAATTCGTAGGGCCAATAGATTAAAAGTAGGAATTTTTGAAATCTATCTATTTCAGCTTCTTTCGACTGGTCAGGTTCTAATATATTTGATACACTTATAATATAAATTAAATACTTTCTTTTATAAACAAATTAAATAAACTAAAGATTTTAAATAAAATTATTTTGGAATGGATCTAAAACTAATTACAGTTCATAGGCCTAATAAAGATCTAAAAATTGGTTTTTTTCCAAATTCACCCATTTACCATGTTGCAACTTGGCCCATTTCCTTCATATAGTTCATATACCGTGATTTCATATGTTTGACACTTGAATCACAAGGGTATCTCATAAGATTACAATATTCCTTATCACTCAATAAATATATTAAAGATTATGATCCTTTAATATAATTGTTGTTCTCTACCACATATATATTGATATGTTATTTGCATACTCTTTAGTTGTTGATATTCCTCAAGCTAAAGATGTTATGTGCAGTACTATTAATATATTTACTAGACGAAGTAAGATACATGCATGTATTTGTTGAAATTCCTCATGGTATATGCACTATACTTAGGTCGTCGTGAAATTGTAGGTATGAGTGAATAATATCTTTCGATTTATTATATTCATCAAGTTCGAGATAAGATTAGGAAAAAGACAATGGGTTAGGAGTTATATATAATACAACTGATAAAGTGTTATCCATCACTTGCAGACCTATGATTTGTTGATATTACTCAAGATCAGAATTCCAAGGTAAGCGCACCTACTAAAGAAACTGAAAAACTTCTATGTTCTCTCTCAGGGTTTTGAGAAACATAAAAGTCTAGTGGGAGCTTATTAGTAAAACAAAATATAATTATTTAAAATTATTAATAATATAAGAAAACTTGCTATGTATAAAATGTAACATCCTCCATTTTAAGGCTCGAAAATAAATTCTAATGATGTTGTAGTCATTCTTAACATTATTTCCATGTGATAAAATGAGACAAATTTTTATATCATTAACGTCAGGAGCACAAGAATTTACAGTTTTTCACAAAACATTCTTATTCATTAATTTAAATATTCATTACATTTTAGTCTCATAACCCCACGATTACATCATGTAGATAAAATACAATGATTGTAAATTATTTTTAAGAGAAACATCCGAAGATGCCTTTGAACAGCAGGAATAAACTATTACATAGAGAGAATAAACTTTAAATGGTAGCTTGCCTCCTGCACGTCTCCTAAAGCTTATTTATCAAAGACCTAAAATACCATAGTCTCAGCCTGCCCAATTCTAAATTGACCACCTGAGAGTTTGGGGGGAAATCAAAAACTTTAAGCCAGACAAAAGTCTAGTATGAATAATATTAATCCATCTCAAACTGAAATATGGGTGCTCAATGAGACCACACCGCTGAGTGAAATGGGTTTCTCCTCACTAGTACCTTACAAACAATATGTCGTCCATAACATCTCCTGAATCTAAAGTGATTAGAATGTAATCATAACTTCAATAACATATCATGCATGTATGAGTAAAAATTAGTTGTCTGTAATTGAGAAGGGTCAAAGGGAAAAGGGTAGTATAATATTTTCCATTCCTTTTTTGCCCTTCCTCACTTATGTTTATATTTATTTTAGAACATTATCTTTATCATATTGTTTAAGGATAACTTAAACTAATTAATTAATATAGCAAATATCATAATTCCAACTTTCCATTTAATTATACCATAACAAAATATTCAAAATAACATGCAATAAGGAAAACAACAACAAGCACATTAACATGTGTCGTAGACCCGTAAAAGCAACAATAATAGCATAACTACTAGTCAAAAGTCTGTACAACAATGTGGATCATATAATCAAAATAATTCACGATAAGTCTCTCTAGTCAAATCATCAGTCTCCTAAGTACAGTCTTTCACATAGTCGCTCCACTTGACCTTTACTAATTTGACCATTTTATTCCTTAACTCCTTTGTATCTCTATTAACTATGCGAATAGGCCGCCTAATGATAGTCATGTTAGGCTCCGCTACCAAATCTTTCAAAAACGCTGACTTTATAGTAGTCTTTGGATCATACATGTACTCCCTTAAATGAGATATGTGAAAAACATTACGGATTCTTGCTAAAATATTCAGTAACTCGATATGATGAGCGATTTTCTCGATTCTATCTATAATAGGAAACAGATCAACATATCTAGGTGCTAATTTTATCGTCTTTCCAAATCATATAATACCCTTCATAAATGATATTTTCAGGAAAACATAATCTCCGACTAAGATTCCAAGTCCATACGCCTTCTATCTACATAACTTTTTTGCCTTGGTTTAGCTTTCTTCATCCTTACTCGGATTAACTCAATCTTTTATGTGGCTTCCTTTACCAACTTTGGACCATATACTGGTATATTACGTGTTTTCAACCAACATGCGCGTAATTTGCATGACCTTCCGTAAAATGCTTCGAAAGGTGCCATTCCTATACTAGTTTGATAATTGTTATTATAGGAAAAATCGATTAAGTGAAAATATTTTTCCTATGACACTCCAAAATCTAGTACACGAGCTCTTAATAAATCTTCATGTACCTTATTAACTCTTTACATTTTCTCATCAGTTTGTGGATGGTAAGCAGTAGTTATCTTCATCTCGATACCCAAAACTCACTAGTGAACAAAGGACCTCTTTCACTGACAATGCTAGTCGGTATTCTGTAAAAAGTTACACAACATTCTTAAGAATAACTTCGTCAAACTAAGTGTCGTCCTTGTCGACTTAACATGAGTAAAGTGTTTAATCTTGGTCAGTTTGTCAACCATGACCCAAATGCTTTCATTTTCCCTATTTTACCTTGGCAACTCATCTATAAAATCCATAGGTATAGAATCCCATTTCTACAGTGGCACTTCCAAAGGTTGAAGTAATCCACTTGGCTTGTAATGCTCGTCTTTTACTTGCTGGAAGTTTATACATTACTTCACCTATAAGCCTAGATCTCTTTTCATTCCTTCCTAGAAGAAACTCCTCCTCATATCTTAGTACATCTTGGTACCTCTGGGATGGATAGTAAAGCTTGATTGAAGGCATTATCTAAGGACTTCTTGTCCCATATTATCCACATCTGGAACAAACACTATCTTGTTTGGTCAAATACAAAATCTTCCAAATCATTAACCTATTTCCCACTTCTAGTCTCTTTATTCGATCGGCAAGTATTGGATCATCTTTTTCCTTTGTTGCAATTCTTTCGATCAATATCCTTCGAACTTCTAAACAAGAAGTCATTGTCATATTCTAACTAAAATTGGCCATTGACCTCATCCTAACTCCATATAAACCCGCCTCTGAATCGTTGCATCCAGATAACATTGACAATACCACATTTTGATGTTTTCTACTAAGCGCATCCACTATTTTATTTCCTTTTTCTAGCTTATACTTAATCCCAAAGTCATACGCTGCTAAAAATTCTAACCACCTTCGTTGTCTCATATTTTACTCCTTTCCAAAAAATAAATACATCAAAGATTCATGATACATAAATAGCTCGTATCATTCCTCCAAAAGATGGTATCTCCACACCTTCACTGTGAAGATCACTACTTCCAATTCCAAATCATGAGTAGGGTACCTAACTTCATGCATTTGATGCTATTGAGAAGAAAATGCAATAACATTACCTCTCTGCATCATTACAACTAATAATCTAGTTCTACATGTGTTGGTATTAATCATCAAATTTTGATTCCCATCTAGACTAATGTGGTTGCATTGGTCAACAAATGCTTCAGGTTCTAAAATGCTTCTTCATATTTATTTGTCGAAACATACTTTATATCCTTTCTTATTAGTCTAGTCATCAGTGCTGCTGTACGGGAGAAATCTTCAATAAATCTTCGATAGGAGCCAAGCAACCCCAAGAGACTTCTAATCTCACTCACGGACTTGGGTTTTTTCCAACTACGAATAGCTTTAATCATCGATGGGTCTATAGATAATCCATTTTCTAAAACTACATGCCCAAGAAATTTTACTTCTCTTTCCCATAAATGACATTTTGAAAACTTCACATTTAGCTGATGCGGCCACAACGTATCTAACACTATTTTGAGATGAACTTCATGCTCTTGTTCATTTCTAGAACATATCAAAATGTCGTCAATAAATACCAACATGAATCTATTCAAATTCTCTCAAAAGATTTGGTTCATAAAATCTACAATGAAAGCATACATGTTGGTGGCAACCCATTGTTAAGTTCAATTGTGAAAACACCTTGGCTCTACTCAGCGGATTGAAAAAATTGTCTATCCTTGGTTGAGAATATCGTTTTTTTATCGCCTTCTCATTCAGCTTTCTATAATCAATATACATTCTTAGCAACCTATCCGGCTTCTTTATGAACATCATTGTAGTTCCTCAAAGTGAACTGCTTGGTCTGATAAAATCCGTACCTTCTAGATCCACTAGGTACACCTTTAACCCCATCTCGGTAGGTGTCATTTTGCTAGGTGGTCTACTTATAGGTGCAGCTCTAGGTACAAGATCAGTTTGAAACTTTATGGCATATTTCGGTGGCAGTTCCCTAACAAGCTCAAAATATCAGCATACTCTCTTAATGTAAAACCCATTTACTTTCAACCTCCATGCCTTCCATAGCACCTAACATTGAATAGATGTCAAAAATCAACTCTTTAAATGAGCATATAATTCAATCATGGAAATTAGGGTGTCTGAAGGATATTTCTCTATCACGGAAAAATATCCTAGCATCATATCAGCTTAACCCGTCCATACCCAAGGTTATCTCAAAACCACAAAATCAAACACATACAAATTGCAGGCTTACAAATGACCTAATAACTCAAACTTTTCATGGCCACATCTCATTCCAAGAGTTGCATGGCCGCCTATCGTATTGGCAACCCTCAAAGAAGTAATAAGGTATGTCAGTTCAAGATTTAATTTATCTACCAAATATTTAGTGATAAAAGAATCTGATGCTCCAGTACCTAACACACACTAATAGGAATGCTATGAATAAGAAGCGTACCTCCTAACATAGCCTTTCCTTTTTTCCTTTGCAGTCATTCTAGAAGCTGTAATTCCAAAGTGAAAACCTTTCCCATCTAAGTTTTGACTAGTTAGAACACTCCTTGAAATGCCCTATTTTGTTGCAGTTAAAACACCTCACACCTTTCTTATCAGAAACCTTCTTGCCCTCGCCAGAACGACACTCATAAGCAAAATGCCCCTTCTTATCACATTTGTAGCAAGTCACTTCAACTTTTTTCTTTTTTAAAGCTCCGCTCTTTTGAGCTCCCTTCCTACCAAAGAAATTTCTTTTCTGGCCATAGAAACAGATAGTCTATGTAGGCTGATTCTTCCCCAAGGTGTAAGGAAAATTCATTCCTCAAAGCGGTGTCCACCATGATATTAAATGGATCTCTAAAGCGTGACATAGTTGCCTTAATAATCTCTAGCTTTATTCCAATAACGATCTTCTTGTTCTTCTTAAGCAGAGTGTTAATGATGGCCTACCCATGCAAATGCAGCTTATCAAACATCGTAAATACTTAAGGATAGTCATATCACCTTGTTCCAACTTCGAGAATTTTCTAAACATAGTCAACTCAACAGCTTTAGATAGAAACTTCTCTTTAAATCTCTCTCTAAAGTCAGCCCAAGTAAGATCCTCCTCCAAAACTCCCATAGTAACATTATTCCACCGGTAGAAAGCAGCTTCTTGCAATTGCATCAATGCCAATCTCCTTTTCTGATAATCGCTCAACCTTAGATCAGTAAAAATTATCTCTCATCGAATAATCCATTCCTCTACTTCAATGGCATTCTTGGTCCCTAAGAAAATTTTCCATCCAAGCCAGTATAATCTTGACTTAACAAGGCATAGTTTTTACAGGAAGCCATTTATGGTGCGGTAGTTCCCGCATTACTAGCATTATCTCTAGTCAATTCAACCGCTGCATCGACTTGCATTATACCAATAAAGAACCAATACATCGTCCCCATATCAAATTGTGCAGCTCTAGCACCTACATTAACATTAGGGTTTGCATTAGCATTGGCAGTTTTGTTAGCATTCCAAGGATTAGCCCAAACATTTTCATTAGTTATGGTGCTTCTGCCTCCCATGTTTAATTTCCCACTCTTGTTATCCACTTCTCACAACCTTCATATAGGCCTTTAAAAGATACAAAAGAATGGTCTAAGACAGAGGGGAGAGTATATATGGATATACGTACTTATATATATATATATATATATATATATATATATATATATAACAGATAACAAGTATGCTATTATATCGCTATCTCATACCTTAGTTTTCTCTTTGTATGTGCACTTGGGTTATGTTATTTCCAAATCTTATTAAGTTTTACGTACCTATGCTCTGATACTAGGTTATAACTCCCCTATGTTGAGGCTTGGAAATAGATACTAGTGATGTTATAGTCATCCTTAGCATTATTTCCGATGATAAAATAAAATCAGTTATTATATCATTAACACAAAAAACATAAAACTTTACAAATTTTCACAAACAATTTCATCAATTAATTTCCCAATACATTACTTTTTGTCTCATAACCCCACAATTACATCGTTCAGATAAAATATAATAATTACAAATATAATTCCAAAAGTAACATATAAAGATGCTCCTTAGGATGATCATAGTCTTAACTACTTAGACAGTTATAGTACCTGTCATTATATACATCCAACAATAATAAGAAGCAGTTAAACTGTTGCATGATGGAAATAGACTTTAAAAAATAGTTTGCCTCAAGCACGCCTCCGGAAGCTTATTCATCAAAGAAATATTTTAGCAAATGTATGTGGACTCTGTCCTTTTGATGTAAAGCTAATCATCCTTAGATGTTTGTTGTTGTGCCTAATATTTATTCATGTCTATATTCCCCTTTCATGCATAAGCTCTTGCAAAAGCATGCATAATTTCTATGGTAATATATATTGTTATCCCGCCTTTTGGCAAGGCCATGATATAATGGATTTGGCTAAATGGATTTCATGGTCATCAAGGCAGGAAGCCCAAAGAGATTATTATCAGGTTCGGAGATCAGTTATAAGCAAGGCTATGGATGATAGTTAAACGGATTCAGGCAAATGGCATCTCGGAATTGGCTAAGTATTGATTGGAACTTCCCATAGGTAGGGGATTGGATTGGATCACTATGGCTATGGATCACTCAGATTGATAGTTTAACTCAACTATGATCTCTTAATAACTCAACAAATACTAGGGGAATCAAGCAAACAACCATGGAAGCATAAAGAGTAAGTTGAGAGGGACCATCACTACTGATCGCGTGGCACCATATGGCCTCCACCACCGATTAGCACTGATCGATCATAAGACCTAGGATGGGTCCCTTTTCTTGGATTAATCTGTCTTGGCTTCAGTCTTTTATGCATGGATTTTCAACTGGATATTTACACGTCTTCTCCTATAAATACAAGATCATTGGCTCATTATAGGGGATCTTCTTTTGGCTCTTCTTTGTTGTTTCTCGTTCCTTCCTCTATTAATTTTCTAAGGATAAAACAAGTTATATTTGTAATCCTATGGTATAATAAAATGATTATTGTAGTGGATATAGGCCATAGTTTATCGAATCGCTATAAAATTCATATGTTCATTTACTTTTTTGCTATTGAATATGTGATCAGTGCATTTAATTCTCTGTTTGGATTTGGATATTGAGTTTGCAGTGTTAACATATAGTTGAGTGTTTGTGACCAATTTAGGTGCAAATATTTTGGTATCAGAGCCAGATTACTTGCACCCATAGATTTGGAAATGACTTGAAGCTTGGATTTGGATCACTAGTCAGGAAATCTACAAGGAAAGCGCCTGCATATAAGAGTCATCATGGAGGAAGCCAGGAGGCATCCTTTGGAGCTGGAACTAATCAACCCTTTGTCTGTGTCACTAGGATCGAGATGAAGAATATGACGGATGCTATGTAGGAGCGGATGATGAGGACATAATAGGAGATGATGTAGATTTTCTTAGCAAATTAGACATGCTGGAGCAAGGGATAATAGTAATTTGGACCAAGGATTTAGACCACCTAGCAATCTGCATCAAGGAATTGGAGCAGCAGAAGCTAAGGGAAATTAGAACCAGGAGCATGGAGTCGAAACCAATAGGTGGAAGAATGGAACGGAGTAGTCGGGGTTGTCCTCGGCCAACAAAGAGGGATCGGCATCAATCCCCCTATAATGATTGGCATCGGTCGCCTATTACAAGGGGAATGCCCCTCAGGTTAGGCTAGATCGGTTCACGGTAGGCCAGTAGTCTATGCTGTGTAGTTTGGTGCGGATCAGAATGAGGATGCACGTCCAGAGGTGTATGTTCCCAGATTTCCCTTTAGAGAAGGGTGCGGGTTGGAAATGATGATTGAAGGCTACCTTTGGATGGCAGTGATAGTTTTTCAAAAATGATTAGATGAGCTATCAGAGGAGGATTGGTGAACAGAGATCTGGAAGATGTGAATAGGATCCCATTCGCTCCTAATATCAAGCATGCGAGGAATCCACTGGAGTTCAAACTACCGACACTTAGGATATACAACGGAAAATCGGACCCTACAGTTCATCTGATAAGGTGCATTATGCATAGGGAGGTGCTGAGGACATCGGAGGAAGTGATGAGGCGATGTTTTCCGTTATAATTAGTCGATATAGCTGCAATATGGTTTAGGAAATTGGAGAATGGTTATATTGGTACTTGGATAGAGTTGGTTGATAAATTCATGAGGCAATTTCGGGTCCACATCGCAAGACCCAAAAGTGTAATGACATTGACAACCCTGAATCAAAGGACATGAGAGTCACCGAGGAATTTCTTAACATGGTTTAATGAGAAAATTGCTTTAGTGGATCGATCGAATCAATCGATGGTCTTAATGGCGGTGGTATTAGGAATAACTAATAACACAGACTTCAAGGTTTCACCGGAACGGGATCACCAATAGATCTTGGGGAATTTTATCACAAGGTTAAAAGGTCCCTGCGACAGGAGGATGCTAAGGTTGGTATAGAAAAGGTTAACGCAGTGAGGGATGGAGGACCATCTAGGAAAGATTCAGGCAAGGACGAAGGAAAGCGAAAAGCAGATGATGGTTTCAACAAATCAAAGCAGCAAAGGAGAGAATCGAAATTCTCTTCCTATACTGACTTGAACGATACTTTGGAAAGGATTTATTTGTATACTCGAGTATGCCTTCCAAACCAAAGGTTGGCAAGGAGAGAGCACACCGAGCATGAGTGGGCATCAGGAAAATGCTGCTTATTCCATGAGCTAAATGGGCATACTACCAATGATTGCAGGCACTTGAAGGATATGGTTAAGGAACACATCAAGGATGGCGGGCTACCACAGTACATAAGGACTCTTGACTGCGGTAGTGGAATAGGAGCAGCCATTGTCTGCATCAAATGAAAATGGCCTTGGCTTGAGGTTACAAATCATCATCTTTTGATCAGGATGGCATGATCTAAATAATAATAAATTCCATAATAAAACGGCTATGTCACTTACGCATGCACGGGATCGAGGTTGGTTTTTATTCATGCTCGGAGATGACAACAAACCATCATGCCTGGAGAGGCAGTTTCTGGTTTTACTTGTTTTAGGTTTACTGTTTTTTTTGTTGTTGTAAAAACTTAAATTCAATAATTTAATGAATGGAATTTAAAATGCTTAAATCTTCCTCTAAAAGTAATAGATGGAATAGGTCGCGGTTGTCCCAACTAGAGAGAGGGGGTAATAACTGCAAGCTGCGAGTCCCTTCGCCGAAGAGCGACATGATGGATTCATACATGGATTAGGTCCTCGATTGGCGGATCGAGGCTGGAGAATAATACCCTATAGATTGCGTTAAGTTTTGACCAGGGACACGGAACTGAAGAAGCAAAGAGTAGGCCACTTTCTCAGAGAGAAACAGGATCGGCCTGCTTATCGTTGTACCCTTCTCGCCCGAGAGTGAGTGGAGTCCAACAACGGTTCGAAGAGACCATGATCGACCTAAGATGGCTATGACGTCGCTTTATGTTCAGGAACATTGAACCAGAGTGTAGGAAGTAACGCTGCTTCATTGGAAAGTGACAAGATCAGCTTACTTATCGCTATTCCCCCTTTTAACTGAAAGTGACTAGATGGAGTCAGGCAAGAGCTCAAAGAGGCTACGATCACTCCAAAAAGACTATGAACCAAGCTATTGGTCCCATAAGACCTTAGAATTGGAAAACGATCTAGTGAGATCATGGATTCAGTTACTGGCTTTGGATGAATATGGATTCGGCTAAGGATTTTGAATCGTCTTGGGATTGGCTATCGACTCGGAATAGTCACAGACTACAACAATTTTCTAGGTAAAGGACTGGATTCTAGACTGGAAGATTTGGCTATTGATGGATTATGGACTTTGGACTTTGTTAATTCAAAACAAACCTTCCTATCACAAGGCATGTTTTGGGAGGAAAATATTATCCCACCTTTTGACAAGGCCGTGGTACCATAGATTTGGCTAAGTGGACTTCATGGTCATCGAGGCAGGAAGCCCGGAGAGATGATTATCTGGTTCAAAGATCAGTTAAAAGCAATGTTATGGATGATAGTAAAGCAGATTTAGGTGAATAACATCCCGGAATTGGCTAAGTATGGATTGGAACTTCCTCTAGGTAAAGGATCGAATCACTATGGCTATGCATCAGTCGGGTTGGTAGTTCAACTCAATGGTGATCGTTTAATAACTAAACAAATACCAGGGGAATCAAGAAAACAACTGTGAAAGCACGAAGAGGAAGTGGAGGGGGCCACCACAACCGATCACGTGGCGCCAAGTGGCCCCCACCACCGATCGGTGCCGTCGGTCATGTGGCCTCGTATGGGTCAAATTTTTTCTGGATCGGATCAGTCCGTCTTTGCTTCGATCTTCTGCATGTGGATTTTTAGTTGGATATTTGCACGTCTTCTCCTATAAATACAAGGTCATTGGCTCATTGTAGAGGATCTTCTTTTGGCTCTTCTTCATGTTTCTCTTTCCTTCCTCCATTAATTTTCTAAGGCTAAAACGAACTGTATTTCTAATCCTACAGTATAATAAAACGATTATTGGGTTGGATGTAGGCCAGAGTTTGTCGAACCAGTATACAATTCATATGTTCATTTACATTTTTGCTATTGAATCTGTTATCTGGGCATTCAATTTTCTGTTTAGATTTGGATATTGAATCTGCGATGTTATCATATTAGTTGAGTGTTTGTGACCAATTTAGGTGCAAACGTATATCTAAATATATTCTCCATGCCTGGTTATTAATTGTGATATGTTTTTTCCATATGATTGCTAAGTTTGATTATTCCATTAGCAACCTTATTTCCACTATCATGCATACTTATATGGAATCAATCATCAACATGTTCGACATGTTAAGCAGTTTCTGTCGAAATTTCAATGGGTATAAGACATGATGTTTGATGCTTTGGTTGTAATTTTGACTATGCTTTGATGTTAGCCTGATCCCTGATTGCTGTTTCGCTAGCTCACATTTTATATTCCTTGATTAGGATTAGTTGTTGCATTGTATTCGTACAACGTCCTTGCTTAGCAATTAGCTTGTCATCAATTTTTTCATTACTACCTTATACACTTATAGAAGCTCAATCGCTGGCAAGTTCGGCAAGGTGAGCATACTAGTGAAATAGTTCCTTTGTTAGCTCTTCTGACAACTTTTCCTTTGACGTGACATACTTATCAATCGTCGGCAAATTCAGCTAGATGAGCAATCTTTTTGAAGTAATACTTTATTGTTCCACTAGCGCTTTTAATAATATTTCCAATTCTACCACATGTACTTTCGTGGGACCAATCACTTTCAAGTACATCTGGGAGAGCACCTCTGATGGAATATATATTTTATTGCTAGCTTGCATACTTGCATAGTATCAATCACTAAGTAGTTTGGCAAGGTAAGTGACTGGTGGTGAAGAGCCCTTGTAATCTAGTCTATTGTGTCATTGTTAATTTCCAATTTCTTTTCTTGGGTTCAAGGCGAGCTCATCCACACCCTAAGTTGGGAATATTTCCTATACCCAATCAAAGTAAGTCCAAAGGTCGATCATCAACAATGAACAACCTAGTCGATGATCGAATTTCGATCATATGTAAATTTGTTTGTTGTTACCAGTCAGAGTTTGTAGGTAACACGATTCACTATTGCAAGCCAAGGTTTATGGGTCAATCGTCAATAGTGAACTACCGAATTGGTGATCACGTCCTGACTATGGGTAAGTCAGTTCACTATTATCGGCCAAGCTCTATGAGTCAATAGTTAACAGCGAACGACCCAATCAATGATCATGTCCTAATCATGGGTAAATTGGCTCATTGCTACTGACCAAGGGTTGTGGGTCGATCATCAAAAGCGAAATATGTAGTAAACGACCATGCTATAACCGTGGGTAAGTCCCTTCACTACAGTAGGCCAAGATTTGTGGGTTGATCGCCAATAATGAACTACCTAGTCAGCGATCATGTCATGATCGTGTGTAAATCGGTTCACTGCTATCGACCAAGGTTTGTGGACCAATCATCAACAGTGAACTACAAAGTCGATAATCATGTTTCGACCTTGGGTAAGTTGTTTCATTGATGTCGTCCAAGATTTGTGGGTTGATTGTCAATGGTGAACTACCCAATTAGAGATTATGTGTAACGACCCAAGATTTTTCGTAATTAAAATTTGAATATTTAATTAATTTTAAATATTAATGAGTGAATTTATAAGTCGAATAAACTTATTTTGAATTATTGGATTTAATTGGATAATTAAATCGATAATTTAATATGTTAAATTATGGAAAATAATTGAAAATTGAGTTAAATATGATTGAAAATGATTTGTAAAATTTTATTTTATCATATTGAAGTTAGAACGATATTTTAGAACTTTTAAAATCGAATTAAAAGTTAATTTGTGAAAATTGAATATTTTAATATTTAATCGACTAGTGAAAATAGCCAATTTTTGAACAGTCTCAGAATTGAACGAAACCAGTTCCATTGGATCCGTAATAGTTAGTTATTACCGGATTTCAATTTTCGTGTCAATCGGAGTTATCGTTTGAGCGTGGCAGCTAGAAACGCATCGATTTATTTTTAATATTAATTTGGCGAGTTAAAATAGCCATTTTTCAAAAAGTCTCGGATTTCGACGAAACTAGTTTCACCGGATCCGTAATGTGATATTATTGTAAGGTTTCAAATTTCAAGTCGATTGAATTTACCGTTTGTCCGTTACAAATTAAAACGCCTAGAAATCGGTTTAAATCGGTTTAATTTAAATTGAACGTTTGTAGCCATAACTCGCACAGATGTCCGAATTAGCTTTCGAAACCTGTTCCATTGTGTCCGGAACGCGGGATAAACCCTAGGAACGTCAGTTTCGGCGCGTAAATCGAAGTTTGAAAATTAAAGATGAATAGTGTTTTCGTTTGAAAACTTATAAAAGGAACCCCCATCATCTTCATTAGCCCAAACCCTAATTTTTATTCATCAGCCGCCGCTCACCCCATCAATGGCCGAAAATGTCCTAGTTTCTCCCTTCAATTCCTAAAAATATATTGATTATTTCGAAAAGTTATCAACATCAATCTTGTAGAGCACGTTGCGAACTACGTATTCAACGGTCACGATCGGATTTGAGGCGTTGGATCATCGGCAAATCGAGTTCAAAGACCATACTTTGTTCACGTTTTCCCATGCCATGGTGGTGCCGAGTGCAGCCGCCTTCTAGCCGAAGGTAGGGGGAGGTGAGAGCTTCTGAACGGCATCTTCTGATCGACATCTCGATGAGGGTGGTGGAAGCAAAAATTTAACCCTAGTTTTCTATAATGGGTTCGGTTTTGAATTGTGCGGCCTGTAGTTTGAATGAGGGGGAAGGTGATAGTGCGCACGGTGGAGATTGCAGGGTTTGGGATCCAACGGCTTGAGTTTGATGAGGTTAAAAATTAATTAGAAAATGTTGTAATTAGTTTATATAAAGATTGTGTAAACTTCAAAAATTGATATCTTTTTCATACGAGGTCGAAAACGCGCGAAACCAGTTTCGTTGGAATCGTATGGACGAGCACTACGCGATGAAATTGGATTGGAGTCGTTTGGAGTTAGTGAGAATTTTGGGTAAAATTAAACGCACGTTTAATTTTATTCGAAATAAATCGCTAAAACGGAAATAAAATCAAGGTGAGAACTTCTCACTCAATCGAATCAGTTTCGGTTTTATTTTAAATAGTTGGATTTAAAATATTTGAATGCATGTTTGAATGATGATTGTTATATATTGATTGTTAAAATAGACATTATACGCCGTTAGTAAGCGGATGTTATTTATTAAAAACATATACCGCGAATATTTCATAAACAGTGAAATTGGTATTATAAATAATATCAATATATATATATTGGCATATGTATATATTGCAGTTGTTGATTCCCCGCATTTTTTAGCGGATGAGACCCTATTGCGCCGTTATTAAGCGGATAATATTTAATAAAAACATATACCGCGATAATTTCGTACTGGAACGGAATTGGTATTGTGCTAATGTCTGTGGATGCAGGAAAACAGGTTGGAGGGATCCAACTGGATTCCTCAACAGTTTTTATTTGATTTCAGATATTTTGATATTTGATGGATTATCATATCGATATATGATGGATCGTTGTAGTCGTGATTGACTATTTGGTGTGTAGCATCATTGGACAAAATTTTGGGATTTTAAAATGATTTTTAAAGTGATTTTTGAGAATATACTATATTTTGGAATTGATCCATTATAAATAAATAAACGTTATAATTTTTAAAGTTATAAAAATTATGATTTTTAAGAAATATAGTTAAAAGCTGATTTTTTGAAAATAAGGAATTAATGACTTTATAAAATAGTTAAATTGGGATTTCTGAAATAATTGTGAAAAGTTTAAATATAGGATTTATAAAATTTGATTATTTTATAAATCAAAATGATGAAATTATAAAGGAGTTTAAAGACGTTTTTAAAATATTAATATGAATTGATTTATATAAGAGATTTATAAATGGATATTTATAAATTGAGATATTGAAATTATAAAACGAGTTTTTATAAGTGTTTGAATGAAGTGAAAATGAATTTCATTAAAGAATGAAATTTATAGAATTATAAACGGTGAAGTTATAAATGAAATTTATAAATAGTAAGAATTATAAATTTGTGAAGTTATTTGAAGAATAGATTTGGTTAAATAAATGAATCTTATAAGTTATAAGATTTATGGTTTGGAAAGTCTTTAGAGGAACGATTTTGTAAAATAATCGTTTTATAAGTATTTAACTTATAATATGAACTTTTAGTTTATAATTGAGTTATAAACTGGAATAGGTTAATAAAAGAATTTATAAAAAGGAAGTTTTTATAAATAAATAGAAATGAAATTTATAAACGTTGTTTTATAAATTCGCAAATGACTTATTTTGATAAGTAAATTGTTGAAACCTATTAATGGAGTTATATTCACGTTTTTGAACCGTGAATAATCCTTTGAAATAAAATGAATAAAAAGATGAAATTGATTAACGTAGCATATTCACGTTTTTGAATAGTGAATAATATGTTAAAGAAATCGTTTTGAATGTGATGTTTTAAATGGAATTTAAAACGATCTAATGATGTTTTAAAATGTGTTGAGATTCGAAACCATAGATTTCAACATTTATTGTTGAAATAGACGTTTTCGAGAAATGAAAAGGAAATAGTGGACTATAACACTGTTGTTATAGTAAATGATTTCCGAAAGGAAATGTTTTGTATAGTATTGGGATTTATATATCTATTTAAACTTTGAATCCCTATACTAGTGATTTTGGGTTGTCGTAACGATGTTTTACGTAACATTCGTTTTGGCCCAAATAAATATGTTTAAGAGCATGATTTCCTTAAAGAATGAAATATATACTTAATCTCGATTTAAGTATATTGAATATTTTCTAAGTGTTGAAAATAAATAAAATTTGTGAATTACTTATGAATAAATAAGTATGGAAATGTTTTCCAATATAAAGTGAATATTTTGAGAATTTATCTTTTTGAAGATAAATTGAAAAGAAATATTGAAATGAATAATTGAAATCGAATATTCATAGATATTTTGGATTATAAATTCACTAAGGAATTTATAAAAGAAAGTGGAATTGGTTTAAAAATAAATATTGATTTATTTTTGAAGTATGAAATAATATATCTTGTAAAGATATTTTTGGAAAATAAATAATTTGGAAAATTATTTGGAAACTGGTGATGTGTGCATATCCAGTGATAGTTCAATAACCGACTATCAATATTTCCCTTTGAATGGGTAATTGATGTGATTTGTTTGAATGTGAATGCCACACTTATTTTTGAATAAGCGCTCACTATTCGGGTTAACCGGGAAAGGACCATGGGGTCGTATAACCCATTCCGAATATGTGATACGTCGTTGTGAATTGCATTGAAGATCGGTGTTGAAGACCCGGTATTTGCGAGAGCGATAGGATGACCTATCGATTGTCTCTGCACTGAGTTGCAACGGTATAGAGACTCCCTAAGTGATGGGAAATCCGATCAGGATTGTGAATATCCGGATTGCAAGGACTTCTTTGTAAGTGCCTTCGGTTCTGTTCGAGCCCGGAACAGACTTGTATGGATTGTATGTCTGACATTACAAGTTGAGATATAAAGCCGATTTCTTTCAAATATATTTCTGTTGGTGGCGGAGAATTTATTCTTTTAGCTTAACACCCTTCTGTGAGACGTACGAGCTCAGAGGTTATATAGTTGAAGTTATCAGCGATATATTCCCAATTTGGTAATGTGACATGCTGAGTGTTGCTGTAAATGATCATTGTGTTGATTATTTGTGATAGGATCATTTATTTGATCGTCTATCTTGGTGATCATTTCTATGATCATTTGTTGACCCAAAGCATGGCTTTTGTATAAAGTATGTTTTTGTGGACGTGACTTCGTCGAGCCTCACACCCCGGAAATGGTCAAAACAGGAAAGATGCGGCAAGGTTATGAGGGGTAGCTCCCTTTAGGGTATGTGCATTTCCTTCTGGATAGAGGTGGTATCATGGTATGGAGCCCAGATATTTAACCTATGTGGTTACTGCGAATTTATTACTTTGTGGTTGTTGGTTATCGGGATCCCGTGAGAAAGGTCGTTTACGATCGGGGAATGGCGTGCTCGTGTCAGTAGTTACCCAGTTAGGGGTAACCCGGCCTTGTGTTGGCAGAGTTCCGGTTTGGTTCTCGGGGATGTCTTTCCAGAGGCATTCTCATGTGGCAATGGGAAGTTCCTTGGCCTGACCATTTGTTGGAAATCCAAAGAAACAATACGAAACTTGTACGGTATTAGTTGTAGAACCTATCATTCACTTATGGTGTCGCAACACTGTTTGGATGGTAGCTATAGTAGGCATACGATAATGGTCGTATGTTGGCTAAGATTTATATTCTACTTTCGAAATGAATTTCTTCTACACTATGCACTAGTAATAATATCAAATGTTATTTTAAATGCGTATCAAGCATCTTTGACTATCATAAGGAGAAATCTCCTCCGATTCTGCGTTTGCATGTGTGTGTGTGCGGGAGGCCTTATGGTAGTCTCATTTTTTAAAAGCATTGCGAATTGAATTTAAAAATATCTCTCTATTTTGATTTTAAAGTTAAATAAACTGTTTTGAGTTCTCACACCAGTCTTGTTAAGCTTTGGGCTATGTGATGGGGGGTTCTCGCTTCGCGGTTTGGTGGCTAACGGGAGACTCTTACTCCCACACATCCTCTTTTAGGGGGTTGGTTAGGTGTAACCTGAGACAGTCGAGAGGCTGGCCGTAAAAGCAAGGTCTGGGGTACCGGTGTAAGCCACGGTGGGGCTGGGATGGTTGAAAAGCCTACCGGTTGTGACCGCTGACGGTTCGTTTGTTACATTTGGTATCAGAGCATATGGTTAAGCGACAACCATGGTTCTGTTGGGTATGACACATTAGAGATAGAGTCAGTAGTACTCTAGATTGAGTTTGAGTGTAATAATAGCAATGAGAGCGTATTTGTTAGTGAATATAAATTGTTTTATATTGTGATGATTGGTTTGTTGAGTGGTATATAGATTCTGGTTAATACGAGTAATTAACGTTGTTGATAGGGATCTCTAAACACTTGTACGGAACAATTCGACATAATATTGTTTTGAATTGGGTAAATGAAATAATTTTACCTTGATTATATTTTATATATAAAGGAATAATTTTTCAGAATGATTAAAGTGTATATAAGTTGATTGTTAAGTTGTTTGGATAATTTAAATAAAAGAATAATTGTATAAGCAAAAGAATTATAAGTATGGATTATAATTAAAGTGATTTACAATTGTGAAATAAACTTATATATATGAGAAGTGAAACTAATGAATATATTTATGAATATGAGTTGTAAAATAAAAATGAATTTAAAGTTAAATGGAATTGATTTTGGTATCGAAGTAAATAATCAAATGGATTAAATAAATATGAACTTGAGTAATGTAAATGAAATTCAACTTTGTAATTGAATTAAATGAATAGATTAAATGTTAATCAAATGAATGTGAATAAAATTGATATGGAATAAATGAATATAAGTGTTAATTCATTAAATTCTAATGTTATTGGAAGTTGAATAGTTAAATAAAAATCAATTTAATTAAACCAAATTGAATGAATATAAGCAAAGGAATTTGGTTGTAATTAATATACATTGGTTGTTATATGATTGTTAGTTGATTGTATATAATTCATTAAGAGTTAATGAAATTGAAAACTAAAGTAATTGAAATTCAATTGGAAGTTAAGTGAATCTTGAATAGAATTGAATTTGATTTGGAAGTAAACCAACTTGAATATGAATTAGTGAATGCAAACTAATTAAAATTGAAAATGAATGTTAGTAAGAACATCCACTGTATATGAATCAAATGTGATTAAATTGAAAACCTATTTCATTAAATATTAATGAGAATGAATGAATATTTGTTGGTTATGGATGCTAGTTGGTTGATGTTTGCATTTGTTGTTTGTTTCATTTGCTATGTTGACATATATAGTTATTATGTTACTATATGTTGTATATCGATACTATTTTCATATATACATGTTTCTCATGTTGTTTGTTGAGTGATTAGTAGGTGTGGATCGCGTTTGCTTCGCATTTGGAGCTCGCTTTCGCGCTATATTAGCCGTATATGCTTGCTAATAAAATATAAGGTACATATCTCGGATTAAATATCGTACTTTTACATTTTTTCCCTGCGGGATGCCTCATTACTTGATGAGATATATATTTGTGATATATATACTGTCATTTTTTTTTCGGATCGAGCCGCGCAAAGGAGATTATGGCGAATTTTTCCGAAAAGTTGAGGCGTTAGAAAATTTTTGAGAAAATTGGAAAATTTTGAAAACTTAAACTTTGATTTGAAATTGAAAGTTAAACAATAGTAGTTGTTTTTGAAAAGATAACTAAGTATGATTTGAAAACTTAGTAAAGTTTTGTAAGAAGTTTAACTATGGATTTTGGAAAATTAATAAATTTTGTAACTTTCTTACTTAATAATTTCGAGGACGAAATTCTTTTAAGTGGGGAAGATTGTAACGACCCAGGATTTTTCGCAATTAAAATTTGAATATTTAATTAATTTTAAATATTAATGAGTGAATTTATAAGTCGAATAAATTTATTTTGAATTATTGGATTTAATTGGATAATTAAATCGATAATTTAATATGTTAAATTATGGAAAATAATTGAAAATTGAGTTAAATATGATTGAAAATGATTTGTAAAATTTTATTTTATCATATTGAAGTTAGAACGATATTTTAGAACTTTTAAAATCGAATTAAAAGTTAATTTGTGAAAATTGAATATTTTAATATTTAATCGACTAGTGAAAATAGCCAATTTTTGAATAGTCTCAGAATTGAACGAAACCAGTTCCATTGGATCCGTAATAGTTAGTTATTATCGGATTTCAATTTTCGTGTCAATCGGGGTTATCGTTTGAGCGTGGCAGCTCGAAACGCATCGATTTATTTTTAATATTAATTTGGCGAGTTAAAATAGCCATTTTTCAAAAAGTCTCGGATTTCGACGAAACCAGTTTCATCGGATCCATAATGTGATATTATTGTAAGGTTTCAAATTTCAAGTCGATTGGATTTACCGTTTGTCCGTTACAAATTAAAACGCCTAGAAATCGGTTTAAATCGGTTTAATTTAAATTGAACGTTTGTAGCCATAACTCGCACAGATGTCCGAATTAGCTTTCGAAACCTATTCCATTGTGTCCGGAACGCGGGATAAACCCTAGGAACGTCAGTTTCGGCGCGTAAATCGAAGTTTGAAAATTAAAGATGAATAGTGTTTTCGTTTGAAAACTTATAAAAGGAACCCCCATCATCTTCATTAGCCCAAACCCTAATTTTTATTCATCAGCCGCCGCTCACCCCATCAATGGCCGAAAATGTCCTAGTTTCTCCCTTCAATTCCTAAAAATCTATTGATTATTTCGAAAAGTTATCAACATCAATCTTGTAGAGCACGTTGCGAACTACGTATTCAACGGTCACAATCGGATTTGAGGCGTTGGATCATCGGCAAATCGAGTTCAAAGACCATACTTTGTTCACGTTTTCCCATGCCATGGTGGTGCCGAGTGCAGCCGCCTTCTAGCCGAAGGTAGGGGGAGGTGAGAGCTTCTGAACGGCATCTTCTGATCGACATCTCGATGAGGGTGGTGGAAGCAAAAATTTAACCCTAGTTTTCTATAATGGGTTCGGTTTTGAATTGTGCGGCCTGTAGTTTGAATGAGGGGGAAGGTGATAGTGCGCACGGTGGAGATTGCAGGGGTTGGGATCCAACGGCTTGAGTTTGATGAGGTTAAAAATTAATTAGAAAATGTTGTAATTAGTTTATATAAAGATCGTGTAAACTTCAAAAATTGATATCTTTTTCATACGAGGTCGAAAACGCGCGAAACCAGTTTTGTTGGAATCGTATGGACGAGCACTACGCGATGAAAATGGATTGGAGTCATTTGGAGTTAGTGAGAATTTTGGGTAAAATTAAACGCACGTTTAATTTTATTCGAAATAAATCGCTAAAACGGAAATAAAATCAAGGTGAGAACTTCTCACTCAATCGAATCAGTTTCGATTTTATTTTAAATAGTTAGATTTAAAATATTTGAATGCATGTTTGAATGATGATTGTTATATATTGATTGTTAAAATAGACATTATACGCCGTTAGTAAGCGGATGTTATTTATTAAAAACATATACCGTGAATATTTCATAAACAGTGAAATTGGTATTATAAATAATATCAATATATATATATATTGGCATATGTATATATTGCAGTTGTTGATTCCCCGCATTTTTTAGCGGATGAGACCCTATTGCGCCGTTATTAAGCGGATAATATTTAATAAAAACATATACCGCGATAATTTCGTACTGGAACGGAATTGGTATTGTGCTAATGTCTGTGGATGCAGGAAAACAGGTTGGAGGGATCCAACTGGATTCCTCAACAGTTTTTATTTGATTTCAGATATTTTGATATTTGATGGATTATCATATCGATATATGATGGATCGTTGTAGTCGTGATTGACTATTTGGTGTGTAGCATCATTGGACCAAATTTTGGGATTTTAAAATGATTTTTAAAGTGATTTTTGAGAATATACTATATTTTGGAATTGATCCATTATAAATAAATAAACGTTATAATTTTTAAAGTTATGAAAATTATGATTTTTAAGAAATATAGTTAAAAGCTGATTTTTTGAAAATAAGGAATTAATGACTTTATAAAATAGTTAAATTGGGATTTCTGAAATAATTGTGAAAAGTTTAAATATAGGATTTATAAAATTTGATTATTTTATAAATCAAAATGATGAAATTATAAAGGAGTTTAAAGACGTTTTTAAAATATTAATATGAATTGATTTATATAAGAGATTTATAAATGGATATTTATAAATTGAGATATTGAAATTATAAAACGAGTTTTTATAAGTGTTTGAATGAAGTGAAAATGAATTTCATTAAAGAATGAAATTTATAGAATTATAAACGGTGAAGTTAAAAATGAAATTTATAAATAGTAAGAATTATAAATTTGTGAAGTTATTTGAAGAATAGATTTGGTTAAATAAATAATCTTATAAGTTATAAGATTTATGGTTTGGAAAGTCTTTAGAGGAACGATTTTGTAAAATAATCGTTTTATAAGTATTTAACTTATAATATGAACTTTTAGTTTATAATTGAGTTATAAACTGGAATAGGTTAATAAAAGAATTTATAAAAAGGAAGTTTTTATAAATAAATAGAAATGGAATTTATAAACGTTGTTTTATAAATTCGCAAATGACTTATTTTGATAAGTAAATTGTTGAAACCTATTAATGGAGTTATATTCACGTTTTTGAACCGTGAATAATCCTTTGAAATAAAATGAATAAAAAGATGAAATTGATTAACGTAGCATATTCACGTTTTTGAATAGTGAATAATATGTTAAAGAAATTATTTTGAATGTGATGTTTTAAATGGAATTTAAAACGATCTAATGATGTTTTAAAATGTGTTGAGATTCGAAACCATAGATTTCAACATTTATTGTTGAAATAGACGTTTTCGAGAAATGAAAAGGAAATAGTGGACTATAACACTGTTGTTATAGTAAATGATTTCCGAAAGGAAATGTTTTGTATAGTATTGGGATTTATATATCTATTTAAACTTCGAATCCCTATACTAGTGATTTTGGGTTGTCGTAACGATGTTTTACGTAACATTCGTTTTGGCCCAAATAAATATGTTTAAGAGCATGATTTCCTTAAAGAATGAAATATATACTTAATCTCGATTTAAGTATATTGAATATTTTCTAAGTGTTGAAAATAAATAAAATTTGTGAATTACTTATGAATAAATAAGTATGGAAATGTTTTCCAATATAAAGTGAATATTTTGAGAATTTATCTTTTTGAAGATAAATTGAAAAGAAATATTGAAATGAATAATTGAAATCGAATATTCATAGATATTTTGGATTATAAATTCACTAAGGAATTTATAAAAGAAAGTGGAATTGGTTTAAAAATAAATATTGATTTATTTTTGAAGTATGAAATAATATATCTTGTAAAGATATTTTTGGAAAATAAATAATTTGGAAAATTATTTGGAATCTGGTGATGTGTGCATATCCAGTGATAGTTCAATAACCGACTATCAATATTTCCCTTTGAATGGGTAATTGATGTGATTTGTTTGAATGTGAATGCCACACTTATTTTTGAATAAGTGCTCACTATTCGGGTTAACCGGGTAAGGACCATGGGGTCGTATAACCCATTCCGAATATGTGATACGTCGTTGTGAATTGCATTAAAGATCGGTGTTGAAGACCCGGTATTTGCGAGAGCGATAGGATGACCTATCGATTGTCTCTGCACTGAGTTGCAATGGTATAGAGACTCCCTAAGTGATGGGAAATCCGATCAGGATTGTGAATATCCGGATTGCAAGGACTTCTTTGTAAGTGCCTTCGGTTCTGTTCGAGCCCGGAACAGACTTGTATGGATTGTATGTCTGACATTACAAGTTGAGATATAAAGCCGATTTCTTTCAAATATATTTCTGTTGGTGGCGAAGAATTTATTCTTTTAGCTTAACACCCTTCTCTGAGACGTACGAGCTCAGAGGTTATATAGTTGAAGTTATCAGCGATATATTCCCAATTTGGTAATGTGACATGCTGAGTGTTGCTGTAAATGATCATTGTGTTGATTACTTGTGATAGGATCATTTATTTGATCGTCTATCTTGGTGATCATTTCTATGATCATTTGTTGACCCAAAGCATGGCTTTTGTATAAAGTATGTTTTTGTGGACGTGACTTCGTCGAGCCTCACACCCCGGAAATGGTCAAAACAGGAAAGATGCGGCAAGGTTATGAGGGGTAGCTCCCTTTAGGGTATGTGCATTTCCTTCTGGATAGAGGTGGTATCATGGTATGGAGCCCAGATATTTAACCTATGTGGTTACTGCGAATTTATTACTTTGTGGTTGTTGGTTATCGGGATCCCGTGAGAAAGGTCGTTTACGATCGGGGAATGGCGTACTCGTGTCAGTAGTTACCCAGTTAGGGGTAACCCGGCCTTGTGTTGGCAGAGTTCCGGTTTGGTTCTCGGGGATGTCTTTCCAGAGGCATTCTCATGTGGCAATGGGAAGTTCCTTGGCCTGACCATTTGTTGGAAATCCAAAGAAACAATACGAAACTTGTACGGTATTAGTTGTAGAACCTATCATTCACTTATGGTGTCGCAACACTGTTTGGATGGTAGCTATAGTAGGCATACGATAATGGTCGTATGTTGGCTAAGATTTATATTCTACTTTCGAAATGAATTTCTTCTACACTATGCACTAGTAATAATATCAAATGTTATTTTAAATGCGTATCAAGCATCTTTGACTATCATAAGGAGAAATCTCCTCCGATTCTGCGTTTGCATGTGTGTGTGTGCGGGAGGCCTTATGGTAGTCTCATTTTTTAAAAGCATTGCGAATTGAATTTAAAAATATCTCTCTATTTTGATTTTAAAGTTAAATAAACTGTTTTGAGTTCTCACACCAGTCACATGACTGACTCGGAGTTTATTGTTTTCCTTCCTAAACTCTGGGTGCCCACCAATTTCCACATGGGCAGTCAAGAGTTAAGGTTTATCAGGATATTCTGGATATTCAGGAATTGCTGGAGGCAAGCTGGATGGCATGGCGTATTACTAGTATATAGTATTTCTTTTCCGCTGTTTGTTGTTTGTTGTTGTACACTCTGATGTAATGAAATGAAATGTAATGTAATGTAATAACTGATATAGTTCTTTGTTTAAAGATTATTCATTTATTATATGTTGTTCCGCTGTGAATTGTGAGATTCTGATGGTGTTCTGTTGTTGTTTTCTGTTCCGTTCTATGTGTTCTATCTTCTATGTTTTTCTTTTTCCTCTATTCTCTTTTTCTTCTATTTTAAAATGTTCTATCTTCTTTCTGTTCTATTTTCTTTTCTCTCCATTTTCTATCTTTTTCTCTCTTCTTCTTCTTTTCTTTTTCTTAAAACCCATAACATTTCGGGTTTTTGGCCTTCGATTTCTCGGCAGTCAATAAAGTGAGTATCGATGTTGAATTTTCGAAAGTCGAAAATTCTCGTTTGTTACATTATGTCCTAATCGCTGGTAAACTGGTTCACTACCACTGGCCAAGGTTTATGGACCAATCGTTGATAGTAAAATACCTAATCGATGATCACGTCCTAACTGTGGGTTGTATTAGTTTGCCACCTTTTGCCAGCACGTCATGGTCATTAAAGTAGCCTCATCCCACTTTTCCTCAATCAGATCTAAGGACACGTTTAGCAGCTCCTCATTCTCCTTTAAGTCATAATGGATTTTCCTATAAGATGGAACAATAGTTTCAATAAGAAGCATAGATTCTGATCCACAAGCCAAAGCTAAACGAGTATGCCCCATTGCAGTCTCGTAGGAGGTGTAATACAGCCAGAGTTCCAACAATACCTCATCCATCAAAGCTCCCTTCGCATTTTCAAAACACTTCCTTGTGAGTGTTTGAGAAACTTGTTAACTACTTCAACATATATATTGGCATGTGGGTGAGCCACTTCAGAAAAGCTTTTCCTAATTCCATATTGCCGATAGATGTTGGCAAACCCCTGGCTATCAGACTACAAACCATTATCCGAGATAATTTGAGGTAGACACCATACTTGGTAAAGTAATCTATACCGCCTTTGCATACTCAACTCCACCCATAGCCATTAGAATTTCTCCAATCAGATTGACGCCTCATATAGTAAATGGCTAAAGGCTGACTATATGAGTTAGTTTGGCGATAACCTAAGGATCTTGGAAAATCTCTAATGCTTATTACTTATTTTTGCATACTCTACAACGTTGTTGTAAAGGGTTAGGTGGAACATCCATACCATATGATTTTCTTTGTTTGGGTCTGCCCGTAGTGCAGTCTTTACAAAGCCTTTATGCAAGTTGTTCGATATTTCCTTGATTTCTTTTCCAGCCATGCATTTTGGCAACGGGTTAGAGAATCCTCCTATATATAGGACACCATCCTGTATGATAAACCTGAGGCACTTCCAGCAACACCTTCCTTGCTTCATTCCAATTCAGGTGTAGGACTTTGTTAGCTAGGTATTCAATGGTGGAACCATTCATATCTCCATTATAACCGATCTGACTTTTTTGCAAGCATTTTGCTGATCAAGTGCTGGTATGTTGCTCCTAAATTTTTCAATCAAAAGGACATGACCATAGTAATAATGCTCTATATCAGTGATAAAGTTTGTATGATCCTGGTTAGGGATTTACATTGCAGTTTGATTATATCCATAATATTGATCCACAAAGGAGAGTAGATCACGTCCTATTGTTCTATCCACTAATTAATTGATTCTCATAAGCGAGAAACAAACCTTAGGCTATGCATTACTTAAGTTTGAAAAGTTGATATATATCCATCATTTCCCATTCATCTTCTTGACCAACACTAGATTAGCTGTTTACTTAGGATAATAGATAGATCTCCCTAATAAAGCCATTTGCTAGTAAAGTCATTACTTTCTTATTCACGGTCGTTGATCAATCAGGGTTCATAATCCTCTTATTCTACTTTATTAGGTGTATTATTTGATCGATGTTCAATGCATAGCATGCAATGTTGGAAGAAATCACGTACATGTCGGCATGAGTCTTATAAACTCATTTTGGTTATTCCATAAGAAACCTACCAATTGTGCTCTCAGACCCTGGTCCGGTTAGGATCTAGTTTTCATTTGTTTAATTGGATCGTGCTCATCTTTCACCATAAAATTCATTGCCTTCACAGGCTCCACCATTTTCTCCCTTTTAATGTCTCTAAAATCTAGTTCATTATAGGGATCACTTGTGTACTCAAGTGGGTCCCTCTTCCTTAAATGCTACACACTAATTTTTTAATGCTATGAGTCCTCTCTGCATTCTTCCCTTTCTCCATACATTAGTTCTCATGAAGCTCTGTCACTTTGCATTCCCTTATAGTGTCTTGATCTCCTTCAACACTTCTGGCTCCATCAGCCATATGGAACTTCAACTTTAAGCACCAGTAGGCTAAGACTACCTAAAAATTAGATATGGATGGTTGACCTAAGAAGGCACTGTATGCCTAGAAACCATCCACTAAAACGTAAGTCTACTTTCGCAGGGTGGAACCAAGATGGTATCCGAGCTTGAAAAATAAATCCAACTTTACTAAGGGAATTTCACCTTCTTCGATGAACCTATGCAGCTGCTTGTTGCATGGAGTGGTGTCCTTGGTAGATAATCTCATCCTATCAAAAGAATTCTTGAATAGAATATTAATGAAGCTCCTATTATCCACCAATACTTTATGAACTTCTATTAGGCCAAGCATGCCTAAGACCACCATCAGGTTGGTGTGTGGATACAACTCTTGATGTAAGTCCTTATCACTAATGGTGATTTCAACCTCCTCTCAATGAGAGGTCCTAGCATCATGCTCCTCCTCTATTGCATATACGAATCCTTCGCCATGTATCAATGAGTTCACATACCTCTCCATCCTAACTCAGCTCTTATTAGTGAAGAAGGGCCCTCCAGTTGTAGCATTGATCACAACCCTTTCCATCATTTTTTTGAGCAGTTTGGTTCCTTCTACCCCATCACCTTGTGCTGATTGACTTGGTGGTTTACGTATAGGGATTGGAGGACTAATGGATTCTTAATATATCGTTGCAACTTCTTTTTTCGAATATATTACTCAATTAGACCACGCAAGTCGTGGCATTCATTGGTATTATGTCCTTAGGACTAGTGGAAACAACAGTATTTTATTGAGTTTAGATTAGCTTCTGCCCCCTTTTTAGGTTGAGGCTTCTTTTTTTCAACTCCGCCTCGGTTCCAGATAGATATTCTGAAAAATATCATTTAGGTTTGTATAACTGTCAAACCTTGATCCGAGCCTGAATATTTTCTATTCTACTTCATTTTTGCTAGATCCACCCTAGTTGTTGTCCTACTTCCCAGTGAAGTTATATTCATTTCTCTTCATTGCAACATTAACATTGCTAGATGATTCTCAAACTCTAATTGCCATATTGGGATGCTTCTTTAATGTAGCATCTTTTAACCTAATATACTTTGTCGCCTCATAAACAAACTCTTGCAAGGTTGTAGGTTTCTCCTCTGTCAATCTCCTAGCAAAAATTTTCTCTTGGGTGCACTCCACAACACAAGGACATCAAGGTGAGCCTTTCATCCATATTCTAAACACTGGTCGTTGCGGTGTTAATATGAGCTAGGTACTGTTGTTGCAACTCATCCTCTCTTTACTTTACATCAGACAATGACTATGCATCTTTTGGTTGTTCGATATGTACCCAAAATCAACTAATAAACTTATCCTTTGACATCGCCCAAGAATGAATTAATCCTAGAGGAAATGAAAAAAATACATAGTGGATTAGTCTACCAAGAATAGAAGAAAGCACTTGAATAAGACTTCCTTTGTAGCTCCGCTCATCAGCATGTGCTAGGTATACCATTGTAAATGTATTATAGGTTCAGTCATTCCTTTATACGGCTCTATAGTTGTCTAGTAGGCATCTTAAAACCTCTTAGGTTCTTGGCAGTCCCTATCTCTAGAGAGAAGGGACTATAACCCTATATCCTATACCTTGCGCCATAATTTCACACCGAACACATTCTCTAATGATTCGAACTATTCTATCCATCAATTTAGGTGATTGTCGATGAAAATGTGACCTCTCTTTTCCAGGGGAAGGGTTTCTTTCATTCTCTCTATGTTGTTCTGAACTATGGTCTTGGCCATAATCCCAGCTCCTAGATCGATCCCATTAGTCATTCCGTCCTTCATTAGCAACTGTTTCAGTAATGATGGGAGAGTTCTAATGGGAATCGGAAGCATTAGTTATAACTACATTGGTTTGGTGCCTTCCCTTTTCGATTTAGTACTGAGCCACTCCTCGAATCCAGCTTTGGGCTGAACTCTTACTAATTCCATCTCTCCAGCATTCCTTGTTCTAGTTCTTTTACTTTCTTGATTGGATTCTGTTATCCACATAGTTTCCAAAGGATAAAAGCAAAGGAATCAATGTCGAAATTAAGGATTTATGTCAAAATTCAAGGCTTCGGATGATAAGGCAAGAGAATAATTGATATCAAAGGCCTAAAGCTGATAAAGATGCTACATTACTTCCATGCCATATAGTATCTACTCTGCATTAAATTAAAGCCACATAGATTTCACATTGCGTATCATCAAAGCTGCATTTTATAGTTGTTGCACATAATCCATAATGCATCATATCCATGCCATGCTCCATTAATGTACAAACAAAAGAAGGTTGCTGCACTTCATCATTAAGGAAGCCTACATGATGTCGCATTGATCTTATGCCGCACTCAATCATTGCTGCGTAGATTCAATGCCGCGCCTAATCAATGTCATACTCCATCAATGTCGCCCTTCATTGATGCCGCACTTTGTTAATGCTACACTTCATCCACATCGCATTTGGTCGATATCATTCTACAAGCCATACCGTGCATAATCAATGTGATAACAAGAATAATATTAATGTTGCATGCCGTAAGCTATTAATCGATGCCATTTTTTATGAATATGGTATGATTGTCAATGTCGCATAACATCCATGTTGTAGGATGTCAAAGGTTATGCAAAGAAAGAAGGATAGGATCATTTACAAAAGCAAATTCAAGAGGATTTAGTGCATTTTCCTTCATAAAGCTTCAAAAGCCTTCACATTCCATTACATGCTCCATGACACCAAAAAGTCCCACATCGCCAATGGAAAAAAAAACCTACTTCATTCCAATCGCCATAAATAGAGATGCACCCCTTCATGGAAAGGTGTCCTTATCTCTTTCTCACTCTTATTGCTTTTCCAATTAAGATCTTCTCTAAGTTCTCTTATTTGAAAGGGAGCTCGAGGACATACTAATGCCATAAATTATAATGAGGGAGAAGATGACGTATTTGTAAACAAGGTCTAGACAATTATAAAATTGCATATTTACATCATTTATAACATATTCATTATTGAATAAAAAGGGACATGACTTGTGTATATTTCATATTGCTTTAATTATGCACTTTGGACGTTATTGAGCAGGGATATGCATATAATAAAGCTCTTTGGGACAAAGCCCGATATGATTTATTTTATAGGGACTTCAGTCTAAACAAGTATATATATGCATAATTACTATCTTGCCTATTTATTTAATGAACTATGAATTGTGAATTATCATAAAGCCAAGAATTATTATTAGAATTTCTTCGAACATGCCCCTATGTACACACACTTTGAACATTGAACGAAATTTCAGTTTCACATTTTTGACGCTAGAAGAAGGGCTCAGACCTCCATCTTCGTTGAAACCTCAAGTGGAACTACCCTAGCTTGCATAATTAGGGCTTAAAGGGCTTGCCCCAACCAAGCATATCTCATTCCAAGCTAACTTACCTTTGATTCTTAGCACCAAGTAATCACGTAAACTAAGTTTTGCTTAGTCATGCTAACTAATCGTGTTAAGGTCTCCGAGCAAGGAACCTCCAAGCCTCAAATGACTAGGCAGACTTACTAAATTACTAAGATTCCGGGTTTCATAAAGTAAAAGTGATAAAACTTGTAGCATTACAAGTTATGGAAGAGAAGAAAAGACAAGTAGCTCCATACAATCCAAAAAATGGAGTTTGAGTCTTTTTCATATAGGGCCACCTCTGATCTTTTCCATACATAGGCAATACAAAATGGATTGCATCTTATTGAAAATGAGGGAAAAGATTAAACTCAAAGCTATAGGGTTAATTTTTGAAAAGGAAATAGAAAGGGACTTTGACTGGTTCACTAGAAAATAGAGTGTGCTTAATCGATTATATAAAACTAGTGTAGCACAAGGCTCCTTAAAAAAGAATCCAGTCATTGAAGATAAGGAATCCGTCTTAAGCAATAGAGGAATTAAATACTAATCAAAAGGACCATCCTGTCATGACTTTCTAAGAACTACACCCTTACTACTTCCTATGAGAATATCTGCTTCCTGACTAAAGACGAGCTCAACCGTTTGCCTTCATAGAATAAACGACCAAAGAATGAAAGGAATCTCGGAGGGTTATATTGTCATTACCATCGCTCTAACGACAATGACACCAATCACTATCGAAGCTTGAAGGGAATAATCAATAGTCACTTAGGGAAAAGAAAGCTTGACGAATTTGTACAAAGATATTAAACAAGTCAATAATAAAGAAAGAGTTTCTTAACAAAATAAGTGTATCTACATGGTTGAGGAGTGAAAATATCCCAAAATAATGGAAAGCCTAAACCACTACATTAGATGGTAGTAAGGGGCTAAAGCATTTGTCCTCGCCAAAATGGCATGGTAAAAGCACCTCCTAGAGGGAGGTCAGAATAAGCCTTTGGTTTTAGCTGAAAAGGCCTAACCAGAGCACATACAAGCCTTCAACTGCTGCTTATGCGACCTGGTTGAAGCACCTCCTAGAGGGAGGATGGGTAAGCCTTTGCTCTATCTAAAGTGCTAAACCATCCTTCATTGCCGTCATCAAAGGCCTCATTGAAGCACCTCCTAGATGGAGGATGGGTAAGCCTTTGGCCTGCCCAAAGCATCGTACAAGCCTTTAGTACTGTCTTTATGGCCTTTCCTCCTAGAGGAAGGTCGGGTAAGTCTATGTTTCAGCTAAAAAAGCTAGCCAAACACACCGGACAACAGACCTAAATCATCACCTAAGACAGTGATAAGGGGTACGATCCAAGTCGAGCTCCTCACCTGTAGTGGTGGCAAAAAGAAATCGAGTCAACCATAATCTATCCAAAAGAATAATTGAAAACGGTCTTCTAGAGGAAGGTCAATCAAATTTAATTTAATCAAAAAGAAGGATTAAGGCTAGAGGAAGATCTATCAGAGTGAGCCAATTAATACATTAAAACAAAAGCAATCTTCTGGAGGAAGATCTACCAAAACACGATAGGTACTATTATCGAACATGTGTTCTGGTCTTCTATTACTATTGACGGACAGGTGTTTGGTCTCCCACCACTATTGCCAAATGAGTTTTCTGGTCTTCTATTATTAATACCAGATGGATTTTTGGTCTTCCTTATTAATTACCACATAGGTTTTATGGTTTTCTCTTTGCACTATAACCAGAATGGTTCTTTGGGCTTCTATTCTAAGGATTTTCTTATGACAGAGCTTCGCTAAATCTGCTCTCAATTCAGATTTGAATTCATTTCACTACGCAAAATTAGCCATTTTGCAACACTTATTTTTTTTAGAATTTCTCACGGTTATTACTATTATAAAATAGCAACAATTATTTCTGTTGTTATCATTTTCTAACGGTTATAACCATGATAATATTTTTTGATGACATAAATAAGATGAACTACATAGGATAAATATGTAATTTTGCTAACTTTCTCGGTTTTAATGCACTTTTATTTATTTCCTCACTTAAATCTCTAGGGTTTTATTTTTCTTATAGAAATCAAAATCGAATTCCAAAACCAACGATACTCCATAAAGCATCCATCGAAATCGACAAATCAGTGACACTTGACGCCTCCGGCAGCTTATCTAATCTCTCTCCCCTTAAGGCAACATGAAACAGCTGTCGACATTCATCGAAGACTCAATGTGCGATTGTAGATTGGATGCATTTTCTCTTCAGGCGACATCGACCAGAAATCGACTACTCTTATAACTTTAGGTTCCGCGCATCATCTTAACAGGCCATACAAGGTTCAATTTTGATTTTTTTATTGGATCGTTGGATATAATTATATACCTTGAAATATCTAAATATCGATTGGGGGAAAGATAAATATCTTTAGTAGATGAGAAGTATAAGGAAAATAAAACTTTTGTGGAAGTTATAGATATGAAGTAGCTTATGCTTATTTTTTGTTATAATATGATTCACTACTGATTTAGCATCATTAATAAGAAGATTATTCATTATTTATTGTTATTATAGGACAACACAAACTATCTATATACATGTATGTACCCATTATTTAAATTAAAATATAACTATTTCTTGAACTAGGATATGTAAAAAAAATCTGTTACTATAACGAAACTAACTAAAAAACTCCAACCAACATTTAAAGGCTAACACGGTAGAATGAATTGACTTTTTTTAACAAATTTATTTGGCTTTACTATTTATTGCAACTACCAATTTAAACAACAGTTCTTTATTGTGACCACCCTCAAATCCATACCCTCTGAATCGACAATAAACCACACATGTCCGATCCAAAAAGCACAGGCTGACGGAAAGTCAAGAAAAGAAAAGAAGAGAGAAGAAGAGAAGAGAAGAAAGAGAGAAGACAAAACCAAACAGAACAATACATAATCTCACATCGCAGTAGAAAACATATAATATCATATCAATGATCTTTACAAACAGAAACTGTGTATGTATACATCAATCAGAGTATAGCAATCAATCAATAGTTATTTGCCTGGACAGTTATAATAACCTGTCCTCACAATTGCCGATAACATACAACAACAATCAATGCGCAAAGCGAATAATCAAAACTGATACGTGTAAACGAAATGAAGATCTCCAGCACTCCTGCCGAAGCTCCAAAAGCACCAAATCTAACCTATTAATATACTCGGTCTGACCCAAGCATTGAAGGGAAGAATGCCCGGATCAGTCTGGTAAACCAGTATGAGAAACACACTCAACTGAATTTATTAAATTACCGAACTTTTCCTTTCAAACCAAATTATCTCGTAAGACATGCCCACACATAAACATGTACATGTTTTTACCTTACGATAGCCAAAATATTTCATATCAAATCATCTTATATTATAATAGTGTCTATTGCACAAATAATATTAATTATAGCCGAAATGGTTACCTATATAGCATTTCAGAGCTATTCATTACGCTAATACAAACAAAACTGCAAGGTCGTAGAGGAATTTGGATTTCCATACGAATGACCAGGTGAAGGGACTACCTTTCGATAGGTACACCGCTAGATGGATGTCCCGAGGAACATAACATCTACCCTCTACCAATACAAGACAAGCCTACCTCTATAACTAGGTAGTACCGAATATGTCATCCTCCTGTCGTTACCGACCTTTTTCGAGGGCCCTCATAGCATACAAACCACATAAATCAGATACACGACGTCATATCGTGTAAAGATATATCTAGAAGAGGATAATCATATCCTATTTGGGAGCGACCCACTTAGCCTTACCGCATCTAATCCTGTTTTGGTCATTTGTGGTTGATGATTACCTTTTACATATCACAATCACATCACTTTGAATACCACATGGCCATTTTCGTTGACTACAAATTGCCTTCCACAAAATTACAACCCTTAAGCTCATACGTCTCAAGGAGGGTGTTAAGCTAAAAGAAGTTTCCTTCTCCGCCACCACTGATGTACCTTTGTAAAAACCAATGTACGTAATCTTAGAAATGCAATGTCAGACAAACGTCCATACAAGTTGTCCAGGAACAAGACAAACCGAAAAGTACTTTCCTACCACATCCAGTTGGGAAATTTTAGGATTAGTAGTGAATAGTCCTTGCATTGGATATTTCATAACTAAGAGACTACTGCTACTCATGTATATTGAGATTTTAATCCTAAACGATCAATAAGAAGTCCTCCACTATGAAAATCCTAAATATTAATATCATCACAACCAACCTGCACAATCGTCGCATAAATGTTGGTCCGAAGTGGTTTTCGAATAAACTAATCCTGGTCTCTTCGCTCCAACAACGCAAAAGCGTTTCTCAACCTCACACAGAAACTAAATCTCGTAGACTTATCACATCTCCAACTTTCAACTTGCTATCCTTGGCCAAGAAGGAAGTTTGATAGATTGGAGTAATACTCTGCACTATACGAGTCGACATCCTCAACACAAATGATAACCAAGCCTACACAGAAGGCTACATACTAAATTACGACTAAATAGTTCCCACATCAAGCCGAGGAACTAAAATAGCCAAATATGATAGTTGGTTATTTAACTATCAAAGTAGACAAACCAATATATAGTACCATAATCAATCACTAGGCCCTTTTAATTAATCTTTTATTAATTAAATCACTTGTCAAATATTCACTTCAAATTATCTTTAAAAAGCTATAGTCTCAAAACCATTTCAACATTTCACTTATTGGAAAACATTTCCATATACTAATTTAATAACAAGTGATTCACAGTTCTCTTTATTTTCAACACTTAGAAAATATTACATATATTTAAATCACGATTAAGTATATATTTCATTCTTTTAAGGACAAACATTCTCTTAAACATACTTATTTGGGTCAAAACGAATGTTGCGTAAAACATCGTTACAACAACCCAAAATCACTAGCATAAGGATTCGATAATTAGATAGATATATAAATCCCATATACTATACAAAAAACATTTCCTTTCGAAGATCATTTATTATAACAACAGTGTTATAGTCCATCATTTTCTTACTTCTCGAAAACGTCTATTTCAACAATGAATGTTGAAATCTATGATTTCGATACTTAACAGATTTTAAAAACATCTTCAAACCATTTTACTCTATTTAAAATATCACTTCCCAAAAAATGACTTTTAATTTAAAAGATTATTCACCATCCAAAATCGTAAATAAAATTCCCTAACCAAATTATTATATCTACACATTTATTAAAGTATTATCCACTGTCCAAAATAGTGAATATATCTCCTTTAATAAACTCCCATATTTAACTTATCAAATTCAATTGATTTCGGATTTATAAAACAGTGTTTATAAATTCCATTTATTATTTTATAAAAACTTCCATATATAAAATTCCTTTATTAACCAATCTCATTTTATATTCCCAATTATATGCCAAAATCCAAATTATAAGTTAATTACTTATAAATCATTTATTTGCAAAATCATTCCTTTATATAACTTCATCAATTACAAATCTTATTCACTTATAGGATTCATTTAGAACTTCATTTTATCATTTACAAAAACTCCTTGTAATTCCATTATTTTTATTTATAAAATATCAATTTCATAAAGCTTACATATAAACCATTTATTATAAATCAAAAATCTCAATTTAAACTATTTACAAAATAGTTAACTCCATATTTCAAAAATCACATTTTGATTATAATTCACAAAAATCATAATTTTTATAACATAAAATTATAACATTTATGTATGTAAAATAAATCCATTTCCTTTAACAATTCAAAAATTAATAAAATGTATATTTCCAAAATTACTTTGAAATCCTTTTAAATCTAGAAACCATCACTTAACCTTTTTAAATTCCAAAAATTGGCCCAATGCTGCAACGTCACTAAATATATCAATTACGGCATCCAAATCATCATATCTCATATGATAACAATATATATCACAACATCTATTAATAAATCAACAGTAGTAAGGAATCCAATTGGATCCCTCCAACATGTCACCTGCAATAAATATACATATTAGAATATGTGTACAATGTCCGCTTCGAGGCAGACGCGTGTACAAAAGGTCATACGCTCATATATGGAAACGTATATGGTCTCATCTTCTCCAATAGGCAGGAATATATCCAAACACCAACCAATGTATAGATAATATACCATATCTCATCCAAACAATGTTCAATTAGCATAAAATAAATTTATTCTCACTTATATAAAAATATTAGTGAGTTAGAAAAAGTAAGCTGTACTCACATTGGTTCCAATAGCAATTGAGTGATTTATTCCGAATAAAATTATAAAACGGTTTAATTTTACCCAAAATTTACACTAGCTCCAATAAACTCCAAACCAGCTCTAAAATGTAGTGTTCATCAATACGAACCCAAGCAACTTGTTTCATCAAAAACGGACCTTCTACGAAGAAGTTATGATATTTTAAAGTTTATAAGATTTAATATATAAATTAGTTACAATTTTTTTAACCTAAAATTCATCTCGGCCATTCATCTTTGCATCATCAAATTCAGGCCGATCGCATATGCTTCTCCTTCTTCGTTTTGAGCCAATCAAAGAACCCAAAGCCGCCGTTTTGCCATCAATTAACGCTACCTCCTCGATCACCTTTGCAACGATCATGCACCGTCACGATGAAGCCTCACCTTTCCTCTACCTTTGCTCACGACGACGTGAAGCTCGATCATCCATAGGCCTTGAAAATCGCACCCAAAGAATGAACGAATGCGAGCAATTTGCTGTAGATTTTCTTAACTAAAATCGATCATCCCCGTAGGATGTGAAGATCTCACCTAGCTCTTCAACTTTATAGTTGAAAGTATTTGATAATTGTTGATGGATTGGGAGAGATCAAAGGAAGAATGTTGGAAGATATTGGCCATCAAAATAAAACTGGCGGCGGCTAACCCAAGCTACGGATTTTGAGTGAAAAATAGAAATTATAATGTCCTTTTATAGAAAACTTCGTGACACTATTCACCTAAAAAATTTCCAAACTCCAAACGAAGCATGCCGCTTGGCGTTTATAATGTTTTGCCCCTATTCCGAACACAATGGAAGAAATATCGGGAGCCAATTCGATCTTATTTGGAAGATAGGTTTTTGAATCGACTTATTTAAATTAAAAATTCACTTAAACATACTTCAACGCGTTTCAGCTTGCCACAACTAAACCGTAAATCCGATTGACACAAAATTTAAAATCCTACAATAATATAACATTTTGGATCCAAAGAAATTAGTTTCGTCAAAATCCAAGACTGTGTGAAAAATGACTATTTTTACACGTTAATTAAAATATTCAATTTCTACAAATTAACTTTTAATTCAATTTTAATAGTTTTCTAACATCATTAATTCAAATAGTATCTAATTCAACTTTAAAAATCATTTTTATTCACATTAAATTTGTAATAACCCGCAAATCCGTACCCCTTGAGTCAACACTATTCTTCATCAATCAACTCAAGATGTACGGAAATACGAACCATTTGGGTTAAAGAAGAAGTGGTAGATGAAGAAAATAGAAAACAATATCAGAATCTAACCATCGCAACGGAATAACATATAATAGATAATAAATGATCTTTACACAAAAACAAATATATCTGTTTATACATTACATCATCAGAGTACATCAATCGCATAACACACAATTGGGCAGTAATCTTAACCTGCCCTCATACAACTGAGTACACAGCTAACCAACACAGCGGAATATATAAAACAAGTACGGAAGTACGTATCGTCATCCAGCTCGTCTCTTGAGCTCCACAGCATCATATCCTGTATCCTATAATTCTCGGTCTGACTCGAGCATTACGGTTAAATAACACCCGAGTCAGTCTGGAATACCAGCGTGAGAAAACCACACTCAATTGGATTATTAAAGTTCCAAAATCCTTTTGAAAACAAAAGCATCTCGTAAGACCACGCCACAAATAAACATGCCGGGTTGTTACCTTACGATAGCTAAAACATTTCATATTAATATCGTTTGATATTATAATAGTGTCTATAGAAAGTAAAATAGAATCTAGCTGAAATGCTTGCATCTCACGTTTCAGCAATAGTTGGGCACAATCAAAATCGTACGGGCGCGTAGGGAAAATGGATTTCCAACTAATGACTAGGCACTGGGGTACCACCTGTCACGGTACCTGGTCTAGATCAGTATACGGAGGATCACTCCCGACCCCATGCAACACAAGACCGGGACTACCCCTTACTGGATAATCCCGAGTAAGATCACCCTACGGTTGGGATCAGCAACCACACCACTAAGCCGAAATAAAAAAGGACATCTAGACAGGGATGACCATACCCTGAAATGGGTGCTACCCATCTAGCCTTGCTGCATAGCCCCTGATTTTCAGTCATTTCCGGTTGATGAGGCTTGAGGCTAAGCATTACCTTTAGATAACTCATCTCTTAGAATGCTCATCGTCCACCTAACGATATTCTGAAAGCATTCAATCCATACAAGTCCGTCCCGGGTTCGAACGAAACCGAAGGCACTACTCCTACTACATCCATTTTGGAAGCATCCTTAGGATTAATAGAGACTAGCCCTTGCACTTCAATGCTCCACCTTCGAATCCAAACTCGTCATTCTCACGAAAACGTACAAACCAGATCGAAGTAGTTTTCGAGAAATAAATCCCGATCCGGTCTCTTCGAAACGATTAGCGCATTGGCCAATATTGATTGTCGGTTACTTAACTATCAATTAATATCCACAAACATCCATCACACAATAAATAATTTCCCACATTATTTATTTTCCTCAAAAATATCTTTGCAAGATATATTTCCATTTCCAAACCCTTTTGAAAATAGTTCTCAAACCCAACTCTTCTCATGGAATAAATTTCCAAATATTTATTTCCACTGAAAACACCAAGTACAAAGCTTTAGATTTTAAAATAGTTTAAAACACTTTATTTTAAAATATACTTTAACATTTAAATTGAAAACTACTTCAATACTTTATTAAAAATATATACTATAGGAATATTTAAAATGAGGCTACTTTATAAGATATAATACTAGGTTTTCTCCTTTAAATAAATTACCAAATCATCTTTTAAATAATTATTACGATAATAGGTTTTGAAAAATACGTACTTTAGAATTTAAACATTCAGAAATAATAAATTTTCTAAAACATACTTTTTAAAACAACTTAAAACTTTTGTCTTATATTTAAAAATTTACTTTGAAAATGTACTTGGCTATCCAGGGAAATATACTTTTCTTCACATCCTTTACAAATAAATCACTATTTATTTTTAAACAAATTTCCCATTTCTTTAATAAATTCCCATCTTGAATTTATTCTCCCCAAATATCAACTGATATATCACTTTACTTTTATAAACCAAGTTTATAAGTTTTATATACTCAACTTCCTATTAAAATTCCCATTCCAAACACTTAGAAAAAATTTCAAATTGATCCCCGATTTACTTCATTTTGAAATAAATTTCTTCACTTACTCAATTTATTCCAAATCCATTAACTTCAAATTTTTATTCTTACTTATGATTTAAAATCTTTTTACTGAAAAAATACCAAGTTCAGATTTCCAAAAATTCCTTTGTTACCCTTTAAATAAATTTAATCCTTAAATTTTTGAAATAAATTCTTTATTCCTTTAGATAATATCACTTAGGTTTTATAATTCATTATTTTTCTGTTTATTCAAAATCACTTTTCCCATACTCGGAATTTATTTATTAGAATTTTAAAATCACTTTTATTCTTATCCAGTTCATTCTTAAATTTATTCAAATTCTCTACAATTATTTTACTTAAAAATTCACTCTTTTATTTTCTTTCAAAATCCAATTCTATATATTTTTGATAACTCAGTGTACCGAAATATATTTAAGCAAACCACAACATTCAATATTCCAAATATAATTCATTACAAGATATCAAATATTCATAACCCAGAATATTAAACAATCTAAATAATTTTGGGGAATCCAGTTGGATCCCTCCAACCTGTTTCCCTGCATTCATAGATGTTAGCACAATAAAATACCAATTCCACTTCGAGGTGGAATATCGCAGTATATGGGATTTTAAATATAATATCATCCGCTATTATGCGGCGCGTAGGGTCTCATTCGTTATATAATGCAGGAAATCAATCATTCCACGATGTATTATATATTACAATATAGCACATCAAACCAATTCAATCATCCAACCAATTATTTAAATTTAACCATTTAAATTTAAATTTAAATTCAGCTGAGTGAGATTAACTCACCTTTTATTTTTGATTTGCAATCCAAACCAACCAGCTTGTTTTCTTCATGATTTAAACCTTGTATAAACATTAGATTATTTTATTAATATTCGAACAAATCGAACAATCAATTACCGTTTTACAGTTTTAATTTTAACTCATGATTCAATTTAAACAAATGATTAAATTTTTAAACTAATTTCCCCTTTATTGAAACTACATATACACTTATAAAAATGATCCATATTCTCATTTAAAATTTCCATTTCTAAATCTTATGTGTATATATATGCATTTACTGTTTCAATCCTATTTTCAGTGAATAACAATAACTTTCTGTTTATCTAAGTTTATTAAAACATGCGAGTGTATTTATATATTTATTCATACTTGTATTTCTTTTCTGTAAACAGCAAAAATGAACTTTTCCTTACTGTACGATTTTTTTTCTTTAATACATATATAAAAATCTGAATTGTAAAACCTTACCTCATTGTAAATTATTATTTTTCTCCATTTTACTATACATATTTATATAAATATATTAAATTGAGAATTGAATATACCTCACTGCTTGGTCTCAAGATCCCACCTTCGGCTTCTCCCAAAATCATGGTTGCCATGAACTGCTCCTCCTCCCCGAGCCTCTCATGCCACGCCGCACCCTATCCCAGATCGTAAATCCCTCCAACGAATCCTTTGCTCCACCTTGCCGCGCACGTGAGCTCCTCCAAAACATGCACACGCGAAAGAGCCGCGGCGGTGCCGTGCACCACTCCTTACGCTATCCCACACGAGTTGCCCCTGCCTCGCGACTAAGCCCTTCGGTCGTCGCCGCCACTCGCGATTCGATTTGAAAATGAAAGGGGAACTAGTTATTGGTTTCGATTGGAACAAACTGGGAAGGAGAAGAGGAAGTTTTCGATTTCTGCCATAATTCGTTTTCGTTAGATTTTTTTTAAAATACGCAGACGACTCGGCTGGATATAAAACAAGAGGAAAAGCGTGCTCTGGAATGTTGCCTGATGGAAGAGGGGACACGATGTTTTGAAAAAGGAGGACAGACGTGCCAACATTATCAGGCTACGGTACCTTGAAAGAAGTAAAAGATGAAGTGGAGAAAAGGCTTGATGTTGACATAATTTCAGCTGATGTGAAAATTTTAACCAAAATACATATATTTTAATTAAATTTAAGTTCCAATTATCACGATATACGCAGTCTAAAATCTCGAACCCCTATCGAGGCGTGCCGCTAGACGTTATAATGTTAAACCCATATTCTAAATACAATGGAAAGGGTTTCGAGTCCTAATTCGATCGTATATAGAAGATAGCTTATTGAACCCAGTTATTATATTGAATTTTCGATAAAAAAATTAGCGTGTTTATATATAGTACGATCCAATGATAACTCCAAACATCACGAAAATTGAGATCCGATAATAATACACTATTACGCATCCAATGGAACTTGTTTCGTCGAATTTCGAGACTGTGCCTTGGAAGGCTATTTTTAAATATCAATTTAAACAATATATTTTCAAAAGTTAACAAAGCACTTCCAAATTCAATTTTAACACTTTTACTATTTTTAGTATTATTAATATAAAATTTACAAGCCTTCAAATTATATTTTAACAGGCTTAATGTGACGACCCGACTTTTTCTCCACAGAAAGTCGTATCATATTTAAGAAATAAAGGGATAGAAAAGAGAAAAGAAAGAAGAGAAAGAAGAAAACAACATCAGAATCTCAACAGTGGAACGAATAAATATATTAATAACATAAATATTACATAGTATACCACAATTATCAGAGTTACACAGACAATACAACACATACAAGACAGTTATAAACAACTGTCTAGTTATTACAACTCAAATACAATACAAAGAAAACACTCAGAGATACCAACACAGCGGAAAACTATATAACTACACGCAGAAGCCTCCTGCTCTATTGCTTCTCCAAAATTCATCAAAGCTAACCTGAATCCCTTGGCTACTAGTAAAAATTTGAGTACCCAAGAGTTAAAGAAAACAGAAATAAACTCAGGGTCAGACATGGGTCTGGTGTGAGTTATAGGTTAAAGTTACTCAACTTTTGAAAAACCTTTGAAAAGAAAAGGTATCACGTAAGACTTCCCACACATAAACATGGAAAAGTTTTTACCTTACGCTAACTAAAACATTTGATAGGAAATCCAGTGATATTATAATAGGTCTAGGGTTTTCAAGTAAATATGAAATAGCCGAAATTGTTACAATTATTAAATTCCAGCTACTAGCCACAAAAGTGGGTAATACAATCAAAACCGAGGGCACTTATTGGATTTTGAATTCCATACAATGGCAGGGCTACCGGGGTACCGCCCGTCACAGTACCTGGCCTAGATCACCGTACCGAGGATCACTCCCAATCCCCTGCAACACAAAGCTGGAGCCATTCCTTACTGAAAAGTTTCGAACAAGACCACCCCGCAGTTGTGATCAGCAACCGCACCACACAACCGAAATAAAGGGACATCTAGACAGGGGTAAATCTCGTCCTACTTGGGCATGACCCACTTAGGCTTGCTGCACCTCCCCTGTTTTAGCCATTCCCAGTTGATGAGGCTTGAGGCTACGATTACCTTTATAGGACACGTCAGTTAGAATGCTCATCGTCCACTTGACGATGTTCTGAAAGCATTCAATCTATAGAAGTTCGTTCCGGGTTGGAACGAAACCGAAGGCATTATCTCGTTACACTCATTTTGGAATCACCATCAGAGTTAACGACGATAACCCTTGCACTCTGAATCTTCATCTTCACTTGAGAGTCACGACCTATCGTTACTTTGGATTGATGTGGTTTTCGGATATCCAAATATGAAAACCCGATCCCGGTCTCATCGAAATCCAAAACGTATCTTTTAAGGCCAAGTTGTTTTAGAGTTTAAACAATTCAATTTCACTATCTATATACACACAGATAGATAATTCATAGATACACAATAGATAATCAACATTATCATCATAAGCAGATAATCCATATCAGCATTATAACCAGATAATCCATATTATCATCACAATGCAACCAATGCATCCATATCATATAACATTACTCATCTCATAGCTGAGATTACAAACCGTACAAGGCAACCAATATCAACCATTCATACATAAGCAATGATTGAATGATCACACCATTTATAATTCATTTAAAATGAATTAAATTAATTACTTAATCTCTAATTAATTTAAAATGAATTAAATTAATTACTTAATCATTATAATCCTGCTTAACTTAACCATTAATTGATTTCAAATCAATTAATTAATCACCATCTCATTTGTCATTTCAATTAATCATTACCGATTAACAATTCCCTAATTACAATAAGTAATTAGCCTTTAAATTAATTACACAAGTAAATTATACTTAACACTTACAATAATTAACTTTTAATTACTTAATTAATTAATTAACTAAAGTTAAATACATTAATCCTTTACTAATTAACTGCTTCATTTATTTATTTATTTTAATAAATCCAAATTCTTAAATTCTAACTTAATTCAAGAAAACATTTCTTACTTATTTAAAGTATTTAAAAACACTTTGTTTCAAGTTCACTTTAAATTTCATTTTAAAATTTTAAGATTTTAAAATGAATACAATTTTATTTAAACAAGGTTTTAAGAACAATTTAAAATCTTTTTATCTCACATGTTGAAGAAACATCCATTTTATAAAATAAAAATTTAAAAGAATATAAAACAAATTCACTTTAAACATTCCAAGTTATTTTAAAAACAAGTTCAATTTAAAATTTTCTTTTAATTTCAAATCTGAAATACAAATTTTAAATCTTTATTCTGGATTTTAACTTAAATTTTTAAAAGCTTTTCTTACATTACAAATCTTCATTTTGAAATTTAAATCATTCAACCATATTTTTAAAGCAATTAAACAAGTTAAATTGAAAACTTATTTTATTTTCAAAATTGAAGTTTAAACTCAATTCCAGGTTTCAAAAACTCAGTTTTAAACTTATTTTTAAATTTCTAATTTACCAATGTAAAACTTACAGTTTAAATTCAAACCCCATGTACTTTTATACAAAAAAGTTTTAAACCCAAATTTAAATTTCAAAATTTAAATTAATTCAAAACTCAGATTCAACTACTTTGAATTCAGATTCAAATTCAGTTTAAACTTATTTTAAAATTTCAGTTTACATTTAACTCTACTTTTAATTTCAAAATTGAAACAGGTTTCTGATTATTTTTTTATTTATTTATAACCAAACTTAAATTTTCAAAATTCAAATTATAACAAAAACCAAAATTCAAACTATTTGAATTCAGATTCAATTCAGGTTTAAATCCTAAGTTAAATTCCAGTTTATATTCAAACTTTACATTAAATTTTAAATACAGAAACAGGTTTCTGTTTTGTTAACAAACCTGAAACAATCAGGTATACCCGAGCAAACTTAAATTTACTTCGAGTCAGATCCTTCTATGCTTCGAGCTAAAACTCAATTCACCCGATATAAACACGAGGCCATCAAACCTGCAACACCCCAACTAACAACACCAAGTACAAAATTAAGGCACCGTGCACATGTACAATGACGCCGGCCATCCCTGATCATCATCACGACCTCCCCACAATCGCCGATCATCCCGTCAGGCCAACCATACATCAACCCCATCGATCAATGATCGAAAACAAAATCGAGACAAAGGCCTCAAACCTGGAACAGACACAATCCAAACAACACTCAACCTGTCAATGCCATGTACTCACGCCTCCGGCCCCCGTAGCCCCAGAATCTCCGGCGTAGCCTTCGACAACTCTCCATCTTCCAATACCCAAGACCCCAAGCAACTCGAACAACTCTTCTTGCCGAAATAATCAATTCTTTCCAAACCCAGATAACTAGGGTTCAGATATTCAAATCTCAATCACACCCTCAAAGATGAAATGCAACCCAATCCAAAAAATTTCTCAACACCCCTGATAACTCCACCTCCTTCAGAAACAATCTCGGCATCTCTAATCACTTGTGGCAACAGAGATGCCCCAAATTTACAGTCAAAATAAAACTGATCTTTAATTCTAGCATTTTAAATTGTAATTTTTTGTTCAAAATTCATGATTTTGCATGATGTTTTGATTCATAATCCTGAAACATAAATTCATATGGTCTGAATTTTCACTTATACTTATTTTACTCTATTATTCATGGTTTCGAGTGAGCTTCTAAATTTATTTTACTTAAGACAAAATTTAAAATTTACTTTATGATGAAATGACCAACTTTGGTTTAAAACTTAATTCCTAGCAAAGCCTAGATCAAAATGGAATTAATTTTGTTTAGAATTTTAGTTTTGAAAATATAAACAATCCATTTACAGGTTATATTATTAGACACATGTTCATGCAATCACATATATATAGAAATGCACTTAAAACATTGCACATAACCATACAGATTTACAGATATGAACATGCAACAAGATTATTATACTTAAGCTTTTAAATTAAAAAGTTACTCACTTTTTTGATGAGCAGAACAAAGATTTGAATAACCCTTGAGAATCTTTTAAAACTTTAAAACTGGATTTGTTTGCCTTTAAAAACTTTAGTGCTTTGTATCCTTTAATCTTGATTGTTGCTGATGATTTAATTTGCTTTAACTCCCAGATTTTACATGCAGTGGCTATTCCAAATTTTTGAAGAAGGAAATGCAGGCTTTTGGAAACAAATTATTGCATGCAGGTATTTTAACTTGTAGGTTTTTCTTTTGTTTGGATATGATTGCTTCAGTTTTGGGGAGAATGTGTTACAGGGATTGATATGAAATTTTGAAGATGGGCAGTTTGTTTTACAGGTTGAAGAGAAAACAGATTTTAAAGGAAATGAAAATATGCATTTTGAAATATGTCACAAGGAAATGATTTGCAGGTTTATATAGTTGAAAATGCTTTGTATTTTGACATGAGGATTGTTTTTTTTTCAGCTGAAAGATTTCTTAGTTTGGGAATTGCAATTGAGAAAAAGAATAGGATAGAAGATGGCAAGATTTTATATATAACTTATTTTTGATTTAATTAAAATCAAAGAAAAATAAAAACTAAAACATGACACTTGTCTTAAATTTAACATTTGTCATCTTAAAATGATTATTAATTTACATTTGTTATATTAGAACCTAAGATGTTTACACATGTATCTTTAATTAATTAGTATTTTTAATTAAGTGTTAATATAATATTATGCTTGAATTAATTAGTTAACAAATACTTAGTTATATATAGATAATAATTAAAGAAAACAAAACCAAGTATGATTATAAATAAAAACAATATATATATATATCAATCATTTGAAAATAATATTTTTAGTCATTTAAAATAAATTTATAAAAGAGATTGTAACTTATTTTTATTTAAATGAATAAATGTTTCATTTATTAATTGTATTTTAAACTTCATATCTAATTTACAAATCATAATTATTTATCAATATTTTAAAAAGAAAATAAAAACAAACATTTTTATAACTTTATTTTAATCTAAATTAATATTCAAACTTAAGTTAAAATATAATTTAAACAAATAAAACATTTGTCTTATATATTAAAAATCATTTAGTTATTTATAAAAATAGTTTTGAAAAGCTTAAATAAAAAATAAATCATACTTTCCCGATTTCAAAATGTTAGAAAATATGCTATATTAATTAAATTAAAAACAAAACTCATCTATTTAAAATATATAAAAATATATATACATATTATAAATAGAAAACAGTTTATTAACTTATTAAAAGATAAATTCACTAATTAAATATTAAATAAAATAAATTATTAAATCATCAAATCAATTAAATTTTAAACATAGATTATTAAATTTATATTGCCAAAATTTTGGGATATCACACTTAAAATCCCAAATTTTATATTTTACCCAATTTCCAATTATTAAATTCAATAAATAAATAGTGATGTTTGTAATTCAAGTTAAAAATAGCCTTTCAAATATTTAAAATAAATTAAATATTTGTATTTCAAACGTCCAAAAATTCCGGGTCGTCACAAAATTCGAATTCCAATTATTTCCACAATTTCAAATATTAAATAACAATTTGATTATCCAATTAAATCCTTATATTCGAAATATAAGTTATTCAGCTTATAAACTTTACTTTTGATTATTCATAATGAATTAAATATCCCAATATCGAATGATTGAAATTCTGGGTCGTTACATTCTTTCCTACTTAAAAGAATTTCGTCCTCGAAATTACCAAGTAAGAGAAAGTTACCAAATCCATTAACTTTTCAAAACAATTCGTTCAAATTAGATCACTAAAGTTATTTAAATTTTTAAATTTCCAAAAATTATTTAGTTAAACTTCTTAAAAAACTTTTCTAAGTTTTCAAATCCTTTCATAGCTCTCTTATCAAAACCGACTAATATTGTTTAACTTTTAACTCAAAACCAAAAAATTTCCAATTATCTCGAAAAATTTCTAAAGCTTTAAGTTTTCAAAAAAATTCGACATAGCCAACTTTCCATGGTTCGATCATAATAGGATCACAACATATATATATCACAAATATACATCTCATCTTCGAGGATGAGCCATCCCGTAGGAAAAAATTGTAAAAGTACGATATGTAATCCGAGATATGTACCATATATATTATTAGCGAGCATATACGACTAATATAGCACGAATGCGAGCTCCAAATGCGAAGCATACGCCATCTGCACCTACTACATACTTAACAAACAATGAGAAACACGTATATAGAAAGTAATATCAATGTACAACATATACCAATACAACAACTATATATGCCAATATAGCAAATGCAATCAAGAGCAACAAATCCAACCATCATACAACTATCATCCAAAAAACATCCAACAAACCAATATCTATCCAATCAATCCATAACCAAATCAATACAATTTCATTACTCATTAATATTCATTAAGTTGGCAATTTATTCACATTTGATTTTACTAACATTTATTTATCCAAATTCAACTAGTTTACATTCACCAATTTACATTCAAGTTAGTTCACTTTCAAATTAAATCAAATTCAATTCTATTTCAATTCACTTACTTCCAATTTGAATTCAGTTATTTAGCTTTCCATTTCATTAATTCAACTTCATTAACACTTAATGAATTTCTATTTAATCCACTAACATCCATCCAACAATCAATGCATATCCAACATAACCAAATTTATTCAATTCACTTACATTCGATTTGGTTTAACACATTTAATTTCAATTTGTTCAATATCTAATTGAATTTCATTCAATTATTCAATTGCTAATTCATTTTACAACTAAAGTTGAATTTCATGATGAAGCTCAAATTCATATTCACCACTTCACTTTATTAATTCATTTTGATATCAAATTCTACTTCATTCAACATCAGTTAAGTTATGTTTCATTTCATTCTCACTTACATTTATTTTCACCATGCAATTTAAGTTCATTTCTAATTTAATTGAAATTCTATTTTACTTAACTTTTACTTAAGTCAAAATTCGTATCACTGTTCAAATTTAGATTTTGTTTTGCTTAACAAAATTGTTTACCCATTTTAATATTTGATCTTGCTTACATTTTCTCACTTTATAAGTTATGCAGCTTAATTATTTAACTTCCAAATTCATATTATAATCACTTACCACTTAAGTTTTGCGCGACGACCCAACTTCCAAACACCAGGAAGTCACATCGCTAATAAGAAAAGAAAGGGATAGAAAAGAGAAAGAAAGAGAAGAAAGAAGAAATAACACATCAGAATCTAAACAGCGGAACGAATAAATTATATTAATAACATAAAATATTACATAGTTTACAATCACTATCAGAGTACACAGATACACCATACATACTAGAAAGTTATAAACACCTGTTTAGTATTTACAACATAATACAACTCAGAGACAACACAGAACACACAGCGGAATACTAATATCTATCGCAGAAGCCTCCTGCTCCATTGCTCCTCCAATATTCGTCAAAGCTAACCTGAATCCCTTGGCTACTCGTAAAATTTGAGTACCCAAGAGTTTATGAAAACAGAAGATAAACTTCGGGTCAGACATGGGTCTGGTGTGAGTAACAGGTTAAAGTTGCCTAAGTTTAAAAAAAAACCTTTTTGAAAAGAAAGGTATCACGTAAGACTTCCCACACATAAACATGGAAAAGTTTTTACCTTACGCTAACCAAAACATTTGATAAGAAATCCAGTGATATTATAATAGGTCTAGATTTTTCAAGTAAATATGAAATAGCCGAAATTGTTACATTTATTAAATTCCAGCTACTAGCCACAAAAGTGGGTAATACAATCAAAACCGTTGGCACTTAATGGATTTTGGATTCCATACAACGACAGGGCTACTGGGGTACCGCCCGTCACAGTACGTGGCCTAGATCAACGTACCGAGGAGTACGCCCGCTCCCCTGCAACACAAGGCCGGACCCATTCCTTACTGAACAGTTCCGAACAAGACAACCCCGCAGTTGGTGCGCATATCCAACTGCCCACTAAGCCGAATATAAAGGGACCTCTAGATAGGGTTCAATCTTGCTCTCCAGTGGGGGCTACCCACGAATCCTTGCTGCACCTCCCCTGTTTTAGCCATTCCCGGTTGATGAGGCTTGAGGCTACGATTACCTTTAGAGAACACATCTCTTAGAATGTTCATCGTCCACCTGACGAGTGCTGAAAGCATTCAATCCATACAAGTTCGTTCCGGGTTCGAACGAAACCGAAGGCATTATCTCGTTACACTCGTTTTGGAATCACCCTCAGAGTTAACGACGATAACCCTTGCACTCTAAATTTCCATCTCGAATCTATAAGTACTATTCCGTCAAACTTATTACGGAATCACCCATAGAGTTATACTGACGTATAGCTCTTACACCTCGAGTCTTCACTCTTCACATAAGATTCACGACCTATCGTTAATTTGGATCGATGTGGTTTTCGGATATCCAAATATGGAAACCCGATCCCGGTCTCATCGAAATCCAAAGCGTGTCTTTTAGGTCCAAGTTGTTTTAGGGTTTAAAACAATTCAATTTAATTATCTATATACACACAGATAGATAAATCATAGATTCACAATAGGTAATCAACATTATCATCACAATAGATAATCTATATTATCATTATCAAAAGATAATCCAAATCATTCATCACAATGCAACCAATGCATCCATATCACACAACATTACTTATCTCACATCTGAGATTCAAACCAATCAAGGCAAACAATATCATCCATCCATATAAGCAATGATCTATAATCACCTTTTATAATTAATTTAAAAATGAATTAAATTAATTACATCATTCTCTAATTAATTTAAAGTGAATTAAATTAATTACTTTATTAATATAAATCTTGCTTATATTACTATTAATTAATTACAAATTAATTAATTAATTAATCTTCCCATTAATCACTTTAATTAATCACCTTTGATTAATTATTCTTAATTACATTCAAGTAATTATCCAATAATTAATTTTACAAATTAATTATACTTAACCAAATTCAGTAATTAACCTTTAATTACTTCATAAATTAATTAACTATAATTAATTACATTAATCCTTAATTAATTACATTAATTAATTACCTTTAATCACTTATTATTGATTAATTAATCTTAATTAATCAATCTTAATTGCATCATTAATTATATTAATTAATCATCTCTAATTACATTTTAATTAATTACCTTATTTAAATTAATTACATTAAGTAATTAATCTTAATTTAAACCATAATTGTTAATCACTCTTGATTAACCTCATTCAGTAATTATCTACCCTTAATTACTTTACCAAACAAATTAACTACTCCATAATTAATTACCTTTAATTAATCCCTTGATTAATTCACAAAGTAATTATACTTAAATTACTTCAATTATCAAATCACCTTCAAATTAATTACATACAGTAATTACCCATTAATTACTTCTCTAAGTAATTTCTCCTTATTTAATTACATTAAGTAATTAACTTCACAAATCATCAAATGATTAATTTAAATTAATTAAACTGAATTAATTAACTTAATCTAATCAAATTAAACTCAATTAATTACAATAAATAATTAATTCCTTAATTACCTCCATAAGTATTTATATTTAATAACTTACACAAATGATTATCTTTAAATTAATTAATCTAATTAATTATTAAAAATAAATCACATTAATTAATTATTAAATAATCCTTAGATAATGACCTTCATTAAACATTAACAATTTATTAACTATTCTTCTAAAATAATTATCTTATTTTAATCATTATTAATTACAGATTAATTAATCATTAATTAACCCATCAATTAATCCCTAATTAATTAAATTATTAAGTGTTAATTAAAACTTAATTAATCCATTATTACTTGATTAATCAATTTCAATCATTAATTAAAATCAAATCTTATTTAATTAATTATTCTTAATTACAAGTTAATTATTCTAAGAATAATAAATCTTAAACCTTTAAGATTAAACCCTTAATTACTTTAAGTAATTATTTATTTCATTAATTTATAAAATAAATTAACTATTCATTTAATTATCTTAATAATTAAATGAAACTCAAATCATATAATTTAACTTCACCTAGTTTTAAAATCAATTTAAAACTTTTCTTATAAAAGAAATTTTACAAGAGTTAACAAATTTCTTTTTAAATTCAAAATATTTAAATTTTACATCATCATTCAAATTTGTTTTAAACACTTAATTTTATAAAACTTAAATTTATTTTAAACCAGAGATTCAAATTCAGATTTGAATCAAATTTAAACATTGTTTAAAAACATTCCTTTATATTTCAAATTCCAATTTAAATTCAAATTCTTAAAATCTTTTTAAACAAGTAAAACCCTTTTAAAATTATTCTAAACAAATTTGAATTTAAAATCTTATTCATTTCCAACTATAATTCAAATCAAAACTCGAATCCATAATACAAAATTAGATTTAAAACATATTTTAAATCTTTGCTTAATGATTTAAATTTTCAGTTTTAAAATTTGAAAACATAACAGGATTTCTAACCTGTACAAGTCTAACTCGAACTGCTAATAATTCACACGAGCCAAACCTAAACTTGCCCAAGAAAAACACTAACTAACTCGAATAAAACTTGAGTAACAACCCATTAGAAAACATTAAAACTGAAAGGGTACTGTCAGGTTTACAAAAGACTGCATCAACAAATACCCGAGCCCTCATCACAAAAACTTCGAGTCCACTTCCCCACAGCTTCGAACAAATCACGCGTAAACCCGATATAAACACGAGCATCCATCTTCCCCAAACAATCACCTGATACACCAAGTACCGTGCATCTGCACCAGCGCCGCCATCACCTTCGACCTCTCGCGGCTATCCACGCACGTCGACGGTCGCCTCCTAACATGACTCCGACCCTCAAATCAAACGCCGAACCCCAATTTCAAAAAAGAGCTTTCAAGCTCAAAACAGAAATAATGTCAAAACCAGAAATTGCCTCAACCACCGTACTCCGACCACCATAGGAACTCCACCTCCGGTCTCTACTTCTCCCACACTCCATCAATCAATCCCCCAAATCTGAGAAGGCTCGGTAACCTATAGGGATCGCAACAATCAATTTTTATCAACAGAAAAAAAACTAGGTTTTAAAATTTCAATCTCAAATCACCACTTCCTCACTGTTTTAATCCTTCATCTCATATTTTTCCCTGATTCCATAATCATGCTTCTACCTCCAGGAAGAAATTCAATCTTCCATAGCCAGTGAACCACCAGAATTTGTTCAAACAACACTTCCAGTTCAAATAAGGACAGAGCCTAAATCCTAATACTAGAAATCAAGATTTTAGTTTTAAAAATCATCATTTGGTTTAAGAATTCAGATTTCATTCCTGGATTTATAAATTAAAGTATTTAAATTTTCAGATTATTACACCTGCACTGTTCTTTGAATTTTCCAGAAACAATACAGGTTTTTATTTATACATTAAATAAAATTTTAAACATTAACTTATATCATAAAACAATATATTGTTTGAATTTTAAACTTAGTTTAAACATAAGATCATGATTTTGATCAGAGATTAAACCTGTAATTCTAGAACAGGCAAAAGCATATCACAATATAAACATGCATTAGACATCAATATAAATACAGAGAATTTTCAACGTATGCTTCCACACAAAAACATGATTATATCAGGAATAAATCAGGCAACCATATTTACCTAAATTATTTTAGTTAAAATGTTACTCACCTGGTTTTAGTATGAAGACAGGTCTTCCAATTTGAAAAACTTTGAAAGCTGGTTTTGCAAGTGCTTTTAAAACTGGAAATTTCATTTCAAAACCCTGAATTGCTTCCTCAATTTGATTAAAACTTGAGTGCTTGTTACAGAACTCTTGCATGCATGCTCTAGTTTGAAAAGGTGCAGACATTTGTTCAACCCAGGTTGAAGAATGCAGGTTTCAGATTTTTGAGATGGTAATAGGTGTGCTTGCTTTACTGATTTACAGGAATATGCTATTTTGGAATTTGATTTGCTTTGAAACAAGTGGTTTGCATTCCAGATTGTTGAAAGGTGGAAATGCAAATGTTGATGCAGGTTAGAAAATGCTTTTACAGGTTTGATATAGGAGGTGGATTACAGGGTAATGATTTACAGTTTGAAATATGCAATTGCTTTTGAATAGATTTGAAAATGTGGAGGGTTTTCATGCTTTGATCTCTGATTTTGGGTTTCAAAGAAAGTGTTTCAGATTTTGTTTTTCTTTGATTCACTAAGCTTTTTATTTTGAAAAGAAATGGATAGAGAAAAGTATATGTATTAGGCTGAAATTATTTCAACAAAATAAAAGAAAAGAAAAAAAATTTGAATGACACTTGTCATATACTTTTATTCATTAATTTACACATGTATTTAAATGACTTAATATGTTAACACTTGTTGTTTAATTAATCCATATGTTAACACATGTCTCATAATTTAATTAATTATACCTTTAAATGTTAATAAAAGATTAATACAAAAATCAAGCTTAATGAATTGTTAATTAGTATTTATATATATATATATATAAATTTAAAGAAATAAAAAACCAAATTCAAATTAAACTTTTGAAATCCAAATTAAAGTCAACTTATTAAATTTTAAAATGATAATCCCATCTTCTTATTTTAATTCTTTTTATATTTATGGCTTGAAAATAATAGATTTAACAATGTTAAATGATTTATAAAAGAGATTACAAATCACTTCTATTATTTAATGAATTAAGAACATATATTATATTGTATTTTAAACTTCTATTTTCAATTCATATATATCTAGTAATATTTAAAAGAAATGAAACAAACTTTCATTTAAATTTAAAAATTCAGCTAAGATAAAATTTTAAACAATAACATTTATTTTAAGTATCTACAAACCAAAGAGTTATTAATTAAATAACTTTTGAAAAACATAATATTATTTTAAATCATAATTTCCAAATCACTAAATATATTATTAGAGTTTGAAAACATGACTTAATTATTTATTACATTCCAAGTCAAAGATTATCTATAATATATATACAAATATATATATACACATTATAGATAGAATATTTATTTGGCTTTTAAAAGATAAAATCACTAATTAAATATTTATTTAATTAGTTTATTAAACCAATTCATATTTTATTAATCAATATTATTAAATCAATTTAATTTTAAACACAGATTATTAAATTGATATTGCCAAAATTCCGGGTCATCACATTCCTCCACCCTTAAAAAAATTTCGTCCCCGAAATTTAAAACAAAGGTAATTTAATAATCTATTTAAAGATTTAATTTTAAAACACAAGCATATGCCAAACATATGCTAACAACCATAGCAATCAATTCACCCAATCAAACAAATCTAATTATCCAGAAAAAATTTCTGGATAAAACTTTCACGAGTTTCCCCGGTATAAATATCGGAATACTCGCTCTATAGATTCCAAACAATCAATACTATTAAGCTATAGAGTTCCTATTCATCTAGATCTACAGATCTAGACAGTATATCAGACTACAGACGAGTCTGGCTCAACAACCAACCTCTATAACTGCTGGTTCCAAAACCAGAGATAGACCATACACGTACTCCCTCAGAGATACGTGAAACTCATCGAATTCCAGTTATCCTAACTGACAATTCAATCCTGAAAAACCAAACACTGATCCAACCAAAACACAGATGAGATCTAAGACATCTCGGAGCTAGCTTCTCCAGTCTTACCAAAACTTATAGCTCCTGAATCAGAGAAAACTCCAACAATAACGAAGTCTCCAACTTCGAATTCCAAATTTCTCCGTCCCTTATCCACAAAAGTCTTCAGACAAATCCTGGGCTGTCAATATCCAAACTGATCAGCTCAACCCTTGCTGACTATTCTAGAACAATCAGAACCAAAAACAACCCAACACAATGATCTCCTCAAGATCAATCCAAAACCAAAACACAATTCTACTCCATAAACAGCAGAAACTACAACTTCTCCTGATCTGGAAAAAGAAAATCAGAAACACTATCAAACTGCTTCCGCTGCACAACTCTGATCCGAAGTAGATAAGAAAATACTGACGAAGAACACAAACACTAACTGGACATCACTTCCAGAAATATGGTTCTACATATCCATAAAAGAAAACTTAGAAATTCCTTCAAAACTGAGTTGCTTCATCAAATTCTATCTCTAGGAATAATTCTTTAACTTAAACAGAACCACCGGTTCCACTCCTGAAATCCTAGTCGATAAGAAAACTCAATCTCCAGATGCAGACGAACTTCTATCTTCCTAGAAGACATCCAGAAAAATCTTCAACAATCCAAGAGAACACTCAAACAATCGCAAGTCACTTTTGCGATCAACCCAGATAAATTTCCAAATAAAACTGTTCTCTCTTTACCAAACAGAACATCTTACACTGGTCTAGTCAATCCATTGAAGAAACGGATTCACTCTGCAGTTTCTGAACTCCATCTTCAGAAAAACTACTCAGCTAAGACCTCCCTGTCAGCTCACAGAACATTCCAGCTGCACTGCTGACGCCAAAACCAAACTTCCTAATCCAAACTCTTCGAGAAACTCGGACTTCAAAGCTAACCACAACATCCTGCTGACTCCAGCCTCAACACCGAAGCAGTCACACTTCCCAAACTTGTTCCAAAGAAAATATCTTCGGAAACAATCCATAATCACTGCATCTCATCACGCAGTTACAACTTCCTGAGGTATCAAAATACCATCACTTGCTTCAGCCTAAATGACAGATCCAAACACAACTAACCAAACGCTGCACTTCAAAGATGTCTCCGAACCTTAACAGGTTTCCTTCAGAGATCGATGAAATACTTCATCACAACAAAACTTATTCGAGACGGTATTAGATCTACAGTCTCGACAAATACACTTCCAACCTCAAACATTAGACTCCAACCAATGGTAGTAATCGTGTTATAAACACTACTACCTTATCTACCTTTATAACCTATATTGGAAAACCTAAACAGGTAACCCAATAGATAGGTAGAAATAGATAAATATATATAAATATATTTAAAATTACAAATACGCTCTCTCAAGAAAGACACCACTACAGAGCCTAGGTATTCACTCAACCTAATGCTCTGATACCACTTGTGACAACCCAACTTCCAAACACCAGGAAGTCGCATCGCTAATAAGAAAAGAAAGGGATAGAAAAGAGAAAGAAAGAGAAGAAAGAAGAAACAACACATCAGAATCTAAATAGCGGAATGAATAAATTATATTAATAACATAAAATATTACATAGTTTACAATCACTATCAGAGTACACAGATATACCACACATACTAGACAGTTATAAACACCTGTTTAGTATTTACAACATAATACAACTCAGAGACAACACAGAACACACAGCGGAATACTAATATCTATCGCAAAAGCATCCTGCTCCATTGCTCCTCCAATATTCGTCAAAGCTAACCTAAATCCCTTGGCTACTCGTAAAATTTGAGTACCCAAGAGTTTATGAAAATAGAAGACAAACTCAACTCCGGGTCAGACATGGGTCTGGTGTGAGTAACAGGTTAAAGTTGCCTAAGTTTAAAAAAAACCTTTTTGAAAATAAAGGTATCACGTAAGACTTCCCACACATAAACATGGAAAAGTTTTTACCTTACGCTAACCAAAACATTTGATAAGAAATCCAGTGATATTATAATGGGTCTAGATTTTTCAAGTAAATATGAAATAGCCGAAATTGTTACATTTATTAAATTCCAGCTACTAGCCACAAAAGTGGGTAATACAATCAAAACCGTTGGCACTTAATGGATTTTGGATTCCATACAACGACAGGGCTACTGGGGTACCGCCCGTCACAGTACGTGGCCTAGATCAACGTACCGAGGAGTACGCCCGCTCCCCTGCAACACAAGGCCGGACCCATTCCTTACTGAACAGTTTCGAACAAGACAACCCCGCAGTTGGTGCGCATATCCAACTGCCCACTAAGCCGAATATAAAGGGACCTCTAGATAGGGTTCAATCTTGCTCTCCAGTGGGGGCTACCCACGAATCCTTGCTGCACCTCCCCTGTTTTAGCCATTCCCGGTTGATGAGGCTTGAGGCTACGATTACCTTTAGAGAACACATCTCTTAGAATGCTCATCGTCCACCTGACGATGTGCTGAAAGCATTCAATCCATACAAGTTCGTTCCGGGTTCGAACGAAACCGAAGGCATTATCTCGTTACACTCGTTTTGGAATCACCCTCAGAGTTAACGACGATAACCCTTGCACTCTAAATTTCCATCTCGAATCTATAAGTACTATTCCGTCAAACTCATTACGGAATCACCCACAGAGTTATACTGACGTATAACTCTTACACCTCGAGTCTTCACTCTTCACATAAGATTCACGACTTATCGTTAATTTGGATCGATGTGGTTTTTGGATATCCAAATATGGAAACCCGATCCCGGTCTCATCAAAATCCAAAGCGTGTCTTTTAGGTCCAAGTTGTTTTAGAGTTTAAAACAATTCAATTTAATTATCTATATACACACAGACAGATAAATCATAGATTCACAATAGGTAATCAACATTATCATCACAATAGATAATCTATATTATCATTATCAAAAGATAATCCAAATCATTCATCACAATACAACCAATGCATCCATATCACACAACATTACTTATCTCACATCTGAGATTCAAACCAATCAAGGCAAACAATATCATCCATCCATATAAGCAATGATCTGTAATCACCTTTTATAATTAATTTAAAAATGAATTAAATTAATTACATCATTCTCTAATTAATTTAAAGTGAATTAAATTAATTACTTCATTAATATAAATCTTGCTTATATTACTATTAATTAATTACAAATTAATTAATTAATCTTCCCATTAATCACTTTAATTAATCACCTTTGATTAATTATTCTTAATTACATTCAAGTAATTACCCATTAATTAATTTTACAAATTAATTATACTTAACCAAATTCAGTAATTAACCTTTAATTACTTCGTAAATTAATTAACTATAATTAATTACATTAATCCTTAATTAATTACATTAATTAATTACCTTTAATCACTTATTATTGATTAATTAATCTTAATTAATCAATCTTAATTGCATCATTAATTATATTAATTAATCATCTCTAATTACATTTTAATTAATTACCTTATTTAAATTAATTACATTAAGTAATTAATCTTAATTTAAACCATAATTGTTAATCACTCTTGATTAACCTCATTCAGTAATTATCTACCCTTAATTACTTTACCAAACAAATTAACTACTCCATAATTAATTATCTTTAATTAATCCCTTGATTAATTCACAAAGTAATTATACTTAAATTACTTCAATTATCAAATCACCTTCAAATTAATTACATACAGTAATTACCCATTAATTACTTCTCTAAGTAATTTCTCCTTATTTAATTACATTAAGTAATTATACTTCACAAATCATCAAATGATTAATTTAAATTAATTAAACTGAATTAATTAACTTAATCTAATCAAATTAAACTCAATTAATTACAATAAATAATTAACTCCTTAATTACCTCCATAAGTATTTATATTTAATAACTTACACAAATGATTATCTTTAAATTAATTAATCTAATTAATTATTAAAAATTAATCACATTAATTAATTATTAAATAATCCTTAGATAATGACCTTCATTAACTATTAACAATTTATTAATTATTCTTCTTAAATAATTATCTTATTTTAATCATTATTAATTACAGATTAATTAATCATTAATTAACCCATTAATTAATCCCTAATTAATTAAATTATTAAGTGTTAATTAAAACTTAATTAATCCATTATTACTTGATTAATCAATTTCAATCATTAATTAAAATCAAATCTTATTTAATTAATTATTCTTAATTACAAGTTAATTATTCTAAGAATAATAAATCATAAACCTTTAAGATTAAACCCTTAATTACTTTAAGTAATTATTTATTTCATTAATTTATAAAATAAATTAACTATTCATTTAATTATCTTAATAATTAAATGAAACTCAAATCATATAATTTAACTTCACCTTGTTTTAAAATCAATTTAAAACTTTTCTTATAAAAGAAATTTTACAAGAGTTAACAAATTTCTTTTTAAATTCAAAATATTTAAATTTTACATCATCATTCAAAATTGTTTTAAACACTTAAATTTATAAAACTTAAATTTATTTTAAACCAGAGATTCAAATTCAGATTTGAATCAAATTTAAACATTGTTTAAAAACATTCCTTTATATTTCAAATTCCAAATTAAATTCAAATTCTTAAAAGCATTTTAAACAAATAAAACCCTTTTAAAATTATTCTAAACAAATTTGAATTTAAAATCTTATTCATTTCCAACTATGATTCAAATCAAAACATGAATCCATAATACAAAATTAGATTTAAAACATATTTTAAATCTTTTCTTAATGATTTAAATTTTCAGTTTTAAAATTTGAAAACATAACAAGATTTCTAACCTGTACAAGTCTAACTCGAACTACTAATAATTCACACGAGCCTAACCTAAACTTGCCCAAGCAAAACACTAACTAACTCGAATAAAACTCGAGTAACAACCCATTAGAAAACATTAAAACTGAAAGTCAGGTTTACAAAAGACTGCATCAACAAATACCCGAGCCCTCATCACAAAAACTTCGAGTCCACTTCCCCACAGCTTCAAACAAATCACGCGTAAACCCGATATAAACACGAGCATCCATCTTCCCCAAACAATCACCTGATACACCAAGTACCGTGCATCTGCACCAGCGCCGCCATCACCTTCGACCTCTCGCGACTATCCACGCACGTCGACAGTCGCCTCCTAGCACGACTCCGACCCTCAAATCAAATGCCGAACCCCAATTTCAAAACGAGCTTTCGAGCTCAAAACAGAAATAATGTCGAAACCAGAAATTGCCTCAACCACCGTACTCCGACCACCAGAGGAACTCCACCTCCGGCCTCTACTTCTCCCACACTCCATCAATCAATCCCCCAAATCTGAGAAGGCTCGGTAACCTATAGGGATCTCGACAATTAATTTTTATCAACAGAAAAAAAAAACTAGGTTTTAAAATTTCAATCTCAAATCACCACTTCCTCATTGTTTTAATCCTTCATCTCATATTTTTCCCTGATTCCATAATCATGCTTCTACCTCCAGGAAGACATTCAATCTTCCATGGCCAGTGAACCACCAGAATTTGTTCAAACAACACTTCCAGTTCAAATAAGGACAAAGCCTAAATCCTAATACTAGAAATCAAGATTTTAGTTTTAAAAATCATCATTTGGTTTAAGAATTCAGATTTCATTCCTGAATTTATAAATTAAAGTATTTAAATTTTCAGATTATTACACCTGCACTGTTCTTTGAATTTTCCAGAAACAATACAGGTTTTTATTTATACATTAAATAAAATTTTAAACATTAACTTATATCATAAAACCATATATTGTTCGAATTTTAAACTTAGTTTAAACATAAGATCATGATTTTGATCAGAGATTAAACCTGTAATTCTAGAACAGGCAAAAGCATATCACAATATAAACATGCATTAGACATCAATATAAATACAGAGAATTTTCATCATATACTTCCACACAAAAACATGATTATATCAGGAATAAATCAGGCAACCATATTTACCTAAATTATTTTAGTTAAAATGTTACTCACCTGGTTTTAGTATGAAGACAGGTATTCCAATTTGAAAAACTTTGAAAGCTGGTTTTGCAGAAGTGCTTTTAAAACTGGAAATTTCATTTCAAAACCCTGAATTGCTTCCTCAATTTGATTAAAACTTGAGTGCTTGTTACAGAACTCTTGCATGCATGCTCTAGTTTGAAAAAGTGCAGACATTTGTTCAACCCAGGTTGAAAAATGCAGGTTTCAGATTTTTGAGATGGTAATAGGCGTGCTTGCTTTACTGATTTACAGGAATATGCTATTTTGGAATTTGATTTGCTTTGAAACAAGTGGTTTGCATCCCATATTGTTGAAAGGCGGAAATGCAAATGTTGATGCAGGTTAGGAAATGCTTTTACAGGTTTGATATAGGAGGTGGATTACAGGGTAATGATTTACAGTTTGAAATATGCAATTGCTTTTGAATAGATTTGAAAATGTGGAGGGTTTTCATGCTTTGATCTCTGATTTTGGGTTTCAAAGAAAGTGTTTCAGATTTTGTTTTTCTTTGATTCACTAAGCTTTTTATTTTGAAAAGAAATGGATAGAGAAAAGTATATGTATTAGGCTGAAATTATCTTAACAAAATAAAATAAAAGAAAAAAAAATTGAATGACACTTGTCATATACTTTTATTCATTAATCTACACATATATTTAAATGACTAAATATGTTAACACTTGTTGTTTAATTAATCCATATGTTAACACATGTCTCATAATTTAATTAATTATACCTTTAAATGTTAATAAAAGATTAATACAAAAATCAAGCTTAATGAATTGTTAATTAGTATTTATATATATATATATATATATATAAATAAAAATTTAAAGAAATAAAAAACTAAATTCAAATTAAACTTTTGAAATCCAAATTAAAGTCAACTTATTAAATTTTAAAATGATAATTCCATCTTCTTATTTTAATTCTTTTTATATTTATGGCTTGAAAATAATAGATTTAACAATGTTAAATGATTTATAAAAGAGATTACAAATCACTTCTATTATTTAATAAATTAAGAACATATATTATATTGTATTTTAAACTTCTATTTTCAATTCATATATATCCAGTAATATTTAAAAGAAATGAAACAAACTTTCATTTAAATTTAAAAATTCAGCTAAGATAAAATTTTAAACAATAACATTTATTTTAAGTATCTACAAACCAAAGAGTTATTAATTAAATAACTTTTGTAAAACATAATATTATTTTAAATCATAATTTCCAAATCACTAAATATATTATTAGAGTTTGAAAACATGACTTAATTATTTATTAAAATTCCAAGTCAAAGATTATCTATAATATATATACAAATATATATATATATATATATATATATATATATATATATATATATATATACATGGTAGATAGAATATTTATTTAGCTTTTAAAAGATAAAATCGCTAATTAAATATTTATTTAATTAGTTTATTAAACCAATTCATATTTTATTAATCAATATTATTAAATCAATTTAATTTTAAACACAGGTTATTAAATTGATATTGCCAAAATTCCGGGTCATTACATTTTGTTTCCTTTTCAGTAGCTTATCTAATCCAGTTCAAATCCAATTCAATTTATTTATCCTTCCTTTAGTTATATTTCAAATCATCTATTTCACTTACTAACTCAATTCAATTTAACTTTTCTTAAGTAATTTTTATTTGTTTCATATTATAAGTTCAAAACCCATTTCACTTATATTTATCAATTTCAACTTGTATTTTGAATTCAAATTTGTTTATCAAAACAAAACTTCAATTTTCAATTTACTATTGGTAGCAAATCTATCACATAGAAACTCGAAGATGATACTGATGATGCTGTAGTCAACACCCTTATTATTTCCCAGCAACAGTAGTGAATTCAGTGCTTTATATTCTTTTTAAAAAATCATTTTATTATTTACAAATCACATTTATACATCTTCTTACTTATATAATTTCACTCATTCACTTTACTCATATAAGACTCATTCCAAATATATTTATCTTATTAGATTTATAATAATACACTATCTTTTTACTTTGAAAAATAATTGTCAAAATCAACAGGATTCAAATTCTCAAATTCATAGTATAAATCCATTTTTATTTATAAATCATATAGTTTCATTTCTTATACATAAGTTTATTCCCCAATTATAAATCATTTTAATTATAATTCCATACTTATAATTCATTTGCTTATATAATTTATTCTTTTATATTTTATTTAGATTATTCAAACAACTTTTATTATCTTATATATATTTACATTTCCAACAACCAAAAAATTCATTTATATACACTTAATAATTTCTAAAAAATTATTTCCTTTGTATATAAAACATAATCGAGGTAAAATTATTTAATTTACCCAATTTAAAATAATACTATGTCGACTTGCCTCGTTCAAGTGTTTACAAATCCTTATCGATAACATGGCATCCCACATACCGACCAGAATTCACAAATGGCCCAACAGATAAGTAAACACAATATAAAATATTTTATATCACTAACAAATACGCGCTCATACATATAATACACTCAAACTCAACCAAGAGTGCTACTGTCACTATCTATACTGACTACACATCAAAACCTAGGAATATACAATATCTAAGCTCTGATACCAAATGCGACGACACGCAAATCTGTACCCTTTGAATCGACAATAAACTACACATGTCCGATCCAAAAAGCATAGACTGATGGAAAGTCAAGAGAAAGAAAAGAAGAGAGAAGAAGAGAAGAGAAGAAAGAGAGAAGATAGAACCAATCAGAACAATAAAGAATCTCACATCGCAGCGAAAAACATATAATATCGTATCAATGATCTTTACAAAATAGAAACTGTATATGTATACATCAACCATAGTATAACAATAAATCAATAATTATCAACCTGGACATTATAATAACCTGTCCTCACAATTACCGACAATATACAACAACAATCAATGCGTAAAGTGGATAATCAAAATTAATACGTGTATACGAAATAAAGATCTCCAGCTCTTCTGTTGAAGCTCCAAAAGCAACAAATCTAAACATGTAAATTACTCGGTTTGACCCGAGCATTGAAAGTGAAGAATGCCTGGATCAGTCTGGTAAACCAGCATGAGAAACACACTCAACTGAATTTATTAAATTACCAAACTTTTCCTTTCAAAACAAAAGTATCTCATAAGACACGCCCACACATAAACACGGACATGTTTTTACCTTACGATAAACAAGACATTTCATATCAAATCATCTTATATTATAATAGTTTCTATTGCATAAATAATATTAATCATAGCCGAAATTGTTACCCATATAGGATTTTGAGGCTATTCATTACGCCAATACAAACAAAACAGAAGTGATAACTCCAAATGATCTTTAAAAGAGAATGAGTCCAACAACTCCAACATCAAGCTCGAACCACCATCATGCGTCACCTAGATAAGCAAGTCCCGTCCAGATCCGAAGGCTAGACTAACTCCAGATAATCTACTAAACTTGACTATCTGAAAAACCCAACTCTAGACTGCCCGTGTGGAAAATTGTGGGCACCCAGAGTTTAGGAAGGGAACAATAAACTCTAGGTCAGTCATGGGACTGGTATGAGTAACAAAAACAGTTTTATCTTTAAAACAGATAAGAAAAGAATTTTAAATAAATCAGCAATGCTTTTTGGAAAATGAAACTACCATAAGGCCTCCCACCGCACACACCATGCAAATGCAGAATTGGAGGAGATTTCTCCTTATGATAGTCAAACATTCTTGATATGCGAAATCCTTTGATATTATTATTATAAGTGCAAAGTGTAGGAAAACATTTCGAAAGTATAATATTAATCTTAGCCAACATACGACTAGTATCGCATGTTTACTATAGCTACCATATAAACAGTGGGGCGCCACCATAAGTAAATGGCAGGTTCTACAACTAAAACCGTACAGGGCGCGTATTGTTTCGTTTGGATTTCCAATAAATGGTCGGGCTAAGGAACTTCCCACTGTCCATGGGTACGCCTCTGGCGGGACGTCCCGAGAACCTAACCAGCTCTCTGCCAACACAAGGCCGGGTTACCTCTGTAACTAGGTAACTACTACTCGAGCATGCCATCCCCCGGTCCTTTGGGACCTTTATCCGAGGTGCCTCTAAACCACAAAGAAACAACCACACAGAAAATGAGATTGAAGCCCACCACATAGGTAAATATCTGGGCTCCATACCATGACACCACCCTTTACCAGAAGGGAATGACACACCCTAAAGGGCACGACCCTCATAACCTTGCCGCATCTTTCCTATTTCGACCATTTCCGGGGTGTCAGGTCCTGATGCAGTCTCGTCCACAAAGCTACGCTTTATACAAAAGCCATGCTTTGATCACAAATGATCAACAAATGATCATCAACACACAGCAGCACTCAGCATGCCACACTACCAAATTGGGAATATATCACTGATAACCTTCAACTACATAACCTCTGAGCTTATACGTCTGAGAGAAGGGTGTTAAGCTAAGATAATAAATTCTCCGCCACCAACAGTATGTATTTTAAAGAAATCTGCTTTATATCTCAAAGTGTAGTGTCAGACATACAACCATACAAGTCTGTTCTGCGTTCAAATAGAACCGAAAGCACTTTCGAAGGAGCCCTTGCAAATCCGGGTATTCACAATCCTGATCGGACTTCCCATCACTTAGGGAATCTCTATACCGGCGCGACTCAATGTAGAGACAATCGATAGGTCATCCTATCGCTCTCGCAAATATCCGGTCTTCACCACCGGTCTTCAAATGCTATCCATATACGTCGTATCATCATTCGGAATGGGTTATATGACACAAAGTTCCTCTTTCGGCTAAACCGAATAATGACCATAATATTTAAAATCATATGGATATAGGATTTCAGTTAAGTCACAACTTAATATTGAAACTTTTCTTTCAAATGGTTTAAACAAATTACCATTTCAAATCTTTTTAAATAAAAAGATTTATTTTCACAAAGTTCACCCAGTTTCACAAAGATCCATTCACGGATTGCAAAACAATTTCCATTTCAATTGGATTAACTCGTTAAATCTTTAATCAAGATTTAACTTATAGCTTTCAAAATTCATTTCCAAAGATTCATTCATAGCCTTTCAAAACAATTCTAATTCAAGTTGGATTAACTCGTCCGGTCTTTGAATCAAAGACTCATTTCATAGCTTTCAAAACATTCTATTCCATTTCAAACTTGAAACCTTTCAACACAATTTGGAAATCCTTTCTTTAGATGAAAGTTATTATTATTTGAAAATAGATAGGTTTCGTTTTGGGAAAAACTGATTACAATTACATCAGTTAAAACCATTCAAGTATAAAACTTGGATTTAAATTTAAATTTCTCAAATCATACCTTTTAAATGGCTAAAAACCCGTATAAACATCTTTATAACTTGTATAATGTTTTACATTGAATTCAATTTCAAATATTGAATTCAAATTTAAATCAATTTATTTAAATTTCAAGTTTTATTAAGTTGTTTAAAAATAACTTTAGTTTTTTTGAAACTTATTTCAAAAGTTCTCAATTCCTATTCCAAAACTAATTTGGATTCAAGAATTCAATTTTTAAAATTGATACAAATCTGGGACTTAACCGATTTTCTCGTGAAATCCATATTTGTGTGTGTATGGTGTACTCCAGGGGTTTAACACAATAGTGCAGCAACATCATCATCACAGATCAAAACACAGAAATATAGTTGATAAGCGGTATAAACTATAACGCTCATCGTCCATTCACAGATTTACAGATAATATACAAAGGTATCACAAATAAATAAACAAAATACACAGCTCAATCCACAGAACAAAATATCACAGATAAGATAGGACAATCAATTCAAGGCATCTCATACAATACAATCATTCATAAGTAAGGTCAAGCATTCAATAAACATTTATAAGCAGGATTAATTAATTGTTTAATCCTAATTAATTCAATTTATTTCCAATTAAATTAATTACTTATGAATTAATCCAATCATGATTAATTAATTACAAATCATTTGATATAAATTAATTAATCAATCACCTTAATTAATTACATTAATTGATCACCTCATTATTAATTATTCCTTAATTAGTCCATTATAAATTACATCATTAATTATATTAATTAATGATCTCTAATTATATTTAAATTAAATTACTTTATTTAAATTAATTACATTAAGTAATTAATCTTTAATTAAACACAATTATTAATCACCCTTGATTAATAACAAACCAGAAATTAACTATCCTTAATTACTTATTAAATAAATTAATTATCCCATAATTAATTATCTCCATTAATTAATCCCTTGATTAATTACAAAAGTAATTATCCAAATTACTTCATTTATAAATCATATTTACTAATTACATCCCAGTAATTATCATTTATTACTTCCCGAAGTAATTATCTCCATTAATTACACTAGGTAATTACACTTATCCAATTATCAAATGATTTTCTTAAATTAATTAAACTAAATTAATTAATTAACTTAAATTAATCACATTACCAAAATTAATTACAATAAGTAATTAATCACTTAATTACTTTCATTAAGTAATTACATTTAAAAATGTATAATTGATTATCTAAATTAATTAATCTAATTAATTATCAAAATTAATCACATTAATTTAATTACTTAATAATCCCTAGTTAATTATCTTCATTAACTAATAATATTTCTTTAATTACTTTCTTAAGAAATTATCATAGATTAATTCATTATTAATCATTTCCAATTATAAATTAATCTAAATTATTTATTTATAAATTAAATAAATCATTCTTTAATTACCTTATTAATTAAATCATCTGATTACCTTAATTATCTCTAAGATAATTAATTTCTTTATTAATGATTTCATTAACATTTAAGTGTATTTTAAACATTACACTAAATTTAAATTCAAATTCCATTTTGAATTTAAGATTCAAAATGATTATATATTTAAACATTTACCAAATTTAAATATCCACTTATAAACCTATATAAGAAAAGTTCTAACTAATTTACTTTAATTTTTTTTAAAAATTTAAGCTTTAAACTACATTACATTTTATCTTGCAAATTCAAGTTAAACAATTTATTTAACTCTTCACTCAAAATTAAGAAAACCTTTATAAAAGAATTTTATCAAAATCAAGTTAAACATTTGTTTGAAAACAAATATACTTTTAAAAGCTATTTAATTTAAACTTGTTTAAAACACATTCAGATTTAAAACTAATTTAAATTTCCAGATTTGGATTCAAAGAGACTTGAATCCATATTTTGATTTTGATTTAAACTTTGATTTTAAACTTTGTTTTAAAATCTTGATTTAAAACTTTAATTTAAAATCCAAATTTCATTTTAAAAACTTTAAGATTCAAAGTTCCATTTGAATCTTACTTTATACTAGATTTAAACTTTGTTTACATCTAGCTTACAAATTTAAATTCATTTAAATTTGTTTTAAATTTAAATTTGTAGACAGGTTTACAAAAATTTATACCCAGACTAAACTAACCCGAGACAAACCAAGCTTGCTTCGAGTCAGGCCCCCTAATGCTTCGAGTAAACTACTCGAACAACTCGAGTAAAACCCGAGTCTATTTTCAAATTTTCTGTACAAAACAAGTTCACCAGAATTCATCTGCACGGTGCACATGCACCGTGGCTCTGGCCAACTCCAACCACCTTCAACAGCCTTCACACATCGCCGACCATCTCCAGGTATGATCACAATCAACCAAATCCACCACAGCAACTCGAATCAAAATCGAGTCCTCCAGCAAAACCTGGAACTCGAGGCAGAAACTCACTCCAAAACATGTCAACGCGCCATCCACGACCCTCCGACCACCAAAATTCATGCAACTCCGACCATGACCTCGACTACCACTCCTCTACCAATCCCCAAAAGCACGTTGCACTCGGCCGTCCAACGATGACGAACGAGACAAAAAACTCAGCCCCCTTAAAATAAGGTTTAGAAATTTCAAAACCCCGTCGCTGCCACCCCGTTCACCTGCCGACCGCCCCACTATTTTTCTCCGACACCCCGTAGGCTCCTTCACCTCCTCGAGAAACTCCGGCCTCCCTAGTGCCTCCGACCACCGGAATTCGCCCAACAACCATCCCCCGTTCAACGTCGAACTGCTCTTAAACCATGCAACTAAAAATCACCATACGAATCTCAAAGATCATATTTTTAAGTGAGAATTCCATTTACATATCTGAAATCGTATTTTAAAAAGTTTGAGTTTCGACTTATTGAAAGTTGTCTTCCTTTTTCTTGATTCCTAGAGAAAGTTAGAAGTTGTTTTAACTCACATATATTTTTAAAACTTAATACGTACTGTAACAAACAATTTTTGTTTATAATTTAAGATTCAATGGTTATTAAATCAAAGAACATGAATTTAGCTTGCAAATTTGGAAAAACAGGTAACTCATTTTATACAGGGATGCATATATTACATATTCATATATATTCACAGCAACAAGTTCAAACACATATCTTCTAGATATAAACCTGCTACTAATTCAAATATTTAAGTTTAAGATTGAATGTTACTCACTTGTTTTCCAGAAGAAAAAAAACAGAGCTTGTTTGGAACAGGCTTTGAAATTGGCAGGCTGAATCCTTCTTTGCTTCTCTTTTTTTTGTATGAATTTATATTGTTGTTTAAAGTTGAACTTTTGTTTAAGTTATAGATGATATTTAATTTAGGTTTACTCAGTTTGGAATAAACAAAATAGGGATGAAGGTGATTATATAAAGAAAGAAGCTTAAAGGATAATTATTTTGTTTTGCATAAATTATCAGAGATTTTTTTTCTGTTTCATTAACTATGCAGATTTCGGCTGATATATTTTTTTTCTTTTATTTATTGACTATGCATATTTTTCTTACTTGGTGGCTGATGGGATATGTATTGTGTGCTGCATTAATTTCTTGTTGTCTTGTTTTATATTTGAGCATATATTGCTTTCTTAGTTACAGCCTATCATGTTGTATTCACAACTTGACATGTTTTACTTTAGTGTTTATGTTTTATTAATATTATTATTTTCCTAACTATACTTGAATATACATCTTCCTTTGCAAGCTTCATAGATATTTTATATTTTTTACTTTGCCTATTATCTTACTTCTTGCCTTGCATTACTACTTACAGGCTACATATTTACTTTGCCTGATTTGCTTTTATACCCTATATACAAATATAAAATTATTATGGTTATTGTTACAAATTTTTAACTTGTGTATTTAGTTCTATTCCTAACATACGTGTTTATTTTTATTTCTCTTTTATTTTTAAACTTAAACCATTAAATACTTAGTCTACTATTATTTATTTCTACCTATGTTAATATTTATAAGATTTATTTTATTTTAAATAATTTTGAAACTTTATTTTAAATTTTCAAACCATAGCTTTTTTTCAAAATGCACACACACATATATATATATATAAATAAATTTGAAATAACCATTTCTATTTATATTAAAATCCATTTGTAAAGACATTACATTATTAACATTGAGTAAAAATAACTCACTATTAAATTAAAATAATTTATAAAAGAAACTATCTCTTTATTAATAACATATTTTATTTGAATTTGGAAAAACTCAAATCAATTTACCAATTTATCTCACAATTTTTTATTCAAAATTTAAATTAATTATTAATTTAAATTTAGTTAAAATCCGGGATCGTTACAATGACCACATCCTACTTGGGAGCGACCCACTTAGCCTTGCCGCATCTAACCCTGTTTTGATTATTTCTGGTTGATGAGGCCTGAGGAAATGATTATCTTTCACATATCACAGTCACATCCCTTTGAACGCCACATGGCCATTCCCGTAGACTACTAATTGCATTCCACAATAACACAACCCTTAAGCTCATACGTCTCGATGAGGGTTTTAAGCTAAGAGAAGTTGCCTTCTCCGCCATCACTAATGTACGTTTGTAATAACCAATGTACGTAATCTTAGAAATACAATGTTAGACAAACGTCCATACAAGTTGTCCAGGAATAGGACAAACGGAAGGTACTTTCCTACCACATCCTGTCGAGAAATCCCTAAACGGACCTTTTCAGTGAGTCAGAAAGAGTGAGTTGTACTCATATTGGTTCCAGTAGCAATTGTAGTGTTTTATTCTAAATAAAATTAAACAAGCGTTTAATTTTACCTAAAATTTACACTAGTTCCAATCAACTCTAAACCAGCTCTAAAATATAGTGCTTGTCAATACGAACCCAATACAACTTGTTTCGTCAAAAAAATAGGACCTCGTATGAAGAAGTTATGATATTTTAAAGTTTATACGAATTAATATATAAATTAATTACAAATTTATTTTATTTTTTAAACCTAAAATTCATCTCGGCCGTTCATATTTACATCATCAAATCTGGGCCGATCGCATATGCTTCTCTGTCTTCGTTTTGAGCCGATCAAAGAACCCAAAGCCGCCATTTTTCCATCAATTAACACGACCTCCTTGATCACCTTTGCAACGATCAAGCACCTTCACGTTGAAGCCCCACCTTGCCTCTACCTTCGGTCATGACGACGTGAAGCCCGATCGTCCATAGGACTTGAAAGTCGAGCCCAACGAATGAACACGAGCATTTTGTCGTTGATTTTCTCAACTAAAATTCGTATGGATGTGAAGATCTCACCTAGCTCTTCAACTTTGTAGTTGAAAGTATTTGTTATTGTTGATGGATTAGGAGAGATTAAGGGAAGAATGTTGGAAGATATCGACCATTAAAATAAAACTGGCGGCGGCTAACCCTAGCAAGGGTTTTTTAGTGAAAAATAGAAATTATAACGTCCTTTTATAGAAAATTTCACGACAACTATTCACCTGAAAATTTTTCGAACTTCAAATGAAGCATGCCACCTACCGTTTATAATGTTTTACCCCTTTTTCAAACACAATGGAATATATATCGGGAGCTATTTCGATTGTACTTGAAAGATAGGTTTTCGAATAGACTTATTTAAATTAAAAATCCACTTAAACAAATTTCTACGTGTTTCAGCTCGCTACGACAATACCTTAAATCCAATTGACATGATATTTGAAATCCTACAATAATATAACATTTCGGATACAATGAAACTAGTTTCATCAAAATCCGAAATTGTGTGAAAAATGTCTATTTTTACACGTTAATTGAATACTAAAATATTCAATTTCTACAAATTAACTTTTAATTCAATTTTAAAGTTCTCTAACATCATTCTAATTCAAATAATAGAATCTAATTCAACTTTACAAATAATTTTTATTCACATTAAATTCAAATTCCAATTATTTCCACAATTTCAAAAATTAAATTAACAATTTAATTATCCAATTAAAATCTTATATTCGAAATATAAATTATTCGGCTTATAAACTTTACTTTTGAATATTTAAAATCAATTAAATATCCTAATATCGAATGATTGAAATTCTGGGTCGTTACAATTATTTTTCTACTAAAAGTTAATGAACAACTAAACTCATAGCCTCTTTAAAACTCAAGTCATAGTATAATCCGATATAGTGCGTTGTGTACTTTACATGTTTTTCTATTATTGAATTAAACTGTAAATTATATTAATTATAATATATTTTAGCTTAACATCATAATAATAAAATGAAGAAATTTTCGTGTATTTAATTGTACATACTTTTTAATTACGCAATTCATAATTTTTAAACTTTGTAAAGTAACTCAAGTTAATCATATTATGTTTTAGTAATTAACAAGTGTTGCTTTAACTATTCATATTTAATGTTTCTTGTAATTTAATTTGGAGCTGTTAAAAGAAAAGACGGTATGTGACTATTCAAAGGTAATAAAAAGAAAAAGGTAAACTATATGACTCAAGAGCATATGAGTCACTAACATCAAGTATTGCCTCACTTCCAAGGTTCGAGTTATCTTGTTTTAGCGGTATCATTTTAACTATTTCAGTTGTCACAAATAATATACTGTGACTACAGTTAGAAGTATATGCATTAACTCAATTAATTGCTTCGATCTTTTTATGTTAAATGCACCTCCCTATCCATCTAGATTGGGCAACTTCTGGAAACATTACAACTAATTGGATCTAAAACTTTATTATAGTTCCATATGGATCTAAAACTTTTTACATATGCTTGAACTATATTAACTGCGGTTGGAAGTGTGTGTGACTGCACTTCCATATGGATCTAAAACTTTTTACATCTTGATCAATTATAGCCCTGGTGTAATTTTTATGACACTGATATAAAGAATTAACCAACTAGAATTCTTTGCTTTTCTGTTGTTTAATGCATAAGACTTGCAACATAGTTCAGGCAGATTATAGTTTATGAGCCAACCGTTGTTGCATTAACCAACTTGATATCTTAAAGTTTATTCAATATTAACGTTAACTAATCTTTCTCATTTGCTACCTTGACTACAATTAAATTCACATTAACTGAACTTTAAATCAAAATTAAATTACGATTAATTAAAACTAAACTACTCGTTTTTTTATCACTAACTTTAAAAAAAAAATTGCTTACACAAATTTGGAATGCGCAAATATAAAATGTTGTTATATGTAAAAAGATGTCTATTTATGTAATAAGTTTTGAATGATGCCTAAAGTTGAAATAGGTTTTTTTTAGGCCTACAAGTAAAATTTGTCCTTTATAATAAGTAGCTAAGATATTAATATGAATACCAACTGAAATTTAATAAAATATTCTATAAGAAGATTATTGTTTACATATGAACACAACCATTTCTAATTGTTTTGGACAATAACAAATTAAGCAGAATAATTACTATATACAAGACTTTTCCTCCTAATCCTAACATAACACAACCAAGCTTTTATTTATAACCATTTTATTTTGAAAATCTTATACTTCAAGAAGTTGTGCTAAACTATTGAAATTCATAGACATATAGTGAACAGATCATTTAGTATGAGATGAAAATTATACAACGGTTTGGTAAAGCTTTAAAGGAATCAAATACACACAAATCACACTGTGCTAAAAGAAAAATCAACTGCAATGTTTTTGGAGGAGCACTGGAAGTCTGGAACAAAAAATTATGTGTTGTTTCTATTTTTATGTCTTTATCATTGCTTAATTGATTGGTTATTTTTAAATATTGATGTACACATTCATGGAAAGCTGAATCATCAATTTTTATAAAATATTAATGCACATTAATTATTTTAAATACGTGAGTTTACTAAAGTGAAGTTACATGTGGTATTGTTACCTCTGTTTCTTTTCTCTGTTGTTGGTGCCAAAATTTGTGGATTTATTAGCTAGGTGATTATTGTTATCATGGGAGAAATTTTTGCATGACAGCTCATACCAGTTCAAAATTTATACAGTTGCATGTTATGTTCACTATTAAACACATAAAAAAGTAGGTTATGTATCAATTAATTTATTTGATAAAATTTATTTTAGTGTGCAAGGCATATAGTGGCCTATTCAGTAAAAGTATAACTAATGCACTGAACAAGCAGTTCCTTTAAAAGTAAATTTAGGCCTAATCAATAGTTAATTAGAAACCAAATAACAATTCAGTGGAACTATATAATCTGTCTTGCTAAATAGTAACATTATGCAATAAGCATCAACGATGAAGGAAAAGGAGGATAAAAGTTAGAGAATCTGTGTTATATGATCTACATCTTGCACAACTAGGTATCAAATTAAGTGGTGTTTTACCAAAACCCTTATGGACAGCAAAAATAAGATATAAGAAAAATATGCGCTTCATCAAATGCATAACAACAATCTATGGGTTAGAAGGATTGAAAAAATATATTCCCGTAATTATGAGTTTTATGGCAATTCTAATGCTCAATGTATTTTTTTTTTTTTTTGAAACAGATAAAAAGGCCCAAGCCCACAAAGGAGTACCGGGTAAAATACCCGTAATCAACAACCACACTACACAAACCCTAAAACGCAAAACAAACTGCGCCTCCACATTACAAAATGAACAAACAAATCAAAGAAAAATGGCGATCCAAAGCCTCAGCGAATCACCCAAAAAGTAGAGAAATCAGGGGGGCTTCCAATCCCTTTGAAAATTTATCGAGGTGGGATCGCCATCACGAGAGGCGCATCGGTTTCTCATATGCTCAGTAAAGCTTTGATCTTTAAGATCAATAATATTCTGAAAGATGTTGTTGATCTCCAAATCACTATTGGGATTGGAAATCTGATGTGTTTTACTGCCTCTACGGTGGATTTGGTGATCCAAAACAGCCCGAGGCTCATCCATGCAGTAAAGCTTATTCCTTTTTGAATTCAAAGCAGGCGCCTTCTCTATTTTGTCAGAAAAGTTGCTGCTTTCCCCCTTACTCCACTCAGATATGTGATAAATATTACCATTCAGATTACTGATGTAGTGATATTTGTCGACCATAAGCAGATTGATCACTGACTGATTTGTATTATCATGATTCAGGGGAGCCCTCAAATTCGACATCTCCTTCTTAGTATCGTGGTAATTTCTGCCAATATCAGGTAAGAAATCATTATTGTAGTATTCCAGAATGTTACATGAATTATTGGATAAAATATTAAAGCTAAAATTTTGATTACTCCCTTTGCAGAGATTTGCTCTGGTATTGGTATCTGAATGGCCACCTTCAAAGAATGTAGTGTTGACAAGGGTGGTATCCCTCCTCAAGTGTGTAATTCTCGGATTATAATTCTGAGGGTGATATTTTGGGAAAAAATTATTGAACTTCCCACTTTGTAAGTATGATTCAACCATAGTTTCTGGATTTTGAGGATCATTGCTTTCTGGGAGTAGCGTTTGATTTCTTTTGGTGAAGTTTTTGTGAAGTAGAATATTGAAATTTGCTTCAATGATTTTCCAAGTTTGAATTGCATCTGATTCTTTTTTAGTATGCAATCTGGCATTTCTTTCTTTCCAAATGAAATAAACAGCAGCAGAGAGCATTATGCAAGCTTCATTGAATTTCTTCGATTTGGCTTTGATATTTTTATTTATGAAGTTGATACTTTCCTTGATGTTTTGAGTCGAAATGTATTTGTTGAAATTGAGCTTACTTTTGGCAATATGCCATATATGTCTGGAAAATTCACAATCAAAGAAAAGATGCTCAGATGATTCTTTATCATTTTTACAAAGAAGACAAACTGTTTCACTATTTTTGTTCCATTTGCTACATCTATCCCTGGTTGGCAGCCTGTTAAGTAAGGCAAAATAAGCACAATGTGCCATTTTTGGGCAATTTGCTTTGCTCCAGATAACTGAATGCCAATCCATTTCTGCATCGAAACCTTTTAAAAAATTCAATGTAGATTTGAATGAAAATTTGCCTTTATTAGAGAGCTTCCAATTCCAGCAATCTTCACCCAAATTAATATCAATTTTAATGTTTTCAATACTCTTTTTGAATATGGAAGTTGCTGGATGAATATTTGCATTCCAAGTATGATTTTGAATGATATGCTCCACTTTTAAATTAGCACCACCAAAATATAACAAGTTATTCCAGCCTAATAAATTTATCAATGATTTTCCATTGATCCAAGGATCAAACCAGAGGCTAGTATTTTTACCATCCTTGAAACTCCTTTCTAGCAGTTTGATGCCAGTATTCCTACTTTTTAAAATATTCTTCCAAGAGCTAGAGTTGTGGATTTTAGCTGGCATGGTCCAAAAGTTTTTGTTTTTGACATACTTGCTTTTCATCCACTTTGACCAAAGGGAATTTCCTTCAACAAATCTCCAAAAGAGTTTCATATTGCATGTATTTTGAAGATCCTTAATGTTCCTTAACCCCAATCCCCCATTCTCTTTTGGTTTACAGATATTATCCCATGAAATTTTAAATGCTCAATGTATTTTCATTGTAAATATCGACGATATATCCTTTGCTGCAGTTTTCAAAAACTATCGGTTTTCCAACAATTCATCGTCCAGATGTAACAAGTACCTGTAAAATTTGATATGAGTTGATTAGTTACCCCTTATACTCTTCATCCTTTGTAAGCTGAGCTCTGAGCTTAGTTTTTATGAGCTAAGCGTGCTTATTTTTTATCAACTGAGCTTGCTCGGTTTATAAAAACAGAGCAATCAATTTATAAAAACGGAGCTAGTTCAGTTTTTATAAACTGAGCAATCTTAGGTTTTTTTTATTGAGCTTACTACTCAATTACAAATTGAGCGTTGAAGCTCGGTTACAAATTGAGCGGTAAGTGTAAGGAAATTTGACCGTTTTGTAAGAAAATTAATGCAAAAACATTAATGGACCGTTTCCTCCTCATTTTCCTTCCTCATTATGTGGTACATTAATGGACCGTTTCCTTCCTTAAACGTTTCCTTCCTCATTATGTGGTCAATAGAATCTAAAGGGTTTTCCCATTAATATGCTAATAAATAAAACGGTTATAATCTAGAGCATTAATTTCTCTCATCTTGATCTTGATGGATGATCAAGATTAAATCTACAAATCTGAAAAGTTGGTCCTCTCTCTACCTATAAATATTAACCTTTTCCCATCACAAAAGATATATAGAAAACACATAAAGAAAGATATAGGAAAAGAGATAGAAACCATTTCCTTTCTTCATTGAAACAGCTTTCGACAACAACCATTGCTGATTCGTATACAAGATGTTTGGAGGTATGTTTTATTAATTCATTACATATGTGATAATCATGTAATTCTAGATCTTAGATTTTATGTTATTCGCAAGATATAGATTACATGTGGTATCAGAGCAAGGTTTTAGAATTCATGATTATCCATCAATATATAAAAAAACTAGCATAGATATATGATATGATGTTTGTAATTTCACTATGATGATGATAATGATTATTAGTGTTAATATGATTCAAGTTTAATATTCATATTATTTAAGTTGATACAGTAATCATGATTATCAATATTGTTCTATTTACAGTATGCTTAGATCTGGATCTGGAAAATTTATATTTCCGCAAAAGTTGATTTTTTCTACTTTAATGTTTGACCTACTGTATAATGTGGAACAACTTATTGTATGCGAATACTTTTCAGAAAGTACACATATTGAAAACAATTGTTTCCTACTTTGATATTAAATTCATAACCTGGAACTTGCAAGATAATTGTCTATATATGATTTGCAAAATAATTATTTATATGTTAAATTCATGTATGGAATTTACTTGGAGTTACTAAACATTTATTATCCTTATTGTGGATTACTTGAAAGAATGACAAATGTTTATGAAAAAAAACATTAATGTTTATCTCTTTTCTCTCTTGTTTTAGTTTTCGCTTCCGCACTTAATTTCCCTGTTTCCTCTAGTCTGATGCATGCAGTCCCATCCACAGGCGGTTGCTACTCGCACAATAACGCATGAAACATTAATGTTTATCATTCCTTCATGAGTATGGTTCTACTTCCTACCCACATGAGGCGCTAAACCTAACCTCTTATTATGACATGTGTTTTATTTTAATAAAGAAGCCTACATTTCTTTTATATCTGCAGTTGCAATGCTCTCAAACCTTAATTCGTACGCTACGTCTACCGTTAGACTCAATGGAACCAATTACTCAGAATGAAAAGAGCAAGTTGAGTTTTCTTTAGGCGTACTTGAACTGGACATGGCTCTCCTAAAGGAAAAGCCAGCCCCACTTACTGACACAAGTACGCCTGAGGAAAACAAACTCCATGATGATTGGGAACGATCTAATAGGCTCAGCATGATGTTTATGTGAATGGTGATTGATACCAACATCAAAACCTCCCTACCCAGGACTGAAAGCGCAAAAGAATATTTGCAATCCATTGAAAATCAATTCAAGACTGCAGATAAATCCCTTGCTAGGAAACTTATGGCAGATCTTGTAACCATGAAGTTTGATGGTTCTCGCTCAATGAGCGCTCATGTCATTGAAATGATTAACCTTGCTGCCAAACTTAAGAACTTTGGATTGGTTATGGACGATGCTTTTCTCGTCCAATTCATTCTCATTAGCTTACCTCCTCAGTATGAACCATTCAAAATTCATTACAACGCTATTGCGAAAAAGTGGAGTCTAAATGAATTGACTAACAAACTGGTTCAAGAGGAGTCTAGGCAAGGCTCGCAACGCATTAAAGTTGCTTATTTCACTCAAGGGGTTGGAAAACAAGCAGGCAAAAAGAATAACTCACAACATAAAAGTACACCACCCAAATCTGATGACGCCACCCAACCATCCAAGAAGAAAAAGAAGGATGATGTCTGCAAATTCTGCAAGAAACCTGGACACTTCCAGGCAGATTGTATTAAGCGCAAAGCATGGTTCGAAAAGAAAGGTAACCCAATGGGTTTCGTAAGTCATTTCGAATCAAATCTTACTAATGTACCTTCTTCTACTTGGTGGATTGATACTGCTGCTAAAGTTCATGTTTCGAATTCTATGCAGGGATTCATTACGATCCAAACCACAAAACCAAGTGAGAATTTCATTTTCATGGGGAATAAAGATAAAGCTCCAGTTGAAGCTATTGGAACTTTTCGTCTTATTTTAGATAGCGGTTATCAGTTAGATTTATGTCAAACTCTTTATGTTCCGTCTATTTCCCCGTAATTTGATTTCTGCAAGTGTACTTGATAAATTTGGATATTCTTTTGAAGTTGGAAATGGAAATTTTAGTTTATTTGAAAATTCTAGTCTTATTGGTTCTGGAATATTAATTGATGGACTTTATAAACTTCATCTTAAACAAAATGCTGAAATCCAACTCACCCTGCATGGAAAAGAAACTAAAAGAAAGTCATCCAAGAATGATTCTTACTTCTTGTGACATTAAAAAACTGGATCATATATCCAGTGAAAGAATCAAGAGGTTAGTGAAAGATGGTGTCCTACCGGACCTAGACTTCGCTAACATTATAGCATGTGTTGATTGTATTAAAGGAAAAACAACAAAAAACCCAAAGAAAGGAGCCAGAAGAAGTACACAACTTCTTGAAATAATACATACAGATATTTGTGGACCTTTTGATGTTCCAACTTTTGGAGGAGAGAAATATTTCATCACTTTTATCGATGATTTTTCACGTTATTGCTATCTTTATCTGTTGCATGAAAAATCTCAGTCAGTGGATGTTGTACAAGTGTACATTACTGAAGTCGAAAGGCAATTAGAAAGAAAAGTGAAAATCATTAGGTCAGATAGGGGTGGTGAATTCTATGGAAGGTATGATGAAATAGGACAACATCCTGGACCTTTTGCTAGATTTCTTCAAAAACTTGGAATTGTTGCACAATACACAACGCCTGGATCTCCATGGCAGAATGGTGTAGCTGAAAGGCGAAATCGTACATACATGGAAATGGTTAGATCCATGATGAGTCATGCAAATTTACCTATATCATTATGGATGGATGCATTACGAACAACTATCTATATCTTAAATAGAGTTCCAAGTAAGGCCGTTCCAAAGACTCCTTTTGAACTTTGAAAGGGATGGAAACCTAGTTTAAGACATCTCCAAATTTGGGGTTGCCCATCTGAAGCTAGACTGTACAATCCAAATGAAAAGAAATCTGATTTTAAGATAGTCAGTGGTTACTTTATAGGTTACCTAGAAAAATCTAAAGGATATAGGTTTTATTGTCCTAACCAGAGTACAAGAATTGTTGAAACCGACAATGCCAAATTCTATGAGAATGGTGAAATCAGTGGGAGTACAAAACAACAAGAAGTGGTCATTCATGAAATAAGGATACCCATTATCTTACCCTCTATTTCGAAAGAATTAGGAATCATCCCTTGTTGAACCTGTTCATAATGAGAAAAACCCAATAAATGATCAACAACTCCGTAATGAAATTATCACCAATCATAATGTTGATGAAGTACCACAGGAACTAGCATTAAGAAGATCTCAAAGACAAAGAAGATCAACTATTCCTGATGATTATATGCTTTATCTAAAAGAATCTGAAGGAACTATGGACCAAATTTCTTATTCACAAGCCATTAAGGATGTTAATTCTATTAAATGGATTGATGCCATGAAAGATGAACTGAAATCTATGGATAATAATCAAGTTTGGGAAATCGTTCAATTGCCGCAAGGACATAAAGAAGTCGGTTGTAAATGGGTCTTCAAGACCAAACGTGACTGCAATGGTAAAACTGAACGATATAAAGCTAGACTTGTTTTCAAAGGTTTTAATCAGAAAGAAGGCATTGGTTATAATGAAACTTTTTCTCCTGTTTCCAGGAAAGATTCTCTTAGAATTATCATGGCATTAGTAGCTCATTCTGATCTCGAGTTACATCAAATGGATGTGAAAACAGCCTTTCTAAATGGAGACTTGGAAAAAGAATTCTACATGCGTCAACCTGAAGGCTTCATAATTGAAGGGCAGGAAGACATGGTCTGCAAACTTAAGAAATCAATATATGGACTGAAACAAGCTTCTAGACAATGATATCTAAAGTTTCATGAAATCATTACCGCTTTCGATTTCACAGAAAACATAGTTGACCCTTGTATATACCTCAAGTTCAGTGGGAGCAAGTTTATATTTTTGATTCTGTATGTTGATGACATATTATTAGCTAGCAGCGACCTTGGTTTATTACGTGAAACTAAGGATTATCTCTCAACGAACTTTGAAAGAAAGATATGGGTGAGGCTTCCTATGTGATAGGAATAGAAATATTCTGTGATAGATCACAAGGAATTTTAGGATTGTCTCAAAAAGCATATATTGACAAAATTCTTGAGAGATTTGGCATGACGAATTGTTCCTCTAGTCCTGTCCCACTGCAGAAAGGAGACAAACTTGTTCTTGAGCAGTGTCCAAAGACTCCTACAGAACGAGAAGAAATGACCAAATATCCTTATGCATCTCTTGTAGGGAGTTTGATGTATTCACAGGTCTGTACAATACCTGATATCAGTCATGCAGTTGGTATGCTGGGTAGATTTCAAAGTAACCCAGGAATCGCTCATTGGAAAGCTGCAAAGAAGGTGCAAAGATACCTAAAGGGAACTAAGAATTACATGCTCACCTATAGAAAATCAAGTTACCTATAGGTAACTGGTTATTCTGATTCAGACCTTGCTGGATGTCCTAACACTAGGATCTGCACTCTTGGCTATGTGTACCTCTTATGTGGAGGTGCAATATCATGGAGAAGCCAGAAATCTGAGATGCTTTTCGGATCCACCGTGATGGCTGAATATGTAGCATGTTATGAAGCTTCAATTTAGGGAACATGGCTACGTAATTTTGCCTCACAATTTGGCACTTTAAGTTTTATCTCAAAGCCACTAACTGTCTATTGCGACAATAAAGCTGCAACTTTTTCTCCAAGCATGATAGGATAACCAAAGGTTCCAAACACATGGACCTTAAATACCTACTACTGAAGCAAGATGTTAAACTAAAGAAAATTATCGTTGAATCGATAAGTACAGACTTACAAGTGGCAGACATATTTACGAAAGGACTACCTCCAAAGACCTTTCAGAGACATACTGATAGCATGGGTCTTGCAAATTATTCCTAATTATCTTCTTATTATGCCATTTATTTTGTACTTATCTAGACATGACAATTATTGAGCTCTTAATAATTTGGACATCTTTTATTTCTGTTTTATAATGTGTACACATTTATATTTAGATAAATGATAACAGAAATAGTCTTTTGCTTCAAGACATTATGTGACCATTAAGTTATGCTCATCTACGGTCTAGTTATGAAAGTTGTCAATGTCATAGTACATGGAAGTAAGCATGTTGTAAAATAACGTGTACACATCATGAATTCCATTGACCACTAGATTAGCCAAGACACTTATGATAACTGACTAAAGAAAAGTTTAGCATATCATGCGCGCCTTATGACCTTAATACGAAAACATTAATGGATTTTACTATTGACCAAGTGGGAGACTGTAAGGAAATTTGACCGTTTGTAAGCAAATTGATGCGAAAACATTAATGGAACGTTTCCTTCCTCGTTATGTGGTACATTAGTGGACCGTTCCTTCCTCAAACGTTTTCTTCCTCATTATGTGGTCAATAGAATCTAAAGGGTTTTCCTATTAATATGCTAATAAATAAAACGGTTATAATCTAGAGCATTAATTTCTCTTATCTTGATCTTGATGGACGATCAAGATTAAGTCTACAAATCTAGAAAGTTGGTCCTCTCTCTACCTATAAATATTAACCTTTGCCCATCACAAAGGATATATGGAAAACACATAAAGAAAGATATAGGGGAAGAGAGAGAAACCATTTCCTTTCTCCATTGAAACAGCTTTCGACAACAATCATTGCTGATTCATATACAAGATATTTGGAGGTATGTTTTATTAATTCATTATATATGTGATAACATGTAATTCTAGATCTTAGGGTTTATGTTATTCGCAAGATATTGATTACAGTAAGCTCAAATAAAAACAAAGCTTAGCCCAGTTTATAAACTGAGCTGTAAAGTGCAATTTTTAACCGAACAAAGCGCTTGGTTTTTATTATCAGATTCGGTGGAGTTCTATTTTCAAGTGCAGTGAAGCTTTCCTTTTATTTGATTTATAAACCGAGCATTCTTTCTGCATATGCTAGCTTTAGTAGAAGCTGCAGAACAAAAATCAAAAGCGAGTAAATTTGGCCGACTTAGTTGATGGAAGGCTTTGTAATTTGGTCAGAAAGTCGCATTCGTTGTTTGTAAGTTTTTAAATATTTTGTACTAGTAAACTCGAAGTTATCATGAACTTTGTAAAAGATATGAAGTATTTAGTATGTATGATGTTTGTTTTGAAATTTGATGCAATAGACTTGAAATTTGGTTACATGTTTGTCATTAATATAAATTTGAATTTGTATTATAAATGAAATCTGTTTGATGTTTGTTGTTACAAGACATGGTTCAATAAAACCAAATTTGCATTTATAAATTTGAATTTGAATTATAAATGAAATCGGTTTAATATTTGTTGTTACATGATATAGTTCACCAAAACCATAATTTGAATCTGTATTATAAATGAAATCTGTATTATAAATGAAATCTTCATTATAAATGAAATTTGTTTGATGTTATAAATGATGTGTTTTAGTAACATATTTGCCAATGATTATAACTGTTGATAAATACATTAAATACCAACGGTTATAACTGTTTGGAATATGAAAATTCCCAACGCATATAATCGTTGGAAAATATGTTGTAGATTTTGTCACATACCTATTTATAACGGTTATAAGCGTTAACGCTTATAACTGTTGTCAATTGACAATTCTGGTGTTGTGTTTAACGAGAATCTCCATTACTAAACAAGATGCTGGATATTTATTAATGGAAAGGCAAATTTTTATATCAAGTTCTAAAATCTAAATTAGCAAGGTTCTTAATTTTCTTAACGAGTAGAATATCCATTAAAAGCTCAAAATATGGGAAAGCATGATATTGATCATCAAGAAATTCAAATAAGAATCAATATTTGATTCTAGGCTACAAACCCTACATCTAAGGTAATATTCACGCAAATACAATTTCATTTACGATCTAATACATTATATACAAAGTTAAATGTATAGAAATTAGACAAAAGAAGAATGCGTTTAAAGCAAATCTTCGTCAAAGCTCGAGGTCTGGTATTGTCTTGTCAAATCCTTGGCAATTAAAGGATTAGTAATATGGTGAAGGGCTACGTCCAAAAGCTCTTTAAATTTCTTTTCCTTCCTTCGAATAATATCTACATCGTCAAATGAATCAATTTGAGTTTTCAAAGCATGCTAGAGAACCTTGTTGGCTCCCCTCAAAGTTTGAACCATGCTTTTTAACTCTTCAATCTCTTATTTAATAGTATATTTCTTGCACTCAAGCTTTTGAACTCTGCCTTCATATTCATTGAGACATTGAGATATTTTTTCGTTCCCCTTATTACTAAAAAAATTGCAAGCGTTCGATTTTAACTTGTCTGTTCCATTTGGAGATCACATCATAACTTAGAACTGGAGGTGGATTAAATAATGTAGGAAATTTTTGACTAACAAAAGATTGAGATCGAGATCTCACTGTCCTACTAGGAGTAGGTGTAGGAAGAATAGAATCGCTTCCATTGATGATGAGTTCCAGGGATTGGCAAGATACTTGACTCTTCATTAGCTCCACCTTAAGGTTGTTTATTCGTTGATGTAAGTTAGCCATTTCAACATCAATCTCAACTGAAGGTCTGGATTCTAATGCTAATTCTATCCGTTCTTTTAACACTGGGATTCCTTTATCCTTCTCCTTAATCTCCTCTTCTAAGCTAGAGATTCGTTCCTTTAGACCTTTAAAGGACAGTTTTAGTTGGAAGTATTTCCTATGCCATTCTTGTACCTCCAAATTATTTGGAAATCGTGAAGCTGAAGCATCTTGTGAAGACCACCTCTTTTCAATATTAGTTAGTATTCTATTTTTAGCTTCAATCATTCGCGAGAAAACATCTTAAAGATCATATGTGCACACTAATTGTGTTTCCTATTAAGAATAAGTAAAATAGGAATTGATACATCAAAAAAAGTTTTTCTTATTAGTAAAACAAAGGTATATAGACGATGAAGAAATTTAAATTTATAATGCTATTTTCAAACACTTAATCGACTTTTAAAGTTTTAAAACAGCAGTTTTGGCCTTTTTAAATGACTCAACAAATAAAGCAAGAGTAGGGTCAAAAGAAGCTTTAACTCTTCTAGGCTAGTAATGGGAGGGAATTGATGATAGTTCCATTCCCCAACCGTAGAGCTAGCATGACCACGTATCAGTTTGGCATGATAAGTTTGAATTTCACTCAGTAATTTTTCATTTTCATCAAACAAGAAGTCAAAGTGAAAGTAAGGATACCGCATGTAAACTTCTTGTAGGTCTTTAAGAAAACTGTGTCCCGCTAACTGCGATGTCTTGAGAATTAGGGATTTTACTTTAGAATCCTTTTTTAATTTGATAAATTTATTCAAGAGTTCCATGGGAACATGACTGCTTGTGGTTTCTTTAATCTATATGATATGTTAAAACTAGACTAATGATTAAAAATGTAAACTAAAAAGATAAAGTTCATAAGTTACACGGGTTACATATTATATGTATACAATCATTCAAGTTCATACAAGATTGATTTCTCATACCGCCAAATAAATCTCTTCCTAATATACTTCAGTTTTTTGGGAGGAAGAGAACAAGAAGAAAGAGGGATATAGATAACTCTTTAGCGATTCCAACATGACTTGGGATGAGGATAAAGCCCGTGTTCATCCAAGTATCTATGATGAAAGCACCTAAGTAAACCCCCGTAGCTGTCGCCCAAATAGGAAAAATCAACGAATATCCCTCTAGAGTAAACCTTGTAGAGAAAGTCTTCCAATGCGCTTCTATCATTAATCAACATCCAAAATAGGGTCAATAGCTCTGCATTTTCCGTTAAGAGTCCTCCTTTCCCCCCTCCCCCAATGAAGGTGTGCCTTCTTCATTCGTGGAGCAACTTGCCTCTCTTTGAAAAATCTTAATTTTAATGTCATGGCTATGAGATTCTTGTATTCCTCAGACAATTCATTATACTCTTTCAGTTGTCTATCGAACTCTCTATTCAGTCAATCTACTTCCATTTTTTTGTTTTCGAGCATAACTTCATAACGATATTTTGATTTTCTCCTTGACTAAAATAATTAATGTATTAACTAAGAACTACTTGAGAACTTGAATCATTTAAATAAATAAACCCATACTTGAGAGACCAAAATGGAAGATGAAGGAGTCTACTTCTTCCCTTTGGGTTTGTGGATTTGAGGAATACCGTCTTTCTAAGGGAATCTTTAGTGGAAGAATCAAGAATTTCAGCAGTATCCGCACCAGGAGCTGCCAAATCCGAGTCGGTGTTTCCCGACCCATCATTCTCATTTAGCGGCCCAGTGGGACCCTTTCCATCACCACCATCATTGTCATCATTATCATCATTGTCGCGGCCATCATTATCATAACCATCATCATCATTGCCTTCATTATCATCCTCCTCCTCGTCTTTAGAATCTATTTCTTCATATGCTGGAGGGTCGTCAAAGGATATCAACTTCTTGGCATCAATCTCTTCCTCCTCCTCGGAAGGTTTCTCTCTAGGTGCCTGGGTTTTTTAGCATAGCTTCAAATTTCTTCATAAATTTATCATTCCAAACAAGAGGGAGAGAAGGGAAGTCCAAATATGGGCACCTATGGATATCGTCGGCATATGCTATAAAAGTGCTTTTTCATAGGAACTCTCAATAATGGTACAAAGAGTTGTACTAAGGAAATGGAACACCATCTGCTTTTCATCATTGATTACGCCAGTTGATTTGTTTAAAAGAAGTTTTACTTTCGTAACTTTTTCTTGAGAAATTCATTCTCCTCCATAAGCTTAGCTCCTTCATGTCGGCCTTCTCAAGCCCTATCTCTAAAGCTTTCACTTTATCATTTGAAATCTATCTGGCGCTTCTCTCTTTATTAAGTAAAGTTTTCGCTTCCTTGAGCGAGGTAGCTATTTTTTCTTTTTCCTGTTACAACTTCTCTCTCACTATTGAGATGTCAATTATACGATCGTTGAGCAAAGAAACATGCTCCATAAGTTTAGACACTTCACTAGAAGTCCCTACAGCATCCTCTTCCAGAAGAAACATATGCTTAGCTGCTTGTAATGAATTACCTGTATGTATCAAAATATTACATAAAAGATTAACATCCTGAAACTATTAAAAACATGGAACATACATACCGACAAGAATTGCTCAAGCAGAGCGAAGCGATGATCTTGAGAATAAAATGAGGGTCATGTTGGCTTAATAGTAGCAAAGGAATGAGACTGGATGACCAACTGGAGGAGGTATGAAACCAGTAATAGGGGTTGGAGATTGAGACTTGGAAGAAGTGGATCTTCTGAATAAATACACAGTCCAAGCTCCTCATAGAGATGATTTAGAGCCCCAAGATAACCTGGAAAAGTAGTACGAAGAAGTGGATCCTGAGACTACTCTACTTCATTCAACAGTTGAGCTTTTTCCCAAGAATGTTAAGGTTTAAGACCCTAGGGCTTTAGCTTATATCCACAAATGGTTCTTTAGCCATATTAACATGGGTATGCATGTCCCTAATTTCAGGCTTCTTGCAAGGAGTTGTGGTAGCAATGGAATCGTAACTTAATTTCCTTTTTATGGATTTGAATGAGCTAGCGATGATGTCCTTGCAAGATTGAGACTCGGAAGCTTGGTTCGAGGTAAAAGTACTATCTTCACTCTCCTTTTCTTAGGAAGCATCACTTTCTATCTCCTTCTTTTTAAAAGTGGTGGCTAGGGAAGATGACCCTGAATCCAAAAAAAAAGCTAATAAGAGGATGCTTCAAAAGGATTCGTATAAAATGCAATAATATCTTACCAAGTGCCTTAGGCTGAACTAGAGAATTAGAAGTAAAGGATTTTGATTTGCTCATGATTAATGATCATTTTCCTCATGCGTTATATTTGACAGATGGAGGCTCTCCCAAAATTTTATGATGATCTAGAATAATGGAATACTGAAGGAGTTTTGTTGGAGTTAATAGCGTAAGCATGTTCCTTATAGTATTTTATGCTCGGTCCAATGACTGCACAATCTCTTGATCAAAAGAACTTAGCTTTTTAATAATAGAATCTGAAAGAAAGCATCTATAATTAAAAAATAACAAGAAGACAAGGGTAGTAAGAGACAAGAAACTTATTGATGCTAGAGAATGCTCCTCTGATGTTAGAAAAGCACTTAACGAAAAAGAATTGCATCTCCCATCCTCTCGTCTTGTTGACACTCTAGGAAATCATACTTTTTGGGTGGGGATGGATCCAGTACAGTTCACAATCTTGTTGCTCACTAATCTTGGTGGGACAATCTATTAAATGAAGAATTTCGGCATTAAGGGAAGGAAGACCTGCCTCTTGAGCCAAGACTTCTAAGCAAGTTCGGATATGTGTAATAATTTGACGAGAAATGAATTGGTCCAATATCCAGATGTTCAAGGTATCTTAGAGGAAAGCCTATGAAAATGAAGGTAGCCTTTGTGCCAAATATGTATTGGAGTAAAAGCAAAATATCCTTCCAACAGATTGTTAATATTGTCTGCAGGACTAGCAGGAATGGCTGTAATTTCTGTAATCCCAAGTTGTTCCAGAATAGAATCCACCTCGACTTTGGTTGCGATGTATTATGTATTTGAAAGATTATCTCCCTTCTTACCAGTGGAGAGTGAAGCCTTAGGACCTGCACCAGTTTTCTTGATGGACATCTTGCTTGATTTTGAGCTTTCCATCTATCAAGTGATATTATTCCAAAATTTAAGAAACGATAATGTTCATTTTGTATAAAAGAATCACTACATGCTAAAGTAAAAAATTATTATCTAAATGACTTAACTGTCTAATGATGGTATTACGACACTTAATTTATATCATAAGTTTATAACCCTTAAGTAACACATGTCAAGTTTACAAAAAGACTTAAACTCAAACTTTAGCAAAAGAATTCCATGGAAAAACTATGTAAAGATTAAATAAGAATGGATATGCGAGGTTAATAAGTCCACATTTATAGATATGTCAATACCAAATGTCGTGTAGCTTATATTATAAAGCACTAGCAAAACGCTGTAACTATAGCCAATGTTGAGGTGATGAGGTTGTCGATATTAGTTAATAACGGTGGCGTGAATTGATAATGCTCTAATCAATTAAATCACTTTTAATGTGGTAAGTAGGCAACATTGTAAGTAATGATATTGAATGAAGCTTAATTGATTGTAACGCCCAATAATTTTTAAGAAAAATTAAATTAAAATGTTACTAAGGACAAAAATGTAAATTTACATAAAAGGATGAAATCATAAATATTTACAAATGAAGGAATTTGGGAAATTTGACTTTTACATTGTGTCAAGTAGATTTTTCTAGCCCAAATTCGTATATAATTTATTAGAAACAGACAACGTATGAAAAAAGATAGGAATGTTTATTGTAGTCGCATTTTGCGTTTTGCGCATATTTTAGGAGTAAGATTAAAGATTAAAGAAAGAGTTAAGAAGACTTATTTGTTAACAAAATAAGTTGAATATGTGTAGATTGACTATAAGAAAATAAAAAAAAGTATAATGATAAGTGTACATTTCAAAATAATAATAAAAGACAAAAGCTTGAGTGACACAGTGGTAAGACATGTGCATTCTAACCAAGTGTCTATATATATATATATATATATATATATATATATATATACATATACATTTATTTACTTATGCTTAAATGGTTAGCAACATATGTACGTAAATGTATAAGTTAATTGGTTAGGAAGGTATAGTTTTAGATGTAACTGACTAATTAAATTACGGAGGATTTAATATCGGTTAAAAGGGGTATCATTTAAATGAATTATGGAAGCTAATAAATACCAGTTAATTTCAAAATTAACTGCACAGTTAGATAGTAAAGAATATGGTCAATTATATACATATGTATATGTTTGATACCAATTAATTGATTCATTAATTGAATAAATTAAAAGGATATACGTATATAAGTAACCTAAAAAGAGAGCTTAAATATGTACATAATTTATTTATAAAAGTGGCTAGGCTCAATGTATCTTAGACCAAATTAAAAGCTTAAACATGTACATATTTTATTTAGAAAAGTGTCTAAGTTCAACGTATCTTATTTAACGCTCCTAATTAATTCCCTCCATCTGAAGCAATTATCTAATGGCGTATATGAATTGACAAATCCTATAAATTTATCCTAAATCTAACCTAATTCTCATTCTAAAAACTATTTCTCATTCTATTCCCTATTCTAATTCCTCTTTCTCTTCTAAATTTTCATCTTCTTCATAAAATAAATTATATAAAAAATAAAATAAAGTTAGAAGCAGATTAGTGAATAGCAAGGAAGCTTGAATAGGAGGAGTTAGGTACGCTTATATGCGTTGCAAGGAATCAAGTCAGTGGATAATACCCTATTTTGGGAACCTGCCTATGAAACTTTTAGATTTGCTTATATGTTTTTGTTCTGTCCTATTTGGATTGTAATTTGTATTCTTCTATCCAATTTCTATTAGATCTAGTATATTTTTCCTTTTTCTTTTAGATCTATACATATTTTGGGGGTATGATTTACATTTTAGTTTAGATATGTTGATTTGATATATTTACTCTTCTAAAAGTTATAAAAGGTGAATTTTACCCCTTTCCTATCCTATTCATGTTTATCCATTTGTCTATAAGATAGTTACTTTCAGATCTGATTCGTGATGGGGAAATATGGAAGTTATCTGATTTAAATTAAATGGAAAAAATTGTGTACATATATGTTATTGTACTTTCAGTATTAGATTTATTCTATATTCTTCTTCTTTATTTAGATTTGTATTGAATTAAGTATAATTCACATGTTTATTCTAGACTTGTAAATCTAGACTAGATTCATATATTTCCTCCTTTTATTATAAATATGTGAATTAGACCTATTTTCACACTTTCTTTAAATCTATACAACTATTATATATTTCTAGATCTGGAATGAAATTGGAAGATTATAGAATATATTTGATTTAGAGTTGATATGTTGTGATGAATGTTTGTACTTTGGAGTTTGTATATTGGGTTTGTTAAATATGCAATAGAATTATGCGTAAACATGGAAGGATAAGGTGACTATGGTTAATAGCACCAGCAATTGGGGAAGTTTGAGATTGGCCTACTTTAACGTGCTTATTTTATTTATTTTGTTATTTGGTTTGGTGTAAACCCAAGCTTTCGCTGTATAAGCCCAAGATTTAGTTATAACTTATTTATTTTCAACTCTGTTATATTTTATTACTTGAGTTGGAAGATTCTGGTACGTAGAAGTCCACAATGGTGTAACTGTGGAAAGTCCTAATAGGAGCAGGTTCGCAGGGATTAAGGGATTTTTGGTTGAGTGTTTCGCGTAGTGCAAAAAAAGGAGGCAGCCGCAGTGGCGAAATTATGGAATAGGGGTGTAATTGGACATCATCGGAGCAGTAGTGTAACTAGCGGAAGATCATGATTAGGGAATTCGGTAATGTAACCGAATGAGATGCATGATAGGAGTTTTGCTCATTTATTGGTGGAAAGAATGGGGTGTACCATGCGGGAATGGATGTAAGAGGCATTTGTCCACTTATTGCTGAGAAAGAATATGAGAGAGGCCGATGATACCAGTGAAGCTAGGCTAAACTCACGTGTCCTTTCCATAGTAACTTGTGGAGTAGTTGAGGACAGATGACTGGCAGGCCAATTGGCATTTTATTTCAAATTATTACTATTTTACCTAAATGGGTAATCTAAGTCATTATTCTCTTATCTACTTAGATGGTTAATCTAAGTTATTATTCCTTTATTATTCTCCTATATACTTAGATGGTTAATCTAAGTTATGCTCCATTCTATTTGTAATTTGGATGGTCTAAGTAGACCTGAAAGTTTGATATTCTTATTCCTTGTTTTAGTATATTATTTATTCACTGGATTTTATGTCTGACCCATTCCCTTTTTACCACCCATAGGAAGACAGTTTAGCAACTATTGGGGTTTAGTAAAATGGAAAGTTTCACTCCTAGGTTCAATGCTGTTGAGGACAGTAGCCTAATCCTTTTTAGTAACCATATGTTGATTATTTATCATTATTCTGCTGTGAGATTTTACAAAGTTACTCTGACTTACCTTTGTTATTTGCAGGATACCAAAGCAGCAATTCATGCTTTAGTGGACTTGGATTTTCGGGTCATCGAAAATTTGAGCTTACTGGGGTAAGGGTTGTTGCACTGATAGTATAAAAAGCATCTATAGAATGATGACAACGAACAAAAAAACTGTCGGTATCAAATTATAACTTCATAAATCAATTCGAAAGTGATTGACGTCATTTATTAATAGATAATGTTTCATCTAGCTATAATACACTTTCCCATAACAATAATAGGTTGTCACATATCATCTTAGTTGTTTACAGTATAAGAGTTTTGCGATGTCGAGTATCATGCTGGTATTCTAACATCATTTTTTATTAGTATCGAATCTATTGATGATGCATCCAATTGACATAAGTGCTTTAATAACAGGAACCTCTGTAGCTCTAAATGGGTTGTCGCACATCACTTTCATTATTGACAATATAAAATTTTGGTACCGAAAACATTACCTAATGAGAAATAGGTTAATAAAGAGCTACATTAATGTCGAATATCATATCAATATCGCAAAAAAACATTAGTTCTGATATAGTATAGGGAAAAATGAACCGATGCTAAATATCATGATGATTTCGTAAAACATCATGGAAAGCGTAGAGTGGACCCTTATTGGATATCGGGTCTCATAAGCTATCTTTTTTATCATTAAACAAATAATAACTAGGTTCTCATCGTCAACGACCCCAAATTTTGTTCAGACAACATAAAAATTCAGTGTTATTCTAATCTATGAAAACAAACGACAGTCGGTTACATTGATAATCTATACATTAACATCAAGACTATTTAGTAAACCTCAAATGTCGATACGGAGTTGATGAAACCCTAAAAGCGATTTGGTGGAAATTCCTTTACTTGAAATAAATAGAACAACTCGAATTACGTATCATACCTAAATGATGAATCGAACAATCGAGAGTTGGAAGTTGTAATGACCCGTAAATTTTAATAGTTTTAATAACGTAATTAACTTAATTTTTATGAAATATTAACTAATTGAATTTGAAAATAAAAATTTAATATTTGGAATACGTCTATTAATCATAACAAATGGTAAATTTTTAACAGAAAATATGGAAGTTTACTTTGTTGGGTAATTTTATTTAAACTTATATCAGTTAAGACTGGATGATAATAAAATATTTCTCAAACTTGAATATTTTTATATAATAAATTTGTAAATCATCTTATGAGTGAGACATCATATTTCGTTTCGTCAAATTTGGACTGCTATTGCTCTGTTTATCTTATTTCCGATGTTTTAGCAGCATTTTCGGTACCGGATATCGACTTTTAATAGGAAGGTTGTATCGCTGATATCTGTATACTGTTTTGATCGTCTCGTCGTGCTGATATCCGTGGCGTATTCGTTTGTGTGTTTCGGAGTCCGAGAAACAGCAAAATCTATGGAACGATTTCTTTATCGCTAGCCGTTTTGAGCCTTTTGTCTCCCTATGACCTCTCATCTATCTATCTATTGAAACCAGATAGCCATTGGCATTGATTTCCATCAATTCACGTATGCAACTTTTGTTTTTCCATGACTTTTATTATTCTAAATTCCAACCATTCAATTTGTAATGCTTGTTCTTTCGTGTGTGTGTGTGTGTGTGTGTGTGTGTGTGTGTATATTTGTTTCTTACTGCTCACTTTCTTTCATCTCCATCTTCTTTCAGTTCCAATTTTCTTTAAGAATATATATATATATATATATATATATATATATATAATATACAAGTATACATATAAAGTAAGATCCTTTGAAAACTGCTCATATCTTCTTCCCCCACTTGTGACATCAGCTCACCATTCCTCCCCTTGCCTTTCGCCTGCCCTCACCCTTCCTTGCATGCAAACCCACCACAACCAAAAAACCAGCGCCATCTACTCACAACACGATCAGAAAACCCACCACGCAAACCCATTTATCCTCCACCAATCTTGCAGCCATCTACCCGTTCCTAAACGCCACACCACCCATCAAGCCTACGCATCCCCTTCTCCTTGCCTTCCCTTCTACCACTGCCTTTGCCTCTCCCCTCCTCTGCCAGTGCTTGATAACCCAGCCGAGGCCAACTCTGCCTCCTCGTATTCCATCTTTCAGCCATGCTTTCTTCCCTAATGCAGTCATCTTCCCTCCTTTTATATATTCAGGTTAGTTTAATTAAATTTTATAATATATCATTTTATATATATGTTAGTCTATTTATGTTACTTTATGTAAGTATATATATATAAATTCTGTAAAATATATATGCTTTTGCTTGCTTGGCTTGCTTTTGAGAAGTATATGATATGTCCATTATATGTAAGTCATATTACGTTATATAAGTCTAATACATATAACTTTATGAACCTTTTATTTTGTATATTCTTTTATTTGACGGTTTTATATGTATTCTAAAGCTCTCGGTTTTATTATGTATACGAGTAAATATGCATGGCCAAGGCAACCTGCATTTAATTATAATGAGCAATCGTTTATAGTTGTACCTATGGAAGTAGATTTGGTAGTACTATTGCAAGAATAAACTAAACCTGAAGCAACGCCAAAGAAGACCGACACAGTTGAAGAACATTCATGGAACCCAAATATATATAAAAGTGATTTTGTAGCTACACTAAGATTTAATAATAGTGTCATGTGGAGTACATGGTTCTTCAATACCAAATACATATTAATATATTGCTTAAAGGATTTGATGAATTTACGGGTCTATAAAATGATACACTTGATTTTGAAAAAGAGAAATGATTTTTTTACAACAGATCAAAAAATTTGATGATGATACATGTATTACATGCTGAAGCTTTTATAATGTACAAATAATATGTATATAGGCCGAATTGAGCCCAATATTCAAAAAGACCACTTGTAATCTTTGAACCTGCTTTGCTTATGTTGTTGTTCCATATTTATCTCTAGTTCTAACTTTGCTACTCACATACACATTCAACACAGCCTTATACATTCACCCCATAGCCACCACAACAAACACTTACATACACAAATAAACATTCACCTAGTTCAGCACCTCTAACATTCTCACCTATATAAACACACATGCATATTAAACTCACACAAACATATGGACACATACTCACACATACTCACAAACACTCCGCTGCCATGTAAACCAACAACCATGCACATAGACACATCACATATTTACACACACTTAACCTACAGAAGTAGTCATTTCGCTAGTGGCCTAAGCGATGGAGTTATGCTGTGATGAAATAGAACTTGGTAGGTGTTGCATAAGAAGCCAAATAAGCAAAGGGAATTTTGGGTAGTTCAAAAAGACAACGTTGGATCATATTTAACGAATTCTCTTTATTAATAGTAAATATATATATATGTATGTATGAAAAGTATATATATGAATATAATATGTTTCAAGTTGTATAAAATTTTGACTTTTATGATATATACGTTGTTTTAAATATGTATGTAAGTTCTATGTATGTTTATATATTGGTTTACCTATAGGTATACGTGAATTTGTTTTGATATATATATATATATATATATATATATGTATGTATGTATGTATGTATATATGTATGTATGTATGTATTTATATGTATAGCTTTTGATTTTAATATGTAGGTGTTTGTATGTATATTGATTTATGTCGGCACTATTTAGTGTTATATATATTATCTATTACATGAGTCTAGGTTTCTAATAAATATGTAGAGAATTTATTGTATAGATGTTTAAATTGAGTATTTATTTGAAAAGAATATATATAAATATATTATTTTAAATCTGAGTTTCAAATTTTATATTGATTTTTGAAAATATATATATATATATATAATATTAATTTTGTTTCAATTAGTATTAAGCTAAATTTGATTTGTTCTCATCGACCCCTATTTATCAGCTTTGTTCATCAAATTCGTGCCAATCTTGCTTTTCTTTGGAATTTGCGCTTGGATTCGTAACCCAGTTCATTATCAAATTTCTCTAGCCTTGAAAGGTAAGCAATCACTCACGGTTAACATTCTTATATTTGTTAAATTTGATTTTATTTGAAATGACAATTGAAATATGCTGCTAAATTGTACTGTTAATTATCTAACAGCTATATATGATATGCTATTATCTGAAATTGTTCACCTGTGAGATATGACACCATATCCTGTTGTCTATATTTAAATTTATCACTGATGATATATTCCTGTTGTTGATATGTTATTATCATATATATTCTCACTCTGCAAGTTCCCCTGCTAGTGTAGAATTCCCTAAGGTTGAAATGATACATACCCGAACGATCTTGTAGAATAGAAAAAAATCGTTATGCGTTGAAATGATAAACCCAAGCAATTTTCATTGAAATGAATTTTGGGATTGCGGGTTGAAATGACATATACCTATAGATATTTAAATTGCGAATTGAAATGATAAATTATCCGCACTTGACCATAGGATAGATAATTATATACAGACACCATTGGTCTATATATATTTTGGAAATGATTACCAATATTTTAAAAGGAAGTATATGGTTTTAATAAAAATTAATTTTAAGATATTATATATATATGTTATTTTTATAAAGTTTTAAATTTTAGATTTTAAAAATTATATGTTTGGAAATTTAAAATTTATAAGTTAGTTTTGAAATTTGAAATTTTTAGAATTTACTTATAATTTTACTATTTTAAAATAAATAAAATAAATTAAATAATAATAATTAATTTAACAAAGTTTAATTTAATTAGTATATAATATGTTTTAAGTATTTATTTAAAATATTTTTAAAAATAGATTTTATAATAATTTTACTAAATTTAAGGTTGGGAAGGTAAATTGAAATTGATTTAACTTGAATAAAATCAATTTGAAACTTACTGAATTTGAGATTTTAAAGATATGATTTACATCTTGATTTTTGATTAAAGGTGATTAAATGAATATTTTAAATTTAAATAAGTTGAAATAGGATATTTGGTTTTATTTAAATTTGTAATTTGAGATTTTATTTAAATGATTTTCGGATTGATTAAGTGAATTTTTCAAAACTAAATAATAGTAAAGTTGAGTTTGAGATATAAATGAAATTATCAAATTTAGTTTTGTAAGTTTTTGAATATTTAAAGCTTTGAAACCTATTGAAATTGAAATGGTTTAAATTGTAGTTTATATCTGTATTTTGATATCGATATAAAATTTTGAATTGTTTATTAAGGATTTGAATTGAATTGAAATTGATGAATTAAGACTGAATTAAATTGAATTTTTGGAATTAAAATTGATTTGAATCAATTTGTGAAATTTGAGGAAACTATTTTTATTATATAAAGTATTTTGATATATAATAAAACTAACTTTATACATATATGAATTATTTTTAATACAAAATATTTTTAATTTATAACTATTTTAATATATAAACTGTATTTAATTTATAACTATTTTAATGTACTAATTATCTTAATACATAAATAATTTTAATTTATAACTATTTTATTATATATACTATTTCTACATCTAAACTATTTAAGTGGGAAGTAGTATAATTTCAAAGTGCAATGATTTCTAAAGTATTATGATTTCAAAGTGTTATGATTTTCAAAGTGTTATAATTTCAAAGTGTTATAATTTCAAAGTTTTATAATTTCGAAAGGGTTATAATTTTGGGAAATGTTATGATTTTGGAAATGGATATATTTTAAGTGAGTAATAATCTCGTATTGATATGGTTTAAAAATGGATATGATATTTTGGATATGAAGTATAAACTATATGAAATGAAATGACCACATTGTTATAATAACCTTTGGTTGTTAAAGAGATCAGGATTGGTTATTGTCATACTCTTTGCCAATACAAAAAACCACTTTAACAATCGTGTTCGCGGTGGAGATTCCAGAATGAAGTAGGATGGTTGGCGACGATTCTATATGAGGTATTTATGTGGACCTGACTCCCGTGAGTTAGCTTAAGGTGGCTAGAACAGGAGCAATTGACGGGCCAAGTGAGGAAGCTCCTCCGGTCGGACACACTTCTTTGATACCATTCTATTACTTTGTGATTGATTGGGTGTACCCTTGGATTTTTATGGGAGTGTTGGACGAGGTGGGCGGTAGCTACGGCTATGCGTTATCACCATCCTGGAAGTGTAATTGGTATATCTACCCTAGCATTGCCTAGTTGGGCCGTGTCACCTACCATATCGAGCCCACTACGAGTTTGTTTTGTGTCGTACCTATGGAGTGCTTCCTGATATCCCACTGGTTTGGTGGAGTTTACATTACTGTATAGACTACGGTATTATATAAATATGTGTTAAGGGGATATGAGTAACGCCTTAATGCTATTTTAATAGTTTACTTTACTATAGACATTATTATTATAGCGTATATTACTACATAGTATATAGTTCCACGGATCCTTAGAGGATGGGTATCCCAAACATCCTTTAAGTTACTTGTATTTCAATTGATATTTCACTTGAGTTGGATTTATTGATATAAGAATGTTAATCCTGACTCGAGCATTTTATGTTTTGCTTTTTGCTCGGGTCAAAGTGAGTGCCATAGGATTTGAGACCCACCTTTAGAGTTGGAGCTTCGCTTGGAGATCCATCTATATCTATTCAACTTTCAGTTATTCGGTTGACTCCTGTGATATATTCAGATCTAGTTATTTGACTGCGTATTTGAGACATCTAAGTATCTCGATTTCTGCTATATATTTTTTCATACCTTGTTGTATATATAGTAACTTCATGAACTACTATTCATCTTTTTCCACTGCTTATTCTTATATTACTCTGTCTCTATGATTATGTGATTGATTTATTTACTGTATATACTGAGTTTTTCCAAATATAAAATTAACAGTATGATGTTTCGAGCAATTCAAATCTGACATGTATGGATGCGAATGGCATGAAATACCTGGATGTTACAGAAGTTTTTGGTTTCTTTTAAAAATTTGATATCTAGCTTGAGCTTATAAATTGAAAGTAAGAGAAGAAAGGAGAATAGACTTGGTTTTTATAAAAAGGAGTTGGCATACGGAAACTGTTCAATTGATTTAACATAGACGACTGGATCGACGAAAGAAGACCAATGTGCGGTAAAAGATGATGTCGAAACTATTGGCTTGAAAAGTCAATGCTTCCTCTATACTAAAAGGCAAATGTTATCATCATTATTAATCTCGAAGATATATGACATGAGCGTGAATATTATGTCGCCTTTCAAGATGGAAGTGTCATGTTTTAGCAACATCGTCCAATACCGCTTATGATTAATAACGCATGTTGCCGATACCACTTCTCTTTGATGCCATCACCCATCTACATCGCATCTTCTCAATGCCACATCCCTCCAACGATGTGATGATATTGAACGCAATCAATACCGTAAGCCATCAATGTACATGAACAAGACCTATGTCAAATCTCATTAATGTCACGTTTTATCAATGTCGTTCATTAGCAATGTCATCGATAACCAGCGTCGCTTCTTGTTTATGGCACGTTTCATCGGTACTTAGAGCACACTGCACATTTTGACGTCAAAAGCCATCGGTGTCCACAGAAGTTATCAAGGCTAATGTTATACAAATCCATGCCACTCCCTATTTATGCCACCTCAGATCACTATCACGCCATGCCAAACTCCACTTCAATTCGATATTCCCATCATCCAATGGAGAGTTCCGACCACCACAGCAGAAGCCATCAATGTTGAGAATCATTGATGTCGCACTCCTTCACTTATGAGACAATGTTGAAGCCCTGCCCTATACCTGAGGATGACAAAGGACGTTGTCAGACGAAATTAGCATCATGTAGCATTGAAACTGCCAAGACTAACCACGCTGAAGCCATGCGCCATGAGCCATGTGCCATGCGCCATGAGCGATGCCGCATTTTTCTCCCCTTTAAATATAGACCTAGGGGCACAATGGAGGGGGCAAACCATTCTTGTCTCTCTTCTTACAATTTAAACTTTGTAATCCTAAGTTGATTTAGGAATTCAAAGCCAATTGTAGCACTTGAAATATTGGACTATTAGACTTTGTACCTTCGACATTATATTGAATAAAAATAAGATTTCTCAAATTATGTCTTACTTTCGAGTTCCAAAGCATTTATGATTTGTCAATCAAGGATTGCTTCGAATTCCAAAGCATATATGATTTGTTAATCAAGGATTACTTAGAATTCCAAAAGTAATCATATTCTTGATTTCTATCTTATTTACTATACAAATTTACTTTAAGCATATGATCCTATGTGACTTTGCATATGACTTCACAATGGACTTAAACTTGCTCGTTCACTCCTCTTAAGCTTTGACTCAACTATGTGTCGCCTTGTGCCAACACTCATTAAGATTAAATTTAGGCTCTCCAATTTCCATCGTTTGCCAAGATTCACCGCCTTGAGCTTTTTGGGGTTGATGAAGAAATTTGTTAATAGATTTGTTGTCGAACTATGACTCCGTTCTCCTTCTGGCTCCCCTAGACCGGGATTGTCCTCATGTTCCTGTATTATGACCAGTAGTTTGTGGTTGCCTTAAGAATGTCATAAATCTTCCACCATTGCTTGCTATTGGGCAGCAAAACATTCATTTAGCTTGGCTGAAAGTCTTTCCAAATCACTTTTTTTAATTATACTTGCTAGCACTAAAGTGCTTGCTGGTGATCATCCTTATTGGCAGTTGTCTGATTGGGTGTGCTAGTATTCCCTTCATTCCCATTGCTAGCACTTAGCACCTACCTTATCCTTTGAGCTCAGAGGCATATTGAGAATTGGTTCTCGGTGAAAGCACCAAAAATATTTGCTTAAAATGGGCAACCCTCCAAGTCGTTGTTATAAAACTATCAATATACGGTGTATAACATGGCTGTTATATTTAAATTATGGTCGACTTTCCGAAAGCATATCACAAATATGTTATGCAAAAAGTAAATCGTATTAAAGTAAAGAATATAAAGATTTATAATGGTTTGGGCAGAATGTGCCTACATCTCCTTCTTATAAATCTTTGATACAATGCTTGGGGTAAAAAATATAATGATTTGTAGCTCAATTAAAAGTAAGACATGGTTCTAAGAAAGCCCGTTCGGCTACTATTGTTCATTTATTCATGTTTGTCTATTCTTGGCCCTTTGGCTTGTCCCCTATTGTTGTTCACAACTTGGGTATTTATAAGAGTGATGATATAGGGAGGCCATGCCTATAAATATACAATTTTCTTATTTTGTTCGTTCGGTTTGGTACTTTCCTTCTATAGCAGATTTAGTTCAAAGTTTCCATGCTTACAAGATGATGTCCAGATTTTCTTATTTTAGCTTGCTTGACATCCTTGGTTCAACGTCCTAGGTTTGGTAGAGTTCCTAGTTCGGCAGTGCCTAATTTTGGCTATGCCTTGGTCCGGTAGTGGATGTTCGATACTAGATGTTTCGTTCGATAGGTGGAGTGTAGCTCGATTGGGAATACCATATAAGGAATTTGGTCTAGTAAGCCTACTACCGGATAAGAAAATATGCCCGGTAGGTTGACTACCGAACAAAATCTTTTCCTTTTCCAAAACCTGTATTTCCTCCTTGATTATTCTTGTCCTATCTTCTAATCTTCTAGTCTTAGTGTCCTAATCCTTTGGCCAAGGGATGATCATTCAATTCGTAATTCCCGCTATGCTTGTTAGATCTTTCTAAATCATTCATAACAACTATAAGTTGCTAAATCCATGGCTGGAAAAGTTTGATGCCACAAATCTTAAGATTGGTTAGATACAAGTAAGTGTTGGATGGTGGACATGAATTTTGATGATGATTGGATAAGGTTGGGATGATTCCATGTGGTCCAGAAGTGTCCTAGAGATTCTGTTAGGCAGGATTTTATTTGGCGGAGATTTGGTTAGATAGTTTCTAGAGTTCCAAGCTTATCTGCTATTATTGCTCATTCTTTCTCCCCCCCCCCCCTTAGTTATGCTCATTCATGAGGTATTTGTAGGTGTGAGGTTAGGTAGTATATGTTAGGTAATAAATAGTTAGGTAGTAAGTGATTAGGCTCCCTACCGAACCATTTCTCATGTTCATTTCTGGATTGAACTTCTATGCGCCATAACTCCTTCGTTTAAAGTCAAAATTGAGTGAAACTTGGACCAATATCTTCGTATCGTCGAGTAGAATACTCCAATCTCTTTGGATGTTCTTTGTTTGAAGTAAATAGTACCTCTCCAAGGCAGGGAGGTTGGGTGATGAATCGATTTTAAGACGACCATATCTTTGTAGCTTGGATTGGGAAGCGATTTCGACCAAGGTGCATGTCATCGCCTTATGCATATTTTCCAACTAGTTTGGATGTGTTCCAAGATTGTGCCAAATTTACCCCGAACACTTCGCCTTGCCCTTAAGATTACATGATAACACTTCTATTATGTATTTTCCAACCATTTCTATTCTCCTTAACATCTTTCACATTCATCGTGCTAGGGCCAAAAATGACAACAACGGTATCCATCAAACAAGTTGGATCTGTGTGACGCTCTACCCTGAGTCTTACACTAACAAAGGATATCATAGTGTAATACTATCTATTAGTGTAGAGAATTGTGACGACTCAGAATTTTTAAGCATTTGAAATTGGAATATTTAATTGATTTTAAATGTTTAAAAGTTAATTTTTAACTTGAATTCAAATATCACTATTTATTTGGTAATTTAATTATTAACTCAAATAATTTGAAGTTGGATAAAATGTTGAATCTGGAATTTTAAGCATGTTAAAAATAATTTGAAGGCTTATGAATTTTATATTGATAATACTGAAAATAGTAAAAGTGTTAACATTGAATTTGGAAATGCTTTGTTAAGTTTTGAAACTATATCGTTTAAATTGACATTTTAAAATAGCCTTCCGTGGCACAGTCTCGGAATTCGACGAAACCAGTTCCATTAGATCTGTAATATTGCATTATTATCAAATTTAAATTTTCGTAGGGTTTGGAGTTGTTGTGTGAGCATACGATATATAAACACGCTAATTTTTTTTTAAAATTCAATATAATTATAAGGTTCAAAAAGCTATCTTCTTCATACGATCGAATTAGGCCTTGAAACCTTTTCCATTGTGTTCGAAATAGGGATTTAACATTATAGACGCTTAGCGGCATGCCTAGATAGGGGATCGAGATTTTGAGTTGCGAATTCAGAACAATTTAAATTTGAATTTAAATAAATAATATAATTGCATTGACCGGTCAAAATTTCACACCAGTTGTTCTCTTATCATTTCAGCCTACTTTCTTTCACCGTCATAACTTTTTCCTTTCCCTTCATATTACTGTAGCCAACCTTCTCCAACACGCTTCCCCAACTTTATATAACGTCTATGCCTTATCCCTCCCATTGAAATCAGAACAAAAAAATAAACGAACGAAGAAAAAAAAGAGAAAAATGGCAGACCAACTTGATTTTTCGTTTCCTTCCTCAACTTTTCCCTCCGCTCGATTTTTCCCTAAATTCTCCAAATTGAAGCATGGCCTCAGTTCAAAATCAGAATCATAAATAGCCGAAATCAACTCGAAGCTGTTCAATTTCTAAAAAAAATGGAACCACCTCGATTTGCGCGATTGATGAAGCGAGACACTCGCGATTTGAAGGACATGGATGAGTCGCGTGTGTTTCAATCGCGACTAGGGAGGGCTAGCGACGGATGATGCTCATGTTTCGGGGGTGCCAGGGACGCACGATGCAGCTGCGACCAGATCGGCGATGGAGGGCTTCTCGTCTTCATGCGTGTGAGTTAGATGAGGGGAGCAGATGTATTATGGATGGCTGCGGCATCGACGGCAATAGAGTGAGCATCGCGTTCGATCTCGTGCTAAGCTTAGAGCAGGAATTCGTTGTTTTGGGTTCTCTCGTCGAGTAAGTAATGTGATTTTTAGCATTTTAATTTAAAATGTACTTAAGTTTAAAAAAACTGACAAATAAACTCTGCTGAGTTAGAATCGGTAATATAAAAAAAAAGATTTAAAACAATAAGGTTAACAGCTCTGCTTTTAAATTAGTGTTTTAATTTAAGGTTAAGTAAGTTAAAACTTTTAGTTTAATTTGGTTATCAAGAATCATTTTCAACAGTAAAGTAAAATTTATAATTTTGTTTTACCCAATAGATTTAAATTTAAAATGAGAATATTATTGGTAATTTAAATCAAGGAAAATTGTTAATAAATTTGGAAAATTTCATTTATACAAGGTCCAAAGTCGTGAAGGAAGTAGGCGTGATGGAAATGGATTGCAAACATTAAAGGTGAGTTAATCTCACTCATCTGGTTATAATTTAAATTTAAATTTTTAAATTTAAATAATTGGTTGAATGGTTGAATTGATTTGATGTGCTATATTATAGTATATAATATATCTTGGAATGATTGATTTCCCGCATTATATAGCAGATGAGACCTTATGCGCCGCATAATAGTGGATGATATTATATTAATCCCATATACCGCGATATTCCATCTTGAAGTGGAATTGGTATTTTATATTGCATTAATATCTATGAATGCAAGGAAACAGGTTGGAGGGATCCAACTGGATTCCTCAAAATATTTAGATTTGTTTAAATATTCCGTGGTATGATTATTGATATCCTGTGATGAATTATATTGATAATTGGAGTATTGGATGTTATGGTTGGATTGAATATATTTGGGTATAATGAGTTACCAAAAATATATAAACTGGATTTTTGGAAAGAAAATAAAAGAAGTGAATTTGTAAGCAAAATAATTATAGAAAATTTGAATGAATTGGAAAAGAACAAAAGTGATTTTAAAATTCTAATAAATAAATTTCGAGTATGGAAAGGGAATTTTGAATAAACAGAGAAATAATGAATTTTTAACCTTAAGTGACATTATTTAAAGGAATAAAGAATTTATTTTAAAAATCCAAGTTTTAAATTTATTGAAATAGATAAAGAAAGAATTTATTTAAAATGGAGTAAATTGGAAATCAATTTGGAAATTGATTTAAGTGTTTGAAATTGGAAATTCGAAGAAGAATGTGACTATGGAATTTATAAACTGAGCTTATAAAAGTAAAGTAAAATATATCAGTGGATATTTGGGAAGACTAAATTCAAGATGGGAATTTATTAAAGTAAATGAGAAAATTTGTTTAAGAATAAACAGTGATTTATTTTTAAAGGATGTGAAGATAAGTATATTTCCCTAGATTGCCAAGTAAGTTTTTAAAGCAAAATTTTAAATATAAGTTAAAAGTTTTAATGTTGTTTAACAAACATGTTTTAGAAAATTTATTATTTCTAAATGTTTAAATTTTGAAGTAAGTATTTTTTTTCAAATCTATTATCATAGTAATTATTTAAAGAAGACTTAGTATTTTGTTTTAAAGGAGAAAATCTAGTTTTATATTTTAGGAAACAACCTTATTTTAAATATTCCTAAAGTATTATTTTTAATTAAGTATTAAAGTAGTTTTTCTAAATTTAAATGTTAAAGCATATTTTACAATAAAGTGTTTTTATAATTATTTTAAGAATCTAAAGTTTTGTGCTTGGTGATTTTAGTGGAAATAGAAAATATTTGGGAAATTTATTCTGTAAAAGGAAGGTAGTTTGAAACTGTTTTCAAAAGGATTGAAATGGAATTATATCTTGTGAAGATATTTTGAGATTAATAAATAATTTTGGAGAAATTATTTATTGTTGATGGTTGTTATGAATATTAATCAATAGTTAAATCACCGACTATCAATATTAGCCAATGCGCTGATCGTTTCGAAGAGACCGGGATCGGGATTAATTTCTCGAAAACCACTTAGATCCGGTTCGAACGTTTTCATGGAAAAACGAGTTCGGAGTCGAAGATGGAGCAGTGAAGTGCAAGGGCTAGTCTCTACTAATCCTCAGGATATTTCCAAAATGGATGTAGTAGGAATAGTGCCTTCGGTTCCGTTCGAACCCGGGATGGACTTGTATGGATGAATGCTTTCAGAACATGGTCTGGTGGACGATGAGCATTCTAAGTGAAACGTTCTAAAAGGTAACCCTTAGCCTCAAGCCTCATCTACCGGGAATGACTGAAAATCAGGCGTTATGCAGCAAGGCTTGGTGGGCATCGCCCATTTCCAGGTGAGGTCATCCCTATCTAGATGTCCCTTTTATTTCGACTTAGTGGTGCGGTTGCTGATCCCAACCGTGGGGTGATCTTACTTGGGATTATCCAGTAAGGGATATCCCGGGTCTTGTGTTGCAGGGGGTCGGGAGTGATCCTCGGTACAGTGATCTAGGCCACGTATCATGATAGGTGGTACCCCAGTGCCTAGTAATTAGTTGGAAATCCATTCTCCCTACGCGCCTTTTACGAGTTTTGTTTGTATTACCCACTTTGTGGCTAGTAGCTGGAATTTAATCATGTAACAATTTTGGCTATTTTAATAAGTATTTGTATATAGACCCTATTATAATATCAGAGGATTTTAATAAAAAGTGTTAGCTATCGTAAGGTAAAAACCCGGCATGTTTATTTGTGGCGTGGTCTTACGAGATGCTTTGTTTCAAAAGGATTTTTGAAACTTTAATAATCAATTTGAGTGTGATTTCTCACACTGGTATTCCAGACTGACTCGGGTGTTATTTAACTGTAATGCTCGGGTCAGATCGAGTATTATAGATTACAGGAAAGGAGGCTATGGAACTCAGGAGACGAGCTGGATGGCGGAACGTACTTCCGTATTTGATTATTATTCCGCTGTGTATCCAGTTGTATGTTATTAATGTTGTTGAACTCTGATGATGTGTATAGATGATGTTATGTATAAACAGATATATTTGTTTCTGTGTAAAGATCATTTATTATCTATTATATTTTATTCCGCTGCGATGGCAAGATTTTGTTGTTGTTTTCAGTTTTCTCTTCTTCTTTAACCCAAATGGTTCGTATTTCCGTTCATCTTGAGTTGATTGATGTAGAATAGTGATAATTCAAGTGGTACGGATTTGCGAGCTGTTACAGTTGGTATCAGAGCTTAGGTTGGTGATAACCTTGGCTTTGGTAGGAATTACTCATAGAATAGAGTCCGTAGTACTCTAGAATGAGTTTGAGTGTATTGATAGATATGAGCGCGTATTTTTTAGTGAATAAAAAAATTTGTTTTATATTGTGTTGACTTATCTGTTAAGTGTTTATTGATTATGGTCGATATGTGGGACGCCATGTTATCGATAGGAATTTCTAAACTCTTAAACAAGATAAACCGACACAGTTTCAAATAGGGTAAATAAAATAATTTTACCCAAATTATTTTCATATATAAAGGGAATAATTTTTCGTAAATGTTATAGTTATATATGGATGCTTGGTTGTTAGAAAGTGATAATATTAAATTATTATCATCAATGTGTAAAATTGAATAAGAAATTGAAACAATAACCAAAGATGAAGGAATAAATTAATAAAATAAATGGGATTTGTAAATGTGAATTATAATTGTGATTTATAATTTTAAAATAGAATTCCATAGAAATATTGAAAATGTTTCTGAAAGAATTTGGGATTTGAAAATTTGGAAATTTAAATTCCTTTGAATTTGAAAATGATTCTTAAAAAGTTGGGAAAAATGATATATATTTGAGAAATATTTTGAAATCGGATTTGAAATCTAGAGAGATTTGGAATTTAAAAAATATTTGAAGGGTTTAAAAGAGATAAAAGCATTGAGCTCTTTTCGGTCGCTGGAAAATAATTAAGATGATGATCGCGACATCATCGGTGTTCATTTTCGAGTTTCCAAGAGGGGGATTGCTACCTTGGATGTTTTGGATTAATGTTTGTTCGTGAAATTTGGTTTGATTTTGAAATGCAAAGGAATATTTTGATTTAGATATATATATTTTTTCAAAATTTGACTTTAAACATTTTAGTAATGAGTTTAAACGTGTAAGCAAAAGGAAATTGAAACTGAATGTTGAACTTAAGTTTGAATGGAAAAATTTGTCGAGTTGGACAAAATAAAACAAAGTTTTGAGATTAAAATTAGTAAGTAACTGATTAATTTATATGGTGTGCAAATGAAATGAAATTGAATATTGGATGATGTTTGATTTAAAATTGTGTAAAATAAAGTGCAGAATTAGTTCAAATAGACTAAAAATAATTAATGTTTGGAAATAAAATTTATTGGTTGAAAATGAATTTGTGTATGAATATTAACAGGTGAGTAGTTTATAAAAATTTAAAAAGGAAATAACTAAGCCGGAATAAAAGTATGGGATTATAAATTGAAAGTGTGGTCGAATGAAACTGAATTGGATTAAAATAGATTTGGTGAGAGTTGTAAACAAATCCAATTCAAGCATAAATTGAATGATCTTATTACCAATAAATTCAATAATGAATTGTTAATGTGAATTAAAATTTAAAAATGGATAAAAGAATAAACTAATCGAATAAATTAGTAAAATGATTGGGATTTGATCAAAGGAAAATCAAATCAAATATTTGAATGGAAGTTGGTTGAATAAAATAAACTTAAGTTATTGTGTGGAATAGTTTGAAGAAAATAAATAAATAAAGTAAATTGTGAGATGGTTATTTAATATATTGGTTGTCGAGTTTAATAAAATGGTTTGGAATCAAACTTTTTGGATATGAAAGAAAATGCATGAAAGATGGATAATAAATTAAAATGGGATGGAATCAAGTGTAAATTGAGTTGGAATCAATTTAAATGGTTATAAAGCTTACGTAATTATTTATTCACATTAATATTGTCGAATTGCATAAGAAAATTGATCGTTTGATGTAAACGAGATTAGATAAAATCCTATGAGTTAGTAGAAGTGAAATAGGATGATTTTGAAATCAATTGGAATGAATATGAGTTTGTTTTGCTTAGAATGAATTAAATATAAGCATGTAAGTTGTAAATCACTTAAAATGAATGGAACGGTTTGAGAATTGGTTGTAAGCAATTGTAATAAGTGTCGGAACCTTATATGTGCTTATGGAAATTATATAACGTACATTATATGTGAAATTTATGTGTTTTCTATTGAAAGTAAGAGAAATGTTAATAAATTTGCATATATTTAGTACTTATATGTTTGAATTGAGTAAGTACATGTACCGGGACGCCGTTTGGTTGGATTTGGATGCGTTACATGCTAAAATAATAAGCCGCTTGCTTAAAAATGCTAGATAAAGGTACGCCTACGCAATAAAAATATGAAATATGAACTGTTTTTATATTTCCGACCGTGTGGGTCGATGTATGTATATTTATATCTCTTGTCAAACTGCAAAAGCTCCTCCGTACAAAGGAGACTCTGCCCAAAAAATTCGAAAATTTTGGGAGTTGGAAAAATTTTGAAAAAATTTTGGAAAATTTTTGTTAGCGACAAAACGTTCTCAAATTGGAATTAAAATAAGGAATTTTGGAAATGGAAATTGAAACTAATTTAAAATAATACTATGAATCAGTTATAAATGGAAGATAAAATTCAATATTCAGAGTTGAATATAAATTGAATTCATAAGGAAATGGGAAAATCAATTTGAATAAAAATAGAGATAAACTAAGTGGTGAAGTGAAAATAAATAAAGAAACATATAAAATGCTTAAACTAAACTTAAGAAGGAATGATGAATTCTTGATTGGAAATTGATATTACAAATATATTCTAAGTTAATATTTGAATGAATAAATATTGACATTTTGTAAGGAAGTCGATAAAATGTTTTTGAATGTTGTGATTGGACATATTGCTATGTAGGATATACAGGTATTATAAAGGAAAAGAAAATTGATTTTGATTTCAAAAGATAAATTTGAATTGCTTGACAAAAAGGTATGTATTTAAATTTATGTATGAAATTTGATTTAGCCACTTGGTTTTGTTTTATTTTGAAATTTGGGATCCCGTAGAGGCATTTTGTAGTTGTACCGAGCTAGCCGAGCAAAGGAGACGCTGGCGAAATTTTTCAAAATTTTAGGGAGTTAGAAAATTGTTGAGAAATTTTGAAAATTTAAATTTGGTTCTAACTGAAATTTGAATGGATTGGGTAAATGATATTGATGGGAACCTAATGGAAGAAGTTAGTAAGGTTAGTGATGTCCTTGTTAAAAAGATGGTTTGGGTATTGTTAAAAATTGTCGAGTCTTGGGAAAATAGTAAACGGGTATTGGACCATTCTTCCTAACTAGTAATTTCGGGGACGAAATTCTTTTAAGGGGGGAGGAATGTGACGACCCGGAATTTTTAAGCATTTGAAATTAGAATATTTAATTGATTTTAAATGTTTAAAAGTTAATTTTTAACTTGAATTCAAATATCACTATTTATTTGGTAATTTAATTATTAACTTAAATAATTTAAATTGGGTAAAATGTTGAATCTGGAATTTTAAGCCTGTTAAAATAATTTAAAGGCTTGTGAATTTTATATTGATAATACTGAAAATAGTAAAAGTGTTAAAATTGAATTTGGAAATGTTTTGTTATGTTTTGAAAATATATTGTTTAAATTGACATTTTAAAAAAGCCTTCCGAGGCACAGGCTCCGAATTCGACAAAACCAGCTCTGTTGGATCCATAATATTTATTATTATCGGATTTCAATTTTCGTAGGGTTTGGAGTTGTTGTGTGAGCATACGATATATAAACGTGCTAAATTTTTTATTTAAAATTCAATACAATTATAAGGTTCAAAAATCTTTCTTCTTCATACGATCGAATTAGGGCTCGAAACCTTTTCCATTGTGTTCGAAATAGGGATTTAACATTATAGACGCTTAGCGGCACGCCTAGATAAGGGATCGAGATTTTTAGTTGCGAATTCAGAACAATTTAAATTTGAATTTAAAATAAATAATATAATTGCATTGACCGGTCAAAATTTCACACCTGCTGTTCTCTTATCACTTCAGCCTACTTTCTTTCACCGTCATAACTTTTTCCTTTCCCTTCATATTAATGTAGCCAACCTTCTCCAACACGCTCCCCCAACTATATCACGTCTATGCCTTATCCCTCTCATTGAAATCATAACAAAAAAAAATGAACGAAGAAAAAAAAGAGAAAAATGGCAGACCAACTTGATTTTTCGTTTCCTTCCTCAACTTTTCCCTCCGCTCGATTTTTCCCTAAATTCTCCAAATTGAAGCATGGCCTCAGTTCAAAATCAGAATCATAAATAGCCGAAATCAACTCGAAGCTGTTCAATTTCTAAAACAAATGGAACCACCTCATTCTGCGCGATCGATGAAGCGGGACACTCACGATTTGAAGGACATAGATGAGTCGCTTGGGTTTTGATCGCGACTAGGGAGGGCTAGCGGCGGATGATGCTCATGTTTCGGGGGTGCCAGGGATGCGCGATGCAACTGCGACCAGATCAGCAATGGAGGGCTTCTCGTCTTTGTGCGTGTGAGTTAGATGAGGAGGAGCAGATGGATTATGGATGGCTACGGCGTCGACGGCAGTGGAGTGAGCATCGCGTTCGATCTCGTGCTAAGCTTAGAGCAGGAGTTCGTTGTTTTGGGTTCTCTCGTCGAGTAGGTAACGTGATTTTTAGCATTTTAATTTAAAATCTACATAAGTTTAAAAAAACTGATAAATATACTCTGCTGATTAATTTGTAAATTTGGAGATTTATAAAATTTAGTTTAATTAGAATCGGTAATAAAAAAAAGAGATTTAAAACAGTAAGGTTAACAACTCTGCTTTTAAATTAGTGTTTTAATTTAAGGTTAAGTAAGTTAAAACTTTTAGTTTAATTTGGTTATCAAGAATCATTTTCAACGGTAAAGTAAAATTTATAAAAAGATTTTACCCAATAGATTTAAATTTAAAATGAGAATATTATTGGTAGTTTAAATCATGGAAAACTGTTAATAAATTTGGAAATTTTCATTTATACAAGGTCCAAGTCGTGAAGAAAGTAGGCATGATGGAAATGGATTGCAGTGAGTTAATCTCACTAGCTGGTTATAATTTAAATTTAAATGGTTAAATTAAAATAATTGGTTGAATGGTTGAATTAATTTGATGTGCTATATTATAGTATATAATATATCTCGGAATGACTGATTTCCCGCATTATATAGCGGATGAGACCCTATGCGCCGCATAATAGTGGATGATATTATATTAATCCCATATACCGCGATATTCCACCTTGAAGTGGAATTGGTATTTTATATTCTGTTAATATTTGTGGATGCCGGGAAACAGGTTGGAGGGATCCAACTGGATTCCTCAAAATATTTAGATTTGTTTAAATATTCTGTGGTATGTTTATTGATATCCTGTGATGAATTATATTGATAATTGGAGTATTGGATGTTATGGTTTGATTGAATATATTTGGGTATAATGAGTGACCAAAAATATATAAATTGGATTTTTGGAAAGAAAATAAAAGAAGTGAATTTGTAAGCGAAATAATTATTGAAAATTTGAATGAATTTAAGAATGAATTGGAAAAGAACAAAAGTGATTTTAAAATTCTAATAAATAAATTTCGAGTATGGAAAATGAATTTTGAATAAATGGAGAAATAATGAATTTTTAACCTTAAGTGACATTGTTTAAAGGAATAAATAATTTATTTTAAAAATCCAATTTTTAAATTTATTGAAATAGATAAAAAAAGGAATTTATTTCGAAATGGAGTAGATTGGAAATCAATTTGGAAATTGATTTAAGTGTTTGAAATTGGAAATTCAAAGGAGAACGTGACTATGGAATTTATAAACTGAGTTTATAGAAGTAAAGTAAAATATATCAGTGGATATTTGGGAAGACTAAATTCAAGATGGGAATTTATTAAAGGAAATGAGAAAATTTATTTAAGAATAAACAGTGATTTATTTTTAAAGGATGTGAAGATAAGTATATTTCCCTGGATAGCCAAGTACGGTTTTAAAGCAAAATTTTAAATATAAGTTAAAAGTTTTAATGTTGTTTAACAAACATGTTTTAGAAAATATATTAATTCTAAATGTTTAAATTCTAAAGTAAGTATTTTTTTTTTCAAATCTATTACCATAGTAATTATTTAAGATGACTTAGTATTTTTTTTAAAGTAGAAAATCTAGTTTTATATTTTAGGAGACAACCTTATTTTAAATATTCCTAAAGTATTATTTTTAATTAAGTATTAAAGTAGTTTTTCTAAATTTAAATGTTAAAACATATTTTACAATAAAGTGTTTTTAAATTATTTTAAAAATCGAATGTTTTGTGCTTGGTGATTTCAGTGGAAAATAGAAAATATTTAGGAAATTTATTCTGTAAAAGGAAGGTAGGTTGAAACTGTTTTCAAAAGGATTGAAATGGAAATATATATTGTGAAGATATTTTGAGATTAATAAATAATTTTGGAGAAATTATTTATTGTTGATGGTTGTTATGAATATTAATTGATGGTTAAATAACCGACTATCAATATTGGCCAATGCGCTGATCGTCTCGAAGAGAGCGGGATCGAGCTTAATTTCTCGAAAACCACTTCGATCTGGATTGTACGTTTTCATGGAAAAACGAATTCGGATTTGAAGATGGAGCAGTGAAGTGCAAGGGCTAGTCGCTACTAATCCTGAGGATATTTCCAAAATGGATGTAGTAGGAATAGTTCCTTCGGTTCCGTTCGAACCCGGGATGGACTTGTATGGATGAATGCTTTCAGAACATCGTCAGGTGGACGATGAGCATTCTAAGTGAAACGTTCTAAAAGGTAACGCTTAGCCTCAAGCCTCATCAACCGGGAATGACTGAAAATCAGGGGTTATGTAGCAAGACTTGGTGGGCAGCACCCATTTCCGTGTGAGGTCATCCTTGTCTAGATGTCCCTTTTATTTCGGCTTAGTGGTGCGGTTGCTGATCCCAACCGCGGGGTGATCTTACTTGGAATTATCCAGTAAGGGATAGTCCGGGTCTTGTGTTGCGGGGGGTCGGGAGTGATCCTCGGTACAGTGATCTAGCCCACGTACCGTGACAGGTGGTACCCGAGTACCTATTCATTAGTTGGAAATTCATTCTCCCTACGCGCCTTTTACGAGTTTTGTTTGTATTACCCACTTTGTGGCTAGTAGCTGGAATTTAATCATGTAACAATTTCGACTATTTTAATAAGTGTTTATATATAGACCCTATTATAATATCAGAGGATTTTAATAAAAAGTGTTAGCTATCGTAAGGTAAAAACCCGGCATGTTTATTTGTGGCGTGGTCTTACGAGATGCTTTTGTTTTCAAAAGGATTTTTGAAACTTTAATAATCAATTTGAGTGTGATTTCTCACGTTGGTATTCCAGACCAACTCGGGTGTTATTTAACTGTAATGCTCGGGTCAGACCGAGTATTATAGATTACAGGAAAGGAGGCTGTGGAGCTCAGGAGACGAGCTAGATGGCGGAACGTACTTCCATATTTGATTTTTATTCCGCTGTGTATCCAGTTGTATGTTATTAATGTTGTTGAACTCTGTTGATGTATACTGATGATGTAATGTATAAACAGATATATTTGTTTTTTTGTAAAGATCATTTATTATCTATTATATTTTATTCCGCTGCGATGGTAAGATTCTGTTATTGTTTTCTGTTTTCTCTTCTCTACCTCTTCTTCTTTAACCCAAATGGTTCGTATTTCCATTCATCTTGAGTTGATTGATGTAGAATAGTGATAACTCAAGGGGTACGGATTTGCGGGCTGTTACAAGAATAGGGCTGGTTAGGAGCGACCATCCATGAATTTTGCTTTAAGCGAGTATGATTTGGGTGCTACTTTTTTTTCAATTAGAGTCGACATATACAGTCCAGGCTTAAAACAAAAACCATAGTGGCTATAATACTAATTTAGAACAACATACAATATTCATAGAATACAAGATCACAGAGTATAAAATGTACACGGTAGAATAAACAATGATACAAACTGAATGAAGAAAATACATACATGATGTCAACTACAAGACTGTGGTCATTACGATCCACAATATTTATAAGTACTACATCTCATGGATACAAATATGTGCAATTAAATGCATCTAAACTCGATAAAAGGTACAACACTATAAGAACATGTATACATGTACAAGATGATAAGATGAATGATAACTAAATAATTGGAGTGAATCTTCTCTAGAACTATCAAACTGAAGCACCTGAAATATCTCGGTCTGACTCGAGTATTAATCGTTAAACAGATCAGTCTAGACTATAATGAATGTGTTAGTAACATAAATGAAGTATGAAGTGAAATAGATCTCAAATATAGTCATATATAGACAAATATAAAAAATGCATCAATAAGTTCAAATCACCAAATACGAAAACTCATAACAGCTTCTTAAAAGAAAAAAACCTCCAAAATGATTTGGGGATAATCCAACATCAAATCTAGAAATCTCACGAATAGAAATCTAGAATCTCATAAATAAAGGGGTGCCAAACTCCAATATTGGCGAATTAAATTCACGTATAAACATGTAACTCTAAGATAGACGTGTAAGTCTATAAACATCGAGATAGGTATAATGTTAGGAATTAGAAATAGTGGTTTTGATGACAACAACCTTTGCAACTTATTTTATTAGAACTTATATACTAACACTATTGTCTATATATATATATATACATACATACATACATATATATATATATATATATATACGAATGTTATTATGTAGGCTATATATAAGGCAAATATTGATTCTTAAAGACTGTACAATATAAAGATCAAGAATGAAGAAATCAAGTTTGAAGACTCATGAGTATCAAGATCAAGATTTCAAGATATGTATCTAATTTTTGTTAAAACTTCATAATAGCATGGAAATCTTCATTTCGAATTCCATTTCTACCTTCTTAGTGGCTTACAAACCCATGACAAGTAGCTTACAAACCTACGACAAGTGGTTTACAAACCCACGAACATCCTGGTTTTGTACAAGTTCTCGAGTCCTGATGTGATGAGATATTTTGCAGGAAGAAGCTTGCAAACTTACTTCAAAATGGATTTTCAAAATGAATTTCAAAATGATTTTCAAAACCGCTTTTCAAAATATTTTAGCCTTAAAATTATCTTTTCAAATGATTTTTCAAAAATATGTTTTAGCCTTAAAATATTATTTGTTTTTGTTTTAAAATAAAATCTTGTCTTAAAATTTCATTTTAAAACAAAATTTACATTGTTTTTAACATAGGGATGTCGACATCATGGGATACCCCATGTCGACATGGTGGCCGTTGAATTCAAAAGCTTCAATTTTCAAAAGAAGTGTCTATTCGTTTAAATCTCTTCACGAATGGTTATGACCGTTGGTGCTTTATAAATAGCCTTCACAAACGAATTTTTTAACTAACTAATTTCTTATTTTTCTTCACTTCTTCTTCTTCACAAATCCACATTACATAATTTTATATTTTTAAGATCGTGTCGAAATTCTGCCGAATTCTTAAGTGAATCAAATTAGAATATTATTCTTGTTTGATTCTCTGTCCTCTCTCGAAGATCAAAGTGCTATTCAAAGTTATAGGATCAATTTGTAATCAAAAGTTTATCGAGTCTCTCTATAAGGTATGGTTGTGCCTGGAAATCAATTGAGTGGTCTTAAAATCAAGAGAGTTTGCCCCGAACTAGTGAGACAGAAGGGTACCTCAAGGCCTTTAGAAATTGAGGATTGTAATCTCGACATTGGTATAATAAAAAAACTGTATGAGGTGGTTTGCCTTGGTACAGGACTGGATGTAGGGTAACTCCGAACCAGTATAAAATCCGGTGTGTTCTTTCCTTTTACTTCTTTTTATTTAATTTATGCATCTGTGATTACGTTCTATGATTAAGTTCTGCATTTGTTTGTGTCATAATTTCAATTTAGTTCATATAAGTCTCAGAATCCATTAAACACTATTCACCCCTCCTCTAGTATTAAATTAGCCTTAAGATCCTTAATTCGCACTCACTTTCAATTGGTATCGGAGCGTAGGTTTTCATAGTTTTCATAATCTGAAACTTGAAAAGTTAAAAAGGGAATTTTTAGGAAATTTTGCTAATACTAGTTTTAATTTATGCATTTCATCAAAGTATCATAAACCTGCATATAGTCTTTATGAACAATTAAGTTATCTACCAAATTGGTTTGTTATGCAGGAATAGACATGTTACATAGCTTTTGAAGAATCAACAACCAATGGACAAACTATGCAAATTGAGAAAGATAAATGGATACTTGATAGTGGTTGTTCAAGGCATATGACTGGAAATCCAGAGATACTCAATGACATTATATATCAAGATGGTGGATTGGTCAACTTTGGAGATACTCAAAAGGATATGTGATTGGCATCGGTAATGTTGGTAATTCAAAAACTCCTCTTATTTCTGATATTTTGCTAGTTAGGACTTTAAAACATAATTTACTTAGTATAAGTCAGCTATGTGATAAAGGATTTAAAATCAAATTTGGAAAAGATAAGTGTCACATCGAAGATAATAAGTCAGATATTATCATTGAAGGAATTAGGAAGAAAAACATTTACATCCTTAGTATGAATATTTCAAATGATAACTTATGTCTTTTGGCTAATACAATTGACCCTTGGATTTGGCATAAAATATTTGGTCGTTTAAATTTCAAACTGTAATCTAGGTTATCAAAACTTGACTTAGTTAGAGGTCTTCCCAAGTTAAACTTTAAAGTAGATTGTATATGTGATGCTTGCCAATTAGGAAAACTTAAGAAAAGTTCATTTAAATTAAAAGATATGATTTCTACTTCTAAACCTCTAGAATTACTTCATTTAGATTTATTTGGTCCGTCTCAAGTTTAATCAATTAATCATAATAAATATGTTTGTAATTGTAGATGATTATTCTAGATATACTTGAACAACTTTTCTTAAACTTAAAAGTGATGCTTTTGAATTATTTAAAAAAAATTGCTAAAAGAATTCAAAATCAACTTTCTCTAAAAATGAAAACTATTCGTAGTGATCACGGTGGAGAATTTAAAAATGAAATTTTTAAGAATTTCTGTAATAAAAAAGGAATTACTCATAATTTCTCTTTTCCAAGAACTCCACAAGGAGTGGTAGAACATAAGAATAGAACGATTCAAGAGTGTGCTAGAACAATGCTTTCTGATAGTAACTTACCTAAAAAAATTTAGGCTGAAGCAATCATTACAGCTTGTTATATATTAAATAGGATTTTAATTAGACCATTAACTAATAAAACACCATATGAATTACTTTACAATAAGAAACCCATAGTAGCTTATTTTAAAGTTTTTGGTAGTAAGTGTTTTATTCTTAATACAAAAGATAATTTAGATAAGTTTGAACCTAAATCCGACAAAGGTATCTTCATCGGATATTCTAATAAAAGTAAAGCATTTAGAGTTTATAATTTAAGAACTATCATTATTGAAGAAACAATGCATGTATCTTTTAATGAAAATTTTAAAGATATTGTACAAATAGAAGATGAAGAAGTTTTTGTAACTTTAAATAATGAACCTAATGAAACTAATTATGAAGTCATTCAACCTAATAAAAGAATTAGGTTATTAAAAGATCATCCTGTAGAAAATATACTAGAAAATATTTAGTCTATATTTAAAACAAGAAATGAACTAAATAGTATGAGTAATGTAGCTTTTATATCAACTATTGAACCTAAAAACGTATCATCTGATGATTCATGGATTCTTGCTATGCAAGAAGAATTGAATCAGTTCACCAGAAATGATGTTTGGGAACTTGTTCCTAAACCTGAGGATAAAAGTATAATTGGAACAAAATGGGTTTATAAAAATAAAATGAATGAACTTGGTAAGGTCGTGAGAAATAAGGCTCGTTTAGTCGCGCAAGGTTATTATGAAGAAGAAGGAATTGATTATGACAAAACCTTTGCACCCGTAGGAAGACTAGAAGCTATCAGGATTCTACGTGCTTTCGCAAACTATAATATTTTCAAGTTATATCGAATGGATGTTAAAGGTGCTTTTCTAAATGGTTTTGTAAAATAAGATGTTTATGTTGAACAACCTTTGCTTTTTGAAGATACTAAATTTTCAAATCATGTATATATATTAAAGAAAGCTTTATATGGTCTGAAACAAGCTCCTAGAGCCTGGTATGGAAGACAAAAATTTATTTACTACAATCTGGTTTTGAAATTGAGAAAATAGATACAACTCTTTTTATTAAAAGAAACAAAAATGATATTCAATTAGTACAAATATATGTAGATGATATAATATTTAGATTAACTAATAACATAATGAATAAAGAATTTTCAGATATAATGACTAAAGAATTTGAAATGAGTTGTATGGGAGAACTAAGTTTCTTCTTAGGACTTCAAATCAAACAATTAGATATAGGAATTCTCATTAGTCAAGAAAAATATGCCAAGGATTTATTTAATAAATTTGGATTGACCACTTCTGGTGGGAAACCAACTCCAATGACAACAAATGTGGCTTTAAGTAAAGAAGATAAATCAAAAGATGTTAATCAAAAATTATATAGGGGAATGATTGGTTCACTGCTTTGTATAACAGCAAGTCATCCTGACATCATGCATAGTGTCTGTCTCTATGCAAGATACCAATCTCAACCTAAAGAAACTCACTTAAAAGCTGTTAAAAGAATTTTAAGATATGTAAAACATACTTTAGATTATGGTTTATTTTACCCTAAAAACGATATATTTGATTTAATTTCATATTGTGATGCTGATTACGCTGGTTGTAAATCAGACCGAGAAAGTACAAGTGGAACTTGTCACTTTTTAGGACATTCTCTGGTTTCCTGGTTTAGTAGTATCTTTCTCAACAATTGAAGCAGAATATATATATGCTGCTTTGGCTTGTTCTCAAGTTATATATATACAACAAACTTTAAAATATTTTGGATTAACTATGACTAAATCACCAATTTATTGCGATAATACTAGTGCAATAAATCTATCAAAGAATTCAACTCATTATGTTAGAACAAAACATATTGATATTAGACATCATTTTCTTAGAGATGATATAAGTAAAGAAGTCATAACTCTAGAATATAGTAATACTGAAAAACATATTGTTGATATATTAACCAAACCATTAAATTAACAAACTTTACTAAATTTAGAAGAGAATTAGGTATATGTTCACTAACTGAAATATAAATTATAAATAATACAAGTATAGTTAATAACTAATAAAAATAAAAATAAAAAAGAATTTAACTAGGCATGTCGACACGACTCATCTCCCTATGTTGACATACTAGCCATGATTTTCAAATTTAAATTTCCCTCTAAAATTAGTTATTAAGTTATATATTTATATATTTCGACTGTTACTCATATTCTCTGTTCTATTCTTTGTAATAAACTTCTAAAACGGTAAATTAATGGCTTCCTCTTCTAATAATGAACCTTTTCACCCACTTCTCCTCATTATGGTCCTTTTCAACGATCCACACACGTACGAGTCATCAAATTGCAAGAGAAGATGAAAGATTTGCTTCAAATGATGACGGAGATTCAAGTAAGTCAACTGCGAATGGCTAGAGAACAAGATAGGCAGGGCAGAATCCTTAGGAATTTACAAAAATTCTTTAGAGATAATCATGCCAATCCCATTGTTATCGAAGAATCATCATAAGCCATGGATTCCGAAGAAGAAGAGCCTCAAGAAGAACCATAAGAGGATTAAGAAGAAGAACATCCTCTACCGAATTCGAATGTTCATATGGATGAAGACAATGGCGTGATTTACGTTGGAGAGGTCCTTTTTGACGCCAATGGGAACTTGGTCGAACAACGTGGAAACTTTTATCTCCACTATTCAAATTGTTCGGTTCATAAATCACCAATAGTCAAGGGTCCTCATTAAGCATTTTTACATTTTCTTGATTGTATATTAGTTTTTTAATTTGTATATAAGTGTTATCTTAATTAATGTTCTTCTAAAAACAATCTTCGATGTATAGAAACATGAATTCCAGTTAGGATGCTATATTTCATATGTTATTATTCTTATGTCATATGTTAGTTTTCTCATTTCCTATTAAGTTCAAGTTTTATAGGTTATTTTTTTGCTGATAACAAAGGGGGAGAAGTTATATAAAATAATAGGCTTGGAGTAAGGGGGAGTTGTTGGTGTAAGGGGGTGTTACAGTATGATCGAAAGGGTAAGTATATTTTATAAGGTTGTCATCATCAAAAGGGGGAGATTGTTAGGAACTGGAAATAGTAGTTTTATGACAACAACCTTTGTAGCTTATTTTATTATAACTTATATACTAACACTATTGTCTAGATATATATGAATGTTATTATGCAAGATATATATAAGGCAGGTACTGATTATTGAAGACTGTACAATATTGTTGGCACCAAAATTGGTCACTAACACCCTTGAAAAATATTAAGCAGAGAGATTAATGAAGAAAGTAAATTAAAACAGAGGTATGTATGCTAAGTTAACGGCAAAAGCAAGAACACTGGATTTATAGTGATTCAGCGTAACTGCCTACGTTCACTTTAAATTTTGATCTTTATTGCTTTCACAAATGATTGGATATAGATACAACCCGTACAATAATGGCTTGAATACAAGCGCTAAGTAAAATAAAATAAGTCTTGAATACAGCAGAGTCTCCCCGGTGTTCTCGAAAAAAGGTCCATTTCACTATGTCTCTGCCCTTCTATTTATAGACGAAGTTGGGTTGGACTTCTCTCATAGGCCTAGGAACAAGGTACCTCGGCCCGTGGTAAGTAACATCAGCGCACCGAGCCATAGATGCCGAGCGGCAATTGCTGAGCGAGGTTGGTCGAACCAGAGAATGTCTAACGAGGCCTCTATTCCAAATGGCACTAGTACGCCAAGCCACACATCCAGGTCGAATGACATTCGTATGCCGAATGAGGGATGCGTGTTGAACTGCACTCGTATGCCGAACGAGGTGTTGTGCCAAACGAGTGGAGGTGCGCCGAGCGAGGCTTGCGTTGGACAACTCATCTATATCGAACGAGGCATTATGCCGAATGACCCTTCCATGCCGAGCGAGGCTCCATGTCGAGCGATTCTTCCATGCCGAACGAGGTAAGATGCCGCTCGACCCCTCAACGCCGAATGAGGCATTGATGCCGAGCGAGGCTTCATGCCGAGCGATTCTTCTATGTTAAACGACACAAGATGTCGATCGACCCCTCAATGCCGAATGAGGCAAGATGCCGATCGACCCCTTAATGCCGAACGAGGCAAGATGCCGAGCGAGGGGAGGTGCGACGAACGAAGCTGTGCTGACCGAGGTATCTATGCCAAGCATCTTGTTCCATGGTCAAACAACCGGGTAACACTTGCCCCCTCAAAGTGTATCGTGTGGACCAACACGGTGCGCTTTGAATTGTGAACACTCTGCACTTTTCTTTAAACCCTTCTGTCCTCTCGATAGTGTTCTCCTATAATCTCCTGAATGTCGAACGAGGCATTGAATGTCGAACAACATATTGATGCCCAACGACATTAATGCCAACGACATATTCATGCCGAACTATCGAGGTGCCTTGACCGGTTCTACCAGTCACTGTCTATTTGCCTTCCCTTTTTCCCATATAACCCAACACTTCTCCTCTTTCCCCCTTTTACTTTTACCTCCACTCTACAAGGCTTTCGAACTCGTCTTCCACCAGATTCCTGCTAACACCTTAACATCCCTTTTCCTACCAAATCTAATACGTTGTCTCGCGTCCTCTCCCATCGGCGAACCAGAACAATCTTTGATAACAAATCCAGAATTCCCTAAGCTTCGAGCCACTTCTTAGGTATGAATTTCTCAACCACCGGACACTCCCAATTGAAGGTTTCGTTCGAGGCTAGTATTCATAATGATCTTCCTTACCATTTTTTTTGAAAAAAACTACAACGGTTGAAGCCGTCTTAGACGAGGAAGATGAACAAAAGACTTAAGCATGCTTTAGGATTAGACGTAGAAGGAAGAGGGTGTCGGAGGCTATTGTGAAGTAGGTTCTTGTCTGGTTGCTGAACGAGGTGATAGGAAGTGTGGTTGGCTTAGTAGGAATTGGCGAGGTTAAGAAGTGTTTGTTGAGTGTGGTGTGCGAGTTGGAGGAAATTGTTTGGCTATGGCTCGGTATGAATTTCATATGCTGAGCAACGGAGAGGGAGTGTAGGAGTGAAGTTGAAGTTGGGTTTAGCATGTTGAGCGATGCGGCTCGATATGACCACGGCTCGGTATGATTCCCATATGCCGAATGAGGTAATAGGGAGTGCAGGAGAGAAGTAGGAGTTGATGGCAAAGTGCCGAGCGATATGGCTTGGCATGACTTGCCAAATGAATCATCTGTGCCGAGCAGTGGAGAGGGAGTATAGGAAGGAAGTTGGAGTAGAGGGCAAGGTTCCTAGCGATGCGGCTTGGCATGACTTGCCGAATGACTCATGTGTGCCGAGCAATAGAGAGGAGTATAAGAAGGAAGTTGGAGTTGAGGGAAAAATGCCGAGCGATGCGGCTCGGCATGGCTGTGGCTCGGCATGACTTGCCGCATGCTGAAAAGTGGAGACGGAATGTAGAAGAGTGAAGCAGGCAATAAATAGTTGAGCCTCTGCAGTGTCATTCGGCATTAAGTCTGGTAGTAGGCCACAACAGTCGAAACCATCTCAACTCAAACATAATGCATGTTGACTTAACTTACTTCCTATGCCCAAACATTTGACAGTGAACAAGGACAAGGACTTACACAATTAAGCATATCGAACAATCCATACTGATAACTCCCTTGTCTTGACAGCTATAAACCTAAATTTAACTCGATTAAAACAGATAATAACCTTCAACATATAGTGTCGATGCCGAGTTCAAAATAGAAACCATCATACGACAAGCTCTCGTAAACGGTCAGCGATGATGGTCTTCGAAGATGATAGTTCAAAGCCTAACTTTATTTTATCAACTCTGTGACTTTTAATTCCTTGGCACTTGTACTTGAATGATTGCACTAATTCACACACCACTCGGGGGGAGTATTTTTGTTGTTATGTCTAATGTCGATTGTTTTTCAAGTATAGTTTAAACAGGTGTTTCATTAGATCCAACACTCACTAGAGATGTCTAAAAAATCTTTTTTTGCCACGGTCTCGGATAGACCTGGGCCATCTTCTTAACAGGAAATGGTTGGAACCTCAAATCCGTCGACTGTACAAGATATTCTGAGCCCCACGATCGCATCCGTCGACTTGGCTCCCGATGCCTTGGATGCAGCGATCTTTTTAGACGATCCGATCGATTGTTAAGCTTCGAGAATTAACGAAAGTGCTCTTCATTGCATATGCTCAGTACACGGGATTCCTTTCAATGATGTATTGGTTCCATCGGGACAAGACTGTCCTCACTTGCCCCTAGTCGGATATACGGCCTGCAACAAATTTATGTGCTGGGTTGGTAACATGCCGACATTCAACTCTTTCCTCCACGACCTATTACAGTATATTGAGATCGCTCCATCGCAGTTACATCCAAACAGCCTTGCATTCATATACGCACGTGCATTCTCTTCATGAGCATCCTTTTCAGGCTCCCGACTCATGACGATATCCGCTATATTTATCGTTTCAAGTGACGATCTGACAGCACATCTTTTGTATTTCTTGATCCGCATAGCAAGCGTCAAACTCTGACTGGGGCATGGAGCAAATTCGCCCAGTATAAGTAGGAGTGGTTCTACGTGCGCTGTCCCCCCAGCTTTGCAAGGAGATGGGTGGAATGGAGTAAGTCTCTTTTCTGGATCAATACTTGCATTCGACGGAAATTGCGCTTTTTCTAACTCTTTCTCTACTTTTACAAGTATCAGCCCATGCCTCGAAGGCCCCGGGTATTGTGAAGCCGTTGAAGATATCCGAGCTATCCTCATAGGAGATCGGGACATTAGATCTCTTATTTCAAATGAATCGCTCTCGAAGTTTGGACTGCTAGCGGAAGGTTGCCGAATAAGCCTTCCACGAGGCGTCATTATAACCGGGTCTGCCTTGGGAAAAGGAAAAAAGCAAGCCGAGCCTTCAGCACGTGCTGCCCCTGACACACCTAAGGAAGGGAAGATTAGAGAAGCTAAAACATCCGAAGTACCGGGTGAAAATGTTAGTCCCGCTTGGGAGTCGGTAGTTGAGGTTCACGATATCGAAGTAACGCCTCCCCCTTCGAAGGAAAAGAATAAATTGGCCTACAAATTAAGGAACAAGACAGTGGGTGGAACCTCTAAGGTCACCATCACTCCAGTGGAGAGAGAGCCTTCTCCTCAACACTTAGAGAGTTCTTTAAAAGGCTTGTCGAACCTCAATATTCCTCATGATTTGCTTAATTATGGCTTCAACGATCCGAAAGCCCTTAAGCTTCATTCGCCCACGAGAGGTGGTGCACGTGCTCAAGCCCAAAACCAAGGAGAAAAAACTCCTATCAGTAGAGATAAATAAAATGGTCCGTCAGACGGAAACACTAGGACACACACAGACACGTGTACTTCAACTTGCGCTTAAACTTTAGCCATCGCACTATTTCTTTGCTAACTTGTCGTTATCCAAATTCTGCACAGGTGACATGGGATGTACTAACGGACTCGATCGTCTTTGCGGGTCATCTATTTTTCATCATTCTGGCCGGGATTCAGGCTCCGGCAAATGCCAAGACAGAGATGACACTGGCGATAGAGACTACCACCCCCGAGAATCTTCCTATCGAAGAAAAACATACAGCCAGCCCTCCTACTCTCACGATCCTCTTTCTCAATCGGAGTAAGGCAAAGAGAAGTCTATGCATAAGGGGTCCCAGCCTGAGGCCCACCGAGATCAACATTCTGGTTCATCCAGCACCAGGCAATCTCGGGAACCCCATAAAACATCTGTAGTCTCTAGGCCAACTCCTCCCCCTCGTATACATGATCCGTCGGTAGCGGAGAGACTTACTGAGCTCAAGGCCACATTTTCGAAGATATGCTTCGATGGTTTGAAATTTCTCCCGACGATCCATCGTATTCCGAGACACGTCAAACAAAGCGCCATTGCTTGTAACGATGATGTTTACGTTCAACATGACGCTTTTTCCATTTAGCTAAGAAAGTCTCGGAAGTCTCTATCGAACGTCAATGCGAAATCGATCGCTTGAAGCTATTCACGATAAGGACATCATTAAAGCTCAGGATGTAGAGCTCTCTCCATACAAGTCTCAGCTCGAAGCTACCCAAAAAAGCGCTAAAGACACAGCGGAGGCCGTTAATTGTCTGGAGGCGACACATAAGAAAGAAATTGATTAAGCAGTCCAACGCTGCGGGGCCTTAACTTTAGAGAAAGATTCCGTGCAAAAGGAGAGAGATGCATTTGCTCAGTGCGTCAAAGAGTTGGAAGAGCTACTCCTCAAAGAGGAAGAGGAAAAAACCGCTGCTCAGGAAGAGTCGCAACAATATTGCGATGAAATTGTTGCTACGCGACTCTTGAAGACAAATCTTGACGTCAAACTCTCTAAAATTGGGATGTTGAAGGATGAACCCCGTGAGGAGGGCAAGAGAATTTCATCCACAGAATTTGAGTCTCGCCTTGAGGCGGCTAAGGAGGCTGGCAGGGAGGAGATTACGTGCTTGTTCGACCCGCTTATAGCAGAATACAATGCCCGTGTCCTCATGCATCGGGACTTAACTTTTCTCGATGAGGGTTACCTTGAGTCACTAGCCGAGGCATGAGAAACTCTGATAAAGATCAGAAAGGTCGAGCTAGGCACCGAGGAGGTTGACGAGGAGGCTTTGTTTAAGGAATTTATCAGGGGGATGAGCCTTTAGACCTGTCTACAGCAAAGGCTCTCTACTACAAAGGTTCTTCCCCGTCAAAAGGAAAGGACGACGTTGTCGGTCCATCTGGAACCGGGTCTCTAATTCCTCCCGCTACTTAATCGGCTGGTCGAGAAGTACTTCATCCGTTCGAGCAGCACGTTGGTTATGATCCGAAAGACCATGGCCTCGACATTCATGTCCTATCTCCCATTCCATAGGGTGAGACTCATCGAACGGTTGAGAGTCAACAAGAAATCGGTAAATAACTCTTCTTCTGAGAGTTCAAAGAGTCGTTGTTTTCGGCGAAAGGTTGTTACATTCTAACGTTTGTCTCTTGTGATTTGCGTAGGCCGCCCTAACCCCGAGCCCACACCAAGGAGCGATGACGCCAAGGAGGAGAAGGAGAAGGCGAGCGAGGCTATTCAAGTAGGAGAGACTCCTGGTCTCGATGCTCAAGTGATTGAGGCGCATGACGAGGACATGTCGGAAACTTCGTCACCCGTTGAAGAAAATTATGAAATTGAGATTACAGGCGCCTTTGAAGAGACTTAAAAAATGAGCATGAAGGAGCAACTCGTGGAGGTAAAGAAAATGAAAGTTGAAATCAAAGTCGAGCCCCGAGTTGTGGATCTAGATGATCCTTTAAACTGGCCTTTGAAGGTCATCCTTCATGGTGGGTCCAGGCCACTAAAAGTCCCTCGTTCCTCCTCGGATGTTACTTCCCTATCAAGCAAAGCGTCCAAACGAAAACGCATAGGGGAGGAGTCGTTTGAGAAAACGAAGTAGGAAAAGAAACCAAAGAAACCGAAGAAGTAGCTGTTACACTTGTTCAATGAGGGTTAGCTTAGATTATGTAATTATTTCTATTTATTTTCATAGTCAATGTAGATAGACTTTTGACTACGAGTTTTAGAGGAGTTGTAGTAGAGCCTCATTTTGGATTAATAAATAAAATTTAGTTCTTTTGTCTTTCAAACGACTTTTGTTAAATAAAATTTAGTTCTTTTGTCTTTCAAACGACTTTTATTATTTAATTTACTATATAACTGTGGTCGAAACCCAAGCTCTTGCGTGTTACGTAAACTCCCAATTCATTTTCATATTACTCGGAGGTTCTTTGGAATTGCACATTCTTTATCTCACACTCCACGTACTTAGAATATTTTTTAGTATGCACCCTGGAACTTAGAGTACTCCAGTCCGCACTCTGGGGACTTGGAGATTTTAAGTCGTTTATGCCCTAGTCCGCACTCTGGGGACTTAGAGTACTCCAGTCCGCACTCTGGGGACTTTAAGATTTCACGTCGTTTATACTCTAGTCCGCACTCTGGGGACTCAGAGTACTCCAGTCCGCACTCTGGGGACTTGGAGATTTCAAGTCGTTATACTCTAGTCCGCACTCTGAGGACTCAGAGTACTCCAGTCCGCACTCTGGGGACTTGGAGATTTTTAGTCGTTTATACTCTAGTCCGCACTCTTGGGACTTAGAGTACTCTAGTACGCACTCTGGAGACTTGGAGATTTTGAGTCATTTATACTCTAGTCCGCACTTTACGGACTTAGAGTACTCCAGTCCACACTCTGGGACTTAGAGATTTTTAGTCATTTATACTCTAGTCCGCACTCTGGGGACTTAGAGTACTCCAGTCCACACTCTGGGGACTTGGAGATTTTGTATCGTTTATTCTCTAGTCATCACTCTAGGGACTTAGAGTACTCCAGTCCGCACTCTAGGGACATAGAGATTTTTAGTCATTTAAATCCTCTTGGGACTTAAAGTACTCTAGTCCGCACTCTGGGGACTTGGAGATTTTGAGTGTTCGTGCTGAAAACTAAGAATCAACGAAATAAAAATATACTAGAAATAATTGCAACTAAAATATGAAAGAAATAGACTAAGTATAATAATGCCACAGATGCTAGCTATTCCATGCTCGGGGGAGTGTCACACCATCAATGGTTGCTAGCTTGAAAGTTCCCTCTCCAAGCTTCCATTCAATGACGTACGGACATTCCCATGTGGGATTCACATGCGATGGGATCGAGAAAACTCATTTCAAAACAAGGTCGCCCACATCAAAGACTCTTGGTCAGACTTATTCGTTCTAATATTGAGCGACTCGGTGCCTATATGCAGTTGCTCTTAAATCATCTTCTTCACATTTTTCATCAACGAAGTACAGTGATTCCAGTAAGTGATCCCGATTCATATTAGGGTCGTAATGAGTTACCCGATGTGATGAAACTTCAAGTTCTATGGGGATAACAGCTTCATGCCATATGCCAATGCGAATGGAGTGTGGCCAGTCGTGGATTTATGGGTGGTTCTTTAAGCCCAAAGGGCTGTTGGAAGTTCATCCACCCACTTGCATCTAGCCTTTTCCAAACGCTTTTTCAATATTGACTTGATTATTTTGTTCACAGCTTCTACTTGTCCATTGGCTTTTGGATGAGCAACGGCTACAAACCTTTTCTCAATGCTATATTTTTGGCAAAATTCTTTGAACTCCCTACTTTCGAATTGACTTCCGCTGTCTGTAATGGTAGTTCGTGGAAGGCCAAAACGGCATATAATGTTTCGTGCAACGAAATTAATGACCTTTTTGGTGGTGATCGTGGCTAAAGGCTCTGCTTCTGCCCACTTAGTAAAGTAATTGACCACAACTATCGCGTATTTTGCACCAACTTTGGATATGGGTAAAGAATCGACTATGTCGATCCCCCACATTATAAACGGCAGGGAATAACCATTTGTGTGAGTTCCATTGGCGGAGCTCTTTGGATTTTTGCATACTTCTGGCATTTGACACATCTTCTTACATAGTCTGCAGCATCTTGATTTACAGTTGGCCAATAATATTCATAGCGGAGGATCTTTTTTGCTAACGTCTGTCCCCCAGTATGGTCACCACATTCCCCTTCAAGGACTTCCTTTAGGACTCGTTTTATCTCATTGTGGGCAATGTACCAGAGTAAGGGGGCCGAGAATCCCTTCCGATACATTATTCCGTCCTGCATTACATATCGCGAGGCTTTATGGATGACTTGTCGTCTTTCGCTCTTTCTTTCGAGCAAGACCCCGTGTAGCAAGTATTGCTTGAATAGGGTCATCCACGAGTCCTTCTCGATTTCTGTTTCTAACATGAAATTTATCTCCATCATATTTATACTCGGAGCATGTAAGGTTTCGATGGGAACCAATCCCATTGGATGTGCATCGCTAGTGCTCGTAAATTTTGCCAATGAATCGGCTTCTCTGCTTTATTCAAACGGGACATGCGAAATATCATAATATTCTAGATTTTCTAGCAGCTCTTGAATCTATGCAAGGTATGGGGCAAGTCTCTATCCCTGCGCTTGATAGTCCCCCGCACCTGGTATACCACCAGTTGAGAGTCACAAAAGATTTCAACCGATTTTACCCCCTGTTCTCTGATAAGTTTCAAGCCAGCAATCAATGCTTCATACTCGGCCTTGTTATTTGTTGCTGGGTATTCGAGCTTTAAAGCGTAAAAAATTGATCGGTTTTCAGGAGTCACAAGAACTATACCAGCTCTAGAGCAACGTTCGTTAGATGCCCTGTCGGTGTACAGCTTCCATCGAACGGGAGGTATGACATCATGACTGTTTGATTTGTCTTGACATGGTGAATTCAGCGATGAAGTCTGCTAGGGCTTGCCCTTGTATGGCCCTTCGTGGCAAGTAGGTAACATCGAACTGACTCAACTCGATATTCCATTTTAACATCCTTCCAGAGGTTTTCGGTCGTTGGAGTACCTATCGCAAGGGTTGATCAGTATAAACACTGAGTGAGTGTGCCTGAAAGTATGGACAAAGCTTGCGTGATGCAATCACCAAGCAAGGCTAGTTTCTCGACCTTGGGATAATTTCTTTCTGCCTCTGTTAAACGTTTACTAACATAGTACACTGGCCTTTGAACTCGGTCCTCCTCGTGAACCAAAGCCGTACTGATAGCATGCTGGGATACAGCCAAGTACACATACAACATTTCATGGTCTTCCGGCTTCGATAGCACCGGGGGACTTTCTAGATGCCCTACCATAGCTCGGAATGCTTCCTCACAGTCGGATGTCCATTCGAAATTCCTTTTTCCCTTCTTTATTACATCGAAGAAGGGAATACACTTATCTGTGGCTTTGGATATGAATCGACTCAGCGCGGCCACCTTTCCATTCAAGCTTTGTACCTGCTTTATGGTTTTGGGCACTTATACGTCTCGAATAGCTTGAATCTTCTCCGGGTTAGCTTCGATTCCCCGTGCATTAACAATGAAACCTAAGAACTTCCCTGACGAAATACCAAAGGAGCATTTCAAAGGATTGATTTTCATTCCATAATATCTGGGTATATGGTCGTTTGACTGCCGTAACTTCACAAGCATGTCATCCACGTAAACTTTCATTATTCTACCAATCTGGTCTTTAAACATTCGATTCACCAGATGCCGATAAGCCGCTCCCATGTTTTTCAATCCAAAAGGCAACACTACATAGCAATATAGCACGACATCTATAACAAAAATGGCGTGTTCTTGGTCTGGAATGTGCATCGGGATCTGATTATATCTCGAGTACGCATCCATAAATGACAGTAACTCGTGTCCGGTCGTTGAGTCGGCCAAGTGGTCAATTCTGGATAAAGGAAAACTATCCTTCGGGCATGTTTTGTTTAAGTCAGAGTAGTCCATGTAAGTTCTTCATTTCCTATTTGCTTTTCTCACTAGCACTCGGTTAGACACCCATTCAGGTTAGAGGGCGTCACGGACGAACCCATTAGCTTTGAGTTTGTCCACCTCCTCTCTAAGAGTAGCGGACCTCTCCGGATCCATGCCTTTCCTTTTCTTCTTTATAGGAACATACTTCCGGTCTATGTTCAATATATGACTCGCAATAGAAGGAGAAATCCCGCACATATTAGAATGTGTCCAAGCGAAAATATCCAGATTCGCTAGGAGGAAATCTATGAGATCCTCGGCCATTGAGGGGTCGAGTTGTGGTCCAATCTTAAGTACTCGCGATGGGTCATCTCGGCAGATCGAAATATCAAATGTCAGCTCAGCAGATGCTGCATTTGCTTCCTTGGGTTCCCCATCATCATCTCTAGGATCTATGTCTCTATAGATTCGAGAATGTTGCCCGAGCCAGGGCTCGGGCACTACTTGTCAATTGTCAGTATTCCGGATGCTGATGGAGTTGTCGCAACCTTTCCTTTCTCTCTCCGCTGGCCTCTCTCAGCTCAGCCACATAACATGCATGACCGGTCGCCTGATCGCCATGCACCACACCAACTCCTTTGTCTATCGAAAATTTCAAAGTCAAATACCACGGGGCCAAAGCTGCCCTAAACTCTGCCAGGGCCAGTCGACCCAGAAACACATTATACGGAGAATCAACATCCAAAACTATGAAAGGTAGGATTTGCACCCTCCTACATTCACCTTGTCCCAGTTCAACTGGCAATTCAACATACCCACTGCATCGGTCGCTACACCATTAAAGCCAAAAATACGGGCTTTAGATGGCTTTAAATCCTTCGTCTCCATCTTCATTTGGTCATACGCTTTCTTGAAGATGATATTGACAGAATTTCCATAATCAATCAAAATTCTCTTCACAAATGTTGGCCCGATTGTCGTGGAGATGACCATCGGGCCAACGGTAAGAGCCTCCACCTGGCCAGCATCTCGGCTCCTGAATACTATATCGTTCATCATTGTCCATTGCTGCTTAGCCGGGGACTCGTCCTCGGTATTTGAACAACACTCAAAATCGGCATGCCTTAGGGAGTTAGCATATCGCTCCATTTCCAGCCAATTCTTATCTATAGGGTGAGGTCCACCGACTATCGTTTTTATGACTAGCCAACCCATAGTTCAAGCAGGTTCCTCTGGATGGTGCGGAGCCGGCCTGCATCCGGGGTCCGACATTCCTTAACTACCTTCCTGTGGGTTCTTGAAAAACTCCTTCAACTTTTTATGTCTAATCAATTTTTCTATGGCATCATGAAGGTGTTCTACACTCCTTTGTATTATGCCCGTAAGTCTCATGGAAGCGGTAATACTTTCCAATCCGCTTCTGTTCTTCTATTGACTCCTTTAGGCTCGGCTTTCTGTATTGAAAAGTATTACAAATTGGCAGGTAAATATTCTCAAGAGATGCATTCAGTGGGGTGTATTCATTGTAGGTTGGAATCCTTGGCTTCCATTTCCCTGCTTCTCTTTTCTTTCCGGGATTTCCTCCTCTGGACCCTTTAGATTGCCCAGGCTTGTTCTGGACATTGACCTAAACCTTCCCCAAATTGTCACCGGACTATTTTACAGCAATATTGCTCTACACAATCTCCTGACCAGTCCCTGGCGCCTTATCTCGCCTTGTCCACCTGGCTTCTTCCCTTCTTATGAACTGATGAGCCTTTGAGTAAAAACGCTTGTTATCCCATTTTTGGTCAAAACTGGAATATCAATGTTGTGTGCATTTCCACCACGACCGAACCAAGAAGAAGCAGCCAGCAAGCGTATATAAGTCTGGGATTTCACTCATGATTCAAGTATAAAAGTCCATTCGGTATCAAAGGTTTAAAGTTTCATTCGGCAATGTAGAGCGAAAGTTCATTCGGCATCCAAGATGCCTTTGTTCATCCGGCATTCCCAATACAAGAGCTCATCCGGCATTCCCGATACAAGAGCTCATTCGGCACTCCCAAATATAGAAGTTCATTCGGCATTCCCAACTCACCACCGAACCAAGTACACCCTTCAATACCGAACCACAACTCCAACAACCCACTACCGGACGAGAACCAACACCGGACCACCCTACACCGAACCAGATAACCGCCGAACCAAAGCTTCTCCATCCTTCTCTCTAAGCACGGCCGAACCAAGGAACGCCGAACCAGATGTGCCAGGCCAGATTGCTCCAACCCAGGCCCACCAGCAGCTATATACATCCAGGAACCCTACCCCCAACCTCACTCTATAAATAGAGGGGCAGGGGTACAACAATGGCAGACAAGTTTGAGAGCTCAAGCACGGAAGGAACTTTCAAACAACTTTCAATTACTTGTAATCAAAGCTTTGTACTTGTAATCTGAAGGGAAAAGGAGAATAACATATAAAGTGGACGTAGGCACGTTCTGGCCGAACCACTATAAATCTGTGTGTCTTTTACAGTTTAGTCTCTGCTTTTCATTTATTTGCATAAATCACTCAAATCACTAAAAACAACTTAAAATCAACGGAATCATACGACTTGGAGGTGTTTGCCCATTTTTTGCGCAAACAACGCTCTAGCGTAGTTGGAGGTTTTCCAGCCAATCAATCTCCAAACTCTGAATCCAGATCCACTCCTCGCATTACAGCCATCAGAATTGCATGGTCATTAGGGTTGCCAACTTCAGTAGCCGCAACATGAAATCTCTGTAAATACTCCTTCAACGACTCCCTTGGAGCCTGGATTACACTTGAGGGGGACATCACATTATTGAATATGCGATTATATGATTTTTGTTTGATGATAAAAAACATATATATATTCATTTAAATGTATTTGTTAATGTACTATTTTCTTTTCATAGATTAAATAAATATTTGCTGAATAAAATAAATAACACAGAATTTGAATTCAAACAGAAATTTTATTCAAACAAATATTTATTACAATTTTTGAATAGTGCAAATTTCAAGCACTCACTATATACAATTACAATACAAATTTAATTAAATTACAATTCACATTTACATTGCACCTCACTACATATCACTCATTCACTCAACTCGTACTGATCTTCAACTTCATTCCAATGTGAATCCAGCATCTGAGCAATCTGCAAAAATACACATTGATGCAATAAAATTGAAAATAAAATATTTTTTCTGTATAAAATAAAATGTGGATTTTGAAAATAATATTCGCCTCAGTTATTTGGATTGTTCGTCATCATTTAATTTTGAATTCATCATATACGAATAGCTTGTGACATACACAGTGTATCACTGTATATGCCACAAGGCTGTGCACACCGATATATACACTTGATAAAATTACAGGGACAGGTGAGCACAGGTCAAACCCAAAACGCCGAGTTCAACTCAAGTGCAATAAAAATAATGACACAATATCAGCACAAGGTCAAACCCGAGCTTTAAGCTGGATACAACTCAGGTGTGATTTCAAAAATCAAGATGACGTTCAAGTTGAAATTCAACAACCAAAACAAATGCAACAGTGGATCAAATGATCAATGAGCAAGGCTGCACAGTGAAAACTGTATGCAAACCAAGTGCACCAATACTAAACAGAAGAATACTTCAACTACAAATGCACAGCACACATCAATTATACGTGAAGGCCAGAGTGTGCAGTAACAATATACAAGACTACAAGTACAAAGCATGCATATCGAACTCACCACAATGCATCACTGTAAATTCAACATCAAATCATCAAAAAGCTAAACTGCACATGAAAATGAAACCAGAGCCAATACATGTGAACTCAGGTGGACAGTACGTTCAGGAAACATGTATATGAAATGCAACAGTGAAACTGGACAGTGCAAGTATCAGACTCGAGCACAAAGGCTATAACTTCAAATGAACATTACAAGGATGTACAACTCTAGCTGAAACAAATGGCTCAAACTCAACTAAAATCTCAAGACCACAAGTCTCAATTACTCGAGGCACGGTGCACATCAACCAAATGAAAACCTGAAATGTGCTCAAAGCAAATCCAGACCACATGAAGGAACAAACACATGAATGTACTAGCAAAAAATAAGCAAGCATATGCACCAGCAAACAAAACTACAACATCAAGTGATACTAAGTACAACTAGAAACAGTGGACAATGCATGAAAACTTGAACAAGACTCCACTGCTACCATGACTCGAAGCAATGCAGTGATATGCAGCAGTGCAAACATCACATTGAAGCAACTCGAGCTCAAGACAGTACAATAGAAAATCAAGCAGAGTACAGGCAAAATGAAAACAGGCTAAACGAATCATAGTGAACATTACAAATACAACACATATATACATACATAGATGTATGTATACACATGGAAGTAAAGACATGATGGTCGGAGTCATGAAGCAGCAAGTAAAATCGAACAAGGTCAAAAGTGCAACCAGAGGCAGTGAATAGTATGGCAAAAGTCGAACAAGATCAACATCACAAAATCAAGTTTGCAGTCGAAGACAACTGCAGGTAAAATCAAAACCGAAGTCAACATCGAACCAAGTCAGTGCCGAAGTTGAACAAGTCAGAAATCGACACCATGGTGACCAAGCAATGTCAAAATCGAAGCCGTGTTAACCAAGCCGAAATTATATGAATAGAAAAAGTCGGATAAATCACCATCGTTCAAGAATAATCAAATGGCCGAAGATGAATTCAAATAGATGTATACAAACGAAAATCAAGGATCTCGAATCCTATATAAATATGTAACATCGTCGGAAAATTGCAAGCATCGAGTCCAATTAAGTCAAAGCCAGTAAAGCAAAAGGCATAAATTACATGCCGAAATTAAACTCGAACTTGATCGAATTGAAGTAGCCGAAGGCAATTCAAAGAGCCAAACAATCGACGAAAGCAACGAACTAGAAAACCTCTATTTCGATTAAGCAATCGAAAGTTGACGACTTCAGTCCAAAGCCCTGATTCATCAGAGAAAATCAAATAAGGAAGAAGCAACGAGCCGCCATTATACAGAGCAAAGAGGAAAGAACGGGCCAACATAATAATAAAAAGAAGAAAAGGGCCGGCCTTGTTTTCTGTTGGGATTTTATAGTTTAAATTAGGGTTTTGTTTTATTTAAATTGTTTTTAAATTGTATTTTTCTTTTGAAAATTGTGTAATTACTAGTCGTGTGACTAAGGGATAAACTACATGGCATAGTTTGAGAATTCGCAACTCAGTGGCTAAGTTGTAGCAGGGTTTTGAGTGTAGAGTAAGGTTAGTCAGTAGCGTGTGTTGCGATTTTACGTGTGTAAGCGTGTGACTACTTAATTTCTAGTAGAAACCTTGGGGCAGCACGTAGGCAGAGTTTTGACCAAGCTGGGTAAATTCTGTGTCGTTCTATTTCTACATTTATTATTCTGCTATTATTTGTGCTGCTACTATTTTGATATATCTGTGTTGAAATAATTTTATAAGCTTCCGCAATAATTTTTATAATTTACAGTATCACCCAATTCACCCCCTCCCCTCTAGGGTGAAATCGATCCTACAAGTGGTATCGGAGCTAGGAATAGAAGTCAACTTTTGTTTTAAAAAAATTCATTTTTCAAAAACCAATTTTTGTTTTAAAAATTTGAATTTCTAAAATGGCTTCTTTTAATACTGCTTTTGCTGAGGGTCAATCCATAGTTAGACCACCAATGTTCAATGGTGAATATGCTTACTGGAAAAATACGATGGAAATTTTTCTGAAAACCATTGACGCTTGGGATATTGTTGAGACAGGGTATAGAGCACCAACTATAATTGTAAACAATCAGGAAATAAATAAACCGAAGGATCAATGGACAGATCTAGAAAATAAGTTACAGATTACTAATGCCAAAGCTATGAATTCGATTATTTATTCATTAGATCGGGTTGAATTTAATCGTGTCTCACATTGTCTAACTGCACAGGAAATATGGCATACACTCGAAGTGACTCACGAAGGAACATCTCAAGTCAAAGAATCTCATCTTTCCATGCTAAGTAGCGAATACGAGAATTTCACAATGACAAAGGAAGAAAATGTCAAAGATATGTACGGACGACTTTCCAATATCATATACAAATCAAAGGCTCTTGGAAAATCATACACAGAATTGGAGATAGTTCGAAAAATCCTCAGAGTCCTTCCACGAAGTTTTAAAGCCAAAGTAACTGCCATCCAAGAATCAAAAGATTTGGAACAAATGAAAGTCGAAGAACCCATCGGAAACCTCACCACTTACGAGCTGGAGATGAAATTCAAGGAAGAACGTGAAGGAGGAGACACTCGAAAAAAATCAATGGCTCTTAAAGGAACAATTGAAAGTGAAGATGATGATGATGATGGTGAAGCAGAACTAGCACTATTATTAAGAAGATTCAAAAGGTAGAATCACAAATATGGCTATCCGGTCAAAAATCAACAAGTAAAGAGCAGATTAAACAAAGCACTAGACAACTCAGAAGAACAGAAAATCATTTGCCACAAATGCAATAAACCCGGTCATATCAAGCCAAATTGTCCCCAAAATCGACTCAGTCAAGGAAAGAAACCGAAAAGGAGAAGTGAAAAAGCAAATTTGTGTCTTCATGGTGAAATAACTGACAGTGATGATGATGAGCCAAGTGAGGTATCAAAACTGACTCATTGAGAATTACTCGTATATTTTCACGAGGTAAATGGGTGTTTTGAACGACTTAAGGAGAAATATGGTAAAATTGAATCATAACGAGATAGTTTAATTGAAGTAAATGATCAACTTGAACAATTAGTTAAAAATAATCAAAATAAGTACCCTAAGTGTGACAAGTGTTCATTGTCTAAAGAAGAAAATATAAAATCAGAAATTAATATAAAATCACTTGAAAAAGAAATTCTAATTTTGAAAGAAAGTGAAAATACTGGGAGAGTGAATTCTATTAAAAAGTGCACATAATTATTAAACGAAAATGAATCTCTCAAAACACAAGTCCAACAATTGTCAACGACTTTAGATAAATTTTCAAAATGTGAAAAATCGTTGAATATGCTACTAGGGAAGCAAACTATTAATACAGTTAGACAAGGACTTGGATATAATCAATCTAAAAATGTTAAAAACAAAATTAATCAAGTCAATTATATGTGCACAATTTGTAAAAAATATGGACACAATCACAATAATTGTTGGTATAGACCCAAACACGTGAAAACTATACCAATTTGGGTTTCAAAAGGCACAAATATAAAATCTCTCAAAGTTAAAAAAATTTGGATGCCGAAAGGAACATATATAAATAGTTTTGGGTCTCCACAAAATTATTTCTCAAAATCAATTACCACTAACAATCATGGACCTATAGAAACAAATAGGTCACTAAACTCTCTTCTTGTGTAGGTATGCTGGCAGGCTAAGGAACAACAGCAATGGTACTTGGATTCTGGCTGTTCCAGGCACATGACAGGCGATAAATCAAAGTTCCTTATCCTAAAAAAGTACGGAGGTGGTAGAGTCACAATGGGTAACAATGATAAGTGCAAAATTGTCGGTAAAGGTAAAGTGGGTAACAATACATTTACCTTGAATGGCGTACTATATGTTGAAAATCTGCACCACAATTTGATATCAGTCAGCCAACTATGTGATAAAGGTATGAATGTTATTTTTGATTCTGACTTGTGCAAAATTGTTGAAAAATCATCAAAAGAAATCTTATTTTCAGGTAAGAGGAAAGGTAATATATATTCTCTATCCTTTGATGATCTCACCCTTTCTAAATGTTTGGTAGCTAAGGATATAGAAGTAAATTTATGACATAGACGATTAGGGCATGCTAGCATGAATTTGTTAAACAAATTAAAAAGGAAAAAATTGGTAAGAGGGTTGCCATCACATGATTTCGAAACAAAAAATTTATGTAAATCATGTGCTTTGAGAAAACTTAAAAAATCATTATTTCATGCCAAAAACAATGTAAGCACTTCTAGAGTTCTTGAACTAGTTCATATGGATCTATTTGGACCTAACGACATTGCTAGCTTAGGTGGTAAGAAATATTGCTTTGTATTAGTTGATGATTACTCAAGATATACATGGGTATATTTCTTAGCTAAAAAATCGAAAACTTTTTCATACTTCACAAAATTCACAAAATTAGTTCAAAATGAAAAAGGAGTTCCTATTATTTCGTTAAGAAGTGATCGTGGTGGAGAATTTGAAAATTATGAATTTGAAAACTTTTGTGATGAAAATGATTTTAAACAAGAATTTTCTGCACCACGTACTCCACAACAAAATGGAGTAGTTGAAAGAAAGAATCGAACATTGCAAGAGTTGGCAAGGTCTATGATAAATGAGTATAAGCTACCTTTGCATTTTTGGGCAGAAGCAGTAAATACAGCTTGTTGTGTAATGAATAGAGTTATGATTAGACCAACTCCTAACAAAACACCCTATGAGCTATGGTTCAAAAATAAGCCAAACATTGCCTACTTCAAAGTATTTGGGTGTCCATGCTATATTCTCAATACAAGTGATCAATTAGGAAAATTCGAAGCAAAAGCCGATGAAGGCATATTCATGGGATACTCTTCTAGAAGCAAAGCTTATAGAGACTACAACAAAAGGAATAAAACAATTGTGGAGTCAATCAATGTGAAGTTTGATGAAGGCATTAATGAACAGGAAATGGTCAAAAACAATGTTGAAGAGGAGAACGAAAAAGATGAGAATGAAAAACCAAAAGAAACTGCAACAACAAAAGAAGTCCGAAGGAATCTAGATCTAGAGAGATTAAAATTCAAAGCAGATCATCCTCCAGAATTGATAATAGGAAATCCTATCGCAGGTGTTCAAACTCGTTCCTCCTTTAGAAATTTGTGTGATCTGTGTATATATAGTGGATTTATTTGAGTAATAGAACCCAAAGACATAGATACGGCTCTTAATGATGAAATTTGGTTTATGGCTATGCAAGAAGAGCTAAATCAATTTGAGCGAAATGATGTTTGGAGTCTAACATCTAGACCTAAGGATTATCCAGTCGTAGGAACAAAATGGATTTTCAAAAACAAATACGATGAATCTGGAAATGTGATTAGAAATAAAGCTAGATTAGTCGCTAAAGGATATAATCAAATTGAAGGAGTTGACTTTGATGAAACTTTTGAACCAGAAGCTAGACTGGAATCAATTAGGATATTGTTAGCTTTTGCTTGCTACAAAGAATTTAAGTTAAGACAAATGGATATTAAAAGGGCCTTTCTTAATGGAATTTTAAAAAAATATGTATTTGTTGAACAACCAATAGGTTTTGAAAGTCATGAATATCCTAACCATGTGTATAAGCTTAAAAAGGCATTATATGGATTAAAACAAGCTCCTAGAGCTTGGTATCAATGCCTCAGTACTTATCTTCTTGAAAATGGGTTCAAAAAGGGCTGTGTAGACACCACATTATTTCTGTTGCATGAAAACGATGATCTTTTAATTATTCAAATATATGTTGATGACATTATTTATGGTGCTACTAACAATATGTTGTATGAGAAATTTGAAAAAGTTATGCAGGAAAAGTTTGAAATGAGCTTGGTTGGGGAGTTAAAATTCTTTTTAGGATTTCAAGTCAAACAAAGCGATAAAGGTACATTCATTTCTCAAACAAAATAAATTAGGGAACTTGTCAACAAATTTGGATTAAAAGATGCTAAACCAGCTAGAACCCCCATGAGCACAACAATTAAACTTGACAATGATGAAAAAGGTAAGGCAGTTGATCAAGAGCAATATAGAGGTATGATTGGATCACTCCTTTATCTTACCGCTTCTAGACCTGACATCATGTTTTTTGTCTGCTTGTGTGCACGATTTCAATCTAATCCAAAAGAATCTCATTTAAAAGCCATTAAAAGAATTATAAAATATTTGTTGCACACCCCACGATTTGGTCTTGGTATCCAACAAATGATAATTTTGAATTAAAAGGATTTTCAGATGCGGACTATGCTGGAAGTCTAGTTGATAGAAATAGTACTAGTGGTGCATGCTTTATGTTAGGACATTCATTAGTTGCATGGTCAAGCAGAAAACAGAATTGTATTGCGTTATCCACCACAGAGGCAGAGTATATTGCTCTGAGTGGTTGCTCTGCTCAAATCTTATGAATGATACAAACTTTGCAAGACTATGGTCTAAATTTTAAACGTGTACCACTAATGTGTGATAGCAAAAGCGCTATTGATCCCATAAATAATCCTGCACATCACTTACGAACAAAACATATAGATGTTAGACATCATTTTATTAGAGATCATACTTTCAAGGAAAATATCTGCATAAATTTCATTTCAACCGATCCTCAATTGGCAGACATTTTTACAAACCCCTACCAGAAAATAGTTTTTGTAAACTACGTCTAAGTTTAGGTGTTTTAGAAATTTGATTTTCTCAATATTTAACATTTTTTTTCTCCCTACTAATTATCAAAAAAAAGGTACATAGTGATTGAAAAAAAAGTGACGAGTGTTGATATTTATCATATATTATGACTCAAGATGATATAATTAGTAAATTTCTTTAGAAATTTAAACAAGAGTTATAAAACTTTTTGTTGGTAAAAAATTCCATGACCATCTCTATTTCTATCATATTTCTAACGACCATCACTCATCAAAATTCAATATAGTTTGTCAATATGTGGTACTTTAAACAGGAATCATTCGTTTTTCATTTTACATTTTTTTAATAATAATAATAATAAAATAAAAAAATAAAAAAATAATCCAAAGTATTTACTCTCATTTAAAAGTCCTCACGGTTATGCATGGGTGAATTACTTAGAATTTGTTATGTGCTTCCATGCTCATTTAAAAGTCCTCACGGTTATGCATGTATGGAACGCATATCAAAATTGATTTTTTTAAATAAACAAGTTGATTCTAATCCCATTTAGAAGTCCTCATGGTTATGCGTGGTTAGAAGATACTTGAATTCATTTTCTTTTAAATAAAGTTGGAATACTACTAATCTCATTTAAAAGTCCTAATGGTTATGCATGGTTGGTAGATATTCAAATTCCCGATATATGTATACCACAAATAGACACAACTGTATGGTTTTATATGATGACATCATTCCCATCATTCTAAAAGTGGAATATGTGCCTAACAAAGTATTTATGATTTTTGTTTGATTTTTTATTGAAATTTAATATTTATATTCAACTGAGTTTTAATGTTGGATTAACATCGATCACTTTATCTCTATTTTTTCTAGCACTATTACTCTTTTGCTGATAACAAAAGAGGGAGAGAAAAGTTAAGATTTTGTCAAATAAAATTAAGCAAAGGTCAAATATTTTCTATTTGCATCTAGGCTCATTTGCATATTTTTAATGGTATGCATATATGAAGGGGGAGCTTTATGTAGAGAGGAAGCATTTAAATAGGGGGAGCTAGAGTATATCAATGATCAAATACATTTAACATATTCAAAATCTTAAATATATGTTTGTTATCATCAAAAGAGAGAGATTATTGAATATGCGATTATATGATTTTTGTTTGATGATAAAAAACATATATATATTCATTTAAATGCATTTGTTAATGTACTATTTTATTTTCATAGATTACATAAATATTTGCTGAATAAAATAAATAACACAGAATTTGAATTCAAACAGAAATTTTATTCAAACAAATATTTATTACAATTTTTGAATAGTACAAATTTCAAGCTCTCACAATATACAATTACAATTACAATTACAATTATAATACAAATTAGATTAAATTACAATTCATATTTACATTGCACCTCACTACATATCACTCATTCACTTAACTCGTACCGATCTTCAACTTCATTCCAATGTGAATCTAGCATTTGAGCAATCTGCAGAAATACACATTGACGCGGTAAAATTGAAAATAAAATATTTTTTCAGCATAAAATAAAATGTGGATTTTGAAAATAATATTTTCCTCGGTTCTTTGGATTGTTCGTCATCATTTAATTTTGAATTCATCATACACGAACAGCTTGTGACATACACAGTGTATCACTGTCTATGCCACAAGGCCTTGCACACCGATATATACACTTGATAAAATTACAGGGACAGGTGAGCACAGGTCAAACCCAAAACGCCAGGTTCAACTCAAGTGCAATAAAAATAATGTCACAATATCAGCACAAGGTCAAACCCGAGCTTTAAGCTGGATTCAACTCAGGTGTGATTTCAAAAATCAAGATGAAGTTCAAGTTGAAATGCAGCAACCAAAACAAATGCAACAGTGGATCAAATGATCAATGAGCAAGGCTGCACAGTGAAAACTGTATGCAAACCAAGTGCACCAATACTAAACAGAAGAATACTTCAACTACAAATGCACAGCACACATCAATTATACATGAAGGCCAGAGTGTGCAGTAACAATATACAAGACTACAAGTACAAAGCATGCACATCGAACTCACCATAATGCATCACTGTAAATTCAACATCAAATCATCAAAAAGCTAAACTGCACATGAAAATGAAACCAGAGCCAATACATGTGAACTCAGGTGGATAATACAAGCAGGAAACATGTATATGAAATGCAACAGTGAAACTGGACAGTGCAAGTATCAGACTCGAGCACAAAGGCTATAACTTCAAATGAACATTACAAGGAAATACAACTCTAGCTGAAACAAATGACTCAAACTCAACTAAATCTCAAGACCACAAATCTCAACTAAAGTTCAAGTCACACATGAATTCAACTCAGATGTAAGCATACTCGAGGCACGGTACACATCAACCCAATGAAAACTAGAAATGCGCTCAAAGAAAATCCAGACCACATGAAGGAACAAACACATGAATGTACTGGCAACAAATAAGCAAGCATATGCACTAGCAAACAAAACTACAACATCAAGTGATACTAAGTACAACTAGAAACAGTGGACAATGCATGAAGACTTGAACAAGACTCGACTGCTACCATGACTCGAAGCAACACAGTGATATGCAGCAGTGTAAACATCACATTGAAGCAACTCGAGCTCAAGACAGTACAATAGAAAATCAAGCAGAGTACAGGCAAAATGAAAACAAGCTAAAGGAATCATAGTGAACATTACAAATACAACACATATATACATACATAGATGTATGTATACACATGGCAGTAAAGACATAATGGCCGGAGTCATGAAACAACAAGTAAAATCGAACAAGGTCGAAAGTGCTACCAGAGGCAGTGAATAGTATGGAAAAAGTCGAACAAGATCAACAACAAAAAATCAAGTTTGCAGTCGAAGACAACTGCAGGTAAAATCAAAACCGAAGTCAACATCGAACCAAGTCAGTGCCGAAATTGAACAAGTCAGAAATCGACACCGTGGTGACCAAGCAAAGTCAAAATCGAAGCCGTGTTAACCAAGCCGAAATTATATGAATTGGAAAAGTCAGATAAATCACCATCGTTCAAGAATAATCAAATGGCCGAAGACGAATTCAAATAGATGTATACAAACGAAAATCAAGGATCTCGAATCCTATATAAATATGTAACATCATTGGCAAATTGCAAGCATCGAGTTCAAGTAAGCCAAAACCAGTAAAGTAAAAGGAGTAAATTACATAACAGAATCAAATTCGAACTTGATCGAATTGAAGTAGCCGAAGGCAATTCAAAGAGCCAAACAGTCGACGAAAGCAATGAACTAGAAAATGTCTATTTCGATTAACCAACTGAAAGTCGGCGACTTCAATCCAAAGCCCTAATTCAACAGAGAAAATCGAATAAGGAAGAAGCAACGAGCCGCCGTTATACAGAGCAAAGAGGAAAGAACGGGCCAACATAATAATAAAAAGAAGAAAAGGGCCGGCCTTGTTTTTAGTTGGGATTTAATAGTTTAAATTAGGGCTTTGTTTTATTTAAAAAAAAAAATTAAATTGTATTTTTCTTTTGAGAATTGTGTAATTGCTAGTCGTGTGACTAGAGGACAAACTATGCCGCGTAGTTTGAGAACTCGCAACTCAGTGGCTGAGTTGTGGCAGGGTTTTGAGCGTACAGTTAGGTTAGTCAGTAGCGGGTGTCACGAGTTTATGTGTGTAAGCGTGTGACTGGTTAATTTCTAGTAGAAACCTTGGGGCAGCACGTAGGCAGGGTTTTGCCGAAGCTGGGTAAATTCTGTGTTGTTCTATTTCTGCATTTATTATTCTGCTATTATTTGTGCTGCTATTATTTTGATATATCTGTGTTGAAATAAATTTATAAGCTTCCGCAATAATTTTTATAATTAACAGTATCACCCAATTCACCCCCACCCCTCTAGGGTGAAATCGATCCTACACACATCCTTAGGACGAGTGGCATGTATCCTAAACTGTTCTATAAATTTCGTCGCCAATTCATCAAAGCTAGATATAGACCGTGGTGGAAGTCGAGTGAACCACACGGTTGCAATTCCAGATAAGGTTATTGGGAAGCATCTACACTTAGTTGCATCATTAGCTCTTGTTGAATCTATCATCCATTCATATCTCACCACATGCTGTCAAGGATCGGTCTTCCCTTCGTAGGCTGGGATAGTTGGCATGTTAAACTTCTTGGGGTACTCGGCCTGTAGAATAGTATCTGTGAATGGAGTATGACTACTGGATATCCCCCAATCTTCAATGGTCAATCCTAGATTTTCTCTCATCAACTGTCTGACCATAGCTGATAAGCCTGGGGCTTGTATGGAGGACGGAAGGCTGGACTCTATTCTACGGGACTGCTCGGGTTGATGTCTCCTCTGTTGGTGATCTACCAAACGTGTATCTTGGGGACCAGCTTCATTGGGGTCTTGGTGAGCCGGACGTCCAGTTTCCACATGTGCTCTAGCTCCTACGTTTCTCGTTTCGGCTTGGATGTGGTCTTCAAGATGTGAGTGATCCCTAGTTGATCGATCAGCAGCACCTGCTTGTGTAGTTTTAGTTTTGCGGCGTCTATGCTTGGGAGGTTCATCGGATGAAGTCGAGCTATCAGATGAAGAGTAAGCAACGGGGCTACCTCTAGCATTTTGATGTTGTTGCTGAGTAAGCTGAGTCATGAGGTTAGCGTTAGCTTGAATCTGCTCGCTGAGTTGTCTTCTTCTTTCCATGAGTTCTCTCATCAATTCGCTGAACTTTTTTCTGGTGACAACTTCCATTTGATTTTGGGTGGCAGTTCCTGCACCTAGATATGCTTGTTGGTTGCTAGGTCCTATTTTTTGCACGCTAGCAGTCTCGTTGACGTCCAAGTTATGAGAGGCCGATCTGGTACATGGTATTCCATAGTAGAGTTATTGATAGGAACTCTAAGTTGAATCAACGAACGTCCTGTGAATGACTTGGACCTCCTTCGAGGGATTTATTCAATCCAGTAGCTACAAAGCAGATCCTATCAGCCTGAGAATTCGTTTTTCAATGAGAGCACCAAAATGTTAGCACTAGAATTGGTCACTAACACTTGAGAAAGATTAAGTAGAGAGAGTAATGAAGAAAGTAAATTAAAACAGAGGTTTTATGCTAAGTTAACAGCAAAAACAAGAACACCGGATTTATAGTGGTTCAACGTAACTACCTACGTCCACTTTAAGTTTTGATCTTTATTGCTTTCACAAATGATTGGATACAGATACAATATGTACAATAATGGCTTGAATACAAGTGCTAAGTAAAATAGAATAAGTCTTGAATGCAGCAGAGTCTCTTCGGTGTTCTCGAAAAAAGGTCCATTTCACTGTGCCCCTGCCCATCTATTTATAGACGAAGTTGGGTTGGACTTCCCTCATGGGCCTAGGAACAAGGTACCTCGGCCCGTGGCAAGTCACTTCTGCGCACCGAGCCATGAATGTCGAACGGAAATTGCCGAGCGAGGTTGGCCGAACAAGAGAATGCCAAACGAGGCCTCCGTGCCGAATGGCACTCGTATGCCGAGCCACACATCCAGCCCGAATGACATTTGTATGCTGAATGAGGGATGCGTTTGAACTACACTCGTACGTCGAACGAGGTAATGTGCCGAATGAGTGGAGGTACGCCGAGTGAGGCATGTGCCGAACGACTCATCTATACCGAATAAGGCATTATGCCAGTCGACCCTTCCATGCCGAGCGAGGCTTCATGCTGAGCGATTCTTCTATGCCGAATGAGGCAAGATGCCGATCGACCCTTCAATGCCAAACGAGGCATTGATGCCGAGTGAGGCTTCGTACCGAGCGACCCTTCCATGCCGAGTGAGGCTTCATGCCATGCGATTCATCTATGCCGAACGATGCAAGATGCCAATCGACCCCTCAATGCCGAATGAGGCAAGATGCCGATCGACCCCTCAATGCCAAAGGAGGCAAGATGCTGAGCGAGAGGAGGTGCGTCGAACGAAGCCTGTGCCGACCGAGGTATCCATGCCGAGCTTCTTGTTACATGGTCAAACAACCGGGTAATAAGTATAAAGATCAAGAATGAAAAAAATCAAGTTTGAAGACTCATGAGTATCAAGATTAAGATTTCAAGATATGTGTCTAGTTTTTGTTCAAATTTCATAATAGCATTGAAATCTTCATTCCGAATTTCATTTGGAATGGAACCCATTTATACCTTCTTAGTGTCTTACAAACCCACAACAAGTAGCTTACAAACCTATGACAAGTGGCTTACAAACCCACGAACATCCTGGTTTTGTACGAGTTCTCAAACCCTGATGTGATGAGATATTTTGCAGGAAGAAGCTTGCAAAACTAATTCAAAATGGTTTTTCAAAATAATTTTCAAAACCGCTTTTCAAAATATTTTAGCCTGAAAATTATCCTTTCAAATGATTTTTCAAAAGGATGTCTTAGCCTTGAAATATTATTTCTTTTTGTTTTAACATAAACTCTTGTTTTAAAACTTCATTTTCAAAACAAATTTTACATTGTTTTTAACATAGGGATGTCAACATCATGAGATACTCCATGTCGACACGGTGGCTGTTGAATTCAAAAGTTTCAATTTTCAAAAGAAATGTCTATTCGTTTAAATCTCTTCACGAATGGTTATGACCGTTGGTGCTTTATAAATAGCCTTCACAAACGAATTTTTTAACTAACTAATTTCTTATTTTTCTTCACTTCTTCTTCTCCACAAATCCATATTCCATAATTTTCATATTTTTAAGATCGTGCCGAAATTCTATCGAATTCTTAAGTGAATCAAATTAGAATCTCATTCTTTTTTGATTCTCTATCCTCTCTCGAAGATCAAAGTGCTATTCAAAGTTATATGATCAATTTGTAATCAAAAGTTTATCGAGTCTCTCTATAAGGTGTGGTTGTGCTTGGAAATCAATCGGGTGGTCTTGAGTCCCATAAATCAAGAGAGTTTGCTCCGAACTCGTCAGACAGGAGGGTACCTCAAGGCCTTTAGAAATTAAGGGTTGTAATCTCGACATTGGTATAATAAAAATCTGTATGAGGTGGTTTTCCTTGGTACAGGACTGGATGTTAGGAAACTCCAAACCAGTATAAAATCCGGTGTGTTCTTTCCTTTTACTGCTTTTTATTTACTTTCTGCATCTGTGATTAAGTTCTGCATTTATTTGTGTCATATTTTCAATTTAGTCCATATAAGTCTTAAAATCCATTAAACACTATTCACCGCCCTCTCCCCTCTTGTGTTAAATTAGTCTTAAGACCCTTAATCCGCACTCACTTTCATACAAGACCTATAAACATCGAAATAGGTATAAAACCTAAAATAGGTACAAAACCTTTAAACATCAAAAAGGAACAAGTCCTATAAACATCAAGATAAGTACATCACCTATAAACATCGAAATGGGTACAAGACCTATAAACATCGAAATAGGTGCAAGACCTATAAACATCAAAATAGATACAAGACCTATAAACATCAAAGGTAAGTCATGAACTCATCGAAAAGTGTTATATACTTTTATATAACAATCGAATAGATAACGACCATGTATCCCATACCATATGGGTTTACCCAGACATTTATTATACAATAGTAAACTCCACTAATGTATATAAATGGCTTAATCAAATAAGTCTGAGAATTAACAAGTAAAACAAAGTTGAGTGTTCCATACCATTTGTTTTATTAAGCCGTTTAAATCCTCTTCTCATTCAATTGATAACGCGCCATAAAATAGTTTACTTTAAAATCATTCTTGAAAATGTATTTTTGTAAGCTAGAATATATATTATATTTATGTATGTATGTATGTATGTATTGGAAAGCCTTTGGTTATATATATATATATATATATATATATATATATATATATGTGTGTGTGTGTGTGTGTGTGTGTGTGTGTGTGCGTGCATGCATGCATGCATGCATGCAACTACAATTTTTTCAAACCAATGTTCCAAATCTACTTTATAACCATTAATATTACAATTAAATATTATATAGACACACACACACACACTCCAAATATCTTTTATAGAAAATATATTTATACTTGAAAAGATTTAGGAAAACGGTTTGGTTTAGAAATCGTTCCCTTGAAAACTCTAGTTGAAATTGTGCAATAAAACTTGTGTGCAGTATCACAGATCTATAGAGTATTTTCATGGATTAATCCAATATGAATTCATAAATTCAAAATCAAAAATTCAAAATTTTCATTGAAATCAACATGAATTAGAGAATAAAAATCAATCAAATAATAAAAAGGAGCCAAAAGGACACACGAACGGGCCAACGGATGTGAACGGGAGGTCAAACGGCTTAACCTGGGGCTCACCTCAGGTCATGACCCGTGCACCCATCTGGTCGGACCGGTGGTAGTGCCTGGGCTGAGTCGTAGGCGATATCGGCAGCTCCCCATTCGTCCGTTGTTGCTCGTTTCTTCGTCGATGACCTCCTTGACTTCTAGAACACTAATTTAGCAGTCATGCAAGCATATAAACATCAACAACCGAATGTAATTCGTGATCATATAAAGTGGGTTTCAAAAAACTAAAATTAGTATAGCAATTGGTGTAATCAACATAAGAGATTGAAATCAGTTCGACACTAAAAAGCATCCAAAACAACAACTTACAACATGTATTCAACCATAGTCTAGATGTGTGAGATTAACTCACTAATACAAGCTTGAATCGATAGCAATAGACCGGATTCCCCTAAGCTAGCCTCTTTCAGCGATTACCCTTGATTAATTCTTAGAAATTGCGAAAATAAGATTACTAACTAAGATGAAAAACTGAAATTAAAACCGTAATAGATGCAATAGAAGATGGTAGAGATTACCCTAATCTTATTTCTTCAATTAATTTCCAAAAAGCCCTTTGATTGATTTAGATTTGGGGTTTAATTTAGTTTCTAGGGTTTATGTTAAGGAGGGTTTGATTTTTGAGGTTTATAGAACTGAAAATGAGAAATGAGAAAAATTGAACGTACTTGTTTCTCAACCCTGCTCCTCTAACCTAGGCCAAAAGTGTTTGGGTATGAACCCATTAAGAAGAGATGTGTTTATTTTTTTTATTTCACTTATTATAGAACATCATTTTCTCACTTAAACAATGTTTTACAAAATAAACATTGATTTCCCTAATTTTAGTCAAACATAACATACCAAATTAAAACAAATCAAACCTGGAATTCTAGTCCAAAGACGTAGCCTATTCTCTGCCCGAATACCCCAGAAGAAATCCGAACCAAATCCCCCTCGATTTGGATCTAATTGTTCAGAAAAATTGATCAAATTAAATCCAATCGGTCCACCTGTTGTGTCATCCGGCCCACCTTTTGCCATCTAAGATAGGCAGCCTATAATACGTATTTTTTAGATTTTGTTTTGCTGTTTCTCACTCGTTTTACATCGGATTTTCGATCAGTTTTCTTATAATTTTAGATATGATTCTCTACTAGCTTTATACTTTCATCAAAAAGTTTGAATAGCAATCATTTCAAAATTGTTTTACAAATTGGCATTTTAATGCTAGTTTCCAAAACATAGAAATATAGCATTTTCATATATATATATATATATATATATATATATATATCTTCAAACTATATTTAAAAATCATTATAAATTCAAAATAAAATCATAATAAGACCTGATATATCAAATTGAAATTTATAAATGTATATATATGTGTGTGTATATATATATATATATATTGAAATAACTCATTTAATACTCAAACATTGTTTATTTTCATTTCTCGCTAAATAAATCATATCTCTTAGAATATATATCTATAAATCCATAATTAAAATTTTTAATTCACATACATACATACATATATATATATATATTTAAGTATGTATGTATGTATCTTTGTATCGTAATTTTAGAAATCATTTTTATACCATTTTAATGTGATTTTATGTCCTAAATCATTTTACACAAAACCGGGCTGAATTTCACATATTATGAACTTGCATTTTTAAAAATTCATATAAATTAAATAAAATCCCACAAAAATACTTTGTAGACATGCTACCATCGAATAAAATTTCAAAAAGTAATTTTATATCAATTTAACAAGATTAAATGTCTCAAATAGTAAAAGATACAATTTCATGCCTATTTTCACATATTACGAAATGTATGAATATTAATTTATATAAATTATATAAAAATGGCCAAAAATTATATTTAGGTATGTAAATTTGATATTTCATTTTATAAATGTATTCATATAAATTTCTAACCATTATACTATAAATTTCCCATTTATTTTTATCTTATTTAGGAAAACCCATTTATTAAATTTCTTATTTATTTAATTCCAAAGTTTATTTTAAATTGGAAACAAAACCAAATAAAATTTCCCAATTTCATGTTAAAGTTAATTAAGATAATTTAAACGATATTTTATTTTTGATTTTAAGTAATCTCGACCAGGGTTGTTACAGATTCCTCCTCTTACAAAAATTGTGTCCATGAAATTTTCTTAAGGAAAAGTCTATAACAATTTACAAAGAACATATCATCTCAAATGAAATTGGGTTATGAATGAGGGATAGCTCAAAATATAAGACTCGTCTTAAATGACCTCAAGAAAATGCGTATGATACGTTCGCTCGATAATCTCTCAAGCTCCACAAGAATAGTCCCTAAGATTATCGGACCATTAGAATTAGATGAGCAAAACATCTTTATTTCGAAGGTGTTTAACCTTTGAGGCTACACAAGAATAGAGTTATGTTCATAAGTTAGATTTTGTGAGATCTCAAGTGCAACAAGGATTCCATGCTTAAAATTAGAATCAGAATTTCTATAGCATTTCCAAAGCTAAAACACAAATGAAGATTTAATCTTCCATAGAAAATTCCAAGATATTTTTAAAAGATTCACGAATGGAATTGGGACTTGAGATCAATTTCTTCCCCCGACTTAATCTAACAAGAGAGTGATTGACATAGCCACCCAAATAAAGTCTTAAAATGAGCCATGTCGATACTGGATTGCAAAATATCAACAATATGAAAAATTCAATCAAGGCAAACACGATCCTCCTCGCGCTATGATGGTCTAGAATATAATCATAAGGTAGATTTTTAGGATTTTTTTCTATACTCAAACCACTAGAAGTTATGTATTCAATTTCCATAAGATATATTTTTGTTCATTAATTATTTGAGATAAACTCAAATGATTGGTTTGAATTCTCAAAATTTCTATAATCTTTTACTTCTAGAAATTTCTTGGTTACCTAATTCTTAGATTGCACTAAGGATTAATTCTATAACTTGTTTTAAAAGAATTTTAAAATTTACAAAATTTCAACCTCAGCAAATCGAATAAATGTTATAACCTAAAAGAGGTTCTTAGTTGTAAATTTCTAAGCAAGTATTAATCTAAATTTTCACACCTTAATTTATTAAAAGTATTTGCTTTGTTTAAAATACTTATCATTATGAGTATTCTAAGATACTTACTTAATCATATTCAAAAGTTGTGGATTAATACTGGGATTTCTTCTTACTCATACAAATACAACTGAAAAACCTAAACTATATTCTCTTAAGGATCTAGCGACTCTCCGTTCGAACACTAAAAGTGAACACAACACTAAAGTATTAAATACTTTCCTAAATTTGATCACAAGAATTTAACTAAGGCATCCCATAGACCTAGTGCAATTCAAGTATTCACTAATGGGCTAGTAAATTCCACTCAAACATTCAATTCAATGTGTTGTACCCCATTCGATGAAGTGTTACTTAAAAGAATATAAATCAATCAACAACGCTAAATTGATTGCTAATACTTCTCGTCTTATAGAATTAAGGTTTTCAAAAATAGTTTACATTTTTCTTCACGCAAACCCCAATAAAAATTATATTCTTTCAAATATGCAATTTTATTATTTCTATTTAAAATGAATCCTTTTCTTGGTAATAGGTATGAAATCTTAGACATTACTTAATATAATGTTAAATTAATGCGTGCATGTGTGTGTGTATAATACATATATCTCACAAATTCTATTCGCTAGCCTCTTCTTAAGAGTGTATATAATTTCCTCCTAATATTTTAATTAATACCCGAGAGATGAATTAATTAATAAAGTCATCATTAAAGTTTTCAAGAAGCTTTAAAATGCTTAGTTGTTTTGGTTTAAATAGTTATCTTACTTAATAACATGTTTGAAAAGTGAGACAATGTATATAACATAAGTTCCACAAAGTATTGCCAAAAAAAATTTTAATACTAGAATTAGTATCTAAATGAATTAATTTGTAAAGTTATTTCCATAATTGTCATTCCAAATACAATAGGGATGCAATCTCAAATTTCCATATCATTTAACCTAAGCTTTTTCTTTAAACTCAAATAAATTTTTAGGATAATACTTAAAACGTTCCTAAATGTTATAAAAAACATATAATGTTACTTTTCTACCTTTTCATAACAAATTATCTTGACCATTGACTGCAGTGTTGATAAAATCAACATCGCCTCGCCATTGTTCTCGACAAACCCTATGATTAATTATTTTAATCCACTATTGAATTATGATTCCGTATAATTTATCTTTATTGATACTCCTATTCTTCAATAATATAGAAATGCTTTTATATTTAACAATAGAAAAGAAATATCACATTCAAACTTTATTATATAATTATATACATACCTTGGTATGTATTTCCAAACATCATTTTATTTTAAGTCACATTAGTCTTCAAATATAAATTTTTTTCCTTCTTGAATTAACATATTTTCATAAATATGATTTTCCAAAATACTTATTTTAATAAAAATGCATGTCCAATTGTCTCGTTTAAATGTTTAGGAATAACTACGAGTATGTTGGCTAGACGTCCCCAACCAAAATCCTTAAAGCACCCGACAAACAATTCAACACACATAAATATGTATTCCAAAAATCCTCTTTTAAAAATAGGGGATACTTATATCTTTATGCACCATAGTTTATACATATTACAACAAGCTTATAATCATCACCCTTAAACATCTTATAAAAAACTTCATAGGATGGTATTTCTTAAGTAGGCGATGATTTCATTAAAAAAATTCTTAATCAAACTCTTTGTTTAGAGTAAATAATAAATCGGTTATTTTTTGTTAATTGGTAATTAAATACCAAAACTTATCTCTATTTCCTATTGACTTAATTTTATAATTTCAAGATTTGATTCTTGATTCTTTTATACACAAGAAAATCAATTTCACTTGCAGTAATTTCCAATATGCAAATACCATAAGATTTGATTAATAAACTTCAAATAGGATTCTAGTTATCAAGGTTCTTAATATGATTAGAATTGCCACTTAGAATCCTATGAAAATCTACATCCAAACCAATCAAACAATCATAAATTTACTGGATAATGAGCCTAGCGGAAACACTCCACTGACTTCTACTACACGACTTTAATTACAAAAAAGGTTGACAACAACCTTCATGATTTGCTGGGCGGACAATGTACTATGTCTCAACTAGGCTAGTTGGATTGCCCGGTACTAGAATGACTGACTCAGCCGCCAGCCCATGATACCTCATAAATAGACAAGACGGGATTAGAAGTTATCTGGAATCCACATGGACTGATGTTTGCGTCAAAATTGACCACAAACACCCGATATCGTGAAAGCACCCGTTTATGAACACAAATCAGCAACAATCAATATAGAACTCAGATCTAAGCAATAACAATCACAATAATTCACAAATAAAAATCACAAACACAGGATTTATAGTGGTTCGGCGATCTTGCCTACGTCCACTCTGAAGCTTATGTCTTTATTGATTCACTTGATGATTTCAATCGATTACAGCGAACTACAATTGATGATAGCTTTTAAATCTGAATACAACAGCGATAATGAAGAGTAGAATTGAATCCGACAGGGTCTGGACGTTGAATGGCGGAAGATCCTCTTTTCGTAGCCTTCAAGGTGCTATTTATAGGCGTTTGAGGCCCAGATCTCGCTCAAACTTCGGCAGACTTTTTCAATCATGTGAGTGGGCCCACGCGACCGACCCCACCAAGTTTCGACTCGATCTGAGATCGATTCGAACTCCATTCGAATCGATCAAAAAATGACCCAATCGAGCTGAAACTTGGCAGGAACAAACTTTACCTTGCATGGAAGCTTCTGTGAAAATTTCATTGCATCTGGATCAGTAGATCTCGAGTTATCGTGGATTCTAAATGAAGTCTTTCGGTTGTTGTTTGCTTCGAACCGATTCCTTCGAATCGATGTCTTCGACTCCATCGGCTCACGTGGTTCCGTGATGAGGTGGCGCGCGTCCTTCGAGGCGATCCGGTCTTCTCTCCGGGTTGAACGCTTTGATCCCTTAGATCTCGCCGACTTCGTATCGTGGGGTGACACGTCATCCAAGCTAGTTGACTTGGTGGATACGAACAAGTGTTTGTTCGTGGATTCGAACGTGACCGATTCGAGCTGAGGCATCCTAATGGGTTCGAACTCGATCGATACGAACAAGATCGGTTCGAAGTGACTAACTCCTGATGGATTCGAACCCGATGGATTCGAATGGAGCGAGGCGTTGTCATGCTGATGGATTCGAACCTGATGGATTCGAATGGCATGCTCTTTCCTTAGGTTGAATCGATCATAACTTGCACGTACGAGCTCCGATTGACTTGAGATTTGAAATGTTGGCTTCTACAACTTTGGTCATCATGTCTTGTCAATTGTGGCTCGATCCGGACTTGGACAAAATTCATCGATATCCATAGCGAAGCGAAGTACAACCAATCTCTGAGACGAACTGTCTTTTGTTTTCGACCAATCTTTTGGTATCACGGCTTTGCCAAAAAGCGGGATAACAACTGATACTAGAAGTTTCAAAGGAAGAAAGACAAAAGGACGAGTACCCAAAATCCCTATAGATATTTTTTTATCCTATAGGAGGTTATTTCTATTATTTATCCTATAAACCCAAACGATAGATCCTAGAGATCCACTAAGAGAAGATTCTCATCCTTGATATCATATTTTGTTCTGAACTTGGCTCTGATACCAAGCTGTGATGGCCTACCCTGAGTCTCATACTAACAAAGGATATCACAGAGTAATTTCATCTGTTAGTGTAGAGAATAGGGCTATTTATGAGTGACAGTCCGTGAATTTTGTTTTAAGTGAGTATTACTATGTCGATTTGGTTGATAGTTTTTTTTAATTGGAGTCGACATATACAATCTTAGGCTTAAAAAACCACAGTGGCTATAATATTAATTCATAACAATATACAATATTCATAGAACATAGAGTCATAAAGTATAAAATGTACACAGTGAAATATACAATGGAAACAAACTGAATGGAGAAAATAGATACATGATGTAAATTACAAGACTGTGGTCATTACGATCCACAACATACATAATTAATACATCCCATAGATACAAATATGTATATTTAAACGAGTCTGAACTTGATACAAGGTACAAAACTACCAGAATATGAATACTTGTACAGGATGAAGGTAAGATGAATGATAACTGAATAACTAAAATGAATCCTCTCTAGAACTATCAAACCAGAGCACACAAAATATCTCAGTCCGACCCGAGTATTATAAATTAATAAATGGGTCAGTCTAGACTATAATGAATGTGCTAGCAAGAATCATATATCACAAATTTCAAACATGCATTAATAACTTTAAATCACTAAATATGAAAATTCAAAAAAAGCTTCATAAAAGCAAAAACCTCCGAAATGATTTAGTGATAATCCAACAATATCAAATCTAGAAATCTCACAAATAGAAATCGAGAAATCTCATAAATAAGGGGGCTCAAAACTCCAAGATTGGTGAAAATAATTCACCTATGTTTGTGTAACTCCAAGATAGACGTGTAAGTCTATAAACATCGAGATTGTACAAGACTTATAAACATTGAAATATGTATAAAACCTATAAACTCCAAGATAGGTATGAAAACATTAAACATCAAATAGGAACAAGCCTTATGAACATCAAGATAAGTACAAGACCTATAAACATCGAAATAAATACAAGACCTATAAACAGCAAAATAGGTACAAGACCTATAAATATCAAATAGGAACAAGTCCTATAAACATCAAAGGTGAGTCACAAACTCGTCGAAAATTGTTATATACTTTTATATAACAATTGAGTAGATAATGACTTTGTGTCCCATACCACACAGGTTTACCCAAACTTTTATTATACAATAGTAAACTCCACTCATGTGTGTAAATGGCTCAGTCGAACAAGTCTAGGAATTAACCGGTAAAACAAACGCGAGTGTTCCATACACTCGTTTCGTTAAACCTTTTAATTCTTGTCTCATTCAGTTGATAATGTGCAATTTCATACATTATTTTACTTCACATCATTCTTGAAAAATATAGTTTTATAAGCTAGAATATATATATATATATATATATATATATATATTGAAAAGCCTTTGGTTATATATACAACACACAATTTCAAACCAATGTTCCAAACCAACTTTAAAACCATTGATGTTATAATTAAATATTAGATATATATACACACATTCCAAATATCTTTTATAGAAAATATGTTTATACTTGAAAAGGTTTGGGTAAACAGTTTGGTTTAGAAATCTTTCCTTTGAAAACTCTAGTTGAAATTATGTAATAAGACTTGTGTGTGATATCACTAATCCATGGAGTATTTCCATGGCATAATAAACCCAATATGAATTCACAAATTCATAATCAAAACTTCAAAATTTTCATTGAAATCAACATGAATTGGAGAATCAAAATCAATCAAACAATGAAAAGGAGCCAAACAGACACATGAACGAGCCAACGGATGTGGACAAGAGGTCACATGGTGTAACCTGGTGTTTAGCCAAAGTCATGACCTATGCACCGGTCTGGTGGGACCGGTGGTAGTGCCTGGGCTGAGTCGTAGGCGATATCGGCAGATCCCTATTCGTCCGTTGTTGCTCTTTTCTTCATCGATGACTTCCTAGACTTCTAGAACACTAATTTAGCAGTCATGCAAGCATATAAACATCAAGAACCAAATGAAATTCATGATCATATAAAGTGGGTTTCAAGAAAATAAAACTAGTATAGCATTGGTGTAATCAACATAAGAGATTGAAATCAATTCAACACTAAAAAGCATCCAAAACAACAACTTGCAACATGTATTCAGCCATAGTCTAGTTGTGTGAGATTAACTCACTAATACAAGCTTGAATCGATAGCGATAGACCGAATTCCCCTAATCTAGCCTCTTTTAGTGATTACCCTTGATTAGTTCTTAGAAATTGCGAAAATAAAATTACTAACCAAGACGAAAAACTGAAATTAAAACCCTAATAGATGCAATAGAAGATGGTAGAGATTACCTTGATGTTATTTCTTTAATTAATTTCCAAAGGTCCTTTGATTGATTTAAATTTAGGGTTTAATTTAGTTCTTAGGGTTTATGTTAGAGGAGAATTTTATTTTTTAGGTTTATAGAACTGAAAAAGAGAAATGAGAAACAATGAACGTACTTATTTTTCATCCCTACTCCTCCATCCTGGCCAAAAGGGTTTAGGTACGATCCCATTAAAAAGAGATGTGTTTATTTCTTTTATTTCACTTACTAACTATTTTCTCACTTAAATAATGGTTTATAAATTAAACATTGATTTCCCTAATTTCAATCAAACCTAACATACCAAATTAAGACAAATCAAACCTGGAATTCTAGTCTAAAGACGTAGCTTAATCCCTGCCCGAATAGCACAGAAGAACCCCAGACCAAATCCCCTTCGATTTGGCTCCGATTGATTAGAAAATATGATCAAATTACATTCAACCGGTCCATCTATTATCGTCTAAGACAGACAATCTATAACACGTATTTTTCATATTTTGTTTTGTATGTTTCTCACCGTTTTATATCGGTTCTCAATCTGGTTTCTTTTAATTTTAGATATGATTCTCTACTACCTTTCTACTTTCATTTCATTAAAAAGTTTGAATAGAAATAATTTTGAAATTGTTGTATAAATTAGTGTTTTAAAGCTAGTTTCTAGAAAATGAAAATATAGCATTTTCACGTATATATCTGCAAACTACCTTTAGAAATCATATAAATTCAAAATAAAATCACAATATGACCTGATATATCAAATTACAATTTATAAATATTTTATATAACATATATATTTATATATATTATATTTACTTCTATATAATTCATTTAATAGCTCAAACATTGTTTATTTCCATTTCTCACTAAATAAATCAGATCTCTTAGAATATATATCTATAAATCCATAATTAAAATTTCTAAATATATATGTATGTATGTATGTATCTTAACTTCAGAAGCCATTTGTATACCATTCCGATGTGATTTTATATCCCAAATCATTTTTACGCAAAACTGGGCCAAATTCCTAATATTATGAAATCGCATCTTTATAAATTCATATAAATAAAATAAAATTCCACAAAAATACTTTTTAGACGCGATGCTATCATATTAAACTTCAAATGTAATTTTATATCAATTTGACAAGATTAGATGTCCCAAATAGTAAAAAATACAATTTCATGACCGTTTTCACATATTATGAAATGTATAATTATCAATTCATATAATTTATATAAAAATGCCCTAAAATTATATTTAGGTATGTAAATTTGTTATTTCATCTAGAAATTTATTCATATAAATTTCTAACCATTATGCTATAAATTTTCCATTTATATTTATCTCATTGGGGATAACCCATTTAATAAATTTCTTATTTATTTAGTTCCAAATTTTATATCAAATTGAAAACAAAACCAAATAAAATTCCCTAATTTCATCTTAAAATTAATTAAGATAAACTAAATCATGTTTTATGTTTAATTTCAAGTAGTCTTGACCAGGGTTATTACAATCTAAGTTGAAGCATTGAAAGTAAAATGCTATTCAATAGTGAAATTGTCTCCTTGGTTATATGAGGTTAGTATCACAGTCAATTATAGTCAACTTAAAGTCTTCGACTAGAACTGTATATTAATAATAATTGTTATTATTGAAGCAAGTACTTTATGTTTGGATTAAACAAGTTGAATGCAGACGATATTAGAATTTTGACCAAAATCAAATTCCATAAGCCCTAATGGTATAGTTTTGATAAAGAGAATTGAAGTTAAAAATCGTTATTATTGGGTACCTCTTATAATAGAAAAATTGGATTTTATCAAAAAAATGTGTGACCAATAAATTCGACCTAACTATCTCACTACCAGCCAAGGTGACGTATGAACATTTATATTCGAATTATTCGATATTAATCGTTGTTAGAATTTAAATCTCTGAGTCGCACAATGGTAATGATGAATACTCTGAAATGCCCTACGATTTTAATTTATGATTGCCCTAAACTAGTTAATATTTATGAAATATTAATTATTATATTTGATTTGTTTGATTGATTTGAACCTAATTGGTATTTAATAAAGCATGCATATAAAAATTATATATGTACATATCAATATCTGATATAGATAAATATATAAATTTCATTTAAATAAATCAATTAAAAACTGGTTTGGAAATTATTAAAGGCTCATAAAGCCTCTATGTTGGTCGACCATAGGAGATAATAAGATGGCCTCCAAGTGTTCAAATATTGATTTGAAATGGCAAAAAAAGACTGAGTAAAGAGAGGAGAAAAGACCTCCACTTTTCCCTCTACCTAGATATGTTCTTAAATAGCTCATTCTCATTCATTTTTTGATCCCTCTCCTCTACCCATTCTAGCTGCAAGCTTCTAGATAGCCTTTCATTTCTAAAGAAAGATTTAATACAAAACCATTTAAATAAAAAGGTAGTGTTCATCTCTTATTTGTTGCAATTTTTAAAGGTGGTTTGCAATAACCCGCCTTTTCAACCCCCAGGTTCAATCGCTGAGCCGACGTCAACACCTCGAGAACTGAAAAGGACAATTCATACAGATAAAAAGTAAGCAAAAATTGTTCTAACTAATAACTTTTAGAGTCTCACAGTGAAGGAAATAAATTATAGTATCAATAATCATAATCATACCACAACATCATAACATGTTTAATTGTCAGATACAACTATTTGTACAATATAAATCAAACCCAAACCATATACATAATCAAATCCAGGCACAACACCTGTCTAAATTATATACAATATATATACAAATAAACCCCTTTCTTTTATACCATTTGTCTCCAAACTCCATCAACCTGGATATATAAATAAAGAGGAATAATAGGAGTGAGTTAGATGTAAGTCAAGTGAGTTTGAGCCATACTTTACTCTACATATACAACAAAAATAATACTATGAAATGATACGAGTCTAACACTCAATCAACTCGTGTCCTACTAGTCACGTGATGTCAAAACCTAATTATTATATACATATAGTTGATCGCATCACATCTACGTTGACTCATTTCCCTAGACTCACCTTATGTGCTCAGAGTCATCTATTGTCCATCGGCATGTCAATCGCATATAGGAATCACTTACATGGACTTGCCATATGCCTACGGGGTCGCCTGCTGTCCTCCTACATAAACTAGATTCATGTCTTGGACTTACCTCTTACACTACAACTCACTTACCATCCTTCCTCCACACTGGTCCGCCGAAGCACTACAAGAGAGCAACGCAAATACTCGGACCACCTAATAATGTTAGGGACTCGTACCATGAGCCGCTTACTTGCTCCATAGGCTCATGTTAGGAAATCAAATCTACGATTTCGATGACAACAACTATATAATGGAAATCGAATATGCGTATATATTTCTATTTACAGGTACTTGCTAGAGTAACATCACTAAAGAGACAAGAACAAGGCTTAAAGAACGTTACAAGAGACTAAGTCGATAGGATCAATGGAGCAACGAGACAGATGCACAAAATAAACATGCACAAGTTTCAAACGTCTGGATGCACTAGCCAGACGTTTGAAGAAATCCTCTGGAACATAAAACAGACAGGATCAGATGTATGGTTGATGCACTTAGACGTCTGAAAGGCTACTGTATACAAAAAATATATATCCAGATGTCTGAAACAAATACCAGACATCTGATGCTGAACTCGGATTTTAATATTCAATTTACAATTGCCGCATTTGAAAAGACATCTTCGCTTCTCTTCACTGCAACTCTTCATCACCATCAGAAGTAACTATAGAGCACTTGTTAATGGATGCAACTACTCAAGGAATCTCTCTACTACTATAAATAACATCAAGAATCAATGAGAAGAACTCGCCTTACTTACTTGTGCTCTTTACTCACATACTCTGTTATATACTTTATCACTAGCAATCTATACTTGTATTTCACTCTTCCATATATATTCAGATCTCCTCAATCAATACTCCTTATATATATATATATATATATATATATATATATATATTGGAAGCATTTGTACTTAATAGTCAATATCCATGTTATAGAACACATAATTGACAAGAACAAGCTATTGTAACTAAGCCTATTCCTCCAGGCGAAGTGAGGGTGTTTGATAGTCGAATTCCGAAGGGGAGCTTCGGGACTAGACATAGGACGGGAGGCCCGAACCAGTATAAATTCCTGGTGTGCTTATTCTATATTAATTTTATCTTAGTTGCATCATATAGTTAGTCACATATACTTGCATATACACTACACGATCCACTCTATAGACTTTCATCTCATTCACGTTTATGTTAATATCGTATCACGTTTCCATTTCGGGAACAAGATAAAAATTCATCTCAAACAATGATCAGTCATCACATGTATTCACTTGAATTTGTAGTGTCATCACTTACCTTGTCAATTGCCTTCAGACATCTTTAGAAAAAAGAGAAATAAGATACGAATTAGTAAACGTTATTATATATTAGCCCATCTAGGTCCAAGTCCAACCTACGCCTAGATCGATGATAGAGACCGTCGGACTGGTCTATGTGAAAATTAGAAATTTTCTGACTGTGGATTTGGTTATTCTACCATGTCATTTTGCCTCCAGTCATCTCCGTTCTGCCTCCGGACAACTGAGAACATTCCTAACACCAAACCTTACTTTTTTATGTCTGGTTTATGCTTTAATTCATCAAATTTCATCATATGTTCATTTAAATTCAAGGAAAAGTGAAATCTAGTTTCTATTTACCATTTCTATCAAAATTCCTCCCAAAGCTTTGTTTAATCCAAATTTAAGTGATATAAATGATTATCTACTCTAACAGAGGTTACAAATCATTGTTATAGGATCAAAATTTCATTATAGAGGAAAGCATGAATTTCACTGCTTGTGTCCCCTCAGTATGAACAACTGCACCTCCACGCTTTTCATATCGAAGTTGGTATTGATGTGTAGCCTTCTCTATTAGCTTCACGATGCCATTTATTTTGTGTGATTTCGTTAAGATTTGAGGAAGATATGCTTATTTGAATTTTTTAGATGAAAGAAAAAGAAGGAGAACGAAACGAGCGATCGATTTTTGAAACTGAAAGAGGAAGTCACTTAATTTAGTTTATATAAGCATAGGGAAAACAATTATCATTTGAATTTAGTTTTTTACTTTGGCACTACTTATCTTAACATAGTTTTGATCATAACTCCTTCATACGGACTCCAAATGAGGCAATCCATTATGCTGCACGGACCAAAGAAAACAAGATGGTCGCAATGGCACTAGTTTCATTGTAATATTCCAAAGTTATAAAAATGACCATTTTTCCCCTCCTTATTTTTGATTTATTTTATTAACACATTAAATTAAATTATTTTCACACTATTATATTATTAATATTAAATTATATTATATATCAAATTTTCGGGTTATTAAAAGGTTCGATCGGTTCTAAGAATTGTTTCATTCATTCAGGCGCAAATCACTAGCAACATTGTTTAGGTAATGTTGCACCAAAAATTGATATAACACCCCAAAGTAGATAATATATGGAAGATATAGTCATAAAGCAACAAAAAGATGCAATTTGATAGTGGTTCTACAAATACTCCAGCCTACATTCAGTTTAATCTTATTGTCTTATGTTTTCTCTCTAGAATACAAAGTTTAAAACTCAAATCCATCATCTAGGAAATCTCGGATATAAGAAGGTTTGAGGAATAAGAAAATGGAGAAAATTCCTTTAGGGAAGAAGCTAAGCTAAAAGTCCTTTTCCAAATGTTCCATGTGTTGTATTTATAGGGAAATCATTCAACGGTATCTCCAAATCTCGATATACCAAGTCCAACTTTAGATCCGAAAGTGTAGGGAGAAAGATAGAGTCCTCGGAGCAAGAAAATCTTCTAAGTACCGATCAAAAGTGGTCGGTACTATTTTATGTTGGGGAGCTGTCCCATTTTCCTTTCTTTAGTCTTTAATATCTTCGATCCATCGAGTTCCGAGCACTTTTCCTTCGAAATCTTGTTGTTTCCAAGAAGTTATGATATCTCTGGTGCTTGTCTTCTTTCCTTTGGGACTTCCTTTGAATTATTCAACTATTCCACAAATGGGCCTCAAGACGATCGCTTTAGCTAACCATCCATTGACCATCACTCTAGTTGTCATGAATGGGCAAGAAAAGTGATCGGTACCAACCTCTTTTCATGTTGGTACCGATCTCTTTTTCTTAGTACAATCAACTTCAAACTTCTTGAGTTCCTTCATATCATCAATTCTCAATATATCCAATCATGTCGACGTGAATCATGTCGGTACCAACATGAATCATGTCGGTACCAACATGAATCATGTCTGTACCAACATGAATCATGTCTGTACCAACCTAATTTGCATTTCTGTAACTTAGCCAATCTTTGATATCTTCGATCTTGACATATTCCAAGCTCATTGACTTATTCCTTCATCAGTTTGTAGTCCATTTCATTTGTTTGAGTATATTTTAAGACTATGGAAATTTTGACTGTAACAGGTAGTCTTTCAATCTTACTGTTAACTATAATTATATGTATTTATCATTATGTTTATGTTGATTGGATCACAAACAATTATAATGAAAAATATATATACTTTTTTTGTACTATTTAATGTGTACATCTGAAATTGCTTTTCTTAAAACATATATATAACATCATTCTTATAGTAATTTGATTCGTCCATAATATATATATATATATATATGTGTGTGTGTGTGTGTGTGTGTGTGTGTGTGTGTGTGTGTGTGTGTATGTATGTATATTTGGATTTTAAAACTATTTTAAAGTAAGCTAAAATTATTATATAATATATTAAATACATACATGTATTATAACTGTTTATAAATTATTTTATAAACTTATATACTTTCGACTTTAATGCCTTTTTTAAAATTTCATTATAATATGTTTTCACAAAATTATTAATTTTTACATTTTGAAACCATTCAAAATATGTTAATATTTACTTATTTATTATTTTATTTTGAAAATTAATAATATAACCCATATGGATATTTAAAAAAATTATGTACGAACTTATATATATTAATAATATTTATATTACCAAATTTATAGATAGATCTAATTTTATAAAATTGATATTAGTTTTGTTAAGGAGGATTTTGGTTCTCAGAACACCAACTTAGTTATGAAGTAATTACGGTATTGTATGCTTCCGTAATTAAGAACTAGCAAATCTAATTGATATTAAATTTTCCATGAAAGAAGTAATTATGTTGCTTAAGCTTACATAAGTATGTAGATGCACTTTAATTGTTTGTTAAAATGTCAATTTAAATTTAGCTATCAATTCAAGCAAAGTCAAATAAAATCTAGTACAGTAAACGAGGTAAATAAATGCTGAAAAGTAAAGAACATAAAGATTTATATGGCTTGGATGTTAAGGAATTCTACATCCACTACTCAATTCCTTTTCTCTTATATCCTTTTTAGTAGAAGCTTTAATGGAAGAGAGTAGAACTATTTTGAGCATATAATTTAAAGAAAATGTTGAAAAAATCTATCCCTTGTTTTCTACAGTGTCGTCCTATTTATCATATCATGACATCAGGTGGATTGCTGACATCGTAGCCCCACATTCATCCATTGCCATTGGATCATACCACGTGTTATTCATCTATTAATTTGATTATTTTTACATGAACTGTTGACATGGATATATGTGAGAATTTGCTTTCAGCGGAAATATATCAATTATAGGTGAGAACATTGAATTTAAATCTAGGCGCGAACTTTAAGCTTTGGTATGTGGAACTTTAGTGCTAGATTTGTGAACTGTCCTATACTTGTTAGTTTGGTCGTCTTTACGTAGTTTGTATGTGGCGCCACTGTCAACGCAGCATGTAGCACATGAGAAATTTTATCAAAGGTAATGACACAGTTTGCCTTTAAGAGAGCGGCGCATTCTGCCATTAAGATGATGGCACAGTTTGCCTTCAAGAGGGTGGTACAGTCGGCCTTAAAGATGATGGCATAGTTTTCCTTCAAGATGGTGGTGTGATCTGCCTTGAAGATGATGTCGTAGTTCGTATTAATAGTGATAATGCCTTTGGTTTTCAGAGTGACAGTGCAATTTATTTTTATAGCTATGCTTGCCTGTTTTAGGTCCTGCTAATCCATTATCTACGTAATTCTTTTTAGGCAAAGTCATTCTTTTCTATACATTCGCTTGGGGCCTTTGCAATGTTGAATGTCATGTATGAATATATAAACTGTGCAGTTTTGGGCAGATGCTTTCCTTAGGCATTGAATGTTGAATCATATGAATTAGGCATTTTCTTTCTTAATGTGAGAGTGTCCTGCTCGGCCCTTCTATTATTTGGGGTCATCTACTGGTTTTGTTCATTCAGTTCTATGCGTGAAAATTTTATTTGAGCAAAAAAGGGTGTAATATTTGCCCTTTAAGTCTGCATTAAAGCATATCAGGATGGACTTGTCATTTCGTATCTATCTTTCGCATTTAATATTCTCTACACCTGGCATAGTGGGGTACTTTTTATTGCTATTAAACAAGTTGTTTCATTATTTACAAAATCCAACTCATTTTTTACCAACGCTTTTGTAATTATAAACATTTGATGGTTAATTTTTTTTATCATTTGAATTCAGCGATTGGGATTTTTTTAGAAAACTATATATTTATTACTCTTTTTTCTCACTATTATCTAATTTTGGATTTCTCTTTACATTATATCGTCTCCTTCAAGGTTGCTTGCTACGCTTCCATGCTATTAATCCCATCTTCCCTTCAAAATTATACCATTCTTTTTAAGTAAATTTTTATATCTTCTTTCGTTATGTATATGCATATGAGATTCTTTCTTCTTCCCCATTTTCATATATGCGTATGCTTTCCAGTTATTCAACTAATTGTTTGTAGTAATTTGTCTTTTTTATTACTTTATCGGTCAAATTCACAGTGTTTATTCTTTCTCTCTCCCTCGTCATTTTTTATTTTAATGAGTCGTGATATATATATTTTTTGTTAATTATGGATGTTGATGATCTTCCTTGCTCTTCCGGCCTAAACTCTTCTTCTTTCTATGAACTTATATCAGCTATTCGTAGTGATAGACGGGCTGAGCTTATCCTAGCCTATTATGGGATTACTGATCGCGACTTTAGGATCCTAACCACTTCTAGGTGCATACATTTGCCCATAGAAGGGTGCATTTCTTTGGCTTTGGAGTGCAATAGATGCAGCTTATATTTATTCCCCCTATCACCTCATCAAGGAGTGGTTGGACACTGCCGGATTTTTCACATATAACTTTCCCTCGTTATCTCTTATTTCCTCCTGATTAGCACATACATACTCTATGCTGAATACTTTGACTCTCCTCACTCCTGTTGTCAACTTGTTTTTCTTTATTAAATGTGATGCTCAGGTTATGATGTGTTCCATCTTTCCAAGCTATGAAATCCCTTCTATCTCACCTCATAAAACTCAAAGGTGGGATGACCAATTCTTCTCCAACTTGGACAATTTTGTTCCTACTTTTCAAAAACCTGGTATTTCTCTTGTCATTTTTATTTTCGTTTTTTCTTAAAAGATAGTGAGTTTTTTTACTTACATTGTCGTTCTCCTTCTTCTCCTTTAGTTGGTTGTCTAAATTTTTTGAAAATAAGAGGGAGCAATTCATTGCTCGAATGGAGACTGCTCTAACACTTGGTGAAGATGTTCGAAAGGGCTTCTATCTTTTCGATGAACTTTCCTTGGGCACATATGCCTTTGGGTGCATACGTCAACGCTTTTCTCATTTCATCTTTGTTTATGTTTTTGATCCCACAACACCTAGGATTACATTTTTAGCTTACTAAGTTTATTTACCTTAGCTAATTGTTGATCTTTATGCTAACGTTTCAACTGTTAATCATTGAACTGGTTCCACCATTGTTTGTTTTTTTTACTATGCAAGTACAATGTAATATTTGCTTATTGCATTTAGTAACAAACCCACTAGTAAGAAGCTTTTAGAAATGAAGAGGCTTGAGTATGACCTGTCCATCATATGACTACTTTACTCACTGCGCCCATTCAAGTGTAGCCTATCTCATTTGCTTCTCCTTATCGTTTCTTACTTTCACCAAAGGGGGGTGTTGTTGCTGAATTGGTAAGGAAGATGGGGCATCTCCTCAATAATGACTTTTCTGCTTCACCTTCTACTTCAATGCCCTCTTCAAACCTGTTTACAGGGTCTTCATGAATTTTCATCACATCAGTTATCAAATTATTATGTTTCCACTTTCGTTTTATATTTGATTTGTTTTTGTTTAAGTTCAGAAGTGGTTGGTTTATCTTTTTTTATATGATACTCGCACTTCATGTGTTCCTCTCTTCCTAGGGGTTTGGTATGGTCTTAGGGATGAAAAACCGTGATGTGGCCTTCAATGTTGCATTAAAGACGCTAAAAATAAAGTTCTAGGTTAAGCTAGGAAAAGCTATGCTAGACCTTGACGTATGTCAAAAATGGAAGCAAATATAAACAGAAGGCTATGGAGACTGCTGCATACAAAAGAAAGCCGAGAAGGATGTGGAGTAACTTAAAAATATGGAAGAGAAAACTAGTCAAAGGATGTCCAAATTAGTGGAAAAGGTGTCTAACACCATGCAAATGGATGAAGAGAACAACAACAATGTTCTCTATACAATTTATGCGTGGGTGAAGAAATAACTCCTCCCTGAGCGTATAGATGGTGTGAATGCGGAGATGAGCTTGGATTTTTATTAGGTGATGCGAATTGTTAAAAAATGTCTATACTACTATAAGGACGAATGGGTTAAAGATCGCCTAGCAGAACTTTCCTCTCCCTTAGCTTCTCTATAGACGTCTTGAATGATTTTGACCAGGATCATGTTATCACATCTGCATTTTAAACTAGTTCTACGCAAACTCCCAATATTTGTCACAAACGACTTTGCTCTCAGTGAAGTAAACAGTCGAAATTTTTTTGTGCAGTTTTCCTCTCTTTACTCTTTAGTGTTCTACTAAAAATCTGCATTAGATTTTGACTTTATTATCCTTGCTTATTCTTTTATATAGGGAGGTCCCGAAGTTTGCAACCACATTTAAGTTGTGCATGAATTTGTTCTTGGTCATTTATTGTTATATTTTATTGTTCATGCTCTTTGTTGATTGTGCATTATGATATTTACACATTTTCATAAGCATATATATATATATATATATATATATATATATATATATATATATATATATTATTTTCTTTTTATTTTAGAAAACAAATGTAAACATCAACAAGCACCACTTCATGTCACCACGTAAGGAAAATAATTTTATTAAACATTAAAGAAAAATCGTTAATCGTCTGGAGGCTCACACCTCAGAAAGACTTGCAATAAATACCGCTATGATTCGAAAACGAGAGAAAGAGTTGGGTGAAACGTTTGCGCAGTTAAAGGAGGAGACATAAGGGCTTCTAGTCATGATTGGACATGTGGTAATAGAAGTACTAAGTGATCCAATGCGGTACCGATGGGGTACTACTTTTAGAAACGAGTTTCTTCCTTTAGATCCCCTCCATTTGCAGTGGTTCAAAGATAAACTTAGTCGTGGTTAGTAATGATGATGTGCATGATTTGCTTTGTGTGGTGATGTTTGTTAAATAAAATGTCTTTGTTTATCTATGCACTTTTTATTTTGTTTAGTATTTTCTTAATTATTTTTTCCTACTTATCCATATTATCGTGTGATGCACAACTAGGCATTTCATCCTCTCTTAAACTTTATGGCTTTCTCGATTCTTCTCAACCTTCCTTTGATCCGGCGAAAAATGACCCAGTTTGATTAGTATATTTGAAGTAAATGAAAGAGTTGGTAATGAATTAGAGCTTACTGATGATGATCCAAACAAGTTTGATTTGGAAAGAGAGAGGAGATCGATGATATTAAGAACTTGACGCATGAGCCTTAGGAGAAAAAGGAACATTTACTTTACTAACATAATTGCATAACCAAGCAGCGAATTGAATTGACTATTGTGAATGAAAATATAGAGTAGCTTGAAACTGACTTAAAATCCTCGCATAAGAAAGTGGCTGATTTAGAGAAACTATTGAAAGAAGAAGAAGGGCTATATGCTGCCTCTTATGAAGGCGAGATTAAAAAACTTGAAAATACCATTGAGAAGTTTTCCTAACAAATTTCCAAGCATCTTGATAAAGTAGAGAATTCCCCCATCGATTTTGCTTCTCCTACACTGTCTACCCTTGATGTAATTACCCCACCTCCCCTTGGCTTGGATAGCCAAGTAGCCTCTAAATGGAAAAAAGGAGGTGAGGTACTACTACCAAACTAAGGTTGACGAAATGAAGGTTATTTATGAAAAGAGATTGAAAAGTTCCAAGCAAGAAACAAAATAGGTGAGATGCTCAACTGTATATAAGTTATTTGGTCCATTTCTCAGAGAAGACTAAGAAAATAAAAGTGAAAGTATTGGATGACCTAGATTGGGTGCGACGCGTTGCTATTGAGCGTATAAATAAACTTGAAGACCAAGTTTATAGTTTGGCCTCACCTACATAGTCCCTAGCTTTGGCTACTTCATGTCCTCGTTCCTCTTTGCATGCGGTTTACGATTCAGCACAACTAAACTTAGATGAGAAACTTCTTCAGGAGAAGGTTAAACGTGTTATGGATGACATACCCATGTTACGTGAAATTGATGTTTTTAATCATTTCTTGTCGAATCATGATTTGAATTTTTTATACAACCATGTTAACTACATTTTCAAAAGGCAAGATATAGCTAATCCTTGGGTTGGTGCCAATTATGATCCACGACCTCAACTGTTAACGCACCTAGGTATTCTTCAGCCATCCTAACTGAGATACCCCCATCATACACTGCCCAAACCTCCTACAAAAGAAGGAGGCTCTTATCTGCTATATTCATGGTGCAGATTGTTTAAGTTGTCTTTTGACTGAGAAGTCAGATTGTGTGTTTATAACTCTTTTTATTCATACACATAGTTTTTGATAATGGTTTAAGCCGTTAATTATTTTCCTTGGGAATCTTCTCTATATCAAATTGTTTAACCTAAACTAATAGTTCTTTGGGAAGTTCCATGTACTTTTCCATGGTAGTTTCTTTAGTTTGGTAACTGCCTTCACTTGGTTTATAACAAATTAGCAATCACTATGAACTTTAATATGTGCTACCTTCATTTCTTACATCATTTAAGCATAGCAAATAGTGCCTCGTATTCTGCGTTGTTATTCAATGCTTTGAACTCAAGTAGAACTAAGTCGTACAATTTATATCGATCTAGAAGGATAAGTATGTGTTTGCGTAAAAATTGGTCACAAACCCCAAAAGCCGTGAAAGCACCAGTGTTAACACATAGATCCACAATATTCAAACACAGATCTCAGATCCAGATAAAGTAGAGAATAAAATGAAGAAACAATAAAGTTAAAAGGGAATAAAGCAGAAAGGAACACAAGGTTTATAGTGGTTCGACAATCCGGCCTACGACCACTTTGAATCAATCCTTTTATTTCTTTTATATTGTAGTTATAGTTACAAGCCTTTGAAAATCAATAGAAAAAATGGCAGAGCTTCGCTGAGGAGAGAAGAAGAAGATCCCCTTTTTGGTTGCCATATGACTCCTATTTATAGGTGTAGATCCAAAAATATCCGCCTCAAAATCTAGAATGTGCAAGTGGGCCCACCAGAACGATTAAGAGCGATTTGGGATCGATGCGCATTCAATTCGTATCGATCCGAAAGTGGCCCAATCGAGTCGAAATTGAGCATGAACATTCTACAGGTTGTACGTAAGCTTCTATGAAAATTTGGTGACATTTGGACTTGTATATTGTCCGTTATGATCGATGCAATTTCGTGTTCATGGGCTAGCCATCCCGTTCGCGTCGATCTCCTGCTCCACATTCTACTCTCTTCGTGTCGATATAGTTCGTATCGATGACGTGTCTCAAAGATCTAAGAAAGATCCACCTTTCATGTCGTTCGACCGAGTCATCCATTTATTTGTATCCTATTCGTATCCATCGGTTGTTCCCTTGTTCGTACCGATCCCAGTTGTATCATTTCGTACCACCAGCGCCTGTGGGCTTATTCGTATCCATCAACTGTGCCTCTGTTCGCATCCATCGATCCAAGTCCATAGCCTTCATATCATTTAAAGCTTTACCTCTTCGTATCCATCGGCTGCTCCTTTGTTCATATCGATTCCAAGTTATGTCCCTTCGTATCGATCCAAACTTCGATCGATACAAAGTGTGCCTTGCCGCAACCGTTCAATCGATGTGTGCTACATCGATACGAAGCCATCAATTCAAAGTATGCCGCCATTTCCATCCTAATCGATATGAAGTCATCAATTCGAACCCATGAGCTGCCACGTGATCGATACGAACAATATCGATATGAACCAATCTCCATGAATCTTAATCCATCCATATTTCCAGCATACGAACTTCGATTGACCTCAAATTTGAAACGTAGTCTCTCCTAGCCTTGTTCATCGTTTCCAATCGATTTCGTCTTGATTGGAGCTTGGCCAAATTTTGACGACATCGATGATGGCCTTGTTTCCAATCGATCTCCAATCCTAATATCCATCCTTTCCAGCCAATCTGTTGATATCTCGGCCTTGACCAAAAGGTATGTATCCAATGCCTCCCCCAATTCCTTTGATGCTCCATCAACATAAAGTTTCCACAACTACAGGGACACTTTTGCTTCTCCGCTTTGATGTGTTGTCAGTGTTGTACATTCTATATTAAGTCGGCTTATGCATGGCCCTTAATTGCATTACTAGGGCAGTAGGAGATGTCATACAGACTGAGTTCAATTGCCTACTTCAATAGATGACCTGATGTTTCTAGCTTTTGCAGTATTTGTTTTAGCGGTCTATCTGTTAGCAGTTCGATGGGATGTTCTTAGAAATAGGGCTGCAGTTTCCTTGCCATGAGTAGTAATTTATAAGCAAGCTTCTATATCAAAGGATAGTTTAGCACTACCTCAGGCAAAGGTTTGTTGGTGAAGCATATTGGTCTTTGCACTCATATATCTTCTCATATTCTAGTTGTGCGTATGGCTTGATTATAAATAGCCAAATATATGAATAAACCCTCACTTGGAAATGGTATTTCGAGACTTATTTATGGATTAACTAAGTGATCCTTCAATATTTCGAATGTCACTTTTCACTCTTCTATCCACTCAAAGTTTCTGCCTTTCTTGATTTGACTGAAGAACTGAATACACTTGCCAGTAGCTTTAAAAACAAACATGCTCAAGGTAGCTACCTTCTCATTTAAGCTTATAAAATCTTTAGGTTTTTATGAATTTTCATTTTCTTGATGGCATCAGTTTTCTAGGGATTAGCCTTTATTCATATTACGCTTACAATGTAACCCAAAAACTTTCCTAATTGAACAACAAAGGTACACTTCAAAGAGTTCGGTTTCATTCCATAGTTCCTTAATGTTGCAAAGGCCTCTTTCAAGTCTTTAAGATGGTTAGAATTTGCTTTGGATTTTACAAGCATATCATAGACTTTGACATTCTTCCCAATTTAATCTATGAACATCATATTGACCAGCCTTTGGTATGTAACCCCCACATTCTAAAGCCCAAATGGCATCACTTTTTAGCAATACAACCCTTCATAAGCAATAAATCTTATGAGATTTTGGTCTGAATCAAACATAGTTATCTGGGTAAAACAAGAATAATCATCCACGAATGTCAATAGTTCATATATGCTAGTTGCATCAACCAACTGATCAATCCGGGGAAGGGGAAACTGTACTTGGTGCAAGCTTTGTTGAGGTTAGTGAAATCGATGCAGGTTCTCTACTCTCCGTTAGACTTCTTTATTATGATTGGACTTGTTACCCAACTTGGATAATACACTTCTCGGATGAACCCATTTTCTTTTAATCTTTGACTTCTTTGTGCAAAGCATTATATTTTTACCGATCCAAGGTGTGCCGTTTTTTTCTTATGGGGTGTGCATAGGAATCCATGTTGAAAGCATGAAAGATAATGGCTGGATCAATCCCAACCATATCTGGATGGGTCAAAGCAAACATGTTAGAGGATGTTTTCAAGAAATCAATTAGTTCTGAATGTAGTTCATTACTTAATTATTTTTTCCAATCTTCACTAATCTGGCATAGTTTGTAGGGTCTACTTAAACATATCCTAAATCATCCACCAGTTTCAGATCTTTCTCCTTCATTCCTAGCCCAGGGTCTACTTCGTCCTCAATTTCATATACCTTTGATGAAGTTGTGCTTTCCTCGTTTCGAGCAGCGTTGTATAAGTACTGCAGAAAGATTGAATCATATTCGTCTATTCCTATCATGTGTAGATAGTCTCTTTTTCTCTTCCTTACGGACTCTACAATCGTAGATCGACCTGTTTCAGTATTTTCCTTGGAACTAAATTCTGATATTGTTCTTTGAACTGGATTATCTAGTACATTTTCACTATTACAAGAACTAGGGAGACAATAGTGTAATTTTGAACAATTTTATTGCTAGGATTGAAAGTTATATTGTATAATTCTCTAGCCAATAGTAGTTCCCTCTTACACAACCCACTCCTACTAGGGTATGAAATTTCATAGGCATGTCTTTTGAGAGATAACCGCTCTAAGATCTATTAATGTGGGTCATTCCAAGAAAACATTAAATGAAGATTGTTGGTTTATGATTAGAAAGCTTGCATAAAAGGATTTATGTAATGGTGCCATTCCTATCGTGATAAGGAGTTCAGGTTATGCCTATTGGGACAATTGCAGTGTTATCGAAGTCATATACTGGTTTAAGACTGGGATTTAAGACTTTAGCTGAAAGTCTCATCTTATCATTCGAAAACCTAAATCTAATGTTTGCAGAACTTCTTGAATCGACAAAAACCTTTTATATGGTGCAATTGGAGATTTGTATGGTTATAACCATGGGGTCCTAATACAGGAAAGTAACTCCAACCGAGTCTACAAGAGTAAATATGATATCTGAAGTGGGTTTCTACCTGATATAAAATATAGTCCTATGTTCGGTATGATTTTCTTAGACATATCTTTCATGTTCCTTCTTGCTTTTGCCTACAAGATGAGGTCCTTAATAGATAGAAATGATGACGGTGTTTGGGTTTTCCACAAGGCCAACATGTAGATTTGGTGACTAATTTACACTGGAGTTACTACATTATCTTTTAGAAAAGTACCTAAGTACCCTTTTTGGATTAGCCTTTGGATTTTGTTCTTCAAATGATGACAATTATCGGTATAATGGCCATTTACCCAATGGAACCTACAATAAGTGTTGCCTTTATTTTGTTTAGGTTTCTTTCCATCGTTTGGGACATTATAAGCTAGCTAAATCATAGTCATTACATTGATCTGCCCAGGAGTTTGTGTCAAGGGGGTTTTGTCGTGCAGTTGAATTCTCTTTGTCTTTTGTTAGGCTAGTTGATGTAGTTGTCTGCCTCTTATTTTCATTCATTGTGAATTGGAGCAGTTCTTTATAGGGGTATTCTTTCAACTGCTATAGCTTCTTCGGTTCCTACTGGCCATTTCCTAGAAGACCTTTATGCTTCTACCGAGTTTTCTGGTGTTCTTCTCCACATGTTCATGTTCTTTTTTACACCTTAATAGGGTGCCATAAGTAATGCTTCTTTGCTAGTTACTCTAATTCAACATCTACGCATACTACAGCAGGGGTGTTGGCGGTGAGTTGCACAGCTATAGGATTTAGATAGTTTAGGAAGGGTATTAGGATATCAACTTCTTAATCCTAGACATTCTGTCATTAATTTGGGTTGCGAATGCGTTAGGAGCCTCGAGGTCTATTGTGATTTTTTATGGTGGGCCTATAGGCTTAGAGGAAGAGTAGAAGACTTTATTACTAGTTTTAGAAGCTATGTGGTCAGTCACTTTTAGGGGAAGGTTAAAGGAATTTTCAATTTGCATTTTTATAGATTATAATTTTTATGGTTGTTAAGGATAAGGTATTTCTTAGGTAAGGTTTTGTTGGGGGCTTGATCCTCCATTTAGCACCAAAATTTTAATGAAATTTTTTATTCTCACAACATAAACTTAGTTATAAAGTAATTACGGTGCTTAGTGCTTTCATAATTAGGAATTAGCAAATTTAATTGATATTAGTTTTGCCATGAGACAATCAATTATGTTGATTAAGCTGCATAATTATTTCTATGCACTTTAATTGTTTTTTCAAATGTTAATTTCAATTTAGCTATCAATTCAATCAAAGTCAAATAAAATCTAGTAAGGAAAACAAGGTAAATAAATGCTGAAAAGTAAAGGATACAAATATTTATGTGGTTCAGGCATTAAAGAATCCTATATCCACAGGTCAATTCCTTTTCTCTTGTATTCTTATTAGTATAAGCTCTAAGGGTAGAGAGTACAACTATTTTGAGTATATTATTCATAGAAAATGTCAAAAAATCCATCCCCTTTTGATGCTACGTCTTCCAATTTATAGTATCATGACATCATGTGGATTGCTAACATAATAACCTCGCTTTCCTCCTTTGACATTATATCTTACGACATATTATTCGTCTTATGGTTTGATTGTTTGTTCATGGATTGATGATATGGATACATGCGGTAGGATTTTCTTTGTGCGGAAGATTTGGCTATAAGCGGGGATTTTGAGTTTAATTTTAGGCAGAATCTTAATGTTTTGACATGTGGAGCTTTAGGGCTAGGTTTGTGAACTCTCCTGCACTGGCTTGTTTAGTCATCTACATAGTTTATATGTAGCATCATAGTCACCACAGGATGTTGCAGCACTTGAGTAGTTTAAGAAAAGATAACAACGCAGTTTGCCCTTAAGAGGGTGGCATGGTCTACCTTCAAGATGATGGCATGGCTTGCCTTCAAGAGGGTGATGCAGTTAGCCTTTAAGATGATGGCGCAGTTTTCCTTTAAGACGGTGGCATAGTTTATTTTAATAAATACGTCACGGTTCGTATTAATGGCGACAACGCCTTTTGTTTTCAAAGTGACAATGCAGTTTGTTTTTGTAGCTATGCTTGAATGTTTTAGATTGTGTTGATCCATCATTGATGCAGTTTATTTGTTGGATAGTGTCTTTCTTTGTTATAATCTCATATGAGATCTTTGTAGTGTTAACTATCTTGTATGAATTTGTAACTTGTGTGGTTTTGGATAGGTGCTTTCCTTAGGGATTGAATGTTCAGTTATAAGACTTACTTAATTACTCTTAAACATTTGACTGGCCCACATAACCTTCCTTTTATTCCGGGCCATCTACTAGTTTTGTTTATTTGATTCTGTGCTCACAAATGTTATTAGTGCAAAAAATTAGTGTGACACTTGCCCCTTGAGTCTACGCTGAAGCATATCCAGGTACGCTTGTCATTTCATATCCATTTTCTAGATAGTCTTATCAGCTATCTTTTGCATTTAATGTTCCTCGCACATGACACGATGGGGTTGGGTATTTTTTTACATTGTCAAACAAGTCATTACATGATTTACAAAATCCATGTCATTTTTAGCGGACGCTTTTTGCAACTATTAACATCTGATGGTCAATTTTTTGTGCCATTTGAATTCAAATGTAGGGATTTTTTTAGAAAACTACATATTTCTTACTCTTCTTTTCTTCTCTTTTTTTACCAAATCTTGGATTTTACTATATTGTCTCCTTCAAAGTTACTTGTTGCTCTCCCATGTTGTTAATCTTATCTTTCCTTGGAAATTATATCATTTGTTGTAAGAAAATCATCCATCTCTTCTTTATTTATGTACACGTATATAAGTCTCTTTCTTCTTCACCATTTTTATATATGCATATATGCTTTCATGATGTTCGACCAAATATTTGTAGTAATTTTCTTGTTTATTACTTTGTCAATATAAGGAATTTGCATTGTGCTTTTTCTTTCTCTTTCCCTCTTCACTTTTTGTTTCAATTAGTTGTGGAATATACAGTTTTGTTGTTGATTATGGACACTGATGATCTTCCTTGCACTTCCAGCCAAGAATTTTTCTTCTTTTTACAAACTCATATCAGTTCTTTTAGTGATAGACATGTTGAGCTCATCCTAGTCTAACTTGGGATTACTAATCACGACTTTAGGTTCCCGCCCCTTTTGGGCGCATATGTCTGCCCCTATGTAACGACCTGAGATTTTAGACCCTCGAAAATCGACACTAATACATCCACTGTATTTCGTGCCGAGCATTCAAATGCTTGAAAAACTGATCGTTAATGGTAAGAATAAGAAAGGAGATAGAATCTAGAAGAAAACTAAACAATCACACAATCTCACAAACATTCAAGCAATAAATAATATAGGAACAAATATTTATAAAAAGAAAGAAGTTTAATATACATACAATCAGAGTTCAATGCTAACCCATCATCGGCTCTAGAATGCTAAAACAACCTGTCCCTGCACTTGTTGATAATTATAGACAAGTACAACATAGAATACAGTGGAAGAATATAAGATAGAATAAATCCTAGCCATCCAGCTTGTTTTCTGAACTCCAAAGCATCCAAAGATAAATCTAGAAAATATGCTTGGTCTGACCCGAGCATTTAGAAATAAACAACGCATGAGTCAGTCTGGTAAATCTAGTGAGAGAAAATCAAATCACAAGGAATTTATTTGTTATAACTTGAAAAATTCTTTAAAATAAAAGGTCTCTCGTAAGACCACGCTGCACATAAACATGGATGGGTTTTTACTTTAATATAACCAAAACATTTTCTATAGAAAATCCAGTGATATCATAATAATAATAGGGGTGAAAATAAAATATTAAAATTGTTGGAATGCTTGCATCTCATGCTCCAACATTGTTGGGTACGTCTAAAACCATAAAGGGACGTATTGGAGAATGAATTCCATACTATGACAACGTAAGGAACTATCTTTAGATTGTACATCTATAGATAAAATCCACTGAGGTTTGACAAGTGTGAGAAATGCGGAATACGGATCTTAAGGTTAGGATTAACACTATAGGGGGGTGAATAGTGTTTAAAGGAATTACTAAATCTTTTTGAGTTTATATTAATTTGAACATAAATATGCAATATTCAGACACAGATATGACCACAGAAACAAACACAGATGTAGAAATAAAGTAAAAGCAATAAAGGAAAAAACACACCGGATTTTATACTGGTTCGGAGTTACCTTATATCCAGTCTCGCACACAAGTACGGATATCCTTTCAAAAGCAATTGTACAATTGCACCTCGATTTCAAGGCCACGAGGTACACCACTCCAGATTCACAATCCTTTGGGTAGAGATACTTGATTTTATGGGAAATAAGTTCACCCAATTGATTTCACAGGCTACAATCACACCTTTTCTCACTTGATTGATTTCACAGGCTACAATCACACTTTTCTCGCTTAGTTTATTACAAAGAAGCCTATAACTCTGAATAGCACTGAGATCTTGTTGAGATAGTGATAGAGAATCAAACCAGAAATGATCTAGTTAGATTCAATGTTGATTTCGGCAGAGTAATGGTAAAAATATGTATAAAGAAATGTGGAAGAAAAAGAGGAGTGAAATCAGAGAAGAATATGAATACAAATTCGTTCAAAACTACCCCTATTTATAGTAGAACAACAGCCATGACCATTCGTGAAAGGATACGATGAATATACACTTCCTTTGAAATTCAAATTTTTGAAATAAACTGCTACCATGTCGACAAGGGGTACTTGAGGTTGCCGACATGCCTAAGGTATTTTTGGTAATTTGCTTTTCTTTGAAAATAACTTCTATCTTGTATTAAAACTATTTTAAACTTTATAAATATAGTTAACTATAGTTAAAAAACATAAGTAAATATAAAGAATAATATTTTGGTGTATATATATATAATTTTACTATAATTTTATATTTAAATGTAAATTAAAAGTTAAATATATTATAATTAAAAGATAGTTTAAAACCAAGGATAATTTGATTTTGAAAATAAAGATTATTTTGCGGCTAAAAGTATTAAAACAAAGATAGATGTTTTTGATTCTTTTAAAAGGAAGGTTTTGAAATTATTTTGAAAACAAGATATAATTTTGTAAAAACATTTTTAATAAAAGGTTGGTGGATACAAAACAATGTTCCACTAGATTTTTCGTAGGTTCTATCCTACTTAGGGTTCCATCCCTTTAACAGGCTCGAAGTGGATTCCATTACATGAATAATTGGATTTTAAGATGTCAATGCTTTTCTAGGAGTTTTAGCAAAATTCCTAATTAAATTACTTATTATTGAAATCTTGAACTCTTGATAATCTTGATACTCATGAGTCTTCAATCTTGATATTTTGAATCTCTATACTATATAGTCTTCATTCTTGGTACATGCATGGCTAAATCTTGCATATACATAAATATCTAAACTATAATGTCAGTATTTATATTTTATAATCTTATTCCAAGGTTGTTGTCATCAAAACCATCATCTCAAGGACTAACAATCTCCCCTTTTTTGATGAGGTCAACCTTTATTTATAAAATATTACTTCTATCCTAATAACTCACCTTAAAACTAATAAATCTCCCTTAATCTATGCCTAACTATCCTATTTTATACTTCTCCCCCTTTGTCATCAACAAAAGCTAACTCCAAACTATATAACTCCCCCTTAATCTAATACTCTATGACATGTGATTATAATGATAGTGTTATCATAAATAATCAACACTTGATTCTAAAACAAAAACTTAGTCCTAAATTACTAACTATCCTAATTAAGATTCCATATATGATAATACTTATAATAGTGAGAAATCAAATATAAGAACATAAATTATTTATTAACTATATATATTTTTATTTACATGTGCGTAGAGAACGTAAGTAAAAACATACAACAATAGGAAAGAAAGAAAAGAAACTAATGTGTCTTCGAAAATGGAAAATCTATGAACCGAACAATTTGGGTAGTGGAAACAGAAATTTCCACGTTGTTCGACTAGATCGGATTAGCGTGATTGTCCATTAGAAAATTTTGCAAATTTCTAAGGATTTTGCCTTGCCGTTCTTGTTCTTTGGCCATTCTAAGTTGCACCACTTGAATTTCAGTCATTAGTTGTAGTGCATCCTTCAAGGAATCCTCCATTTTCATCACTAGTGCGAGCGTAGTTCGTTGAAATGGTCCAGTAGAAGGAGAAGGGAACGAAAAGGTTGAATTTTTGTTTGATTTGGAAGAGGAGGCCATTGTTTTATTGATTTCAGAAGTTAGAACAGAGAGAGAACAGAAAGAATGATCAAAATTTCGAAATAAGAAGAATATATAATCAGTTATTTGAATTTTGGTGGGAAAATTTCAAAAAAAAAAAATCAATATATGTCGACATAGGTAGGAGGGGGTTGTCGACATGGTGCTTGATATTTTTACTATTTGATTTATTTTGATTTAATTTTTAATTATACTTTGTTATTTATATTTTATATTTCAGTTATTGAACAAATACCTAATTCTCTTCTTAATTTAGTAAATATAGGTTCATTTAAGCGTTTTGTTAAGATATCAGCAATTTGATTTTCAGAATTGATATAATCGAGAGTAATTACTTCCTTACTTATATTATCTCTGAGAAAATGATGTCTGATATCAATATATTTAGTTCGAGCATGATGAGTAGTATTTTTGGATAAATTTATTGCACTAGTATTGTCACAATAAATTGGTGATTTTGAGATATTTAAACCAAAATCTTTTAAAGTTCGTTGCATATATATTACTTGAGAACAAGCCAAAGCAGCAGAAATATACCCTGCTTCAGTTGTTGATAAAGAAACTGTGTTTTGCTTTTTACTAAACCAGGAAATCAGAGAATGCCCTAAAAAGTGGCAAGTTCCACTTGTACTTTTTCGGTCTGATTTACAACCAGCATATTCAGCATCGCAGTAAGATATTAAATCAAAAGAATCATTTTTAGGATAAAATAACTCATAATCAAAGGTGTGTTTAACATATCTTATGATACGTTTTACGGCTTTTAAGTGGGTCTCATTAGGTTGGGATTGATATCTTGCACGGAGACAAACACTATGAATGATATCAGGTCTATTAGCAGTGATATAGAGTAGTGATCCAATCATTCCTCTATATAATTTTTGATCTACATCTTTCGAGAGATCTTCTTTACTTAGGTACTCATTGGTTGTCATGGGAGTGGGTTTTCCACATGCAGTAGTCAAACCAAATTTACTAACTAGGTCTTTAGCATATTTTTCTTGACTAATAAAGATACCATTTTCTAATTTTTTATTTGTAATCCTAGAAAGAAGTTTAATTCACCCATATGACTCATCTCAAACTCTTTTTTCATTATTTTAGAAAATTCTTTATTCATTTCAAAATTAGTTGATCCGAAAATAATATCATCTACGTAGACTTGTACAAGTTGAATATCATTTTTATTTCTTTTAATAAAAAGAGTATTATCTACTTTACCAATTTCAAAGTTTGACTGTAATAAGTAAGATCTTAGTCTATCATACCAGGCTCTAGGAGCTTGTTTTAGACCGTATAAAGCTTTCTTAAGTTTGTGAACATGATTTGGTAATTTTTTAATTTCAAAAAGTGGTGGTTGTTCAATATATACTTCCTCTTTTACAAATTCATTTAAAAAGGCACTTTTAACATCCATTTGATATAATTTGAAATTGTTATGATTTGCGAAAGCAAGTAGAATCCTAATGGCTTCTAATCTTGCTACGGGTGCAAATGTTTCATCAAAATCTATTCCTTTCTCTTGACAATAACCTTGAGCGACTAACCGAGCTTTATTTCTAACAATCTCTCCTTGTTCATTCATTTTATTTTTATAAACCCATTTAGTTCCAATTATAGCTTTATTTTCAGGTCTACGAACAAGTTCCCAAACATCATTTCTAGTAAATTGATTTAGTTCTTCTTGCATAGCCAAAATCCATGAATCATCGGTTGATGCTTCTTTTGGATTTTTGGGTTCAATAGTTGATATAAAGGCTACATTACTCATTTTACTTAACTGATTTCTAGTTGTAACAACAGATTGCATATCTCCTAGTATATTTTCTATGGGATGATCTTTTAAAAGTAATCTTTTATTAGGATGATTAATTTCATTATTAGTTTCAGTTGACTCTTGACTTTGAGTGATCAAATCCTCTTCATCATTTGCATCTTCAAAAATTTTGAGATTTTCATCGAATGAAACATGCACTGTTTCTTCGATGGTGCTAGTTCTTAAATTAAACACTCAATACACTTTACTTCTATTAGAATATCCGATAAAGATACCTTTGTCGGATTTAGGATCAAATTTATCTAAGTTATCTTTTGTATTTAAAATAAAACGTTTACTTCCAAAAATTCTAAAATAAGATACCTTAGGTTTCTTTTTGTGAAGAAGTTTATAAGATGTCTTATCAGTTAAAGGTCTAATTAAAATTCTATTTAAAACATAGCAGGCGGTATCAACCGCTTCTACCCAAAAATACTTTGGTAATTTACTTTCTGAAAGCATAGTTCTCGCATACTCTTGAATCGTCCTATTTTTACGTTCTACTACTTCCTTTCGTTGTGGAGTTCTTGGAAATGAAAATTTATGAGTTATTCCCTTTTTATTGCAGAATTCCTCAAACTTTTCATTTTCAAATTCACCACCGTGATCACTACGGATGGTTATAATTTTTAAAGAAAGTTGATTTTGAATCCTTTTTGTAAAGTTCTTAAAACATTCAAAAGTATCACTTTTATGTTTCAAAAATATTGTCCATGTAAATGTAGAATAATCATCTACAATTACACAAACATATTTACTATGATTTATTGACAGAATTTGAGATGGACCACATAAATCAAGATGAAGTAATTCAAGAGGTTTTGAGGTTGAAATCATATCTTTTAATTTAAAGGAACATTTTCTAAGTTTTCCTAATTGACATGCATCACGTAAACTATCTACTTTAAAATTCAATCTAGGGAGACCTCTTACTAGATCACGTTTTGACAGTCTAGATAAGAGTTTGAAATTCAAATGTCCAAATCTCTTATGCCAAATCCAAGGGTCACTTGTATTTGCCAAAAGACACAGGTTATCATTTGAAACTTTCATACTAAGAATATAAATATTCTTTTTCCTAATTCCATCAAATATTATGGTTGAATTATTATATTCAATGTGACACTTATCTTTTTCAAATTTAATTTTATATCCTTTATCGCAAAGTTGACTAATACATAGCAGATTATGTTTCAGATTCTTAACTAGCAAAACATTAGTAATAATAGGAGTTTCAGAGTTACCGACTTTGCCAATGCCAATCACATATCCTTTTGAGTTGTCTCCGAAGTTAACCGTCCTCCGTCTTTGTATATGATATCATGTAGCATATCTGCATTGCCAGTCATGTGTCTAGAGCATCCACTATCGAGTATCTATTTTTTCTTTTTGATCTGCATAATTTTTCCATTGTGGATTGATTCCTCAACACCCATAAAGCATGTTTCCTGCACATCATACAATTTTTGTAGACAACTTGAATTTGAATATTGATTATATGCATACTCAAGAGACAATGATGATATGAATATTTCTAAACTTGTATTAACAATTTTTTTAAACATAGCCATTTTAAAAACTTTTTCAAAAATCATATTATGAAACTTTGAAAACCTTACTCTGATACCAAATGTGAGAAATGCGGTATACGGATCTTAAGGCTATGATTAACACTAGAGGGTGGTGAATAGTATTTAAAGGAATTACTAAATCTTTTTGAGTTTATATTAATTTGAACACAAATGTATGCAATATTCAGACACATATATGATCACAAAAACAAACATAGATGAAGAAATAAAGTAAAAGAAATAAAGGAAGGAACACACCGGATTTTATACTGGTTCGGAGTTACCCTACATCCAGTCCCGCACACAAGTACGGATTTCCTTTCAAAAGCAATTGTACAATTAAACCCTCGATTTCGATGCCACGAGGTATACCACTCCAGATTCAAAATCCTCTGGGTAGAGATACTTGATTTTACGGGCAACAAGTTCACCCAATTGATTTCACAGGCTACAATCACACCTTTTCTCACTTGATTGATTTCACAGGCTACAATCACACCTTTTCTCACTTAGTTTATTACAAAAAAGCCTATAACTCTGAATAGCACTGAGATCTTGTTGAGATAGTGATAGAGAATCAAACCAGAAATGATCTAGTTAGATTCAATATTGATTTCGGCAGAGTAATGGTAAAAATGTGTATAAAGAATTGTGGAAGAAAAAGAGGAGTGAAATCAGAGAAAAATATGGATACAAATTCGTTCAAAACTACCCCTATTTATAGTAGAACAACAGCTATGTCCATTCGTGAAAGGATATGACGAATAGATACTTTCTTTGAAATTCAAATTTTTGAAATAAAATGCTACCATGTCGACAAGGGGTACTTGAGGTTGTCGACATGCCTAAGGTATTTTTGGTAATTTGCTTTTCTTTGAGAATAACTTCAATCTTGTTTTAAAACTATTTTAAACTTTATACTTAACTATAGTTAAAATACATAAGTAAATATAGAGAATAATATTTTGGTATATATATGTAAAATTTTATTATAATTTTATATTTAAGTCTAAATTAAAAGTTAAATATATTATTATTAAAAGACAGTTTAAAACCAAGGATAATTTCATTTTGAAAATAAAGATTATTTTGAGGCTAAAAGTATTAAAACCAGGATAAATGTTTTTGATTCTTTTAAAAGGAAGGTTTTGAAATCATTTTGAAAACAAGATATAATTTTGTAAAAACATTTTGAATAAAAGGTTAGCGGATACAAAACAATGTTCCGCTAGATTTTTCGTAGGTCCTATCCTACTTAGGGTTCATCCTTTTAACAGGCTCGAAGTGGATTTCATTCCACGAATAAATTGGATTTTAAGATGTCAGTGCTTTTCTAGGAGTTTTAACAAAATTCCTAACTAAATTACTTACTATTGAAATCGTGAACTCTTGATAATCTTGATACTCATGAGTCTTCAATCTTGATATTTTGAATCTCTATATTGTATAGTCTTCATTCTTGGTACCTACATGGTTGAATCCTGCATATACATATGTATCTAAACTATAATATTAGTATTTATATTTTATAAACTTATTCTAAGGTTATTATCATCAAAACCATCATCTCAAGAACTAACAATAAGAACATCTTGTACCCCTACCACACAGGACTAGCCTACCACTAGACTTAGTACCGAATATGATCACCCTACTTTGGGCCCTGAGGCATACATGAGTAAATAGTAATCGATTTAGATTTGGGATGACCAAACCCTGTAGAATCGACCCATTTGGCCATGCTGCATGTCCAATTTTTTTCATTTCCTAGTTGATGAGGTTTGAGGCTCTCCAGGCATCAATGCAATTCTAGTATTCATCCATACAAATTCGTTCTGGGACTGAACGAAAACGAAGCACTACTTCTATTACATCCTTTTCAGGGAATGCCTCCCAAGATTAATAGAAGATAGCCCTTGCACTTCAAAGCTCTATCTACGATTCCATATTCTTCGAGTCAAAATGCTTGAGTTGGATCAAAGTGGTTTGTGGATAACATATCTGATCCCGGTCTCTTTGAAACAACTTTCGATAATTTTCAGTAAATTCAACCTCGGTTTTTTAGGAAATAAATAGAGAAATATAAGAGTGGAGATCACCTCCTAACCGTTAGTGGATGGATTTCCTTATCATTTATCCTAGAAGAACAAAACGAGTTTATACGTACAATATAGCACCACCAACGGTAACTATACCATATAATCTGATGCGCATGTAAAAATGTATATTTTTACTTCCACGTTTAATCTTCTTTTAATTAAATAAATGAGAATATTAGGGTATTTTACATATTTGAACCAAAATTTAAATTGTTTTCAAATCATCATTTATTTATCTTCATTTGTGGGGTAAAATGATAATTTTGTGTATGATTTAATTTGAGAAAATTTATTTGCACATTTTTATTTTTATTTGTGCAAATATGAAGAAGGTTCATGGATGAATGCATGCACACATGTTGAAAGTTAATGAAGAAAGGAAATAAAAGAATTCATGCAACATGGAGGAGCCCACATACCCACTACCATATGGTTCATAATTAAAAGCACATACACATGTTAATGGAGGCTTAAAGACATGTTAGTAGGGATTAATCATTCTTCCAATGATTACTTGGAGGTTACATCTTCTTAAAGGCATTTTAGGTAGTCCCCAAAATTATGAATTAAGGTTTTAAGCATGTACAAATACCCCGTATGTTTCATGTAATCATCTTCTTCTTTTTATGCAAGATTGTAGCTACAAATCAAAGTTAAATAAAAATTTCATTAACGGCTTCTTAGCCTTGTTTTTACTCTTATGCTATTTTTATTTATGCTTTCTTTTCGTGCTCTTTTTATTTCACGCTCTCTCTTACTTAGTTTATGCTTCTCTTGTTTAATGTTAATATCATAGATTTAATTCTTGTAATTAGTTTAGTTTTATTTCGTGCAATGTAACGACCCGTGATTTTAATGAAAATGAGATATTTAATTATTTTAAATATTCAAATGTATAATTTTCAAACTTAAACAATCATGTTTTATATGATAAATTAGAATGGTAAATTTTGTATTTTATATTGAATAAAGATTTTGGTTTTCCATTGTAAAAATTGACAAAAGTCGAATTCCGATAAAGTTGGATAAATATTCGAGAAATTGGTTTAAAGGATAAATAATTCCTTTTAAATATATATAATCGATATCAAACTCATTGGATAATAATGGTAATTTAATTTATAATGGTTTGATAAATATATAAAACTTGTTTTACAAAATTGACAAATTTCGTCACATATCGATAAATCGATGTCGTATTTTTATAAGAAGATTTGGATATTGTTTTATATTATTTTATAATTCAAATATGCTTGTTTTAATTATTTAAATATAATAATAATTTTATTTTGAAGTTTGGTTTACATGAATAAATAGTTTAACAAAAACGTCAAAATGTGACCGGAAAACGTTTTGTCGAAAATCAACGTTTTATTCAAAATAAGTTGTCACAACATTATCGCACCTTTGTTAACATGTTTAAACATATGTATTACATATTATAATAACTAAACATGTTTTCTTTTACTAAATATAATTAGAAAACTTCTAGAACATCATTAAGAAAAGTAAGTAAGTTTAATAAAAGTCAAAGGTAAACATCAAATCCAAATCAGATCAAAATCCAACAAAATAATTACTTTTCTTTATTTAATCTTTAAGTGACTAAGACATAAAGTAAGGATGTGAAAGATAATGTTAAGTATTGTAAAAATGAAGATTGCTTTAGGTCGAAGTAATGTTAGTTTGGTAATTTGGTAAGAGGTTATTTTGGTAAATTTACCACTTTTTCCTTTTTCTATAAATACACACCTCCTTCTTCACTTTAATTCACATTTAATTTTCTTATTTTCTCAAGCTTCTTCATCTTATTCCTCTTATCTTTAATGGCTTCCAAGCCATAGAAAAAAATTATAAAGAAATAATGTCAAAATATTTAAAATATTCAAAAGAAATCAATGTTTATTCTCTTAAAATCAAACTCTTCTTTTCTCCATATTTTACCTCTTCTCCTCTCGACCATAACTTCTTCAAAGAATGAGCAAAATATAAAATTATTTTTTTCGAATTAGTTATTTTTTCAGTGGCTACAACTTTCAAGTTGACCACTTTGTCCAATTCTTAGTACAAATATGTCAAAAAACCACTTCTTACCAGTGCATTCTCTGGCTCAGTTTTTAAGCTATAGAATATGTCATTTTGTTTTGATCATAACTTGATCATAGCATATCCAAATTAAGAAATTATTTTTTTAAAACCATATGAAATTCCAGTGGCTACAACTTTTATGTTGATCATTTTTTTTCTGTTTTTAGGTTTGTTATACCTGAAACTCAATTCTCTGAAGTGTATTTTTGGGCTTCATTTTGGTCAATCCGACAATGCCTCTTCTTCATTCTATCATATCTCCCTCAAAACAACTTGGAATCATGTGATTCTTTTTTTTTAAATTCAAGAAAAAAGAATTTTCAATAACTTTTCAGTTAATAAGTTTTTCAAATTTTGAGAGTAAGAGTGTCAACAACAAGAGAGAAGATGACCTATTTTTCGGGTCTGATTTTGAGAATTCAAGTTCAAAACTCTACCACTTCTTCTCTATACTTTCGACCAAACTCCATTTCAAGCCATGGCCAAACATTAGGAAGGAGGAATTCGGGCTTATCTTCATTTGGTTTTCAAAGCATGATAGGAAGTATGCATTAGATCTCAAGTTCCTTGTCTTAAAGTTTAACGGAGGGGAATCCAATGTGAGTACAACTCACTCTTTCTGACTCACTGATATTTTTATACAAGTGAGAATAAATTTTATTTATGATAATTGATGATTGTTTGGATGATATATGATTATATATATATATATATATATATATATATATATTGATATTTGGATATATTCCTTCCTATTGGAGCAGATGAGATCATATATGTTCCCGTATATGAACGGATGACTATTTGTATGCGTGTCTGCCTCGATGCAGACATTGTACACATATTCTAATATATATATTTGTTGTAGGTGACAGGTCACCACTGTTGATTTATTTACAGATATTGATATATATGCTGTTATCATGTAATATATGATGATTTTGAATGTCGTGGTTGATGTATTTAGTGTTGTTGCAGCATTGGGCCTATTTTTGATAATTTAAAAATATTAGAGTAATGATTTCAAATTGAAAAGGATTTTCAAATGATTTTGAAAATAGATATTTTATTGATTTTTGAATTTGTTAAAGAAATGGATTTATTTTAAATAAATAAATAAATGTTATAAAAATTATGATTTTTGTGAAATATACTTGATTTTTTGAGTTATATAAGTTTTAATAACGATCCTCAACTACCAACCAAACTTCACCAAATGGCAATAACCATTCACGATGCAGCCATCAATAGCCACTCCTTCACACATCACAACACCTTAAAACAGATAACCACCTGCCAATACCCACATGCTTCTCCTCCATCCATGTGCCCATCATACAGTGTACGTCAAACACAGTTACACATCAAAAACATTCTCATACCTCCTTACTACTGCACCTACCAACCTCTCTGCCACTCTTCACCACAACTTCATCCATCTACACAGTTTATGTGTAAACTCCAACGTCATCCTTCTCAACCACCTCTATTAACTGCACATGCAACCAATATACTTGCACACTTTACCATCCATTTCACCACACTGTTGCAACTCTTCATCCACTTCTGCATACCCATTCTGCCAGACCCATTGCCTCACAGCACTTCACTGACATCCTCAATCAACTTCACCATTCATTACCACACATCTCCCTCTGCATTTAAGACTTACCGCCTACAACATCAACTTACCATTCATTACCATTTATTCATCAACTTACTGCTAAACATCACCACCTTATTCAATCTCCTCCATCACCTTAACCTCTGCATATTACCCCTACATTACTGCCTTCACACCCCCTTCACCAGTCACTCCATCGTCACAGAGCAACGCTGCCCTTGCCTCTAACCAACCTGCCGGTCACCTCCTCCAACCATCAAACTGCCTCCACTGTCATACAACTTCTGCCATCATCCATCATACAAACCATCAACCATAAAACATCATCATCGGCACTCTCACCCAAGCAGCACCCTACAACCAACTGCCATCAAACTTCACTAACACCCTTGACCACAAACTGCTGCAAAACCACCGTCATTTGCATACTATTCCATCCACTGTTCCATTTCAAACCAGCACCATACATTTCTCAAACCATACCATACATTTCAACAACTTCTCCATACAACAACTACCTGCACACTTCTCTGTGCATAACTACGCATACATCCCCATCACATTTTCACTGCACCCATCCTCTGCACACAAGAAACCACTCACCATTCCTTAACTTCTTCCCTGCACACCACCACAGTCATCTACAACACAACCAATTGCCAATTGCTTCAACTCAAGCAACCAAAATAGCACTGTTAGAACATTCACTTCACAAACTCTGTATTACTTCAATTCACTGACATACACGGTCATATATTAATGTTATATTTGTCTAGTGTATTAAAACAGATAGCACGCTACAATAAACTCGTCGCACAAGTTTATTAATTAGAATTCCACTACGCTGGAATTCTGTATTAGATAAATGTAACAATAAGTTACGTTGTAAATAAATTACAACAACAACGTTATACTATTGTAAGAAATCGTATAACTTATAAACGGGAAAGATTACCGTGAATCTAACCAGTATATAAAGGAAATTCCGTCTGAGACTTGTCGTAATAATTTCCTTAAGAATTTTATTTTAAAACTCTCCCAAGATACAACAGACGTAATCTGCACGAGATTGTAATGAGTATGTCAACTCTGTGATATATATGGAATACAGAGCAGTAGAGCAAAGAAGCAGAAGAAATTAGATTGGAATAGAATGAGAATGTGATCAGTATTCTCTTCTATTTATAATTTCGTCCGCATCCCTTCGAACAGTCGCGTCCGCTTGACGGGTCGCACCCGTTGCCTTTTGGTCGCTGCTGTTCGTTAACGGGTCGCACCCGCTCGCTACTGGCTTGCACCCACTTGTACCGCCTGGTACTGTTTCGCCTGCACTGCTTCAGTCAGGTCGCACCCGTTCGCGTTTGGCCGCACCTGTTTGCTTCTAACGGGCCGCACCCGCTACTGTTCGCCTCTAACAGGTCGCGCCTCTTCAGTTATTCGCGTCCGCTTATGAACAGTCGCATCTCCTCAGGAAAAAACGGACGGCGGCGCGCGCGCGCGCGTGTGTGGTGGTGATGCATGATCTCCCTCCTCACAACGAAGCATACATTTGGGAGCCCCAGGCCCCCAACCTCCTCATGAGAAAGCTATATTTAAACCAATATAGCTCTCACAATTTGGAGATGTGAGACTTGTATTTTTCATTCACTTTGCTCTTTAGGAATTCCAACAATTAAAACCAAACATCACCTTCACCACAAACCATCTCCTCCTGAGACCACAATCTCCCAGGAACCTCACCGCTAATCAAACTCCAGCAGCCCATCTCCAACTCAAATAACCACCCACAATCAATCGCGACCTCTACCCACGATCCCCAAACCAAATCCGAACACCACACTCCATGGACCGCAGTCCAAAACTTCATCTTCGTTGCATAAAGGAAATCTTGTCAATTGGATTTTCGATTTTAATTTCGAATTTTGAAGTTGGAATTTGGTATTGGAATCTAAATATAAGGGAAGTTGCGTTTGAGAATTTATGGATAAGTTTGTGTCTGTGATTTGCGTAGAGTGTTTTGAGTTGTGAAGTTATATGAGTTTTGGGCTGTATTTCAAACGAGCCGTGTGTATACTTATTTTTTTTTTGTTTTATGTTGTTATTTTTTTGAAGGTATATATATATATATATATGAAATCTATTTTGATCAAAATTTCAGGATGCCAAAGCTGATAAACGAAGAATCGCTTGCTAGTTTGCTTTGCTTGTCAAATTGCTTGCTTAAGAAAAATCGCTATTTTGAAAAATAAAATTTTTGCACGCTTTGGTATCATGCCCTTATCTCTTGTTTTTAGTTTACTTGCATTGTTGGTTGCTTACATTTTAAAAAAATTCAAAAACAAAACAAAAACAAAAATAAATTTCATTCATAGTTGCATCGTTAAATCACGTTTAATTTTTATTTTGCATTCATATCATATATTTTCTTTTCTAAGGGCAATATCCAAATCTATATAAGGTGTGGGATTTCATCACCCTTTCTTTGGCCCACAAAATTGCATTTCATCTTAGAATTTGACTAATAATAACAGTTAGACTTTGGACTTCAGGGAGTCACGAGCTCACATAGGGCTTAATTATATCTAGAGAAGTTGTCTTCTTTGAAAAATATATATTCTCGGTGTCTAGGCTACGGTAGAGCAATAATCATACATAAATAATAAATTGATTCGCAAATATTATAGAGATTGTTTCTCTTAAGATACTTAAAACTTCGGCTGCATTGCTACGGTGATTCGTGGTGCACCGATAACTCATGTCTGTTACCTGGCTGAGAACTATTTTATTGGATTAAGACAAAACATTTTGGGTTAGAAGCTACTAAGGATAGAAAATTTGTAATTAAGTTCATGCATTAATTTAGTTGCATTATTTCATGCATATATAAAAAACAACAGCAAAATCAAAAACTAAAAAAATTATACATTTTAACTTAGTTCTTGTTCAATCCAAAAAAATTATATGTTTTCCTTTGAAAATTTTCAATCAAAATCAAAAATAAAAATAAAAAGCATTTTTCTTGAGTTAGTTTTTTTTAGAAAAACAAAAATCCAAAAAAAATAAGGGTCCGTTTGGTTTCATTTCGTATTTTGAGTTTTGTGTTTTCAACTTGCACCAAGAAATAGCAAAAAATAAGAGAAGAAGATTTATAATTCTTAGCCAGTGCGACGACCAACGAACAATGAAATAGTTCGATTATTCTCCGTGCTTTTGTTATCTCTTGAAACACGAAAACAAAATAATGTTGGTTTCTGTTTTGCATGTTAATTTCATTTTTCAAAATTGTTTGTTTTTCAACAATACATATAACGGACACGTTTTTGTATAGATGAAAACACAAAACTAAAAACGACAAGCCAAACAGGGCCTAATCTTTTCAAAAACAAAAACAAAAACCTAAAAAAAAAAGAAAAAAATTTGAAAATCCAAAAAACAAAACAAAAATCAAATCTCCCTTTTAAAAGGTAAATCCTTATTAGTAAATATTTGGCCTTCCTAAAAAAGAACTATTTTTCACTTCCTTTTCCAAATCATGTTTCATTCTCTTAACTCGATTCTCGCTTCTTTCTCTCCTTGACTTTTTCTTGTGTATGAGTACTTGGACTCGTGACACAATAATAAATTATTGGACTCGTGACACAAGAACTAATCGTTTAACTCGAACAAATGACCCTCCAGCAATGGCAAACAAAAATGTCCCGCGAACACTTAATGATAGAATCTTTTTCGATAGAGTTTCTATTCCTTCTTGTATCACGTTACCCGCCCCTACGGGTAACCATTTTGAAATTTATTCAAACCACATTGCCACGCTCCCAAAATTTGACAATTTTGAATACGATGATCCATACATTTTCTTAATGAAATTAAAACAAGTTTGGCCAACCATTAAACTTTAACAACTTTGTGATGACGGAATCAAACTTCGATTAATTCAATTTGCTCTTATTGATTATGCTGAAAAATGGTTGTATAGCTTATCATCGAACTCGATTAAAACTTAGGAAGAATTTGTTAAAGTTTTCTTAAAAAGGTTATACCCCTTAGAAAAAGCAACTAAAATCTGAAACGAAACTATAAATTTTCATTAATTTAGGGTGAACCATTCGAAAAATATTTTGAAAGATTTAAAGAACTTTTGATAAAAAGTCCACACCATAATTTCGAAAAATGGACCCTTTGCCAGACTTATACAATGGACTTGAAAACAGCTCACGAACCATGCTTGAATCGATGTGCCAAGTAAATTTTCTCTTCCAACATCACAACGATGCTTGGCAATTCTTTGAAAACTTTGATCGAAAAGTCGTTCCAATCGGAATGTTCTAACGAAAAATCCATTTATTCGCGATCGAGCGCACACTCGATAGGATGATGTTTAACTTTGGAAGCTAAAATCGACGCAATGATCAATAAATTTGACAATGTTTTATCATCTAACCAAATGAACCAAGCTTCCCAACCAATATGTCATAAATATAACGATCCAAATCACATAACCGATCAGTGTTCTAATTAGATTGATCAACTCAATGCTTTTAATAAGGTTAAGAATGACCCGTCTTCTCCAACTTACAATCATGGTTGGAGAAATCATCCAAACTTTGTTTGGAACAAAAATAATTCCAACACGAAATTGGTTCGTCCCAATTTTCAAACATTTCTGAACAATGCTTCAAATCTCCCTTTCAACCCAATCATTTTCAACAAAATTTTATGGGTCCGTCTCAAAATCAACCGCAATAATCTTTTGCTTCTCAAGACGATAAGCGATTGTATTCACTTGAGAAAAGTCTTGAAACTTAGGCTAATGCAACCACTAAAAGCCTCCAATCAAACAGTAATTTGCAAAAATTGTTAACCTCTTACATGTAGAATATGAGTCAATCGATTGTAAAACCTGAAATGCAAATGAGCCAATTAGTCATGTCTGTAAGTGAACATGAACGAGGCACATTCTCAAGTTAGCCAGTTCTGAATCCCAGAAATCAAAACATGAATTCGAATCAAACCCATGTTGTTCAAGATAGCAACATAACCCAAATGAATGCTATAACAACTTTGCGTTCCGGTAAACAAATTGATAATCAAGTCATTAATCCAAACGATTTACCAGAAATTCCTCTTGACACTTCAAAAACGACAAGCGAATCTGAACAAAACAGTGAGCCAAACATCGACTCAAATTCCAATCCAAATTCTTCTTTTAATGAAGTAGACCCACCTATTAAGTATCGTGTTCCATTTCCACATCGCCTTCGACCTAAGAAACACTCTGACCAAATGGAAAAGATGTTGGAAATTTTTAAACAAGTGAAAGTAAACATCCCGCTTTTTGATATCATTTAACAAGTCCCAACTTAAGCTAAGTTTCTCAAGGACTTGTGTACTCAAAAACGACACGCTCATGCGCCCAAAAAAGTTTTCTTAACCGCCGGACTTAGCGAAGTCTTGTCCTAATCAATTACCGTCAAATACAAAGATCATGGATGTTTGACAATCTTGTGCACCATAGGAGACAAAACGAATAATAAGTGTTTACTCGATTTGGTTGTGAGTGTCAATTTGATTCCTTATTCCATTTACAAGCAATTTGGCTTGTGTGAACTAAAACCGATGAAAGTATTTCAATTTGCTGATCATTCGATAACGAAAACCTTGGGAGAAAACGAGGATGTACTCGTTAAAATCGGTCAATTCATATTCCCCGTCGATTTCATCGTTTTGGAGACTCAACCTGTGAATAATCCAATGAGTCAAATTTCATCGTTTTGCCGACCTTTCTTGGCCACTTCAAACGCTGGAAGTTAGCTCCATTCAAGAAAATTTTGATAACAAAATAGTTGACCTAAACCACGAATGCGAGACCGAATACGAATAACTGTTTCTAGATGAGCCTAACGAAATTGAAAAATGCGCTCCCGTTTGAGCCCCTTGCCATTGAATCAGAACTTCAACCGAATCCTTTGATTGAGAAACCCCCGAGGTTGGACCTTAAACCCCTTCTCGATCACCTTAAGTATGGATACTTAGGTGACAACGAAACATTTCCTGTCATAATCTCTTCATCTCTCTCTCTCTCTCGATCAAGAAGCTTCCTTACTGTCAATTCTTTCGAAAAACAAAGAAGCAATTGGATGGTCGATCACCGATATAAAGGGAATTAGTTCCGCTCTTGTTAGACATCACATCCATTTAGTTTACAATGCCAAGCCTATTCATGACGTGCAACGAAGGCTTAATGTGGTTTGTGATGAAATTCTTAAACTCCTCGACAACGGAATCATATACCCAATATCTGATAGTTCATGGGTTAGCCCAATTCTTGTCGTGCCTAAAAAGTCTGGACTTACCGTTATCAAAAATGATTCTAATGAACGTATTCCAATTCGTACTCAAATGGGTTGGCATGTTTCAATTGATTATCTAAAACCAAATGCTGCAACACATAATGATCACTTCCCTCTTTCTTTCATCGACTAAATGCTTGAACGTTTAGCCGGCTACGAATTCTATTTCTTTCTTGATAGTTATTTCAGTTATATCCAAATTCCAATAGCTTCTGAAGATCAAGTGAAAACAAATTTCATGTGTCCTTTTGGCACTTTTGCGTATCGACGTATGCCATTTGGCCTTTGCAATTCTCTTGCTACTTTTCAAAGATGCACGGTCAGCATCTTTTTCGATATGATCGAACGCTTTCTGGAAGTATTTATGGATGATATTTTCATCTTTGGAAACTCTTTTTCCGAATGCTTACACCATCTTGAGTTGGTTCTTATACGATGCAAAGACAAACACTTAACGTTAAACTGGAAAAAATGTCGTTTTATGGTCAAACATGGCATTTTCCTTCGGCATGTCATTTCAAACAAAGGCATTGGGGTAGATAAAGCGAATGTTGATGTAATTGCGAACCTACCCATTTCCAAATCTATTAAGGACATCCGTTCATTTCTTGGACATGCCGGTTTCCATGGATACTTTGTGAAGGACTTTAGTAAAACTGTTTAACCTCTTACGACTCTTCTTGGAAAAGACGTTCCATTTGAATTCAATTTTGATTGTGTTTCTGCGTTCAAACGTCTCAAAAACGAACTCATTTATCCTCCTATCATTTGTTTACCCAATTGGGATCTTCCTGTTGTAATAATGTATGACGCTTTTAACTTTGCAGTTGGTGTTGTTTTAGGACAACGCATTAACAAAATTCTTCATGTCATCTACTACGCTAGTATGACTCTTGACGATGCTCAACTCCATTACACAACCATTGAAAAAGAGCTTCTAGCGGTAGGCTTTGCGTCCAAAAAATTCCGACTTTATTTGATTGGCTCACACATTACTGTCTACACTGACCACTCCGCTCTTAGGTACCTTTTCGCTAAAAAGGACGCTGAGTCTCGTTTGATCCGTTGGATCCTGTTACTCCAAGAAATTGACCTTACGGTCAAAGACAAAAAAAGATTGGATAATATTATTGATCTGTCACATCTTCCAAACGCACCATCTTCTTTACCGATCAACGAGAACTTTCTGATGAACAACTACTTTCTGTTTTCTCGATCCATGGTATGCTGACATAGTGAACTATTTAGTCACTAAGGAAACTCCTTCATTTTGGTCGAAACAAGATAAATATAAATTTCTATACCAAGTCAAGTACTTCTATTGGGATGATCCATACTTGTTTAAGTACTATTCCGACCAAGTCCTTCGATGTGCATATCGGATTGTTAATTCAGAATGTTCTTTCGTTTTGTCATGACCAATCTTGTGATGGTCACTTCGGTCCTAAAACAACAGTCAAAAATGTGCTTCACTGTGGTTTTTACTGGCCTATGCCTTTTAAAGATACATTCGATTTTTGTAAAACTTGCGATCACTATCAAATGTTAGGAAAAATATCTCGACAAAACATGATGCCTTTGAACCCTATTCTTGCGATCGAAATCTTTGAGGTTTAGAGTATTGATTTTACGAGACCGTTTCCTAATTCTTTCAGAAATCTATACATTCTTCTTGCTGTTGATTACGTCTCGAAATGGGTTGAAGTCATTCCTTGTAAAACAAATAACAACAAAGTTGCTGTGAAATTCATAAATGGAGACATCTTTTCGAGGTTTGGAACACCTCGCACAATAATAAGCGATAATAGAACCCATTTCTATAATCGTTCGTTTGAAACTCTAATGAAGAAATGTTCGATAACTGTAATGACCCAGAATTTCGGTCATTCGAAATTCGTATATTTAATTGATTTTAAATAGTCAAGAGTTAATTTTATAAGTTGAAGAACTTATATTTTGAATATAGTGATTTAATTGGATAATTAAATTATTAATTTAATATTTGAAATTGCTGAAAGAATTTGAATTTGGATTTAATGTGAATAAAAATGATTTATAATGTTGTTTTAAATTATAACTGAATTAGAATGATGTTAAAGAACTTTTAAAATTGAATTAAAGTTAATTTACAGAAATTGAATATTTTAATATTTAATTAACGTGTGAAAATAGTCATTTCTCACACAGTCTTGGATTTCGATGAAACCGGTTTCATTGAATCCGTAATGTTATATTATTGTAGGATTTCAAATTTCGTGTCAATCGGATTTACGGTTTTGTCATGGCAAGCTGAAACGCGTAGAAATTTGTTTAAGTAAATTTAAATTTAAATAAGTCGATTTGAAAACCTATCATCCAAATACGATCAAATTGGCTCTTGATATATATTTCATTATGTTTGAAATAAAGGTAAAACATTATAAACATCAGGCGGCACACTTCTTTTGAAGTACCAAAAAAATTGGATGAATATTGTCGCAAAATTTTCTATAAAAGGACGTTATAATTTCCATTTTTCACAAACCCTAACATCTAAACCCTAGCCGCCACTTACATTTCCACGGACAGAAATGCATCTTCTTTCTCCTCTATTATCTTCCAATCCATCGTTCTATATGAGAAACTCTCAACTAACAAATTGTAGAGCACGTCAAGATCTACAAGATCAACGGCTACGATCGAATTTGGAGCAATTGATCGACTTAAATTTGGCGATGAAGGGAGGATATTCATGCATAAATTTTGAGGCTAGTAAATGACTGAGCTTGGCTAGATCACGGCCGAAGGTGGAGTGGAGCATGGGCGTTCAAACGGCATCGTCTGATTGTCGTCTCGGCGTTCGTGATGGTCGCAAAAATTCAATGTATAACGGCGGCCGATGGTTTTGATCCTGGGAGTGATCGCGTTAAGGAAGAAGCAAAAATCAGCGACCATGATTTACCCATTTGAAACGTGCGGCTGCGATTGAGACGAGGTTTAAAAAATATTGAAATTGATTATATTAAAATCATATAAACTTTAAAGTATCATAACTTCTTCACACGAGGTCCATTTTTGACGAAACAAGATGCATTGGGTCCGTATTGACGAGCACTACATTTTAGAGCTAGTTTGGAGTTGATTGATGCTAGTGTAAATTTTAGGTAAAATTAAACACTCATTTAATTTTATTCGGAATAAAACACTACAACTTCTATTGAAATCAATGTGAGTACAACTCACTCTTTTTGACTTGCTGCTACTTTATATAAGTGAGAATAAATTTTATTTATGATGATTGATTATTATTCGGATGATATATGATATATTATCTATATATTGATTGGTATTTGGATATAGTCCTGCCTATTGGAGCAGATGAGACACTATACATTTTCATGTATGAGCGCATGACCTTACGTACACGCGTCTGCCTCGAAGCGAACATTGTACACATATTCTAATATGTATATTTGTTGCAGGTGACAGGTTGGAGAGATCCAACTGGATTCCTCACCAGTATTGGTTTTATTTACAGATATTGTTATATATGCTGTTATCATGTGATATAGGATGATATGGATGCCGTGATTGATGTATTTAGTGTTGTTGCAGCATTAGGCCTATTTTGGTAATTTTAAAAATGTTAAAGTGATGATTTTAAATTAAAAAGGATTTCAGAGTGATTTTGAAAATAGATGTTCTATTAATTTTTGAATTGTTAAGGAAATGGATTTATTTTAAATAAATAAAGACTTATAATTTTCATGTTATAAAAATTATGGTCTTTGGAAAATATAATCAGAATGTGATTATTGAAATATCAAGTTGATTATTTTGGTAAAATAGTTAAATTGAGATTTTTGAATTTATTATAAATGGTATATGTACATGTTTTATAAAATTGAATTTTTATAAATAAAAATAATGGAATTATAAATGAGTTCTGTAAATGTTAAAATGAAGTTGTAATTGGACTTTATAAGTGAATAAGATTTATGACTTTGTGAAGTTACAAAAAGGAATGATTTTATAAATAAAGAGATTTATAGATAATTGACTTATAATTTGGATTTTGGCATATAAACGAGATAAATTAGTTTGATTAATAAAGGGATTTTATAAATGGAAGTTTTTATAATATATAAATGGAATTTATACACATTGTTTTATAAATCCAAAATAAACTGAACTTGATAAGTTAGATATGAAAGCTTATTGAAGGGATTATATTCACGATTTTAGACAGTGAATTATCCTTTAAATTAAATGTGCAATAGTAACGAATTTGGTAAATAAATTATATTCACGATTTTGGACGGTGAATAATAATTTAAATAAAAAGACATGTTTTGGAAAGTGATATTTTAAATAGAGTAAAATGGTTTTAAGATGTTTTAAAAATGTGTTAAGTATCGAATACATAGATTTTAAGATTCATTGTTGAATTAGACGATTTCGAGAAGTACAAAGAGCATGGACTATAACACTTTTGTTATGGTAAATTATTTTCGAAAGGACATGTTCTGTATAGTATATGGGATTTATATATCTATCTAATTTTCGAATCCCTATACTAGTGATTTTGGGTTGTCGTAACGATGTTTTACGCAACATTCGCTTTGACCCAAATAAATATGTTTAAGAGAATATTTTCCTTAAAGAATTAAATATATACTTAATTGTGATTTAAGTATATGTAATATTTTCTAAGTGTTGAAAATAAGGAGATTTGTGAATTACTTATTATTATATAAGTAAATGGAAATGTTTTCTAAATATAGAAGTTGAAATGGTTTTGAGAATATATATTTTTAAAGATAACTTGAAGTGGATATTTGGCAAGCGATTTAATTAATAAAATATCAATTAAAATGGGCCTAGTGATTGCTCATGGTGCTAGATATTTGTTTGTTTGCTTTGATAGTTAAATAGCTGACTATCCAATTTGGCCATTTTAGTTCCTCGACTTGATGTGAGAACTATTTAGTCGTACACTTAGTACGTAGCCATCCGTGTAGGCTTAATTATTGTTTATGTTGAGGATGTTAATTCATATAGTGCAGAGTATTACTCCAATCTATCGAGCTTTCTTCTTGGCCGAAGGAAAGCAAGTTGAAAGTTGGAGACGTGATAAGTCTATGAGACTCAGTTTCTGTGTGAGGTTAAGAAACACTTTTGCGTTGTTGGTGCGAAGAGACCGGGATCGGTTTATCTGAAAACCACTTTGGACCAACACTTATACGACGGTTGTGCAGGTTGGTTACGATGATATTGATATTCAGGATTTTCGTAGTGGAGGACTGCTTGTCAATCGTTTGGGGTTAAAATCCCAATATACATCCAGTAGCAGTAGTCTCTTCATTATGAAATATCCAATGCAAGGACTATTCGCTACTGATCCTAGGGTTTTCCCGACAGGATGTTGTAGGAAAGTACCTTCGGTTTGTCCTGTTTCTGGACAACTTATATGGACATTTGTGTGACATTGCATTTCTAAAGATTATGTACATTGGTTTTTACAAACGTACATCAGTGGTGGCGGAGAAGGCAACTTCTCCTAGCTTAACACCCTCCTTGAGACGTATGAGCTTAAGTGTTGTATTTTGTGGAAGGCAATTAGTAGTCAACGGAAATGGCTGTGTGACATTCAAAGTGATGTGATATGTGATATGTGAAAGGTAATCGTTACCTCAGGCCTCATCAACCGGAAATGACCAAAACAGGGTTAGATGCAGCAAGACTAAGTGGGTCCCTCCCAAGTAGGATATGATCATCCTCTTCTAGATATATCTTTACACGCTATGATGTCGTGTATCTGATTATTGTAGTTTGTATGTTATGAGGGCCCTCGAAAAAAGGTCAGTAACGAACGGAGGATGATGTACTCAGTACTATCTTGTTATAGAGATAGGCCGGTCTTGTGTTGGTATAGGAACTTTGTGATGGTTTCTCGGGACATCCATCTAGAGGTGTACCCATCGGAAGGTAGTCCCTTCACCTGGTCATTTGTATGGAAATACAAACTCCACTACGTACCTGGCATTTTGATTATATTACCCATGTTGGGCTATATGCCAGAATTTAGTCAATGTGACAATTTCGGCTATGATTAATATTATTTGTATACTAGACACTAGTATGATATAAGATGATTTGGTATAAACGGATTTACTTATCGTAAGGTAAAAACATGTCCATGTTTATGTGTGGGCATGTCTTACGAGATACTTTGGTTATGATAAAGGAAAAGTTTGGTAATTTAATAAATTCAGTTGAATGTGTTTCTCACGCTTGTTTATCAAATTGATACAGGCGTTCTTCCCTTTCAATGCTCGGTTCAGATCAAGTATATTTACAGGTTCAGATTAGTGCTATTAGAGCTTCAGCGGGAGAGCTGGAGATCTTTATTTTGTATACACGTATCAGTTTTGATTATCCGCTTTGCGCATTGTTGTTGTATATTATCGGTAATTGTAAGGACAGGTTATTATAACTATCCAGGCTGATAACTAGTGATGGATTATTGAATTCTGATTGATGTATGTATATACAGTTTCTGTTTTGTAATGATCATTGATATGATATTATATGTTTTCCACTGCGATGTGAGATTCTATATTATTCTTTTTGGTTCTCGCTTCTCTCTTTCTTCTCTTCTTCTCTCTTCTTTTCTTTGTCCCGACTTTCCGTTAGTCGGTGCTTTTTGGATCAGACATGTGTGGTTTATTGTCGATTCAAAGGGTACGGATTAACGGGTCGTCAAAATAACCTACAAGTTATCCACTCCTTATCATCCTCAAACTTGTGGCCAAGTCGAAGTTTCAAATCGCGAAATCAAACAAATTTTAGATAAAACTATAAATAAAAATCGAAAATATTGGTCACAACAATTGACAGATACGCTTCGGGATTGCAGAATTGCATTTAAAACCAATCTAGGGATGTCTCATTTTAGGCTTACATATGGTAAAGTGTGCCATTTACCCATCGAACTTGAAAATAAATTGTTGTGGGCAGTTAAGAATATAAAATCTGATCTTAAAAAAGTTGAAAAAATAGAAAATTGCAACTCAATTAATTAGAGGAGATTAGGAACGACGTGTATAAAAAAGTGAAAATTTACAAAGAAAGAACAAAAGTTTTTCATGACAAGTCAATCCTAGGGAAAACAATTTTGCCAAACCAAAAAGTTCTTTTGTATGACACTCGACTTTATTTGTTTTCTGGGAAATTAAAATCAAGGTGGATAGACAATAAGTGGTACGAACTGTTTTTTCACACGGTGCCACAGAAATAGAAAACCCTAGGTATGGATCAATTTTTAAAGTCAATGGTCATCATTTAAAACCCTACTTGGAGTTGGTGAGTGATTGATAGGAGGAGCTCATGATTCTTCAAGAGCCATACCACGTCTAGTAAGAAATGTTAACCCTCTCTTGTAAATTTGTACATATTTATCTCCATTTCACTCATCATATCATGCATTGACTGTGGGGACATAGTTAAAATCAAGTGTGGGGGAGTCTTATGTTCATTTTTGATTTCTCATGGTTTATTTTTTGCATTTTCTTTCCAAAAATATAAAAAAAATTCCAAAACAAATTCTCTTTTAGCATATTGATTTGCTTTTGAAGAAACACGATAGGATAAGTATACGTTTTTGGTTATTAAATTGAAATTTTTAAAAATTTACTTGTCATAACAAAAATTGAAATAAAAGTTTGATTTTAAATAACTATGGTTTAACTAGTATGTAGGAAGGTTCATAGGTGATATTATAAATTATGTCCTAATTGTAATCTTTGTTTAACAAAGTGGTTGATTTAAAGTAAAGACGATGACATTTTTGATCTTCTAAGTTAAGCGGTGCTAAGACGATTTTGCAAAACTCTCTTCTTAAAAAAAGCTTTTATAAAAATTAGAAACACCTAGAGTCAGGTGTTCACACGTAAGTGCGTAAACTCACCATGCTCTGTACCTTTCTTACGTAAGCCCGAAAGGCAGTGCATGATCGGTATATATGGTCTCTGTTATCTGAGTTAGGTGTATATTAATAAAATTAAATTAATAATAATAACCACCTAGAGTCATGTGTTCATACTCAAGTGTGTACACCCGCAACGCTCTATACTCTTCTCACGTAAGCCCGAAAGGCAGTGCATGATCAGTATACTTGCCTCAATTATCTTAGTTAGGTGTATAAATAATAATAATGTTAATATTTTTCAAAATAGAGAGAGCAAGAAATTGAAATCCAAGCATTATTTTCACTTATTTGATTCGACTTGTTATTTAGAAGAAATAAAAATACCACTTTGCAAAACTTTGATAATCAACTAAAGGATCCATTTCATAGTTGCACCATGTCATCAACCGAAACAACTAGCCAAACTAGTGTCTAATTGTGATGATAAATTAATTTTTATTAGAAGTTTTAATGAGTAAAAGGACTAAAATTTCTTGATAATGACCAAAATTTATATTTAACTTACTCGTGTCAGTTTAAAAGTAAATTCCTTATTTGTAAATATTTTTGAAAACTTGCATAAGGTAGTCGCATTAGAATCTGCATATCGCATTTGGATTTTGTGGGTAGTATCCGCTGGAAACCTTTATAAGACAACACGCATCCTACTAAGGATACCTAGAGGTTTAACGGCTTGTTGCATACGCTCAATGTAATCGTTTTTCAACGAAACGGGTTTTTCCTAATTTTAGTTTATTCGAGAACGAATAAAAAGATAAGTGCCGGGGTATTTGATGTGCATGTAAAAGTGTATATTTTTACTTTCGCATAACTTCTTATAATTAAATAAATGAGCATATTAGAGTATTTTACATGTTCAAATCAAAATTTAATTTTTTTTCAAATCATCATTTATTAATCTTCATTTGGGGGTAAAATGGTAATTTTGTGTATGATTTAATTTGAGAAAATTTATTTGCACATTTTTATTTTTATTTGTAGGGAATAGCGCAAATATAAAGAGTGCTCATAGATGAATGCATGCACATATGTTGAAAGCTAACGAAGAAAGAAAATAAAAGAATTCATGCAATATGGAGGAGCCCACATATCCACTACCATATGGCCCATAATTAAAATCACATGCACATTTTAATAAAGGCTTAAAGACATGTTAGTGAGGATTAATTATTTCCCTAATGATTACACAGAGGTTACACTTACTCAAGGGGATTTTAGGTAGTCCCCTAAAATATGAATTAGGGTTTTAAGCATGTATAAATACGTCTTATGTTTTATGTAATCATCTTCTTCTTTTCATGCAAGATTGTAGCCATAAATCAAAGTTAAATAAAAATTTCTTTAATGGCTTCTTAGCTTTGTTTTTACTTTCATGCAATTTTTATTTATGCTTTCTTTTCATGCCCTTTTTATTTCAACGAATTTCTAAAAATCTAGAGCAATGAATTTCTAAAAATACTATAGACGAAACTGAACAGCTTTTGTGTTGGATGATTAGGCTAATTGTAAGTGGATTGGGAGATTATGATTTGAATGAAGGTTTTGAGTTTGTTTTTCATGGTTTTTGGCATTTACAGTGAGATGGAAAAGAAAAATCAATGTGAGTAAGGAGAAGATGTTGCCGTGGAGTAGCACAGATATATAGGCAACACATTTTTGTAAACCAGGTTCCATTTGAATAAGACAAGAGACAGGGGAGTAAAGGAGTGTAGAACACAAAATGGTTGCTGTGCATAGATTGTCTATGTACATTGAAGGAAAAGGGGGTTGTGTACATGTGTGTGCTTTGATTTGAATTTGAATAGATTCTGGTACCCGTCACATAATATCGCATCCACGTACGAGCCACGAACGGTAGAAAATAAAATATGATCATGTACAGAATTGGCACGCGATCCCAAAACAACAATAAAATGGACAAGTTAACTAATCTTTTTAAATTTCTAAAATGCCACTATTTGGAGTAAAATACGTCAAACAGAATTTCACTCATTTTTGTAAATTAAAAATTATGAAAAAACTCTATAAATTAAATTAAAAATACGTCATCGAAAATTAAACAATCAGTTGAAACAGTGATTTGATTATAAAAATCCCAAATCGAGTATTTAAAACTAACTAAATATTCCAAAATCAAAGTGATAAAATTCTAAGTTCTTACGTTCTCCCCACTTAAAAGAATTTCATCCCTAAAATTTCACCACATGAATACCCAAAACTATTCATAAGTCCGCATGATGATCATAGATCATTCATACACAAAACTTGATTCAATCACTACTTGAATACATAACTTTGCCCCCTACCTAATATCGCTCACCAAATTTACTAGTGCGGACTCCGATCAGGCTCCTTGATTAGAAATCTATGTTCTTCTTACATAGTCATATACTATGACAGAAAACTTTGGTATTATACCAAAAACCCTCATCAAGTTCTCGTCGTCAAGAATCGAGTAATACATCCTTATTTGAAATGGTCTGAAACACCTCAAAGTCATATACTCAAATCTTAGATCACAACTATATGGAAGAAGAAATGATCTACTTCCACCTTATGTATTTATTTAATTGGTTATTCCTAATACCAATTCCATTTCCACTAAAATTATTTCCGTAAACCTTTTCATATATCGCAAGTTAAGTTCACAGATTTGTATAAACCCTACCATATCTTAAGGGTATACATAACCATCATATTCAAACTTCTATTTTGAAGCCGCTTAAGAATTTAAACACCGGGGTTTTATTCAAAACACATTTTGAAATGATACTATGTATTTTAATTGACAAAAATATATGTACATATAGCTCGAATAACCCCAAAATTATACCATGGAACTAAAAAATATTATATATTTCCTTGCTAGAAGGATAATATTCAAGAGAAGTGTTTACCATCCGAACATATCTCTTACCCACTTTTAGTTATTTTCGAACCGCTCAAACTAGTCAATTCAAAAAAATACTTTCCTTCTTTCACAATCCCATTTTTCAAACAACATTAGATATATTTCCAAATAAATAGTTTTACCTAAAAATATCCATTTTCAATTTGCCTTGGATATAGTTGGATTCGAACACGTTCCGACTATACAATGACGAAGGAAATAATTTACCAAGTGCACTATACCGTTCGCCTAAGCAAACATCCTATCGTCACTTAGAAGATAATTCCGATCATTACAAAACAAATCGGGACTCATTTCCCAATACAAACCAAAGAAAACACACTTCCTATAAAATTTTCTTTTGAAAAAAAAAACTTGTAGGTAACTATTACTACCATTTACAAAATCATTTGAAATAATAATATGTATATAATTTCCCTTTTTAAATCAAAACGTGCTTTTGGGATCAAGTCAAAATCTTGTGTTTTTTATCAAAATAATTTCATAACAAATTCCCATTGTGGCAATCCCTCACTTAGAAACTCAAAAATGAACACCGATGATCCTGCAATCACCGTCAGAATTATTTTCCAGCGACCTAAATGAGTTAAGCGCTTTATATCTCCTTGAAAAATTGTAACATCCCCAATGTAGAGGCCCAAAGTTAGACTGCTACATATGTTGCAGTCATCTGTAGTATGAACTTCCGGTGACTAAATACGGCTATGTTAATGGTATTTATAATATAGAAGCACTTGAATATGAAACATACCACAGATTTCAAAACAATATTTTTCCGTTACATTTCAAAACACATGTTCTGTATTCATATTACATAATCACAAAACGTTTCCCAGGCAATGATCAAATATGCTTATTACAAAATACGCCAAGAGCGACATATGAAGATGCCCCTTGAATGGTTAGAGTCATAACTAGCTTAATACACAGTAGAAATAAATAACAAACAAGAACTGCAACTCCTAAATAGCTATCTGTCAGCCTCCTACTCGCCATCGATAGCTTTATTCATCATCCTGCTAAAAACCTGAAAAGCCTCAACCCTCAGCTTACTCAAATCAACGTAGAGCATCCAAGAGTTTAAGGGGAAACATAAACTTCGAGTTAGATATAAAGCCTGTTGTGAATAATACTATACATCCCGGTTATTAATGTTAAGTGAGACCACACTGTTTAGCGGAATGGTTTTCCTGTCACTAGCATCCTTTAAAACATACTTTTGCAAAAAATTCCTGCAACCAAAACTGATTAAATAATGTAAAGCATCATTATGTAAACATACATATCAGGTAATAAAAGAACTATCTGTTCAAACTCTTTAGTTTTATTTGGCTAACTATTAACCTTTGGTTAACTTGGGCCTACCAGACAATATAACAAAATAATATAACATCTATTAGATACACCTCTTTTGGATGGTCTGTCCTTAACTATCTGTTAAATACTTCTATTCTGGATGGTCTGTCCCTAACTTAACATCTCTCAAGGTCACCTGATCCTAATGGTTTTGCTGGCTCACCAATACCCTATCTGTATACAAACATATATCCCCTTCTGTGTGTAATCATAATTTTAGTCTTACCTATGAAAAAGCCCTACACACTAAAATAATGGACTAAATTAGTGGGGCCAATAGCTAGTGTATAGGGCGCGACCCTATACTAGTCTCATCTGGTATTCTAATATCCGAGTCATTTTACCTAGGGATATCTTCCCAAAATTTTCCTTGAAAACCTTTTCAAACTGATTTAAACCTTTAAATTAAACTTAACCAAGGAAAATATATAATCTCTATGCTTTACTCAAAATCATCTTGCTATGTTATATATATACTTTACTCAAACCTTTGTTGATGAAAACATTGAATTGAAAGTACCCTTTCGAATCATTGAATGCATCTCTTTCGAAACCAAGTAAAACCCTTCATTTATCTTAGGTATAAAGGCCAAAACCTCCTTTTTGAAACCATTCTCAAAACCCTTTCAAAATCTTTGAAAACCTTCCTTTTGAAAGCTTTAAAACCTTAGACATCATATCTTAAAACACATCATAACATTGCCTTTAGAAACCCGTGGAAAAACCTTCCCTTTCAACCCTTTCAAAACCATCAGAAAACATTACCTTTCGACTCCTTCGAAACCCTAAGGGGAATCACCTATTTCTTAAAAACCTTTCAAAAGTATTTAAACTTTATAAACTCAAACCTTTCGAAAGCACTTGGGTTCAATTTATAACATGTGGAAAAATACCTTTCGAAACCATTTAAACCTTCTCCTTTCAAAACCATTGGGTTATACTTCAAAAAATAAAAAGGGTCTATAAAATCATCTGAGCGAAAGCCTATCTTTTGAAAACATTCCAAAATAAAGAAGTAAAGGTGTCGAAACCACCCTTCCGAAAGCATTGGAGAAGTGGCTTATTTTAAAAGCTAAGTATATCTTACGAAACCATTGACTTCTAAGGGTAGAAAGGAGGCAACTAGGGGTTTTGACCCCTTCAAAAGAATTACTCAAAACAAAAGAGTGCAACCCATTCGAAACTTCTTCTTTTAAAACAACCGACTCGATCGAAAGACAACCGAGTCGAAAGCTGTCCTTTCAAAAGCAACTACCTTTAGTTAAAACTAAGGCATACTCCTACCCTTCGGAACCCAACATTTCGACTACATACCTTTCGCCTCTATCCAATACGTTATGTACTAAGTAACTTGATATCATGCGCATTAGTTTTAAAAGCATGGTGGCGAAACATCCTAGTCGGAACCCCTTGTACCGAAAGTAGCGAAACATACTAAAAACATGTTATTTTTATTTTGAACTTAAAAGAGAAGCACTTTTCAACTAACCTGCTATTATTTGTTAAATTTTCATTGGTTGTTAAATGCCTTTTTAAAAAGTGCTACCAATATTTTCAGAAATAAACAATAACTTTATTTTACAAAATACCCCTTCTCCTTAATTAAATATATAAAACATTTAAGTTTCATACCTTAAATAATTTTATATATTCATCAAAACACTTGGGAAAATTGTATAAAAATTCCATAAAATCCTATTTAATATGTTTTCTAATATATATAAATTTCAGACCCAAATAGTTAATTATTTAGCCGTAAATAATTTATAACCCAACAAATCATTTTCTTCACTAGAAATTTAATATAAAATCCACATTAATTCATAAAATTATGAAAATTGAAACTCATCTCTAAAATATCATTTCTGATCTAAATCTAAATTCATAAGGCATTTGGAAGTCATTATATGGGGTTTTCACATTAAAACATATCATAAAAATCTATATGAATAAGCATAAATCATCAACAAGCATTTATAATCATTTAATCATTCAAAAACATGGCATAATCATGCAAATAATTCGGATCTTACCTTAAAACCAAAAATCATTAAGAAAAATGAGATGTAGTTATTATTCACCTTAGCTTTGTGATTAAGGATGTGAGATTTGATCTTGATTAATTGATTTGATTCTTTTCTTGAATCCTAGCTTTATCTTCTCTTGAGACTGTTAATGGTGGCCGGCCATAGGATTGATTTTTGAGAAAATATGAAATGAATATGTGTTTCGATTTCCTAAGGCTTTAAGGTATAAGTTTAACCATTTTCTTATTTTGTCCATCCTTATTTCCTAACACCTTAATTCTTTGCTTCGTTATTTTCATTTACATGGCACGGGTACCCCTTAATTAAATCACGAACCTCAATCCATTAATAAATCCCACATTATTTAGTCTAATTTAACTAATTAAATTTCCTAAATAATGTCACTAAAAATAATGGATGTTACAAAAATTCTTAAAATATTTTTATTTCAAAATTATTTTCACATATTATTATCTTTAAATCTTGGAAACCATTTTCCAAAATCACCGGGATTTAAATTTCTCAAATTTCCTTTATTTATAAGACACATTTTTATAAATCAAATTCTTAAAATCAGCTCCTTGTATAAATCATTTTTCAAGTATTTATTTTAGAATATTCTCATTTTCTCTTAATAAACTCTTTTATTAAAACCCAATTTTATACAATCAACTTCTTATATAAAATCATTTCTAAAATATTTATTTCAAAATATTTCAAATTTTATCCAACATTATCAATGAACACCCTATAGTCAAATGGTGAAACTGAATTCATAAGGTGTTCGTTTTCAATATTCCCAAAATTCCTGTCTACCCAACCCAGGTTCCAAAAAGGAAGATTCCAAATAGATTAACAGATGATAGTCAATGCTTAGAACTGGACGAGCATGACTAATCAAATTATAAACGATAATGATGGAATATTGTCAAATTTTCTAATAATCAAACACAACCAAGAATAGCTATATTAAATTTTTGAAAAATTATTCTTTTATATAGATATAATATATTTCTAGGTAAAATTATTTCATTCACCCAATAAAAAATAATATTGTGTCGGTTTGGCCTTGTTCAAGTGTTTAGGAATCAACATCGATAATGTTGGCCAAATGCATCAATCAGAATTCATATACCACTCATAAATATGCGCTCTCATATATACACTCAAACTCATAATAAGACATTCCATTACCTTATCTCTAAATGAGTTACCCCACCAAAGCCAAGATTCTCGCTTAATCTTGCGCTTTGATACCATGTTGTAACGACCAGATATTTTCGACTCTCGAAAAACGATACTAATACATCCACTGTATTTCGTGTAGAGCATTCAAGTGCCAAAAACACTAATCGTTAAAGGTAAGAAGAAGAAAGGATATAGAAGAAAGAAGAAAACTAAACAATCATAGAATCTCATAAACATGTCAAGCAATATATAATATAGGAACAAATCTTTACAAAAAGAAAGAAGTTTAATATACATGTAATCAGTTAGAATACAATGCTAACCCATCACTAGCTCTGGACAGCTATAACTACCTGTCGTTACACTTGCTGATAATTATAGAAAAGAACAACATAGAATACATCGGAAGAATATAAGACACGTAAATACATCCTGGTCGTCAAGCTTGTCTTCTGAACTCCAAAGAATCCAAAGGTAAATCTAGAAAATATGCTTGGTGTGACCCGAGCATTTAGAAAAAAACAACACCCAGGTCAGTCTGGTAAAAAAAACATGAGAAACTCAAATCACAAGGAATTTATTTATTATAACTTGTAAAATCCTTTAAAATTAAGGTATCTCATAAGACTATGTCACACATAAACACGGACGGGTTTTTACCTTACTCTAATCAAAACATTTTCTATAGAAAATCTAGTCATATTATAATAATGTCTAGGGGTGAAAATATATTTTTATAGCTGGAATGCTTGCATCTCATGTTTTAACATACTTGGGTACATCTAAAACCAAAAAGGCACGTATTGGAGAATGTATTTCATACTATGACAATGTAAGAAACTACCTTCCGATGGTACATATCTAGATAAAATGCATCGGGGTCTGACAAGAATACCTTGTACCCCTACCATACAGGATTGGTCTACCACTTGACTAGTGGTACCGAATATGATAACCCACTTTGGGCCATGAGGCATACACGAGTAGATAGTAATCGATCTAGATTTTAGAAGACCATACCCTGATGGGAGCGAACCACTTGGCCCTGCAACATGCCCGATTTTTGTCATTTCTCGGTTGATGAGGCTTGAGGCTACGTTTTACCTTTAATTACCACTTCCCACTTGGAATGCTACACTGCCCTCCAAGCATCAATGTTAATTCTAGCATTCATTGATATAAGTTTGTTTTGGGACTGAACGAAAACGTAGAAACTACTTTTATTACATCCTTTTCGGGGAATCCCTCTATGATTAATAGCAAATAGCCCTTACACTTCAAAGCTCTATCTATGATTCCATATCTTCAAGATGTCCTCAAATCAAAATGCTTGAGTTGGATCGAAGTGGTTTTCAGATAACATATCCAATCCCGGTCTCTTCGAAACAACTTTCGATAATTTCCGATAAACTCAACTTCGGTTCTTCAGGAAATAAACAGAAAAAGACAAGAGCAGAGATCACCTCCTAACCGCTAGTGGACGGATTTTCTTAACATTTATCCAAGAAGAACGAAATGAGTTTACTACTGTATATCGCCACTGATGGTATCTACACCATATAATCCCCGTGTTTCTCCTAGATATTTCCAGAGTTGCGCTTTGGTCCAATTTTTGATAGACGGTTATTTAACTATCAAATAAACAATCATTCTAATATTTATTTAATTCCATATGGGATCCACTAAGCCTTATTTAATTAATCTATAATTAATTAAAATCACTTTATAACATTCAATAAAAAGATCTTTACAAAACACTATTCCCAACCCTTTACATTCCCTTTTTACTTGGAAAACATTTATATACTTATCTCATCAGTATAAGTATATTACCAAAACATTTTATTTCAATACTTAGAAAACAAAATCAAATACTTAAAAACAAAATCAAATACTTATCTTGTCTGTATAAGTACATTTCAAAACTTAAGGAGGATTTTTCTCTTTTCAAATTCCATATTAAATGGCTAACAAATTCCATTTGAAATAATACTTACTATAAAACCAAACCACTATCCTCTATAAAAAGTTTCCTTTTTAAAAGCCACTTCATATTTCAATTAACTTATAAACTTCCTAAATAAATTTATAACTTCTTTTATAAATATCCAAAATCATTTATAAAACTCTTTTCTCATTTCCAAGATCCCTTTTTAATTTATAAAACTCCTTTTATAACTTCCCTTATTTAAAACAAACTTCCTATTTTAATCAACAAAATTCCCTCGATAACAATCGATTATTTAAAACACCTTTAAACAACCAAGTTATTATTTAACATTCTTCGTTTAATTATCTTTAAACCTTATTCAAAATAATAACTTAAAAATACCATTGATAATATATTAAATTAACTTTAAATATTATTATTATACTAATAATTTAAATCCAAAATAATATTAATAAAATAATTAATTAATTAACTCCAAAACATTATGTAACAACCTATATTTTCAACCATTCGCATCCGCACATGTCGGACTTGAATTGCTCAAAATACCGCGTTGTAAATAAAATTTGGCAAATCTCAGAATATACAGTAATAAATAATCACAGATCACAGACACGGAGTAATAATAATGCAGCGGAAGTAAAAGAAATAGTAGTTCATGAAGCTACTATATAAATATATCAGAGTTAAATAAGATTCCAAAGAAGTCTCAATATGATAAACAAGTACAAGTTGAATACAACGCTGGGATCAACAGGATAACTAGAAGTGAAATAGATAAAACTAGGCAAGCAGATAATCTCCAGCGATTCCAATCTCTAGAAAGTGGAATCTAAATCTGTGAATACTCAGGCTGACCTGAGCGTAAATAAAAATACAAACACTCGAGTCAGGACATGCATACTTATATAATGTAAACCAACTCAAGTGAACTGTAGTAAAGGCACGAGTAACTTAAAGGATGCTTGGGACCGCCCACCTTCTAAGGATCCGTTAAACTATTTACTATGCAGTAATATTGCGCTATTATAATAGTGTCTAATAGTAAAATAAATTTACTTTAAAATAGCACCACAGGGTTACTCATATAGCCCCAAACACGTAATAGTCCCAGTAGTCCATCCAATATCTGCATATCTCCTGATCAGGAGACTACGAGAAGATACGCATGGGCTACGGGAGAAAACCAAACCCGTAGTAAAGGCTCGATATGGTAGGTTACACGGCACAACGAGGCAACGTCAGGGTAGATATACCAATTACGCACACGGGCTGGTGGTAACGCAGCAGCCACATACGCCCACCTCGGAACACATTCCCAAATCAGAAGGGTGCACCCAATCAATCACAAAAGTAATAGAATGTATTGAAGAAATACGTCCGACAAGAGGAGCTACTCCTTTTGGCCCGAGATCGCCCCTGTTTTAGCCACCTTAAGCCAACTCACGGGAGTCAGATCCATGTAATATACCTCAAGAACGTCGCCACCATCCTACTTCATTCTGGAATCGCGTATACGGTTGTCAAAGTGGTTTTCGGTATCGACAGAGAGTATGCCCATATCCGATCCCGGTCTCTTTGCCAACCAATCGTTATTATAACCCGTGGTTATAATTTTTAAAAATTATATTTTATACTTCAAAATAAATATCATTTCAAATCCAAATCTTTATCAAAATAAAGATTAAATCATTTCCAAATCATTTCAATATATCAAAATATCATATCTTTCATAGTTTCCTTTTTAAATCATTTCAATATATCAAAATATCATATTCTTTCAAAACTTCATTATCAAATCATTACTTGAATTCAAATCCAAATATCAAATTTAAAATGCCTTTTTAAATTCCAAGATATCATTTATTTATTATCATTTCAAATCACCTTTTAAATAGTTTGTATTCCATCAAATTAATTCATTTAAACCATTTAAAAGTGAAGTTATTATACTTTCAAATCAAGTATTCAATTTCCAAAGTTTCAAACCATTCTGAACTCATTTACTAAGTCAAAAATCATAAACATTTAAAATTTCAGCCTTATGCAGCATTTAGAAAAAACTGTTATAAGTTATACTTGAAAAAAATTTAATTCAGCAAAGGCAGCATTTAAAAACTGCTGTTAAAACTCAGTTTTAGTTGAAATTTAGTTTAAAATAGTAAAGACAGCATTTCCAGAAATGCTGTAATAGCTCAGGTTTCATGTTTAAGCTTTTTATTAATTTCAGCAAAGACAGCAGACCACTACAGCATTTACAGAACTGTGTACTAGGCCTTTATTAAGTTTTAGCCCTTTAAATTTACTACAGCAACTACAGCATTTCAGAACAGCTGTAACAGACTCTTTTATTCAGTTTTAGTTCATTTACAGAAACCATAGCATTTCTGAATGCTGTAAAAATTATTTTCCAGATTTTAGTGTATTTCCAGCAAATAATAAACTTCAATTTAAACCCTTTAAACATTATAGAAATCATATTTTAACATTTGAAAATGTTCATTTAACTTACTTTTAACTTATGATTTTTATAAATAAATTTCTTATAATTAAATCAAATTTTTCAATAATTTCACTTAGCAAATTCAAGTGTAACATTTTCTTTTCTTCACATTTTTGATAAATAAACTTAACACTTAAATTTATTACCATTTTTACAAATATAACTTAATTTCCATTTTTATTTATTTATATAACTCAAATTTCCTTTTAAAAACCAAAAACCCAAATTTCCAGACTTAAGTTATATTTCAATAATTCAACTTAACCATTTATTTATTTAACATTTTCCACTTATAGAAAAATCATAAATCCTTTATTTAAAACACTTTAAAATCTATTTAAATCAAATTATCATAAATTTACATTTTAAACCGCTTAAAATTTTATTTATATAACTTAAAGTCATTTTAAAAGCCAAAGTCCAAATTTCCAGATTTAAGTTATATTTCAAAAATTCAATTTAATCATATAATTATTCAACATTTTTAACTTATAGAAAAATCAAAATTTCTTTATTTAAACATTAAAAATCCAATTTAAATCAAATTTTTTATAAATTTACACTTTTAAGAATACTTAAAAATATTCAAAATACTTTATAAAATTACCACGGACCTGTATATAGTTTTCTAGCCTAGGTCAAGTGATACGGATATATATCATTTCAATCCGCAATTTACAAAGAAAATTCCGGGTTTTATCATTTCAAACCCGCAGTCCCAAGTAAAAATAAAATAAATAAAAACCGTTCAGGCCTATCGTTTTAGCCCATAACGATTTTTCTTATTCTAAAGTCCGTTCAGGTATGTATCATTTCAACCCATAGTGATTTCTAAACTAACAGGGAACTGGCAGTGATGAAAATATATAAACGAATAGTTTAACAACAAATATCAGTAACAGATGACATGACAGATAAATAAACAGGTTTAAAATCATATAATTTATAATCACAGGCAAGTATAACATAATATAACATTCTACACATTCAATTGTTGTCAATTCACATTTGCATAAGTATAAATGTCAGGTGAGATTACTCACCTTTTTGTGCTGGAGTTATCAATTCAAATGACATAAACGGATTCCAGAAAGCATGATGACACAACAATAGACTCAAATGGATGAGAACCAAGCTGATGATCTTGTCACAACCCAAAAACAAAACCAAATATTGATATAAATTCAATACAACATTGAATTGGATTAACTTTGAAATAAAAAGCAATATGAACACAATAGCTTTCGCCATGCTTTCTACCATCACACGCTCGGCCTAGAGGGCCAAGAGGCTAGGGTTTGGTGTGACTTTGGCTTGGGTTTGGGTCTTATAAGGCACGGTTACAAGGTGATGAAGTGGGTAGGAGTTACAATGTAGTATAAAAGGTTAAGGCATATATATGAGTTTTGGTACACCACAAGGCTCGGCCACATGCATCGTTTGGCTTGGCCATTCATGTTTCAGATCTGGACAGTAGCTAAGGCGATGGGTGGTGGTCATTTCAAGGTGGCGGTGGCGGCTATGGTGGTGACCAAGGTAATGGATGGAGGTGTTGTTGCATGTAGTGGCTTGGCTTGCATAGTTTTTAGGAGATGTTGCATTTTTGTGGAATTTTGCTTCATGGGGTGGTACGGCCTGGTCACATCAGAGGGGTAGGTGGTTGAGGTGAAGAGGAGGAGGTGGTGGAGGTGTTGGCCAAGGCTAGCTAGGTGATGGCCGAGCAAAAGTACAAGGAAATCAAGGCAAAAACAAATGAAAAAGAAGAAGAAAAGTAGAAAAAGGAGGAGGCCATTACCCATATATTTTCTTAGCCGTGAAAGAGATGAGGAAGAATAATTTTTTTTCACGTGAAAGTGAGATAAAACTCACGGCTAAACAATGTAATGTACGGCCAAAAAGCAAGTAATGAGAAGGTTAAGGCAAATGAAAAGTTTTTGGAAATGAAAAGCCTTAAGTTTTAAAAGCCTTTTTAAACTCTTCATATTTCCTTTTTCTTTAATTCAATTAAAACAAAAATAAAATCAGCAATTTGAATTTAAAAACCAAAACAAAGTAATATAAAATAAAAATAAATAATAAATTTTAAAGAAAATGGAAAAAGAATTAAAGAAATTGCTTAAAATTCAAAACAGGATTCAAAAATTACAATTAAATCATCATTGGCTTTGGAAAAATATCTACTTCATTTTAAAAATATTCTAAAGCAAAATTTTGAAGTAAAATATTTTTTTAAACATATTAAAAGTGAAATAAATAATTAAATTTAGGGAAAATGGATCATTTAAAGAAATTGTTTAAAAATTGGAAACAGGACATGAAAATTACAAATAAAATACCATTGGCTCTAGAAAAATTTCTATTTAACTTTAAAACAAATAAAATTTCAAATAAATAAAATAAATGATGAATAAAATAAAGTAAAATGAAATAAAATAAGGTCTTGAGAAATTAGAAAATAAATAAATAAAGAATTACTTTAATTAATTGAAACTAGAAATTAAAAATTATAAACAGAATACAACTGACATTGGAAAATTTCAATTACACTTTTAAAAATGTTTTAAAACTAAAATATACACATAACATCGTGTTGCACATGTAAATATAAATTAGAACATGACATAACAACAAAATATTATCTATATAAAATTAAAATAAACAATTTTGTTAAATACAACAAATTACAAACAAAAGTTAAAAAGGCATAACTTTCACAATATAAATTAGATTTCAACGAAACGAAAAGAAGTATTCTAAAAAAATTATTTACTTTCATAATAAAAGATAAATTTCAAAATTTCAAAATTTTAATTTTTTTAAATTTAAAGTCAAAATTTGACCATATTGGCCAAAATTCACTTTTTTGGAAAAATATTCTATTTATTCCTGTTTGAAATTCTAATTCACATAGAAATCAAAATTTATATTTAAAATGACAAAACTATTCACTTTAATAAATAAAATAAAGTTTTTAAATCAAAAATCCAATTAAAATAGTTAAAATATACAATTAAAAAAATCATAAAATACAGGGTTGTTACACTCTCCCCCACTCAAAACTTTTCATCCCCGAAAAGGAATGAGGTACGGGAAAGCACAGAAAAGATAAAATGAAATAAGATTAAGACAAGATGACAAAAGATAGAAATTATACCCGATAACTGTTGTTATAGGTAAATTTAACAAGGTTGAGATGATCTTCCCAAGATCCTCTAGAATCAAGAACATAAGCACAAAAAAGATCCTCTAGAATCTGATTCACCATTTCTGCTTGACCGACGATCTATGGATGACAAGTAGAGCTCAGATTCAAAATGAGTACCAAAGATTATCAAAAATTATAGAAAGGTTTCTAAACAGAAAGATTATAGAAAATGCTTACACCAGTCTGCAGCAAGATAAGAAAAATAAGGACACTCAAAAGATAGTTTGGAAAACAAAATAAGATAACAAGTTTGAAACCATGAAAATTTCAACTTAAATTGATAGTTAATTTTACACAAGTTAAATAAATCTTAACTATCTCTAATTTCATTATCTTATCATCCAATTTTCTTAATTTGACAATCTCTAAAATCATGGATTTGAAAATCATTTATTATACTCATAATGTATTCAATAAATTTAGTTCTTCAAATTAAATTTTATTCCTCTCAATATATTTTATCACCTAATTTAAGTATATTTACATTTCTTACAATTGCTTTAATTTATTCTTAGTTCCTTTAACATCCTTTATATTGTACATTATTCAATTTACCTTTTATTCTATTTACCTCTGTTAATCTTTTTATAACTAAAATTTAAGTGTATAACATATATTATAACCACTCAAATTTTATTTATAAAAATAATCTTTTATATTGTATGTATATTATCCAATTACATATTCAACTTCAAAAATTAAGGTAAGTTATCTTGAAATGAAATGGTGTATTATAAATAAAACTTTCCAATTCATTCATTTCAAGCTTGAATATTTATCCAAATCTTGAAATTATAATTGAAATTATCTTTCAAAATAAAGTTTAGGAATTTAAATTTTCGATAAATTCCAAACTATTTAGAGATAAATAAATGCACATATACTATATATATATATATATATCCATTCAAATTTAAATCATATATCAGCATAAGTTACAAATCCAGTCTTATTTAGAAATTCAAATCAATTAAATTTCCCAAAACAAAGCTGTAGCAAGACTACAAAATGGTCTCTTCACTTCGAAACTCAAAAATAAATGTCGATGATGCTGCAGTCATCACCGAAGTTATTTTCCAGCGACAAAGAGAAGAGCACAAATTTTTAAACTTTCAAATTCTTTGGAAACAAATTTCTATTCGAAAATACTTTAAATAATATATCCTTTTAAAACTTTAAATACAAGATTTGAAACCATCGGAAATTAAATTCTCAAGTTCTTGTTTTAAATTCATTTTAAATTTCCAAATAACTTATAACCATGTTTTGTAGTTCTTATTTATATATGAAACAAGAGAAACGATATATAAAATCAAAATCAAATATTATTTCTTATCAACAAATTCAATAAAGATCCATAAAAATTTATAATATAATTGCAAAATTTGTTTCATTACTAAATTTGAAAAAAAAACATATTGTGTCAGTTTGCTCTATTCAAGTGTTTTGGAAATCTTATTGATAGCGTGGTCAGACAAATCGATCAGAAACCCAAATCAACATCAACAACTCAAACAACACAATATAAAACAAAACATTAATTATAGATTTACAAGTACAATTCAAAATGTTTTGAAGATAGTTTGGAAACAAAAGACAAGATGATTAATTAACAAAATAGGGAGATGGATAAGCTTTAATAAATCGCGGGCAACCTTAACCGGATCAACCGTGACTTTAAGAATAAGATCGATGTGGATTTTCTGGGGTAAATCTACATTCGATCTTCAAGAGACAGAGTTTGGAATAACAAAATATATTAGCATCTAAACCAAGGATAGATATAAATCTCTGGTGAATCGATGCTAATTGTAAAGGAGTTTCACACCTTTACAAGCAAATTTGAGATAGACGAGACTGCCGACTTACTATAAAGATCATTCGAAGTGGAGTTATGGGATACTTCAGAATCAAAAGAAGATGAATAGTGAGGGACAAGAATGGATTTTGGAACCGCATGGAACTTTCCAAAATTCAAAGGAAATTCGAATCAAAGAGGAAAAGATTCAGACTCGGACAAAAGTGATCCTGTCAATAAATTTACCTTGTATTCTAAGTTTGGCCTCAATGCCAAAGCTCTGATACCAAATGTAACAACTCGATATTTTCAACCATTCGCATCCGCACATGTCGGACTTGAATTGCTTAAAACACCGTGTTGTAAATAAAATTTGGCAAATCTCAGAATATACAGTAATAAATAATCACAGATCACAGACACAGAGTAATAATAATGCAGCGGAAGTAAAAGAAATAGTAGTTCATGGAGCTACCTATATAAATATATCAGAGTTAAATAAGATACAACAGAAGTCTCAATACGATAACCAAGTACAAGCTGAATACAACACTGGGATCAACAGGATAACTGGAAGTGAAATAGATACAACTAGACAAGCAGATAATCTCCACGATTCCAATCTCCAGAAAGTGGAATCCAAATCTGTGAATATTCAGGCTGACCCGAGCGTAAATAAAAATAGAAACACTCAAGTCAATACATACATACTTATACAATGTAAACTACTCAAGTGAACTGTAGTAAAGGCACGAGTAACTTAAAGGATGCTTGGGACCGCACATCCTCTAAGGATCCGTTAAACTATTTACTATGTAGTAATATTGCGCTATTATAATAGTGTCTAACAGTAAAATAAACTTACTTTAAAATAGCATCACGGGGTTACTCATATAGCCCCAGACACGTAACAGCCCCAGTAGTCCATCCAATATCTACATATCTCATGAGCGGGAGACCACGAGAAGATACACATGGACTACGGGAGAAAACCAAACTCGTAGTAAAGACTCGATATGGTAGGTGACATGACACAACGAGGCAATGCCAGGGTTGATATACCAATTACGCACACAGGCTGGTGGTAACGCAGCAGCCACATACGCCCACCTCGGAAAATCGAAGGGGTGCACCCAATCAATCACAAAAGTAATAGATTGGTATCGAAGAAATGCATCCGACCAGAGGAGCTACCCATTTTGGCCCTAGATCGCTCCTATTTTAGCCACCTTAAGCCAACTCACGGGGAGTCGGGTCCATGTAATATACCTCAAGAACGTCGCCACCATCCTACTTCATTCTGGAATCTCCACCGCGTACACGGTTGTCAAAGTGGTTTTCGGTATCGACAGAGAGTATGCCCATATCCGATCCCGGTCTCTTTGCCAACCAATCGTTATTATAACCTGTGGTTATAATTTTTAATAATATTTTATACTTCAAAATAAATATCATTTCAAATCCAAATCTTTATCAAAATAAAGATTAAATCATTTCCAAATTATTTCAATATATCAAAATATCATATCTTTCAAAGTTTCTTTTTAAATCATTTCAATATATCAAAATATCATATCCTTTCAAAACTTCATTATCAAATCATTACTTGAATTCAAATCCAAATATCAAATTCAAAATGTCTTTCTAAATTCCAAGATATCATTTATTTATTATCATTTCGAATCACCTTTTAAATAGTTTATATTCCAACAAATTAATTCATTTAAAACATTTAAAAGTGAAGTTATTATACTTTCAAATCAAGTATTCAATTTTCAAAGTTTCAGACCATTCTGAGCTCATTTACTAAGTCAAAAACCCTAAACATTTAAAATTTCAGTCTTACGCAGCATTTAGAAAAAGTTGTTATAAGTTATACTTGAAAATATTTTAATTCAGCAAAGACGGCATTTAAAAACTGCTGTTAAAACTCAGTTTAGTTGAAATTTAGTTTAAAACAGCAAAGACGTCATTTTCAGAAATGCTGTAATAGCTCAGGTTTCATGTTTAAGGATTTTATTAATTTCAGCAAAGACAGCAGACCACTACAGCATTTACAGAACTGCTGTAATAGGCCTTTATTAAGTTTTAGCCCTTTAAATTTACTACAGCAACTACAGCATTTCAGAACTGCCGTAATAGCCTCTTTTATTCAGTTTTAGTTCATTTACAGAAACCATAGCATTTCTGAATGCTATAAAAAGTATTTTTCAGATTTTAGTGTATTTCCAACAAATAATAAACTACAATTTAAACCCTTTAAACATTATAAAAATCATATTTTAACATCTAAAAATGTTCATTTAACTTACTTTTAACTTATGATTTTTATAAATAAATTTCTTATAATTAAATCAAAGTTTTCAATTTAAATTTTATTACCATTTTTACAAATATAACTTAATTTCCATTTTTATTTATTTATATAACTCAAATTTCCTTTCTAAACCAAAAACCTAAATTTCCAGACTTAAGTTATATTTCAATAATTCAGCTTAACCATTTATTTATTTGACATTTTTCACTTATAGAAAAATCATAAATCCTTTATTTAAAACACTTTAAAATCTATTTAAATCAAATTATCATAAATTTACATTTTAAACCACTTAAAATTTTATTTATATAACTTAAATGTCATTTTAAAAGCCAAAGTCCAAATTTCTAGATTTAAGTTATATTTCTAAAATTCAATTTAATCATATAATTGTTCAACATTTTTAACTTATAGAAAAATCCAAAGTTCTTTATTTAAACATTAAAAATCCAATTTAAATCAAATTTTTGATAAACTTACACTTTTAAGAATACTTAAAAATATTCAAAATACTTTATAAAATTACCACGGGCCTGTATATAATTTTCTAGCCTTGGTCAAGTGATACAGATATATATATCATTTCAATCCGTAATTTACAAAGAAAAATCTGGGTTCTATCATTTCAAAACCCCAGTCCCAAGTAAAAATAAAATAAATAAAAACCGTTCAAGCCTATCATTTCAGCCCATAATGATTTTCCCTATTCTAAAGTCCGTTCGGGTATGTATCATTTCAACACATAGTGATTTCTAAACTAACAGGGTACTGGTAGTGATGAACAAATATAAATGAACAGTTTAACAACAAATATCAGTAACAGATGACATGACAGGTAAGTAAACAGGTTTAACATGATATAATTTATAATCATGGGCAAGTATAACATAATATAACATTCTACACATTCAATTGTTGTCAATTCACATTTGCATAAATATAAATGTCAGGTGAGATTACTCACCTTTTTGTGCTGGAGTTATCGACTCAAATGACACAAACGAATTCCAGAAAGCATGATGACACAAAAGTAGACTTAAGTGGATGAGAACCAAGCTGATGAGCTTGTCACAACCCAAATAAAAAAACCAAATATTAATATAAATTCAATACAACATTGAATTGGATTAACTTTGAAATAAAAAAGCAATATGAACACGATAGCTTTTGCCATGCTTTCTATCATTACATGCTCGGTCGAGAGGGTCAAGAGGCTCGGGTTTGGTATGGCTTTGGCTCGGATTTGGGTCCTATAAGGCATGGATACAAGGTGATGAAGTGGGTAGGAGTTACAATGTAGAGAATATAAAATGTTAAGGCATATATATGAGTTTTGGTGCACCACAAGGCTCGGCCACATGCATTGTTTGGCTCGGCCATTCATGTTTCAGATCTGGACAGTAGCTAAGGTGATGGGTGGTGGTCATATCAAGGTGGTGGCGGCGGCTATGGTGGTGGCCAAGGTGATGGATGGACGTGTTGTTGCATGTAGTGGCTTGGCTTGCATAGTTTTTAGGAGATGTTGCATTTTTGTGGAATTTTGCTTCAGGGGGTGGTACGGCCCGGTCACATCAGAGGGGTAGGTGGTTGATGGTGAAGAAGAGGAGGTGGTGGAGGTGATGGCCGAGCAAAAGTACAAGGAAATCAAGGCAAAAGCAAATGAAAAAGAAGAAGAAAAGTAGAAAAAGGAGGAGGCCATTACCCATATATTTTCTTAGCCGTGAAAGAGATGAGGAACAATACATTTTTTCACATGAAAGTGAGATAAAACTCACGGCTAAACAATGTAGTGTACGGCCAAAAAGCAAGTAATGAGAAGGTTAAGGCAAATGAAAAGTTTTTGGAAATGAAAAGCCTTAAGTTTTAAAAGCCTTTTTAAACTCTTCATATTTCCTTTTTCTTTAATTCAATTAAAACAAAAATAAAATCGGTAATTTGACTTTGAAAACCGAAACAAAGTAATATAAAATAAAAACAAATAATAAATTTTAAAGAAAATTAAAAAAGAATTAAAGAAATTGCTTAAAATTCAAAACAGGGTTCAAAAATTACAATTAAATCATCATTGGCTTTGGAAAAATATCTACTTCATTTTAAAAATATTCCAAAGAAAAATTTTGAAATAAAATAATTTTGTAAACATATTCAAAGTGAAATAAATAATTAAATTTAGAAAAAATAGAAAAATAATTAAAGAAATTGTTTAAAAATTGGAAACAGGAGATGAAAATTACAAATAAAATACCATTGGCTCAAAATTTCTATTTCGCTTTAAAATAAAATAAAATGTCAAATAAATAAAATAAACGATGAAAAAAATAAAGTAGAAATGAAATAAAATAAGGTCTTGAGAAAATAGAAAAATAAATAAAGAAAGAATTACTTTAATTAATTGAAACTAGAAATTAAAAATTATAAACAGAATACAACTAACATTAAAAAATTTCAATTACACTTTTAAAAATGTTTTAAAACTAAAATATATACATAACATCATGTTACACATGTAAATATAAACTAGAACATGACAGAACAACAAAATATTATCTATATAAAATTAAAATAAACAATTTTGTTAAATACAACAAATTACACACAATAGTTAAAAAGACGTAACTTTCACAATATAAATCAGATTTCAACGAAACGAAAAGCAGTATTCTAAAAATTTTATTTACTTTCATAATAAAGGATAAAATTCAAAATTTTAAAATTGTAAAAAAAAATTGAAATTTAAAAGTCAAAATTTGACCATATTGACCAAAATTCACTTCTCTGGAAAAATATTCTATTTATTCCTGTTTGGAATTCTAATTCGCATAGAAATCAAAATTTATATTTAAAATAACAAAACTATTCACTTTAATAAATAAAATAAAGTTTTTAAATAAAAAATCCAATTAAAATAATTAAAATATACAATTAAAAAAATCATAAAATATAGGGTTGTTACACATTATTTATATAATTATTAATTAACTTAAACATTTTTAAAATAATAATTAAATAAACTTTAAAACAATATAAATGTAGTAATAAATTAACTTTTAAATAATATTAATATGATAATTAATTAACCTTTGAATATAATTTATTAGCCCAAAACAATATAATGAAATAACTTAATTAATAATTAAGATAAAATTTAATACATCTTTAAACAATAATTAGATATTATTAAACAACTTTAAGAAATATCTTTAAAGAATTTTATTGATAAATAATTAACTTTACATCATCATTAATATAATTATTATTAATTATCTTTTAAACATTATTTAACTAATAATTATCTTTAAAATCTTATTAATAAACAGTAATTATCTTTAAACAGGATTGATTCAATATTTAACCTATTACTTTAGAAAGAGGCTTAGCGACCACCATGGTACTCAAACAAGTTACCATTTCATTCAATTAAACATTCCAAATTATAATACTTGATATTTACATAAGCAGACATATGTGTCAAATTAAATTCATAATTAACAATCAATTGTTAATCCTACACTTTACCGAAATTGATCAATCGACATGTATATAAATATCTACACTAATGTAATAGTGGAACTGTGATTTATTCTGCTAAAATGTGTTTAATAAATTTAATTAATGGAACAGTATTTTATTTCGCTAAATAGAAGTCCAAATTATACTATTCGATTTTACATTTTCATAATGGTGTTTATTTAACCAAATAGATGTCATCCATTAAGGTATAACAATTTAACGAAATTATTATTTAATATAACGTAATTAAAATCGGTCATTTTACTATATTACAAATTTATACTTAGCCGAAACTATCAGTAAGCTACACTACAATGTTTTGTTTGTTCATACAAACCCAACGCAAAAATTCGTCTGTCAATTGAATTTCATATGGACAAGATATTCTTTTAAAGCTAACACATCATTTATAAAACAATTAACATAAATATTAACTTTTATGGGCCAAGCTCGTATCCACTCAAACCCGCAACCACATGAGCAGGATCTCCTTCTCCCTTTTCCTCTTCTCTTCCATTCTTCAAATTGGAAAATCTGGAGCCTAAACCGTGCACGTCCCGTTCACATCCACCAACCGACCAACCACCGAATGACGAATCCAACTGCCCCAGCAAGTCTAACTCCTTGAGCTCGTCACGACCATACCCTCGATACCTTCAACCGCCGGTCTCAACAATTTCCGACCCCCATCACCTCAAAGAAAAATTGCACTCCAGGCATACAAAAGTCGCTATGCTTTTAGCCACCGTTCTCCACCAAAATCGACCGCCCGATGCTCCACACAACGAGAAACACCACTACAACCTTCGATTCGTCACTCGATGCCTCCATCCCTGATTAAACTAAACCCTAGCTATGAACGACCGTCAACCATAGACACGAAACTCCTTCAAATTCACACCAAAAATACTACATCGCCATACGAACTCAACGACACTAACGGAGACTTCCAATTCGAAGCAGATAGGGATATATCAAATTTTGAACTTATCAACAAATTTTTACCTCTTGCTGTTATATGATGATTTTTTGGTCGTCGCTCGATGAAAACTCGAACAACGAATTTCGAAAAATACTAGAGATGAAACCGAACAACTTTTGTGTTGGATGATTAGGATGATTAGGCTAATTGTGACTGGATTCGAAGATTATGATTTTTGAATGAAGGTTTTGAGTTTGTTTTTCATGGTTTTTGACATTTACAGTGAGATGGAAAAGAAAAATCAATGTCAGTAAGGAGAAGAAGATGTTGCAGTGAAGTAACATGGATATATAGGCAACGCAATGATGAATTCTTTTCCAAACCAGGTTCCATTTAAATAAGGCAAGAGAAAAGAGATGGGGGAGCAAAGGAGTATGGAAGACGAAATGGTTGTTGTGCATAGCTTGTCTGTGTACGTTGAAGGAAAAAGGGGGCTGTGTACATGTGTATGCTTTGATTTAAATTTAAATAGATTCTTGAACCCATCACACAACATCGCGTCCGCGTATGAGACACTAATGACATAAAATAAAATATGATAGCGTATAGAATTGAGACGCGATCCCAAAACAACAGTAAAATAGAGAAGTTAACATATCATGTTAAATTTCAAAAATGACAACGTTTGTCGTAAAATATGTTAAGCGGAAGTTCAATCATTTTTCCAAATTAAAAATTATGGAAAAACTCTATAAATTAAATGAAAAATACATCATCGAAAGTTGAACAATTATTTGAAACACAAATTTTATTATAAAAACCCCAAATCGAATATTTGAAACTAATTAAATATTTCAAAGTCAAAGTGATAAAATTTCAGGTCGTTACACCCCATCATACATTTCTTTTACTTTAGTGCACATTAGATGTGGTTTATATTTATCCCATCTCTTCGTAAAGAAGTAGTTGAACACGATATGGATCTGTTTGATACAACTTTAACCTATCTCTTATTCCTCCTGATCAGCACATACCTACTCTATGCAGAATACCTTGACTCTCCTCTTGCCTGTCATGAACTTATTTTTATTCATTCAATTTGTAAAAGTGGCTCTTCACGTTGTGATGGGTTCCATTTTGTCCAAGCTATGAAATTCTTCATTTCTATTTCACCCCGTCAAACTCAAAGGTAGACTAATCAATTTTTCTATGTTTCTAACTTGGACGATTTCATTTCTACTTTTCAAAAGCCTGGTATTGCCCTTATCATTTTTATTTTCATTTTTCTGAAAAGAGAGAGACTTTTTAACTTATGTTACCCTTCTCCTTTAGTTCGTCATCCCAAGTTTCCGAAAAAAGAGGAAGTTATTCGTTGTTTGAACATAGAATTCTCTAACGATTGACAAAGATGTTCGAAAGGACTCATATTTTTTGACTAACCTTTCTTGTGCAAATATGGCTTTCTATGCAGATATCATCACTTTTCTTCCTACATCTTTTTTTATGGTTTTGATTCTACCGCACCCAAGGGTACATTTTTAGCCTATTAGGTTTATTTCCTTTGGCTAATTGTTGATCTTTAGGCTAACATCTCAACTATTATTCGTTTAATTGATTTCGTTGTTGTTGGATTTTTTACTATGTAGGTACAATGTTGTGCCCAAGGCTTTTAGTAGGAAACCTACTAGTAAGAAGCTTTTAGTTAAGAAGAGGTTTGAGGATGACATGGATTCTTCAGAGAATGTCCCCAAAAAAGGAAAGCATGACGACCTTGCCTATCATACAACTACTTCCTCCACTGTGCTCATTTAAGTGCAGCCTATCTCGTTTGCTTCTCCTTATCGTTTCTTACTTTTACTAGAGGGGACACCATAGGTGAATTGGTAGAGAAGATAGGGCATCTCCTTGTTGATGAATTTTCTACTTTACCTTTTACCTCTTTGCCCTCTTCCAACTTGTTTACTAATGAGAACTTCACAAATTTACATCACCTCGATTATCAAGTTAGTATTTGTCCACTTTCGTTTTACATTTGGTTTGTTTTTTATTAGATTCAAATGTGGTTTGTTTATTTTTTTTATATGTGATACTCACATTTCTTGTGTTCCTCTCTTTCTAGGGGCTTGCTATGGCCTTAGAAGTTAGAACTAAATAAGCGCGTTTGTGGCCTCAGACACTATGTTGAAGATGCTTAAAAATGAAGTTTCTAACATTAAAGTAAAGATAGGCGAAGCCATCCTTTGACTTTGATGCATTTCAAAAAAGGGAGATCAAATATAAATAGAAAACCGAGGAAGCTGCTGCATATAAAAAGACAACTAAGGAGACTGGGGAGGAACTTAAAAATATGGAAGAGAAAATTAGTCAAATGGTGCCTGAATTAGAGGAAAAGTTGTCCAGCACTATGCAAATGACTGAACAAACACCCATGACGTTCTCATTTCAATGTATGCATAATTTAAAATAGTTCTTTGCTGAACGTACAGATGATGTAAATGCGGAGGTAAGCTTGGAATTTTGGGTAACGCTAACCTTTTTAAAAAAATGTCTGGACTACTGCTAGGCAGGCCCGGCCCTAGGGCAAGGCTGGCAAGCCAGCCGCCTAGGGCAACAGGATGGGGAGGGGGAACAACCTACAATATTAGATAAGTATAAGACTTTATTACAAAGTTATGTTAAAAGTTAATTTGTCTAAGCGGTGATGGGTATTGGTGTTTGCATGATGAGCTAGGTTCGAATCCTGGAATGCTTTTTCCTTTCTGATTTTGCTTACAATTTTAGCCTAGGGCAACTAAATACAACGGGCCGGCCCTGCTGCTAGGTGGAATGGGTTGAAGATTGTCGGGCAGAACTTGCCTCTCCCTCAGCTTCTATACAAGATGTCTTGAATGATCTTGCTCGTGATCAGGTTGTCACATCCGCACTACAAACTAGTTCTGCGCAAACTCCCAGAATTTTTTGTCAAAGCCAACTTTTCTCTTAGTGAATTAAACACTTGACTTTTCTTGTGTAGCGTCTACCCTTTCTTTACTCTTTAAGTACTAAAAATATGTATTAGATTTCGACTTTAGTATTCTTGCTTGTTCTTTTAAATAGGGGGTCCCGAACTTTGTAACCACATTTAAGTTTTGTATGAATTTGTTCTTGGTTTTTATTGTTATATTTTATTATTCATGCTTTGTCGATTGGGCTGATATTTACACATTTTCATAAGCATGTATATTATTATTATTATTTTATTTTTATTTTAGGAAATTGTAACGCTTAATAAGCATTACTTCTTGTAACCGCACAAGGAAGATATTTTTATTGAACATTTAAGAAAAATTGTTAATCGTCTGGAGGCTCACACCATAGAGACATACCATAAATACTGTTAACATTTGCAGATGAGAGGAGTTGGATGAAATAGTTGTGTAGTTAAAGGAGGAGACCTAGGGGCTTCTAACCAAGGTCGCATGGATGGTTAGAGAAAAAGCATTGAGCGATCTAGTGCTACTCCGATGGGATCCTACTCTTAGAAACAAATTGATTCCTTTATTTCACCCCATTTGTAGTGGTTCAAAGGTAAACTCAGTCGTGGGTAGTAATAGTGATATGCATGGTGTGTTTGTATCTGTGCAGTTAAAGCGCTCGGCAGATTCAAAGCGGTGGAGGTGCAAAAAGTCATAGCGGAGATACAGCGAGGATATAGCGGGATATAGCGGATAACTCTAAAATAGCATATAAAACTCATACGTAATGTTTTTACAAATATATAAATGGTAATTAAATGAAAAATTATCATTCAATTGAATTATAATTAATACATAAATGATTTTTAAACAAAAAACATGTGCGAACATACTTTAAATAAATGTAAAACCGTTATATAACATAATTGAATTTAGTAGAATATTAGAGTATTTTCATTTCTGAAAATATATTAAAAATTAAATCAAATAAATTAGTTTCATAATTTTTATAATGTATAAAGGCAATTTTTTAATTCATTTTATTAAAGAAGATATAGCGGAAATAGCAAAATATAGTGGGAATAACGAGATATAGCAGAAATAGCGGGGATTAAAGCGGAAAGACTACATTTTGGGGCTATATGGAAAAATCATAGCGGTAGAAATCCTCTATGAGATATTGCGGGGTTATAGCGGGGTAATAGCGGGGCATTAACTACACAGGTTTGTATGACGATGTACATTTAATAAAGTCGTCTTTGTTTATCCATGCTTTTTACTTTGATTAGCGTTTTATTACTTATTTTTGCTTAATTATTTAATCTCTCGTGTAATGATCGACCGGGATTTCTCCTAGAATTTTCAATTATTATTAGCCTTCCCTTGATATGCCAGCATATGATCTAGTATTCATTAGTGCTTTTGAGGTACACAAAAGTGTGAGTGGTGAGTAAGAGCTTACTGATGATCCTATCAAGTTTGATTTTGAAAAAGAGAAGATCTCGTTGATATCAGGAACTTGAAGCATGAGCCTCAGGAGGCAAAGGGACTTTGCCAACATAACTACATAAACAATAAATGAACCAAATTGACTATTGTAAAAGAAAAGATACATGAGTTTGAAAATGAGTGTAATCCTCGTAGAAGAAAGTGGTTGACCTAGGGAAATTGTAGAAAGAAGTAGAAGGGAAGTATGCTACCTCTTATGATGGTGAGATCAAGAAACTTAAAATACCATTGAGAAGTTGTCCCAACAAATTTTCGAGCAACTTGATAAAGAAAAGAATTCCCCTATTGGTTTAGCTTCTCCTAAAGTATCTGCGCCTGGTGCAGTTCACGCACCTCCCCTTAGTCTGGATAACGAAGTCGCTTCTAAATGGAAAACGAAGGTGACAAACTACTACCAAAATAAGGTTGATGAATCGAAGTGTGTTTATGAAAAGAGATTGGAAAGTTCCAAGAAAGAAACAAAAGTGGAGGAATTCTCGATAGTATATAAGTTATTTGGTGCATTCTCAAAGAAGACCAAGAAGACCAAGAAGAGAAAAGTAGAGGTACTGGATGACCTAGATTGGGTGCGACACGTTGCTATTAAGCATAACGAACTTAAAGGTCAATTCACTTGTTTAGCTTCACATGCGCAGTCCCTAGATTTTTCTATGTCACATTCTCATTTATCTTTGAATGTGGTTTTCGATTCAAAATAACCCAACTTAGCTGAGAAATTTCATCAAGAGAAAGTTGAGCGTGTTATGGCTAACATAGCTCTGTTACGCGTAATTGATGTTTTAAATCATGTCTTGTGAAAACTAGATTTTAGTATTTTATACAACTATGTTGATTACAATTTCATGAGGCAAAATGTAGGTAATCCTTTGGACAGTGCCAATTATGACCTAAGGCTTCTAGCCATTAATGCACCTCGGCTTCTTCAGTCATCTTATCTAAGATACCTCCATCCTTTACTGCCCAAACCTCCTACAGGAAAAGGCGGCTACTATCAGTGGAGCATATAGAATTTGATTAAGGCGTACCTCGATAGTTTATGGGTTTTAAGAAAAAAATACAATTTTATACATGCATCCAATATTTCTTCGTAACTTATGAGAAAATCGGTAAATAATAAAGAATTGTGTGTTCACCTTTCAAGCTTTATGTAGATTCTTCAGCTATATCTTTGTTTGTACTACATGTATTGTTTTCTCTTGACCTTTTCCATAGCTACCAATTCTAAATGTGACTTTTTGCTATATCAAGTTCATATTTGTTGAAATAAAAATTAGCATTTATGTTTCAACACGCATTTGGCATGATTTGCTATGTTCGTGGTGCAGATTGTTTAAGCCATCCTTTTACCGAGAAGTCGGGTTGTATGTTTACAACTCATTTTATCCATGCGTATGGTTTTTTATACTAGTTCAGGTCGTCAACTATCCCTACATATAGTGCAGTAATGGCCAAGAAGGCAAGCTATATAATTATAGCTCAAAATGGGTTTGGCATGATTTGCTATGTTCATGGTGCAGATTGTTTGAGCTGTCCTTTTATTGAGAAATCAGGTTGCATGTTTACAACCCATTTTATCCATGTGCATGGTTTTTTATACTAGTTTAGACTGTCAATAATCCCTGCATATAGTGCAGTAATGGCCAAGAAGCCAAGCTATATAATTATAGCTTAAATTTTTGCATGTAAGATTAATAAAATTGACATAAAGTTTTTTATACTGATTGGGACCATCTAATACCCTTACTCCTAATTTATTATTTTATTGATTTTCCATGGCTACAACTTTTCATATTACATTTCGCTACAAAATAGAAGCATTAAACAAAGCTTGATCGAAGGTATCCAGAGTTCTAAGTTCTTGGGTGAATAAGCGGTATGCGTCATTTGTAGGTGTCTCAAAAACTACTAATGGTCCATCTCAATTTGATCCCAATGCAGCGTCGGCTAGGTCCATTTTGTTAGCCATCACTTTCCTTAGAACAAGATCCCTTTTGTGAAACTTTCTTTCTTTGAATCTTGAGTTATAACTTTTTTCTATTCTCCCTCGATAAACGTAGACCTGACCATCGCTTCATCTCTTCTTTCTTGTGTGAAATTTAATGCAACTTCATTGAGGTATAGATTTTGTTCATCTACGTATGACAAAAGTGATGCGATGGAACCTTTAATTCGACTGAGAGCATGACTTCATATCCGTATGTTAAAGAGAATGTGGTATGTAATGTAGATGACCTAGTGAATTTTCTATATGCCTATAGGATTAGGGGCGACTCTTCTGCACATTCCCATTTAGCCTTCGCGAGCCTTTTCTTGAGCAGCTTCTTTATTAGTCTATTTTACACTTCAACCTATCCATTTGACTGTAGGTGAGATAATAAGAGAAGCTCTTGGCTATGCCATTTTTCTTGCAAAAGTCAGCAAATTCTTTATTTTAAAATTGCATGCCATTGTTGAAGATTATTTTGTATGGGATCTCGAATCAGGTGAGGATATTTCTAACCATAAATGTAACTATTTTCTTTAAGGTTATGGTTGCTAGTGGCTCGGTTTCTACCCACTTGATGAAGTAATCCATTGCTACAACAGTGTACCATGCTCCTCCATTTAACATCGAAAGCGGTCGTATTAGTTCACTTCCTCATATGTCAAACAACCATGAACTAGTTGTAGGAGCGAGTTCATGTGATGGTAGTCATAGGATACTGGGGAATCTTTAGCATCTATAACACCTTCAAATGGACTCATATGTATCATATAGTGTAGTTGGCAAATAATAACCTTGTCTTATTATATTCTTAGCTAATTTTTATTCCTCCTAAGTGATCTCCACATTATCTCTTATGAACCTTCCTCCTGACCCCGGTTCCTTCTGCTATGGTGATGCACCTAAGATAAGGGGTTGAGTATCCCCTCTTATAAAGTATTCCGTCGAAGTGTATGAAGTAGGGGGCTTAGTACCTAATTTTACTACTGCATTCTTATCTTCTAGTAAGTTCCCTTCAAATAAGAAACGCTTAATAGAGGTAATCCAAGATTCCACATCATCTTGCTCTACTAGCAACAAAGTTTGAATATTATAGGAAGTATCTGGCTCATTCTGGTTTACCGCTACTTAGTCTCTTACATACTGGGTTCACACTAGTACTATAATTTTATTTGTTTTGAAATGTAGGGTTTGACTAGGTTTCCCACAAGAATGGACTTCATTTCATTTGTGACTTTGGTGCTTGAAAGTTTGGCTAAAGAATTTACTAAGGAATTCTCTTCCCTGAAAATCTTCTCTATATCAAATTGAGCTAATAATTCTTTGGACATTTCCATGTACTTTGCTGGAGTAGGTTCTTTGGTTTGGTAACTACCCTTTACTTTTTTTACAACAAGTTGGGAATCACTATGAACTTTAATATGAGTTACCTTTCTTACTTGTTCCATTTTAAGTCTAGTAATGAATGCCTCGTATTTTGAGACATGCTTTGAACCAAAATTGAATTGAGTCGTACAATTTCTATCGGTTCAGAGTGATAAGTATGTATCCAATGCTTGCCCTATCTGTTTGATGCTCTATCAACATAAATTTGCCTCAATTGTGGGGGCACTTTAATTTGCTTCTTCGCTTTGTTGTGTTTTCAGTGATATACATTCTATTATGAAGTCGGCTAAGGGTTGACTCTTGATTGCATTGCGTGGGCAGTAGGAGATGTCATGCTGACTGAGTTTGAGTGCCCACTTTATTAAATGACCTGATGTTTTTTGCTTTTGTACTATTTATTTTAGTGTTCTATCTGTTAGCACTTTGAAGGGATGCAGTTGTAAATAGGGCCATGATTTCCTTGCTATTAGTAGTAATTTATAAACTAGCTTCTCTATTAGAGAATAGTTTAGCTTTACCCAAGACAAATGTTTGCTAGTGAAGTACATTGGTCTTTGCACCCTTGTATCTTCTCATTCTATAGCTATACTCATGGATTGATTAGTTATAACTAAATATACGAATAAATCCTCATATGGGATTGGTTTTGATAGTATAAGTGGGTTGGCTAAGTGATCCTTAAATATTTTGAACACCTCTTTGCATTCTTCCATCCATTTGAAGTTTATGCCTTTCTTGATTTGATCGAAGAATGGAATACACTTGGCAGTAGCTTTAGGAATAGATCTGCTTAGAGCAGCTGCCTTCCTATTTGAGCCTTGACATCTTTAGGTTTTACTAGAATTTTCATTTTCTCGATGACATCAGTCTTCTCGGGAATAGCTTATTCCTCTTACGCTCATAATGTTACCCATGAACTCTCCAGATTGAACTGCAAAGGCACACTTCAAAGAGTTCAATTTCATTTCATAGTTCATTAATGTTGCAAAGGCCTCTTCCAAGTCTTTCAGATGGTTAGAATCTTCTTTGGACTTTACAAGCATATCATTGACATAGAGTTCGACATTCTTCCTAATTTGATTGACAAACATCATATTAACCAGCCTTTGGTGCATTGCCCCCTCTTCTTTATCCCGAATGACATCACTTATAGCAGTAAAACCTTTTGTTAGTAAGAAAATTTATGTGCTATAGATCTAGTTTGAACATAGTTATATGGTTATAATTTGAATAAGCATCCATGAAATCAACAGTTCATATTCGCTGGTTTCTTCAACTAACTTATCGATCCTAGGTGGGGGAAACTGCCATTGTAGCAAGTTTGTCAAGGTTAGTGAAGTCGATGCAAGTTCTCCACTTCCCATTAGACTTCTTTATTAATACTGGGTTTCCTACCCACTTTAGAAAATTCACAACTAGGATAAATCCATTTTCTATCAACCTTTTGAATTCTTCATGTAGAGCATTATATATTTTCTGATCTAAGGTGAGCAATTTTTGTTTTATGGGATGTGCATTTGGATCTATATTCAGAGCATGACATATAATGGCTGGATCAATCTCAGCCATATCCGAATGGGTCCAAGCAAATACATAAGAGGATCTTTTAGGAAATCAATTAATTTTAAAAGTGGCTCATTACTTAAACTTTTTTGATCTTAACTACTTTGGTACAGTCTAAAGGGTCTATTTGAACATCTTCTAAATCATTCACCAATTTCAGTTCTTTCTCCTTCATTCCAAGCTTAAGGTCTAATTCATCCTCTATTTCATGCAAATTTGATGAAGCTATGATTTTCTAATTTTGATTAGCGTCGAATAAGTACCACATAAAGATTGAATCATACTTGTCTACTCCAATCATGTGCATATAGTCTTTTTTTCTTCCTTGCAGACGCTATGGTGGTAGATTGACATGTTTCGGTACCTATCTTGGAACTAAGTTCCAACGCAGTCCTTTCAACTGGCTTATTAATTACATTTTCACTACTACAAGAATTAAGGGAAAACATTATAATTATGAACAAAATTATTTTTAGGATTCAAAGTTACATTGTACAATTCTTTAGCTAACAATTGTTCCCCCTTACACTACTCACTCCTACGGGGTATGAAATTTCATAAGCTAGTCCTTTTGAGTGATAACTACTCCAAGATCTATCAGAGCAGGTCTTCCCAAGAAGACATTGCATGGAGACTGCTGGTCTATGATTAGAAAGCTTGCATAAAAAGGATTTGTGCAATGGTATCAATCCTATCGTGACAAGGACTCAGGCTATGCCTACTGGTCACTTGTAGCATTATTGAAGCTGTACATTGGTTTTGGATGGGGCTTAAGACTTCAACTGGAGAGCTTCCTAAATCAATAAAAGCCTTCTTCATAGTGTAATTGGAGAATTATATGGTTATCACCATGGGGTCCTAATGTGGGAAAGTATCTCCAACTTAGTTCGTAGGAGTAAATGTGATACCAGAGTGGGTTTCCTCTTGATATGAAATACAATCCTATATTTTTGGTACGAGCTTCTTAGACGTACCATTCTATGCCTTCTTACATTTTCCTTCAAGATGAGGTCCCCTATGGATAGAAGCAATGTGGGTATTTGGGTTTCCCACTAGATCTTCACAGGGATTTGGTGATTGATTTTTCACCGAGGTTACTACATTGCCTTTTGAAAAGTAACCAAGTACCCTTTTTGGATTATCCTTTCGATTTCGTTCCTCAAATAATGGTAGTTTTCGATATGATGGTCATTTACCTTATGGAACCTTTAGTAAGCACCACCTTATTTGTCTACGGTTTCTTTTCTTCGTATGGGACATTATAAGTTAGCTCGGTCCTAGCCATTTCATAGATCTTCCTAAGAGTATGTGTTTAAGGGGATTTTGTTGCATAGTTGAATTCTTTGTCTTATTGAGGGGGGGAGTGGTGGGGTGGGGTTCTTGTAGTTGTCCACCCTCCATTTTCTTACGTTTTGAGTTTGAGCTATTCTTTCTAGGTTATTCCTTCAGCTACTCTAGTTTGTTTGGTACGGGTATATCCACTGGCCCTTTCACACAAGACCTTCATGCTTCTACAAGGTTACCTAGTGTTCTTGTCCCATATGTCTATATTCTGTTTTACGCTAAAATGGGTTGCCAAGAGAAATGCTTCTTCATTGCTTACTCCTATTCTCATTGCCACCAACTTGAAGCACTTGATATAACTACATAGTCTTTCTTTCCCCCTTTTATGACATAAGATAATGCGTTGGAATATGAGGAGACTTATCTCCCTCTATTGAACCATCTGCAAAAGTATGCTAAAAGCTACGCCGAAGAATGGATCTTCCCAAGGAGGTACCTCCTAAACCATTTGGAAGCTGATCCTGCGAGATATACTGCAAATAGCTCATAATAAGATAACCTCCCCACCTTTAATATATCCGTATGATACTTAAATGTTCACAAATGGTTATATGGGTTAGATGATCCATCGTGTTTTTCAATTATAGAGGCTTTGAAACTATTAGGGGAGTCCGACTTAATGATAACTTCACTGAATGGAGAGGAACTTTTCTCTCTCCTCCTTTCTTTGTTATTCTGTTGACATAATTATGCTAACTACTTTCTATGGGCCTTAAGATCCCATATTTCTTCATCTTTGGAATAAGTCATGATTAGCCACCCTGGCAAATTGAGGTAGCCTCATCTTTGTCTCGCGCAGCATGTTGCTACATTTTTCAAGCAGCAAAGAGTTAATATTAGCTGGTTTGGTTTTTATGCTATGATTGATTTGAACTTTGTTTTTGGCTCTCAGTCCTAAGCACAGTAAACCAGCTTCACTATCCTCAATGGTGATGTTATGTTTGTTCACCATTTACATATACTACACTTTAGAGGAATGTTGGCGATGAGCTAGGAAGCTATGGGAGATGGATGGTTTATGTAGGGGATATGAGGTTACCAGCTTCTCAATCCCAATCATTCTATCATTGATCTGGATTGTGAATGTGTTGAGAGACTCAAGTACATAGTCAATTGTGATTTTTTTATGGTGGGCCTATAAGCTTAGAGGAAGAGATGAAGAGCTTGCTACCGATTATAGCGGCTATGTGGTCAGCTGCTATTAGTCCGTGGATAGAGGAATTTTCAGGTTGCATTTTTTTGGATTAGAGGAGTTGTGATTGTTAAGGGCAGGGTATTTCTTAGATAAGGTTTTATTGGGGGCTCGGCTTTCCTTTTAACGCGAAAATGTTAATGAGAACTTTTATTCTCGCAACACAAATTTAGTTATGAAGTAACTACAGTGTTGAATGCTTTAATAATTAGGATAATTGATATTAAATTTTTCATGGCAGAAGTAATTATGCTGCTTAAGCCCAAACACTATATAGTTGATATATGTTGTGAATGGGTTGAAATCCTCAAGTATTGAGTTAGTTGTGATTTTTTTTGTATCAGGCCTATAGGCTTAGAGGAAGAGGTGAAAAGTTTGTTACTGGTTTTAGCGGCTATATTGCCGGCCTCTATTGAAGAAGGGGTGGAAGAATTTTTGGTTGCATTTTTTTGGGATTAGAGGGGTTGTGGTTGTTAAGGATAGGGTATTTCTTAAGTAAGGTTTTGTTGAAGGCTTAACCCTCCCTCTAGCACTAAAATGTTAACAAGAATTTTTGTTCCTACAACACAAATTTAGTTATAAAAGTAATTACGGTGCTGATGCTTCCGTAATTAGGAAGTAGCAAATTTAATTGATATTAAATATGCCGTGAAAGAAGTACTTATGTTGCTTAAGCTTACACAATCATATAGGTGCACTTTAACAATTTGTTAAAATGTTAATTTCGATTTAGCCATCGATTCAGTCAAAGTCAATTAAAATATAGTACGGAAAACAATGTAAATAAATGTTGAAAAGTAAAGGACATGAAGATTTACGTGGTTCAAATGTTAAGGAATCATACGTTTACGGATCAATTCTTTTTGTCTTATATCCTTCTTAATGCAAGCTCTAATAGCAGAGAGTACAACTATTTTGAATATATAATTCACTGAAAATGTCAAAAAAAATCCATTCCTTTTTCTGCTACAGTGCCTTCCTATTTTTAGTATCATGACATAACATGGATTGCTGACTTCATAACCTCGTATTCCTCCTTGCTATTGGATCCTACAACGTATTATTCATATATTGATTTTGATTATTTATGCATGGACTGCTAACGTGGATGCTGGCGTGAGGACTTGCTTTAGGGGGGAAGATTGGCTATAGTGAATTTGATTTTAGGCGGGAATTTTACGTTTTGGTATGTGGTGTTTTGGGGCTAGTGTGAATTATCCTGCACTTGCTAGTTTGGTCATCTTTACGTAGTTTGTATGTAGCATCACGGTAAATGATGGATGTCTTAGCACATGAAAAGTTTTATCAAAGGTAACGGTGTAGTTTGCCTTTGAGAGGGTGGTGCAGTATGCCTTCAAGATGACAATGCTACTTGCCTTCAAGCGGCCGGCATAATTCATATTAATAAAGAGTTGCAGTTCATATTAATAATGACCGTGCCTTTTGTTTTCATAGAAACAGTGCAATTTGTCTTTTCAACTAGCTTGCATGTTTTAGATTGTGCCGATCCATTATTGACGCGGTTTATTTTGTTGGGTTGTGGCGTTGTTTGCTATATTTTCACTTGGGACTTTTGCATTGTTGACCGTCGTGTATGAATTTGTACTTACGCAGTTTTGAGTGTGCTTTTCTTGGGCATTGAGTGTTGAATCATAGTGTTGGAATGCGGATTATGGATCTTAAGGCTGGATTAATACTAGAGGGGGGTGAATAGTGTTTAATGGATTTTATGGAATTTTTGAAATATTTTTAAATTAAACACATACAAATGCAATTTCATAAATACAAAGACAATCATAGAATCAGACACAGATGCAAATAGTAAATAAAAGCAGTAAAGGAAAGAACATACCGGAATTTTATACTGGTTCGAAATTACCCTACATCTAGTCCCACATAATTTCTTGTGTAGATTTCTTTTCCAATATAATGTCGATGTTACAACCTCGATTTCAAACCATGAGATACACTCTTCTATCTCCGACTTTAGGTCAAACTCTCTTGATTTAACCAGGCTACAAGATCACTTAATTGATTTACAAGCTACAATCACACCTAATTGATTTACGGGTCACAATCACACCGTTTCCAATCACACTTTGATAGAGAGAGACTCGATACAGTTCTTTGATTACAAATGATCCTATAACTCTGAATAGCGCTGAGATCTTTGAGAAAGAGTGGCAGAGAATCAAACTAGAGACGGTCGAGTTTTATTCACTTAGGATTTTGATAGAGTTTTGTAAAAGCATTTGAAATATAAGAGAATATTTGAGTAGAGAAGAAGGAGTGAAGAAATAAAGAAAAACTAACTTAAAATTCATTGAAAACAATCGGTATTTATAGGACAGTCATGTCCATACATGAAAGGTTATGACTAATAGACACTTCTTTTGAAATTTTGAATCTTAAATTTTGCGGCTATCATGTCTTCATAGGGGGATGAGTGATGCCGACATGCCTATATTATTTTTGAAAATAGATTTTGCTTTAAAATGATTTCTATTCTAAAACTTGTCAAAATAATTTCTAAACTTTGTAAACTATTTTGAATATAGTTTAAACTTATAAAAGAGTTTTAGAAAGTAATCTTAAAATATATAATCTATAATATAAAAGTAATATTAAAAACTAAGTATAGATTTTTTTTAAATATATTAAAGTTAAAATGCTAAAATCTAGGGATAGTTATTAAAAAAACAAGAGATAATTTTAAAAAGATAGTTATGAAAAAAAAATCATTTTGGAAATTTCGTGGATTCCATTCCACAAGAGAAGATCGTGGATTCCATCCCACTAAAGAGGTCGTGGGTTCCATCCCACATTAAAGCAAGAAGGTGGATTCCATTCCACAATTAAAATCCAAATATAGATTTTAGTGCTACTATGAAATTTTAACATAAATCTAGATTCTATTACTTATCTGGATATCTTAAACTCTTGAACTCTTTATACTCACGAGTCTTCGTCTTGATTTCATCAATCGTGAATTCGTCAGTCTTGAATCTCTACACTCAGCCTTGAATCTCTATATTCAGTCTTGAATCTTTATACTGTATGATGTTCCTTCTCAGTACTTGCATATATATATATATATATATATATGTGTATATATCCTAATATACACATATATCTAGACAAGAATATTAGTATTTATATTTTATAACAAGTCCTAAGGTTATTGTCATCAAAACCATCATCTCAGGAATTAACAATATCCCCCTTTTGATGATGATAACCTTTGTTTATAAAATAAACTCCAACAAACTTCGATTCTACTGTGTGTGACTCCCCTTTATTCTAACAACTCCCCCTTAATCCAAGCCTAACTAACCTATTTTATAATTCTTCCCCTTTGTCATCAATAAAAGCTAAGCCAAAACTACATAACTCCTCCTAAATCTTATACTATAGCACTATATAGAATAATAACATAGTATAGTAGAATATAAATAAGACAGATAATAATATAAAATAGTAAGGTAAATGTGAGAGGTATGAAAATTTCAAACATAATCAATCAATATATACATCATGTTCTTAACAAACCACGCCATGTTCAATCATATATTACACACCATATTCAAATCAATCCAAACCATAACAAATCAAATCAAACCAACCAAATAATTCAAACCAAGTCAAAGTAAATCAAACCACATATGTTAAATCAAATATTTATTGAAACTTGAACCCATCCTTCTTCATTGAAGATAGGATCTACCTTTATATCATCCCATTCTTCATTATCTTTGTTCAAAGTTCCTTCTAGAT